>JASFXZ010000002.1:46180242-46800636 GCA_032209605.1 Mactromeris polynyma
TTTGAAGTAACATGATGGTCAATTATTTTGTTTTACGGTTATATCATGCAATGGTGTTTGCAAGAGATAATCAAAGGACTGAAGGTCCTGAGAGGCGCTTCCAGGGCACGTTTTCTATAATATTTGAAGGTGATTATTTTCAATAATCATCTTCCTATGCCATCCATCCGCCCTCTTCTTGGAATTAACCCCATCACGCACTCATGCTTGATCGATATATAGTTCCAGAAAATTATATAAAGGAATTAGACTCGAAAACCTTCTAAACTGTTCTCGATAATCAGTTTAATATGGACATCTGGGTTGTTGGTATATAATTGAGAAATATTCTGTACTTTCAAGAAAAAAATAAGAGATATTAATGCATTAGGAAATTCATAGACCAAAACGTTGTCCCATAATGACACCTTTAAAAGTTTTGACAAAGTACACTGTCGATATTATAAACGGTATGGAGTGCAACAAAGTAGTGTAACAGTCTGGTTGTTATGTAATCCATCGGTATTAACATGATGAACTCAAGTAACCTGACCCATTCCAGATGGAATATAGTGCAGTAATAAATCTCAATGAAATGATTCAGTCTTCAACTTTAAAAACATATTGTTACTTTACAATTGTAAAATAACAATACGTTTGTATATAGCTGTAGTATATCACTATATGACTTTCAAAATAGGAGTCTGGACTTTCATATTGAAATACATTTGTAATTATGCATACATAACCATCAACTTGCTTTTGTGAAGGCTAAATGGGATTAACAAATAATACTAAGAATGACAATTTTATGTATACAACGCAAAGTTTACGCTGTTAATTGTTTCAGCATCAAGACTCCCATTCATGCAGTGTATAAACTTGTTCAAGCCGTATTATATATTAATACTATGTTTAATTGACGTACAGTGTCTTGCATACTTTTTGTTTTCAATGAGTGTAGCAACACAGGTAGTAAAATATTAATTAATACTTTCCCTCATTAACTCAGACTGACATAACATTTTACTTCCAACTTTCTTGATATCAAAAACCAATATAAAGATCTAATATTGTAATTTTATTTCCTTCATTCCATTGTAGTTATTTTGGTACACATTTATAGAAAAGCAATGAATAACAAGTACAAATATAGTAATATTTCTTCTCAAAAAAACTCATCTACAAATTCAAAAGTTTGTTTATCTTCCGACAATCCAGTATAACCATTGTCTCTCTGAATGTATACAACATCTCGAATCAAGTCACATTTTATCACATATCTATGCTTTCTGTATTCATTCAACGTCTTTTCCGCATGGTCACATGTTGTATGTTCTAGTCTCTCGAAAAGGCGACTTTTACAACTGTCATAACTATCTGAGGCAAAAATAGTGGACAGGGTATACCAGTCATCTTGGTATGCGACATCAACATAGGTGTCAGGGTTCTCACTTGGATTTGGATTTGCGTCCCTGGGAAGAAATATGAGTCCAAAAATCATAGGAGTCTAGTATAATTCAATTTGGGGCAGTAAGTGGTTGACTTGATTGTGGATGAAATTCATCAGTTATCCCTTTATCTTCTTCACTGGATTTAAACCGCTGTCATCTAAAATATACAAATTTGAAACATTGTCATAAATTATCCGAAAATTGTGACTATCCGAAGTTGGTACAATCGAACAAAAATCTGGGTCATGATCAATCAGTGTTACTCGTTTAAAATGGCACTTTGATAATAATAATTAATAATAACATTCACTTAAATGATCAAAGTAAAGTTGCTGAATTAATATTCGAGAACTTCGATATGAGAATACTGAGCGTCACTCGATGGACGGATAAAGAAATTTGCAAACAAAATTGGTGATGCGAGATTCAGTAAAATAACATAGAATTTTGACACATTTTCGCTGCATCTTAACCACATTGTTACAATAAGATACTTCTTGCAAATGATTAATGAATGTTGGAATATAGAAAAACACGTACCATAATTATCTTGTATACACTTAAAATGGTCATCTTGCCAAAAGTGAATCTCACGATTCCGCAATATTAACGCATGCAGAAAACCACAGGGATACGGCTCATAAACGGACAAATAGGATTTTCGCAAAAGAGAAAAAGGACTTTTTATTCATATGTTTTATAGCAGGTTCTACATGTTGTGGTTATTACTGATTGTTTCATCATTAATGCATCAATCTATGTTGAATTGATTTGTTTCAGTTGCGGTTACTTTGAGTTGAGGTTGAAATTTGTCAAAAATCATCTACCAAAAGTACTTTCAGTACTTTAATCTTTGATATTAGAAATTAATACGCGATTATTCGGGTAAACCAAAACTGACTCAAATAATCCAGATAACCCGTTTATATCAAGATTCCCCTTCTACAATTGATATATATCTGACAAATCAGTCACTATGCTCATTGAATCTATAATAAATCAGAGGAATGTACATGTACTATTTTCTTGAGACGAATGAATACGGTTGGCGGTACTTTGAATAAACTTCCGGTTGATACGATGATAGCAAAGAGACGCTAAAGCGCCTCAAAAAGCAATGTAACGTCCGATACCTGTTTTAGAAATATTTATGATAGGAATGTAAACCTATCGGGTTTAAGATTTTAAATACATCCCATATGGTACACTTAGAATAACTTTTCGATTCATTATTGATGATGTATGTGAGGATTTATCATTGTAGAGAATGTAAGTGAACGTTCTTGTACAGCTTCCAAACTACGTTCAATAACAGGAACAATGACTCTCCACGCAGGTCAGTCAAATGTATGGGTCAAAGAAACAAGCAATTGTATCAATGGCCGATGTATTGATTAACCCAGATGACATATTATGTGTTATCCAAATTCCAATTCAACCAGGTAAATCAAAACGAATGTTCCGTTTCGCAGATACAGACTTAACAACATTCTAAAATTCTACTGTGGTCGAGAATAGGTTTATTGGAAGGTCAGAGAGTATTTTTTAGGAGTTGGCGTCTCATGAACCTTTACCGTTTCCCGATTCATATTTCATTTTGTAATGTCCGAAACTGGGATATCAGTAGATTCCCCGTCTTTGAATGTTAGTTGAGCGATGAAAACTCAAATATTTTGAAACGTTACAGATCAATCAAGATTATTTGCATCGATGACTTCATGTAAATAGATTTTTTTACAATACAACGTTTCATGTAATGTTCGATACAATTCGTGATTCCCTTTTCATTGAAGTATGTTCTTTCTTCTTGAATGCTACTTCCTTCGAATACTGTGTAGATATTAGCCATCTACCATTTAATGTGTATGCTTTTGCTGCTGTTGCAATGTCATTTTTACATTTAACGTGTATGACCACGTGGACGAAAAGTTTCTCATAGTGTGGTTGAAAATACGACCAATATCGTTCCTGTCCCATAAATTTAACAACAAAATCAATCTGGAATTTCTTAAAAAACGTTGTAATGTTCGATACATTTTACTTGGTCAGTCCACAGTTTTTTTAACCATGGTTGATATATTTCACCATATTAGCATACTAATATTTTAGAAATATATGTAAGTTTGATTTGACATCATATTTTTTCAGGAGCTGCATTAAAATTCTCCTTACCTACCTATCCAGCTCAAGAAGTTAATTCAATCGATTTGTGCTTCAGACGACAGTATATGGAGGAACTTTTAACTATAAATTATTTGTTTATTCGAGGTGCTCAGCGCTAGATCAATAATAAGGAATTCCGTGTGCTCGTCAGAGGCTGGCTTCATATCATTGTAGTCATCTTGTTCAGTGAATGCAATACTTATACAACACGTTTGTTATATCCTCTATAAAACTGCATATATGTTGCTGAAACTAATGAACGCAATAATATTTATTGTGATGATAATTGGAATATGTTTTGTTTTCATTGGAGGAAATATGTGGTTAAATCATTGGATTTCTAAAATGTCAAACGTGTTAATGAGGAATCAAACCAATTCTTGTTTCAAACTCTTCAGCAATACGAGTTATTTCAGAAGCGTCATAGAAGGCCAGAACAGACCATGTCGCCTAGTAACGCACGGTCAACTGAAAGGGAGAGTCGGAAACCAAATGTTCCAAGTGGCTGCCGTTGTTGGTATTGCTCATGATCTAGATATGATACCCGTTATTAACTTGAAGTATTGCGCTATAGCGAAATATTTTAATTTTCCGAACAAGATTAGCTCAGATGTCAGCAATGTTGCCACATGTAATGAGGAAGGTTCTCGTATGTATTCAAACTGCTTAGGGATATACGAAAACGCCACATTACAAAATATAAGTATTGGCGGGTATCGACAGTCATGGAAGTATTTTGTCAGTGCCGAAACCTACATCAGAAAAATGTTCCAATTGAAAGTACATTATATTACAAAAGCAAGCATATTTATTGCCAACCATTCGGTATTAGGTCATGATAATGTTTGCATTCATGTAAGACGAGGTGATTTTTTGTGGCCGCAGGAACAGGCAGTGGGTAACGCCGTAGCTGATAACGAATTCCTATCAAAAGCAATGCAATTTTATGAAAATAAATTGAAACGAGTTCGATTTGTTGTTTTAAGTGATGATATTAAATGGTGCATAAATAATCTGAAAGGAAATGTGACGTTTAGTCCATATAAAGATCCCGGAATCGACTTGGCCATCATGAGTTTATGCGATCACGTGATTGTGACATCGGGGACGTTTGGTTGGTGGGGCGCCTGGCTTTCAAATGGGACGGTTGTGTATTTTCATGGTTATCCTAGGAATTGCAGTACAATTTATAAACATTTCGATTGGGACGACTATTACCCGCGAAACTGGATAAAACTTTGAGAACATGTACACGACAAATCAGGTGGCGGTGTCAGTTTTTGCTTCAGTGCCTAATTGACTCGCACTAATTTTGCCCAGCGAGAAAATGTCCTTGTGAAAATGATTATGTAATTATATACGAAAGCTCATGATCGAAAGTGGATGAATATATTCCTGGATACGTGTATGGGACAGTGGCCTGGATGTAAGTAAAGGAAACGTCAATTTCTAATTGACCATGCTCCGTTTCTGCAGCATCTTTATTAGCTGATATTTTTGTATAATCGTGTGTGAATTTCGTCGCGCTATGGAGGTATGGGTAATTTGGCCTAATATATATTCTATGCCATTCTTATTAGGAATTAAATAAAAAAAATGTTCACGTGTTGATACAATATATATAAACATGCAATGTAACATCAAGTGCTCTTCATAAAATATATGCCTTTTGTCACAAATATTTTGTGTATTTGCTATAAATCATGTTAATATGTTTAAATGCATTAACATATTTGTAGTCGTAGTTGTATTTCTTGGGGAATATAACAATATAAAAAGTGACCAATTATGAAAAGCATGTGTGAGCCTGTACTATATTAATATCAGGAAAAGGTTTGTATGCTTGACAAACAATCATAAACATCATGTGGTATGTTGGTGAACACTTTCGGCGCATGGTTTTAATTAAGGAATAATAAACACTTATGTTCATGTAGTGTTTCAGTGAACAAAATATAGACAGGAGTAAAGTGTTCGTACTTTACAGCAACTGTCGAACTACATTTTGTCATTCGATCAATTTTACTGTTACATACTGGAATGCGTTTGTAACGGAATAGATATACTCCGGATAGCTATAAATATGGATTTTTCCCTCTACTCCTGCGATACCAACAACAATAAACCGTTAACATCATGCTCGAATCGCATTGGAAACAAAGACAGGATTTAACGTATCACTAAAACTTCAATAGATCTAAAATTGTATTTTGTTTCTACCACTGGTAAACACCTAGCAAATTCTGGATTACATCTATTGTCTGCTATTTGTTGCTTTTCTAATGAAATGTAACTAAGAACATCTTTAGAAACAGGTTTGCTGTTTGTTAAAATTATATGTCATTTATAGAATAACTTTAAAGAATTATGACACCCACAAGCATTCTACTAATTGTATATTTACACAATGTTTTAGTTTCTTTTTTTCATAGATACAAGCGGCCTTTGTTTATTTTGTGAAAGATGTAAGCGGCAGTTTGTCGAATGGTAACTTCAGAAAAGATGTGTGTCTACTCATATTGTATTTAAAATACTTGGGATCGACTATATATACGGTTTCTTTTTCTTTTTTTCTGGTTGTTGATTTGATATTTTTTCGCCTTGTGTTATGACTGTTGCTTATCATATAATACGGGTTAGACCATGGCACGGCGCCTGTGGTAGTTTCTTTAAGAGAAAGGTTTTCCAAAGCAGTTTTTTCTTTAAAAATAAAAATATATAGTTACGTCTTTAAGCTATCTTTGTCTAAGTTGCTGGGTGTAAAATTCTATATTGTAAGAACATTCAACTTAAGTGCTAAAATGATGAACAGATAGTGCACGCTAGTAGAATCAACACTTTATTCTGAGTAATTATATCCGATAGTTTGTTTATACCTATTTATTATTACTTACAAGAGCTTAACATATAATGAAAGCTTGTAATTTTTCATCACACAAAATCCTCAAATGCTTATCTCTTTTTTTCTTTTCTTTTTTAATGTCTTGTATTGTTCGTGTAAAGTCCACGAAATGTACATCTCCATGTTTTGGGCTATTTTTATTACAGACAGAGAAACATTCCGAGAGCAGTGAGTGCATCCACACAGTTGATTTGATGGACAGGTCTGGTGGAGGGTCGATAATCCAGATAGCAGTCAATAAGAATTGTTGCGGTAACTTTATAGATTATGACTGAAAATGTAACTATTGCTTCTTTAAATGTTCAAGGATTAGGGGATTACAGTAAAAGAAGGGACGTATTTAACTTTCTTAAGGCTAAGAAATATAATATGTATTGTATTCAAGATACACATTTTACAGATAAGGATAAGTTATACACAAGAAGTATATGGGGTTATGAATGCTATTTCAGTAACTTTAATTCTTAGTCAAGAGGTGTAGCAATTTTAATAAACAATAATTTTGATTTCAAATAATGAGGGGTGGATAATGATAATTCGGGTAACCTATTAATATTGCACTTCACATCTTATGAAAGTGATGTTTCTCTATTTTGCCTATATGGTCCAAATAAAGATGAACCAAGATTCTATGAAATGATTCGTGAAAAAGTTTCAAAACTGGAAAATAATTGTATCTTGCTTGGAGACTTTAATTTAGTAATGTGTCCAAATAAAGATTATTGTAATTATCTTCATCTAAATAATCCAAAATCTAGAGACAAAGTTTTAGAAATGATGCTAGAATTTGATTTAATAGATTGTTGGAGAGAGGACCACTTGGAGTTAAAAAAGTTTACTTGGCTTAAGAAAAATCCTATTAAACAAGCTCGTCTCGATTTCTTCTTAATTTCAAGCATGCTTTATTCAAAAGTAAAAAAATCAGATATAAATCCAGGTTACCGTACCGATCACTCATTGATATTAATAAGTTTAACTTTGAATAATGTAAATAAGGGTAACTCATACTGGAAGTTTAATAATTCTCTGTTAAAAGACATTGAGTTTGTAAATAAAATAAAAATTACTATTAACAGGGTCAAGTCCCAATATGCTTCTTCAAACCAAATTGAAAAAAATAACATTGATACAATCTGTAATAAAGATATAATATTTGATATAAGCGACCAATTGTTTTTTGAAACCATGCTTTTAGAAATTCGGGGGGGAATCTATATCATATGCAAGTTATAAGAAGAAAAAAGAAATCAAAAGAGAATCACAAATATTAAAAGATTTAGAGTTTCTCAACAATCAAAAAAACTAATACATGAAAAAAATAAGGATTTACGTAAAAAATACATGGAAGGCAAATTAATTAGGTCCAGAGCAAAGTGGTTAAATGAAGGAGAAAACCTTCAAATTATTTCTGCAATCTTGAAAATAGAAATTATGTGTCAAAAGTGATGAACAAACTACATGCAAATACTGGAATTATTCTTACTGATCAAAAACTTATCTTAAATGAAACCATGAATCATTTTAAATCCTTGTATTCTAAAAGAACAGTAGAGATCTAAATGACATAAACATAAACTCCTTTTTTGAAAATTACAACATAAACAGGATTTCAAATGCTGAAAAAAACTCAATGGAAAACAACCTGTCTAAAGAAGAAATGGCAGCTAGTTTAAAGAAAATGAATAATAATTCTGCTCCAGGTAACAGTGGCTTCACAGCCTTCTTTTATATTTTTTTCTGGAATGATATAGGCGATTTTTTAGTCCGGTCTGTTAACCATGCTTTTAATGCAGTAGAAATGTCAGTAACATTCAAGCAGGGAGTTATAACGTGTATTCCAAAAGGGGATAAAGATAAAATGTTTCTGAAAAATTGGCGCCCAATTTCCCTGCTTAATGTGTCCTATAAAATTGCATCTGCATCTATTGCTGCACGTTTAAAGTCAGTTTTGAATAACCTGATCAGTGAAGACCAAAGTGGATTCTTGCCGGGCCGATTTATGGTGGATAACATCCGACTAATTTATGATACTTTGTTTTATACCGAGAAGTATAATACTCCAGGAATGATTTTATTGCTTGATTTTGCTACTGCATTCGATTCAATTTCATGGGATTTTACGTATTACGGTTTTTCAACTTTGGGGATAACATAATAAAATGGATCAAACTCTTTTACACAAATATTGAATCTTGCGTGACTATCAATGGTCATTTATCTGAATGGTTTTATGTGCAGCGTGGTTGCAGACAAGGCGATCCACTGTCACCATATCTATTTATTATATGTGCCGAAATCTTAGCTTTAATGCTTAAAAATAACCCCAATATTACTGGTATTTATATCAATAATGTTCATTTTCTGTTATCCCAATATGCAGATGATACTACAGTTTTACTTGATGGCTCAGAGAAGTCACTACGCAACACAATGAATACTTTAAAATTTTATGCGGAAATCTCTGGTTTATACTTGAACATTGATAAAACAAAAGCAGTCAGGATTGGTTCTCAGAAGGACAACAAAAATATCTTATGCCCAGATTTAAACTTAAAATGGGAACAGAATTCTTTCGAAATACTGGGAGTCACTTTATCAACAAATCTAAACGAAATCACATTAATTAATTACACAAAAAAGATCAATGAAATTGAAAAGTTATTTGCATCATGGAATAAAAGAATATTAACCCCTATAGGAAAAATTGTTGTCATAAAAACATTGGCTTTGCCAAAGATAAATCATTTAATTATTAGTCTCCCGAACCCATGTGAAGAAGTAATTAATCGTCTACAAAATATGTGTTTTAAATTCCTATGGAATGGTGGTCCAGACAAAATTAAGAGAAAATGTATTGTTCAACCATATAGCACAGGGGGGCTTAGAATGTTGGACATAAAACAATTTATGAGCTCATTTAAAACAACCTGGCTAAGGAAATTAATATCCAAAAACTCAAAATATTTAAACTTAGTAATACATATGTATCCTTTTACGAGGGTCATGCAAAAAGTTCTGTCACTAATGGGCTTCCGTAGTTTTATCCCAGGTATTTTTTAAAACGCTTCATTGCACTTGAATGGTGTGTCCAATAGCTAACGATATCCGTTTATTTTGTGCAAATTGCTTTTCAAATGACTAAGTTATTTTAAATTGAAATACATGCAGTCATATACACTGACCAATTTACTTTTCACATTGTAAAATGGACGAAAAGACTGAAATTCGTAGCTATATTAAATGCCGCATTAAGCTTGATATAGATATTTGATGACTTGTGTGGTATATATGGACCTCATGCCATTTCAATGCGCACAATTTTTAGGTGGGTTAAAGCTTTTAAAGCTGGGAAATTATCTGTCGAAGATGATACCCGTTCTGGTAGGCCTAAAACCTCTGTTTCCAAGGCAAACATCGCTGCTGTAAAAGTTGTGGT
This sequence comes from Mactromeris polynyma, assembly GCA_032209605.1. NCBI lineage: Eukaryota > Metazoa > Mollusca > Bivalvia > Venerida > Mactridae > Mactromeris > Mactromeris polynyma. The sequence continues at coordinate 46,190,177 of JASFXZ010000002.1, forward strand.
CGAACAGGATGCGCGATTGTCGGTGAAAGATATAGCCTTGTCCATCTGGTCATACAGTCACTGGACGATTCTACAAGAACTCTGTACTGAATAAAGTGAAAGAGTTTTACAATAAGAAACGTCCAAGCAAAGGATGGTCAGGAGTCCATCTTATACACGACAACGCATCCTCTCACAAGTGCGAGGTTGTTAAGTCTTTTTTGGCTTCTGAAAAGGTGGAAGTTGTAAACCATCCGCCTTATTCACCTGACCTGAGTCCCTGTGATTTATTTTTATTTCCAAGGCTTAAGAAAATGCTTTCTGGAAAGAAATATAAGTCCAGAAGTTCCTCTGGCAGCGCCATTTATCAGTGTCTCCAACAGATACCAAAAGAAGACTATTTATCTGCTTTTCGCGATTTGGTAAAAAGGTTACAAAAATGTGTTTCGGTAAAGGGGGAATACTTTGAAGGTTTGTAATAAAAATAGTTTTGATAAAACGTAGCACTTAAGAAATCCGAACCCAGTGACAGAACATTTTGCATGACCCTCGTATAACACTCTTTAGTTCATTTGGTAGTGATTTTATTCAAAGTAAACTCCCTTTAATCTCAAATGAATTCTGGAAGACTGTATTTGAAGGTTACATTATGGTGTCCAATAATATGAAAGTGAATAATGAAAATTGTCAGACAGTACCCATATGGTACAACAACTTATTTAAAATAGCAGCACACCCTTTCTTTTTTAATAATTATTTTGTTAAAGGAATCAGATTTGTTGCAGATTTGTTGGGCAATAATGGATCCTTTTTAACATATGAGGTTTTCTTAGAAAAATGGCAGGTCAGAACTCACTTTTTACAATATAACAGTTTGATTAATTGCATTAAGAGAACTTTTGAGAGAAAAGGTATTAAAATGCCACAAAGCACATTAGCATACCCAATCCAACCACCCTCAGTTAAACTCATTTGTAGTGCAAACAAAGGATGTCGACATATTTATGATAACAATAACAAAATGTTAGAATTAAAAGCTCAGACCAAATGGAGAACAGAGCTTGACATATCTCAACACTTTAATTGGAAGTTCTATTATGAAATACCATTTGGCTGCTCTAAAGACTCATCACTTCAATGGCTGCAATATAGAATTAATCACAGAATTCTTGGTACAAACCGCCTTCTATCAAAAATGGGGCTAGTCATTTCTGAAGAGTGTACATTCTGCCATAACCACTTGGATAGTATTTTACATTTATTTTGGGAGTGTAGACATACATATGCTTTTTGGGGCAAACTGAAAGACTGGATAAACCAAAACTTTAATGATATATTTACAGACTGGTTTAAGTGTGATACTATTCTTGGAAATTTGAGACTACAGACTGCTTTAAATGTCATGTTTTTAGTTGCAAAACAACATATATACCAAAGTAAAATGAATAAATCTCTTCCAAATATAGAAACTTTTAAGGAAAAGTTTAAAACATATATTTTGACACTAAAATGTCGATCTATTCAATCAGGATCCATGAAACAATTTATGAAAATTTGGATGGGTTTTGCAGCTATCTGGAGGATTGACCACCAAAGACCTGGCCAGGAATAGCTCATTGAGATATACATTAGTTTCTTGCAAAAAAAATTATTTTCTATTTTTTCCTTGTATTCATGCTTTATCGGAATGAAATCTCTATTAGGTAGTGTTAATGTTCCCCATTCTTTGCTGATGGAACATCCACACGAACGCACCTTGTACCTATGTTTTCTTTCCTTTTCTCCTTCTTATTAGTGCTTTTTTCTCTCTACCTTTTCTTTGTATGGACCTTCTTTCTCATCTCCTATCTATTTTTCTATATACATGTAAAATGTTTCATTTATATGGACCTTCTTTCTCATTTCCTATCTATTTTTCTATATACATGTAAAATGTTTCATTTGTACAGCAATGCTTTATTTAACATTTGTAAAACTATGTTATTCACTTTTTGCAGTTCAGCAAACATGGTGTTCAAGGGAAGGAACTGTAATAATCCAACTAATAACATACTTACCTCCCTTTTAACACCATGCTTTTTGATATTCTTGTTTTTTAGGTAATGAAATAGATATTGTCTCTGATAAGGGAAAACAAAATAACAATTTTAATTAAGACAGTATATTTCTTGTGAATTGTATTATGTATAATCATGTTGTCACATTTGGTACTATATAATATACTTTTACTTCACATATATTTTATTATGAAAAATCTTTGGTCCAACATACAGATAACTGATTTTCTCTAAAATTACTGTTTAAATATACTATGATCTGACACTGACATTTTAGTAATCAGAATTTAAAGCACTGTATGATATATATTTAGCAATACCAAAGCGCTCAATATACATTAATAATATATTGTAATATTTTACAACATTACTGTATCTTTCATGTTAACCTAATAACCACTTAATTTATATTAAACAATTCTCTTAGTCAATAGAAGCCAAACACAATTTCAATATCTGTTGCCGAACTCTGTACTTTAGCCAAACATTTAAATTTTCCTATTATTATTTTGTTTCCTTCTTTTTTGGTTATTCAATATGTGATGTTACTTTGGAAAAAAATAATATTTGTGCAAATGTTATTTTTTGCTATGCTGTATGAAAATAAAAAGTGAGGGGTGACTGTATCGTTAATTACCATAGAAACAATTCAAACATTCAAACGTGACATTGTCATTCTCTGTCCAAAAATATTCCGAACATATATTGTTTTATTAACTGGACGTCAATACATCCTATCAATTACACAAACATACTTCAAACAGCTCCATAGCCAGTTATATTACATAGTCAATAATTGGAAAGGTGAGATAACTCAGCGTGGTTCATCACTTTGTACTGTTTCAAAATATTCTTTTTTTAATATTCTGTATCAAAATGAATCACACTCATGTCCAGTTTGATTGATGACAAATATTCACGAACGAATTATGATTGTACAACACTATATAGACAAACTATTAGTTAAATGATAACTTGATTTATTCCCAATTCTTCAAAAGTTGCCAGAATCCTCTATGTTAAGTAAATGAGATTGTACGCGTAAATCTTCAGGTTTCTGAAGTTGGCTGTTAGTTGTTAGTGCAGAAAGCGTGTATTTGTTATTAGTTCAGCAGTTAATTCGAGAGTACACTGCCAGATGTTAGACGTGAGTTTGAATATGAAGTAGCGAATGAACAGCTGTTAGTTGTTATTTCAGAAGTGGGGTCGCGAATTAACAGCTGTTATTTGTTAGTTCAGAAGTTAATTTGAGCTGGTTGTAATGCACGTTTTACTGTTTGTTATTTTCTTTGTCTGACAGCAGATGCAGACATCTTTGATTAATTTTGATGATTCAATTTACATGTTAAAAGATTATGCTTTAACGAATTATATGACACACATTTTGACCACATTTTGTCTATAACGTATGGTGTATAATTATATCGAGTAGTACAACAGCCGTATATAGGCTTTATGTTAAGGACCATAAAAACATACTTGACTTGTTTTCTTTAGTTGTTCTTTATGTTCTTTATATTCAGACAATTCCATGCCCCCCGTTCCCATGGGTGTTTCCTCTTGCACCTCCTCAGTGCCATTGTGTTCCCGGGAGTCTGTGTAGGGAGGTATTGTATTGAGCATGCGACGTTGCCTGTACATATTTTTTTCAGCAAAACTATATAATGTACATGGTTGCATTATATTACACATACATATTTTAATACTGGAGAAACAGTAAATTATATGGCATATGTATGAACTATTAACCTGTTGCGTGTTTGTCCAGGTATTCCAGACATCTGATGTCTAAGACTTCTTAATGAATAATTTGCATAAATGGTGGTGCAACTCAATAAAATCAATAACTTGTGGAGAGATACAATCATGCATCCGTTAAACTACCAATCGTCAGGCAAAATAAGAACACGTCAATGTTTCTTCTCAATAAAACGAATCAATTGATGCTGCAAGAGTTATGTCTTATCAGTAAAGTTACATTTACTTTTATAATATTTTATTAACATATGAGCGTAATGTGCGCAAGCATAGACATAGTCGGTTATTTAATATGTTTAACCAAAGCCACACATCAGAGCCTAAGTCCCTTAAAAAGTTAGAAACCTTACTATCGCCACTCTAATTTTCAAGCTGTGTGTCCTTTCAACAACAATGAGTTTTAACTGTGATATTTTCTTGCTTTTTATTGGTGCAACAACTAAAGGAAACATTGGCCCACTTGCATATTGATCAAAGGCAACCCTAACACATTTGATCAGCAAAGTCTAAATGAGCATGTAAACGAACTGATTAATTGCAAAATATTAGTTCATTCCAAGCAAGGGTCTTGGCAACCAAATATACTAGGTATAGTCATAAGACTTAACCAAGAAAAACATTTATCTGATACTGGAATTATATCAGATATGACCTGTTAAGTCGCAATGATTCAGGGAAAGAGTCGAACAATTAGGACAGAAAGCAAGCTTCGATGCACAGCCGTACACATATTTGCTAATATGATTTTATTATTTAATGTGTTGCGTTTAAATTTGCACTAGCAAGGTAATTTATCAATTTACCTCGTTTGTATATAAGTTCATATACTTAGTATGACGTAAAATGCATATGAACTTCATGTATCAAGCACATAGATAAAGACATGAAGGTCGCGTGTGATGGCAACTGTCCCTCCAACACAAACACACCACCGCGGTTCTATGTTCCTACATACTAATGACTGTGTTATAATAAACCCATTCACACTCCAAAACACCAAGGTTCCTCCACACTTATGGCAGTGCTATAATAAACATGGTCACACTCAAACACACCACGGTTTTTACACACTTATGACAGCGCTATAATAAACCTGGTCATACTCAAACACACCACGGTTCCTACACACTTATAACAGTGCTATAATAAACCTCATCACACTCAAACACACCAAGGTTCCTACACACTTATAACAGTGCTATAATAAACCTCATCACACTCAAACACACCACGGTTCCTACACACTTATAACAGTGCTATAATAAACCTCATCACACTCAAACACACCACGGTTCCTACACACTTATGACAGTGCTATAATAAACCTCATCACACTCAAACACACCACGGTCCTACACACTTATGACAGTGCTATAATAAACCTCATCACACTCAAACACACCACGGTTCCTACACACTTATGACAGAGCTATAATAAACCTCGTCACACTCAAACAAACCACGGTTCCTACACACTTATGACAGTGCTATAATAAACCTGGTCACACTCAAACACACCACGGTTCCTACACACTTATGACAGCGCTATAATAAACCTGGTCACACTCAAACACACCACGGTTGCTACACACTTATGACAGTGCTATAATAAACCTGGTCACACTCAAAAACACCACGGTTTTTACACACTTATGACAGCGCTATAATAAACCTGGTCATACTCAAACACACCACGGTTCCTACACACTTATAACAGTGCTATAATAAACCTCATCACACTCAAACACACCAAGGTTCCTACACACTTATAACAGTGCTATAATAAACCTCATCACACTCAAACACACCACGGTTCCTACACACTTATAACAGTGCTATAATAAACCTCATCACACTCAAACACACCACGGTTCCTACACACTTATGACAGTGCTATAATAAACCTCATCACACTCAAACACACCACGGTCCTACACACTTATGACAGTGCTATAATAAACCTCATCACACTCAAACACACCACGGTTCCTACACACTTATGACAGAGCTATAATAAACCTCGTCACACTCAAACAAACCACGGTTCCTACACACTTATGACAGTGCTATAATAAACCTGGTCACACTCAAACACACCACGGTTCCTACACACTTATGACAGCGCTATAATAAACCTGGTCACACTCAAACACACCACGGTTGCTACACACTTATGACAGTGCTATAATAAACCTGGTCACACTCAAAAACACCACGGTTCCTACACACTTATGGCAGTGCTATAATAAACCTGGTCACACTCAAACAAACCACGGTTCCTACACACTTATGACAGTGCTATAATAAACTTGGTCACACTCAAACACACCACGGTTCATACACACTTATGGCAGTGCTATAATAAACCTGGTCACACTCAAACACACCACGGTTCCTACACACTTATGGCAGTGCTATAATAAACTTGATCACTATCAAACACACCACAATTCCTACACACTTATGACAGTAATATAATAGACCTGGTCGCACTCAAACACACCATGGTTTCTACACACTTATGACAGTGCTAAAATAAATCTGGTCCCACTCAAACACACCACGGTTTCTCCACACGTATAATAGTAATATAATAGACCTGGTCGCACTCAAACACACGATGGTACCTGTACAGGTATAAATGCCTTTATAAACCTGTTCACATTTAAACACACCACGGTTCCTACAAACTTATGACAGTGCTATAATAAACCTGGTCACTCTCAAACATACCAAGGTCCCTACACACTTACGACAGTTCTATAATAAACCCGATCACACTCAAACACAACACGGTTCCTACACACTTATGACACTGCTATAATAAACCCGATCACTCTCAAACACACAACAGTTCCTACACACTTACGACAGCGCAATAATGAACCTGGTCGCACTCAAACACACCACGGTTCCTACACACTTATGACAGTGCTATAGTAAACCTGGTCGCACTCACACACACCACGGTTCCTACACACTTATGACAGTGCCATAATAAACCTGGTCGCACTCAAACACACCACGGTTCCTACACACTTATGACAGTGATATAGTAAACCCGACCAACTCAAACACACCACGGTTCCTACACACTTATGACAGTGCAATTATAAATCTGGTTGCACTCAAGCACACCCCGGTTCTTACACACTTATGACAGTGCTATAATAAACCCGACCAAACTCAAAAACACCACGGTTCCTACACACTTATGACAGTGCAATAATAACCCTGTTCGCTCTCAAACACACGACGGTTCCTACACACTTATGACAGTGCTATAATACATCCTAGTACAAACTAACACATCACTGTTCATACACACTTATGACACTGCTATAATAAACCCAATCACTCTCAAACACACCACGGTTCCAACACACTTATGACAGCGCAATTATAAATCTGGTCGCACTCAAGCACACCCCGGTTCTTACACACTTATGACAGTGCTATAATAAACCCGATCACTCTCAAACACACCACGGTTCCTACACACTTATGACCGTGCAATAATTAATCTGATCGCACTCAAACCCACTATGGTTCCTACACACTTATGATAGTGCTATAATAAACCCTAGTACACACTAACACACCACTGTTCATACACACTTATGACAGTGCTATAATAAACCCTATCACTCTCTAACACACCACGGTTCCTACACACTTATGACAGTGCTATAATAAACCTGGTCTCACTCAAACGCACCACGGCTCATACACACTTATGACAGTGCTATAATAAACCTGGTCACACTCTAACACACTAGGTTCCTAAACACTTATGACAGTGCAATAATAAACCTGGTCACACTCTAACACACTAGGTTCCTACACACTTATGACAGTGCTATAATAAACCTGGTCACACTCTAACACACTAGGTCCTACACACTTATGACAGTGCAGTGATTAATCTGATCGCACTCAAACCCACTATGGTTCCTACACACTTATGATAGTGCTATAATAAACCCTAGTACACACTAACACATCACTGTTCATACACACTAATGACAGTGCTATAATAAACCCTATCTCACTCTAACACACCACGTTTCATACACACTTATGACAGTGCTATAATAAACCCGATCACACTCAAACGCACCACGGCTCATACACACTTATGACAGTGTAATAATAAACCTGGTCACACTCTAACACACTTGTTTCCTACACACTTATGACAGTGCAGTGATAAATCTGATCGCACTCAAACCCACTATGGTTCCTACACACTTATGATAGTGCTATAATAAACCCTAGTACACACTAACACACCACTGTTCATACACACTTATGACAGTGCTATAATAAACCCTATCACTCTCTAACACACCACGGTTCCTACACACTTATGACAGTGCTATAATAAACCTGGTCTCACTCAAACGCACCACGGCTCATACACACTTATGACAGTGCTATAATAAACCTGGTCACACTCTAACACACTAGGTTCCTACACACTTATGACAGTGCAATAATAAACCTGGTCACACTCTAACACACTAGGTTCCTACACACTTATGACAGTGCTATAATAAACCTGGTCACACTCTAACACACTAGGTTCCTACACACTTATGACAGTGCTATAATAAACCTGGTCACACTCTAACACACTAGGTTCCTACACACTTATGACAGTGCTATAATAAACCTGGTCACACTCTAACACACTAGGTTCCTACACACTTATGACAGTGCTATAATAAACCTGGTCACACTCTAACACACTAGGTCCTACACACTTATGACAGTGCAGTGATTAATCTGATCGCACTCAAACCCACTATGGTTCCTACACACTTATGATAGTGCTATAATAAACCCTAGTACACACTAACACACCACTGTTCATACACACTAATGACAGTGCTATAATAAACCCTATCTCACTCTAACACACCACGTTTCATACACACTTATGACAGTGCTATAATAAACCTGATCACACTCAAACACACCACTGTTCATACACACTAATGACAGTGCTATAATAAACCCTATCTCACTCTAACACACCACGTTTCATACACACTTATGACAGTGCTATAATAAACCCGATCACACTCAAACGCACCACGGCTCATACACACTTATGACAGTGCTATAATAAACCTGGTCACACTCTAACACACTAGGTTCCTACACACTTATGACAGTGCAGTGATTAATCTGATCGCACTCAAACCCACTATGGTTCCTACACACTTATGATAGTGCTATAATAAACCCTAGTACACACTAACACACCACTGTTCATACACACTAATGACAGTGCTATAATAAACCCTATCTCACTCAAACGCACCACGGCTCATACACACTTATGACAGTGCTATAATAAACCCAATCACACTCAAACACAACACGGTTGCTACACACTTATGACAGAGCTATAATAAACCTAATCGCACTCAAACACACAATAGTTCCTTCACACTTACGACAGTGCTATAATAAACCCAATCACACTCAAACACACGACGGTCGCTACACACTTATGACAGTGCGATAATAAACCCAATCACACTCAAACACACCACGGTTGCGACACACTTATGACAGAGCTATAATAAACCTAATCGCACTCAAACACACAATAGTTCCACACACTTACGACAGTGCTATAATAAACCCAATCACACTCAAACACACCACGGTCGCTACACACTTATGACAGTGCTATAATAAACCCAATCACACTCAAACACACCACGGTTGCTACACACTTTTGACAGAGCTATAATAAACCTAATCGCACTCAAACACACAATAGTTCCTACACATTTATAACAGATACGCCACGGGTCAATAACAAGCTATGACAGTACTGAATCAAAGGAATTATCGATTATAATCAATGATCCGAATATAAATCAGATATTTATCATTTAAACATAAGACGAGTAATGATATACATTATACGAGGTAACAGTCCAGTAATCTCGATCTTAAGTAATCGTCCAGTATCGAATTGAACTTCTAAACGTTTCCTGCGTTAGGTATCATAGTTTTTATTTTCACATGCACCTCATCTTTTCTCTCCTTTAGCATCGGGCGCTCATTCCGATACCTTCATAATGTGAATGTTACGGCAGTGGAACCAAAGCGCTGTGTGGGAGCGTACTTATATTTTTTTATACTCGATTATCGATCGGTTGGCGGGCTCTTTTAACGGAGAGGCCACCATTGCATCTTAATACCGTGAGTAACGAAATAGTAGAAACAAGTCATTATTCTGCAATGATGTTTGGTTGTCCAGAGCATCATCAAACTCGAACCCATCGGGAATATTATATCATCTGGCGATTATTTCAAGGGGATGCAACTGCGTATGTCATCTTAATATTTTTTGTCGATAGTGTTTATCTCGTTTTAAATCTAGATTGTCGTCCGTCAAACCGTACATACACAGAATTTCGACACCTGAATTTGGTAACTTTGTTGTTTGCTATATTCAGGATCTTATTAAAAATGATCAATTCATACTGTAGGTGCTGGCGAGTCAAACGAATGCATAGCCGGTTACCGACGGAGTAACAACGTACGACGCATAATTGAAACGAAATGGCCCATACTTGATAGACGATGTTGTTCGAAATAAACCCCTTCTCTAAGAAATACAATATTTTCATATTTTATAACGTTAAAACATTCATAAAAGCAACGTTTAAATATGCCTATATTCCTTAGTTGTCTTACAATGTATTATGTTATACATGTACTAGTCGAAATTGATATTTTATATAGTTTCTAAAAAGTTAACGGATACATCTTCTGTTTATTTGATTGTAGTAAGCCGTAAAAGTTATTACTCAATTGAATTAAGTTATCGAAACAAATCGATGTAAACTTTCAAAATGGCGTTCATCGGTTCAGATCATTTTGTCATTCAGAAGCGTAAATTTTCAAAATACAAAATGTCGGGTTAGCGCTTTCGACCAGTGCATGCTGTTAAGTGAACTTTTTTCAGAAAGTAGTGGAAAAGTAGGAATACAATTTACCAAAAAGTAGGAGAAAGTTAGGAAAAATAAGGAATTTGTACTAAAAAGATAGGAGTTTTTACATACGTTTGTGCTGAACTTTGCATTACTCACAGACATAAATTGCTAACTAGAATATATCTTGACGAGACTGCACAGACAGGTCTTTTGACTCTCTAGTGTATAAATTAGACGTTTCTCGTGTTTCGTAATTCATAAAAAAAATAGTTTACGACAATAGCGTTAAGACTTGGATAAATACATTTTTCTAGAGTAAGATTTTGACTCATTTATTTGACTTAAATGTGAATTATCTGGCCTAATCTGTGCGGTTAGCATTCTTGTTCTTAATAGTAATAACCAATTAGTCGTGATCAGTGATAATTAGTACATGCATATCATGAAAATTGCAAAACATAGATGATACCACTCGGATAGAAAAAGTAATATCATAAATGTCATTTAAGGATGTATTCTTCTGACGATTTTAACGTAATTTGATAGTGGTCAACGGGAGGTAACTCGCGATTTACTTCAATGTCGCAAAATGGCTGGAAAAAGTCATATTTCACAAGAAATAAATATTATCGTTTAAATGTACCTAAATTATTTCTATATTTTCATTTCGTCGAACTGGGAAAATACATAACAAGATATGGGATGTCAACACCAAATTAGCTACATGTATATATTGTTATCACATATGTCATAGTGAACAATGTGTCTAAACAAAATTTTGCAAATAATAACTAGTCCAATTTTTTTTTCTAGAGTGTGGCATTAGACTAGTGGCTGATGCTGCAGACTGAATTCATGGACAAATTGTATATTTAACTCCCCAAACCATGGTCATCCTGACCTTTATTGAGAGTTAAATTGACCATTGAAATACATGTATATTATGCCAAAACCAGGGCTTTCTTTTGCAGCAGTTTACTTCTGATACATACACAAATTAAATCAACCATAGTTTGGTTTTAACCGTTTAACAATTTTGGAAAATGTGAAAAAAAACATATGGGACGCAAAGACTGCAAAATTGTGTGCACTGCTTTGCAACACCAAAACTGATATCCAGATTCCACAACAACATCACCTATGTGATAGGGGGAACCACGCCAAGCAGGGGGCTCTGATTGTCCCAAAAAAACGAGTAAGCCCATCCAAGGGGCCAGCAAAATGTCTAAATTAAAATACCAAATTGTTAACAAAGACAATGGCATACCATTATGACTACTGTAAATTCAGAAATTAATGCGAGATTTTTATTATTGCGAATAATGCAACTGAGTGAGTATCGCAATAAAAAGAACTCGCACTTTTAAATCTGAACCATATATGTGTATGCAACTTTTCCTGTAATAGGAATAATTAATCTTGAATTTTGGCCCGGTGTGTCAAAATCGCAATAATAAGTGCAATCAATAATTTCTGAATTTACAGTATTATATATTCTCATTAAAAGTTATGTAATTAAACATGCATTGTAATTCATTAATATTCAGATTGGTTTATTTTCTATAGCTATTGCAAAGGCTAACAGGGCTTATCTTCTTTTTTTAATTTTAGCTATGGTGCATACTGGTATTGGTGGAAGACAAGTCAACACATTCCTTACAGCTCGTGTTGCAACCCGTTTTGTAATAAAAACCCGTTGTGTAATAAAAATTTCAAAGTTGACAGAAACGCCTTATTTCATCATGAAATAACTACAAACCAGTATACAACTGTAAAATGCGTCTTATTTCACAAAACCCAATAGGAAAACTCGAGGAATAAAGACATACTTTTAAAGAACTCGTTTTGTAATACCATTATTTGAGAGACTCAACCCGTTTTGTAATAAATATTTCAAAGTTGACTGAAACGTCTTATTTCATCATGAAATAACTATAAACCAGTATATTATATTATTAGTTATACAGGTTGTTGACAGGGTATATGGGAGAATATAACCTGTCAGTGTGCCATATAACCCGAGGCGTTAGCTGAGGGTTATATGAATCACAGACAGGTTATATCCCCCATATACCCTGTCAGCAACCAGTATAACGAATTTATAATACTGCAAATCCGTGTTTTCATAAGAATTTAGCTAAACAAGCGATGTTTCAATGCCTATCTCTAGATCTAAGAATTAGATCTGTGCATTTTTGCTTTTTTGGTTCATAAAATTGTTTAGAGTGTTTTAGTCCTGTATAATATCAGTAACTAAAACGTATTCCTTTTAAAATATATCGGGAATTACTTGCTGTAGATCAAAATATATTTATTTCACTCACACGTTATATTGCCTGAAAATTAATTGCATTACCCCGTAAGGTACCTCAATACACATGGTTAAGCGCGCGCTTGTACTCTAATTTTTATTTTCAAGCGTTTGATCTCATGGACTTTATAGAACTGAATTTTGCTCAAACCTTAAAAAATCTATCGTTTTGAATATTAATACTAGCACACATGTAATCTGTTTAATATTTATTGAATAATATGTGAAGATCAATTGTCAATTTCTAGTAACTTGCAGACATCAAGAGATAAAAGTTTTCGAGTCGAGCCGTCAGCGAAAATGGTCACGAGGCGCATGAAGGGGAAATGAGTTCGGACGTCATATACCCTGTTAGCGCCGTGTATATAGAATCCTATACGCGAGCCTTTAACCAATGAAATTACTGGATTTTTCTTTGCAGTATTATAAACTGTAAAATTTGTCTTATTTCAGAACATTGAAAAGGAAAATTCAAGCAATAAAGACATACTTTTAAAGAACCCGTTTTGTAATACCATTATTTGAGACTCGACCCGTTTTGTAATAAAATTTCAAAGTTTTCTTGTATACGTGTATCTCTGCATACTGTATACTAACTTACCCTATCGGCCGTTGAATTATCTGCCTACTACTATCGTCCGCTGAGTTAAAGTGCGCTAGCTTGATTTCAGTGCACTTCACACGTGATAGGGCCTACGGCTGCGGCGTAGGCAGACAATTTTTTATGTAATACATAGTTCCCACAAGTATTAGCAGGTGCGCGTTTCACCGGAAGCCGCCATTTTGAATGGCAAGCTTTACCAAACAAAGAAGAGACAGATATTTATCGAAAGATTTTTGAATTATTACTTATTTACGCTTCGATATTCTACAAAATGTGTGACAAACCAAAGAAAAAGTTGTACCGAGATGGACTGGATGACAAAACAAGAGAGAGATACCTGGAAAAGATGACTTTGATCGGGGGAATCGATCCGTACGAGGTGACAAAAAGCCAGTTGAACATTGACGTGAAATGCCTTCCAGCAATTTCGTATATTGATATAATCAACTATCTTGTCAACACAAAGAGCGCTTACAGCATGGACGATTTAAAAGCATACAAATCACTTGAGGCATACAATCAGTTTGTATGCGGCTGGGTGCGGGACGTAATGACCATGAATGTGGAAAACAGAGTCCTCGTCACAGCTCGGGTAAATATACATTTTTTGTATCATGCCATTTGAGCAACACTTGCTGTATAGTGTATTGTTATTGTTATGTTTCATCTCATGAATTTGAACAAGACTACCATCATATGACTAAGCTGACAAAGTGAGTTGGGAAATCCAAATCAACAAAAACATATATATTACTATTAAAATACTCATGATAAAGGGTCAACTTTCCAACTCGCGTGCAAAACTTGAGGTAAAAATCAAACCAGGCAACCTAGCTACATATGCACCAAATGCCACCAAAATCTGCTGGTCAAATCAAATGTTATTCAGGGAGGATGTCCCGCACTCTCGAATAAAGGTAAAAATCTCCTGGGTATGCCCCTTCAATAATAACCAATGCGCATATGCAAATACTGCTTATACTTACAGACCAGTGTAGTGCTGAGTGACTGCTATGATTAACTGATAATTATCAGATTGCTTTTTTATGTATTTTCAGGTCAGACATTCACAGAGAATGAATGACACCGCTCTCAAACCATGGGTGATCACAGGCTCATCTGGGATAGTGGAAGCTGCCCACTGCGATTGTATGGCTGGGTTGGGGGAAGCTTGCAGTCACGTTGGTGCCCTATTATTTTATGTTGAGGCCGCTTCACGTATAAATGCTTCCAAGACTGTAACCCAAGAAAAGGCATACTGGCTACTGCCAAACAGTGTTGATAAAGTGCCATATTCTGAGGTATCAGATATTGATTTCATGTCCGCTGACACTAAAAAGCGACGTTTAGATTCGACAATCAATGGCGATACTAACTATTTGGCCAGGTCAACACTTAAACTTCCCAAAATTCCAGAGCCGACAACTGCTGAAAAAGAGGCTATGCTTGAGAGTCTATTCAAAAGCCAATCAAAGGCTTCAGTGTTGACAGTCAGTGCCAAATATCAAGAACATTTTCTGCCCAAAATACTTCAAGATGGCCAGTTGCCCGAACCACTTTTAAATTTGAAAAATGAAAAATACTTTGAGATTGGTTCAGTGGAATTAAGAGAAGAATGTAAAAAACTGTATGAACTTATGAATGTGACCAAAGAACAGTGTACAAATGTTGAGATAATGACACGTGAACAAGCCAAATGTAAAGTGTGGCATCAACTTAGAATGGGCCGAATAACCGCATCCAATATGAAAGCAGTTTGTGCTACATCCCTTGAAAATCCAGCCATTTCTACCATCCAAGCCATATGTGGCATAACCAAATTTAAAAACAATGCAACAATCTATGGGTGCAGACATGAACAAGATGCTTTAAGCTCATATACAAACCTTATGAAAAGTCAACATGAGAATTTTTCTATAACACCATGTGGACTGTTTATTAATCCTGACTATCCCCACATTGGGGCCACTCCAGATGCATTAGTAACATGCAGTTGTTGTGGGGATGGTGTTGTGGAAGTGAAATGTCCCTACTGTGCCAAAGATAAACTGCTCAGTGAAACCAAACTGGATTATATGGAAAGTGGGAAGCTGAAAGTATCGCATAGGTACTCGTACCAAATACAGACGCAGCTAATAGTGACAGGAAGAGAATTTTGTGACTTTGTTGTTTGGACATCACAGGATGTCAGTGTCCAGAGAATTGAACCGAATGTTAGAATGGAATGTGAAATACTGGAAAAATCTAAGAAATTTTTCATTCATGTGATTCTTCCTGAAATAACTGGGAACCTTCAGACCAGAGAGAGATTCCAGAAGCAGAAAATGTTGTCGAAATCCATGCAAAACTCTGACAATGTACAAACAGACATGCCACAGAAGCAGTTAAAAATTGGCAATGGAAAAAATGTTAAGCTGGACAATATCGTTACGTGTTCAACACAACAGTCATCAAAAAAGACCTCAAAAGCCAAGCAAATCTCCAAAAATGTACAAACAGACAAGACGCATAACCAGTTAAAAATTGACAATGGGAAAAAACTTAAGCTGGACAATATCTTACTGTGTGTATGTAAAAACGTGTGCTCTTTAGATACTGACAATGTTGTGCAGTGTGATAGTGAAAACTGCAGATATGTTTTTTTGCATTACGCATGTGTTAATTTGAAACGGAAACCCAAGTCTCCATACTATTGCCCAGAATGTAGAAAATCACTGTGGTAGTAATGTGATAAGATTATATGTGGCATGAGTGTTACATGAATAGATATTTTGCAGATAGAACTTCAACAAGTTTAATGCCATTATGAAGGCTCTTTTTGGATATATATGTTGTAACATTATTATTGTAATGTTGTTTTCTGTATTATTTCTCAACAGCATGTTCAACTTTAATTATGGTGTTGATTTCATGTTTATCAAAATTAAATTTTGTGAAACATAAACTTTTGTTGGTATCTATAGATATACTTAATGTGCTCCATCCAGTTAACAAGTTTTCTGTATATAGAGGTAATCTGGAACTAAAAATTAGATGGGTTTATCTAGAATAGCATGGGTACAGACAATTAATCTATGAAAATACTTCTATACATGAAAAATGACGTGTTCAAATCTTGTTTGAAAATATAGAAACATTGAATTGCCAAAATTTATTATCATACACAGAGAGAAAAATACCATGTATAAGTTTAAAATCAAACTATTTGTCAGCAAAATTGGTAAAATCTATTATATTGTTTTAAGTCAAAATTTGTTTGTTGTGCATATGCAGTCAATAAAACCCATCCATTTTTAGTTCCGCATTATTTGTCAGTGTTGATTGACTGAGCATCTGAATCTGATGATTGATCAATGATTATTTAAAGCAAACTAATGCTGCACTTGCATTTTTTCTATATTAAATCATGTGTATGATTATATAGATTATTAACTCAACGAACGGATCACTGTTCTGTCTTCACATAGAAAATGGTTTTATCCACAGTTTTGCAGATAGTTTGGATCAAGAAGAACAAATTCATTTTAAAATATGTTATTTTTCAATGAAATAAATCACATACATGTACAACAATAAATTCAGTAACAAAGAAAACATAGTATCAAAGTGACAATGTAAATACAGTAAAATCTCAATAATGCGACCACTCTTTGGATCCTTGAAAATCTGTCTTGTTATTGAGGTGGTCTTAATATTTAGGTTATGTGAAAACAGACCAAAAATGGAGGTGGTTTTATTATTGATGTGGTCTTTAAGTGAGGTTTTACTGTACTGTCATAATATTCAACATACAACACTCTGTTTCATTAAATATATTGATGGCAGTTATAACTGGATACATGTTAAAGAGCCAACAGAACATCTAAAACTTGGGTAGTTCTAGTTAAACCCTACCACAGATTCATTAATATTTGTCAATGCACAACACACAGTGGCAATTTTATCAACAACTGGCATTTCACCGTCATCACTATTCAAAAAGTCAATGGGCAGTTTATCTTGCAACATAGTATATTTATTCCGAACTAATCCAATAACTCTTTCTACATGAATCCTAACATGTGCTATTTTCCGAGGTGTCTCAACATCTGTTGGAGATAGCTGTGACCTTCCTTTTGTAAAACTTGGAATGTTCACCTGGGCACAACACATTCCGACACTTTCAGAAATATCAAATCCCCTATCGGCCAAAACTAAATCACCAGGCAGAAGTTTGTCTAGAATGCCACAGTGCTCTGTAATAAATTTATCACTAGAACGTCCACCCCATGCCTTAGACAGAAATGATATAGAACCTTGTGGCGTTATACCGATTAAAAATTTAACTGTGTTGTGATGCTTATACGATGACCAGGTTTGAGCTCTGGCTAATAAATTTTTTGGTCTTTGTATAAACACCTCAAAACAGTCAATAATCACAGATGTTTTCTGTCCGAAATGCTGTCGAAATTCCATGGGCATTGTGTTTCTCAATTCCTCCCTCTCTGGCCAATATATGAAGTGCTTCAGTCTTATGTACAAAATGTGAATGACCGTTAAAAATGTGCGAGAAACTGTTGATGGTGATGTGTGAAATCTATAGCCTAAATCTCTCACAGAAAGATTTAATTTAAGTCTCATCAGTGTTAGAAGGACACGTTCAAATCCGCCAAGATCAGCTATCCTTGAGTTTGGAAGGAATGGACTAACTATATTGAGCACTGTCACTAATGTTAAATAATTAGGAAGGCCTGTGTAATATCTCACTTTGTCATCATTTCCTTCAAATGAATCATGCGACATTTTCACTTCACTGATCTGAGACTTCAAATTCAAATTTTCAGTCAGAAGGCGCTGAAAGTCACTGTCAACTTGACTTTCTGTAACAGGATTTACAATATGAGGCAGAGGTTCAAGTTTTTCTGTAGATCCTTTTGACAAAAATGAGCATGTTCTCTTTTCTATGTCTATTGGAGTAGCAGAGAAGGGTATATCTTCATACATGTCCAAAAGTGCTCTAGCAACATGGTGTTTTTCTTTTGTCTGATTCCTTTGCACAGCTCTGTCATACCTGAAAATATAATGATATCGATTATGAGTTTTCAAACGACTCGATAATCAATTATGAAATTTGTCCGAATATCCATCACTTCTGAACACATTTAATTCCTGAGTCCTACCCTTTATTGCCAGACACCAGGGAGGTAAGCCTAACTAGCTGGGCGCTAACTAACCGGCCACATCAGAACGGACTCCACCTGAGATTCAAACCTTGACCCCACAAGGTGGATGCCTTAAACACTTCGCCTAGGGAAATGGCTCAGTCATGTGTTACTTAATGCGGTAAACAATAGGTGTTAATTTTATAAAACAACAGGCCTTAAATAATACCTTTTACAGTCCGTTTCAAGGAGCTTCAGCTTTTTAATAGACTTTCTAGGCGTTGATGTGTCATCTAGTTGAAGAGTAGGGGCCCAGTCTGGACTAGACCTGTCATACATGCTAGCTGGTTTTCCTGGAAATTGACAATACATAAATTCATCTATTGTATACCTTATAAAAATGGTTCAATTCATAAACAATCAACTGATAACTGTGTCATTTGTTTTAAACAAAAACAACCCCCAAGACATGTATTATTTCCAGGGATCGAACCCACAAAATGGGGGTGAAACGTCTGACAACCGACTGTCCGTATATAAAGGGTAGTATCAGGAGATAAATATAAGCCCATGTCAGTATCTGTTAGTGGATACCTTGGTCGCACACGAGCTTTGTAGCTCATTTTACTTGTTGATCAGCGACGTTAAACAAAGTTTATCTCTATCTTTAGGGCCTATATATCAGATGTGTTTGCAACAATTTTCACTTTACTTCATGTTACGAGTTAAACAAAACACACATTGACACGATCTCGCTTATTAGGAAAACCTACGGAAAAGAAATTATATTGTTTTTTATAATTAACTGTTACTTTAAACAATTACCTTGAATGAAATGATCAGAGCAGATCTTTGAATACTTCGTCGGCACATCTTTTCGATCAATATTTTTGAGCCATAAACGCCTTCGTTCGTCACTGAGGATTTTCGTGAATTCCCCTTCTTTCTCTCGTAACACTGGTATTGTGTAAAATCCTCGTTTCACTGTACCGTCTGCTCGATTATTGCAACCTTTGACCCAACACGACATAACCATTTTGACAAATAGAATTAGAATGTTATATTTAGATACTAGGTCAACCGTGTACAACGTGACAGCTGTTAAAAATAGCTTGCCAAACAAAATGGCGGACTTGTGTAACTACCCGGATGTTGTGACGTCACATGAAAAGCATGTATTTGCAATATTTAATCAGCAAGTTTCTTGGCGGTCCTTTCTTTTGCGTAAGTGATGTCAGCTCAAATCCGTTTTCCAGCTGATATCGCAAATGTATACCGCTATTTTGGGTTACACTATAACTACTTTCTTCAGGAGTATGTAGACTTTGACGGTTCCGAATTACAGACTTGGGATGACTCATCCGATGAGTGTCCGCGGATTTCGCCTACTATAGCAATTTGCTCTGACGAGCCCCTTGCTAAAATTGCTTTTGTAGTTGGCAGTACCAGTATATGAAAGACAATTTCAAAGAAATCTCCATTGTTTATAAACTTCAATATGCTTATTTTTCATTTAAAGTGTAAAGTTAATTATAATAATTATGTAAGTAATAAGTAACGAATATAAAGAAACGTGCAAAGCTTTTAAACTCTTTACTTACAAATCGTGTGAAAATTTGTTTGCTTATCTGTTTTGTTATTGTTTTAGCCACAATTGCCTAAATAGGTATTTATTCAAAAAGCGTGTAAACATTCACAATAAACATTGATACTGATTTCATTTGATTGTATGCATTGATTCAAATTTGCTTGTACGACACAATGCAAATATTTATAAAAACATCAAAGGGCCGTAACTCCGTAACGAAATTACCTGAGCGGAACGAAACGACAAGGATGCACAACTACACTTGATGCTTATCAATACTCTGGAGTTTGGCTGAAATACAACCAGCAGTATTGGAGATAAAGGGCGGACAAACTTCATCATGCACTGTTTATGTATAAAACACATCAGAGTGCCATAACTCAGTGAAAAATATCAGAGCGGAACGAAACGATGAGGATGCACAACTACACTTGATGCTGATCAATCATATGAAGTTTAGCTGAAATCCAACCACCAGTGTTGGAGATCAAGCGCGGAAAGCTTTAAGTGGACAGACGGACAGACATACGGCGAAGACAAAAACAATATGTCTTCCTCGGAGAGGAAGAAAAAATAACTGCACATGTGGAAAGGGGAACTTCAAATACATATAAAACATAAATAGAAATAATAACAATACAGCGACTAAGAACTCTCACACTAACTTGCTAACTTCACACTTAATCGCTTAGTTCCGGAGCTAAAGTAAATGCCAATTCAATCCCGAACACAATCGTGAAAGGCTTTCTTATTGGTCATATCTTGCCATACCAATGCTTTGTAGGTGAATATTTCCCCAATTACAATATTCCCGCCCCCTATCTATCCATGGTCAATTAGCTTGTCCATTCATTCCCCCCTCTCGTTGTCCCTTACAATTCTCCATGTTTGTATTTGATTATTAGTAACACAATTCTGTAATTCTGTGCGACCATAGATGTTTCCCCTTAAACCTCTTAAACTTCAAAGATCGTATGCTGATGTTTCCGCGGGATCTGTGGGAAGGCATTTGTATTTTGATTGTGGCCATCGTTGTATCAATTTAATCCATCGCTTACAGATATAACTTCATTTCGTCTTTAAACATTAGTGTCCGGCATGTAGTTAACAATGTACGAAAATCTATCGATAGTATTTCAAAACGGGTTCTTTGAAAGTATGTCTTTATTGCAAGAATTTTCCTATTAGGTTTTGTGAAATAAGACTCATTTTACAGTTGTATACTGGTTTATAGTTATTTCATGATGCAATAAGACGTTTCTGTCAACTTTGAATTTTTTATTACAAAACAAGTATAGTCTCAAAAAATGGTATTACAAAACGGGTTCTTTAAAAGTATGTCTTTATTGCTAAAATTTTCCTATTAGGTTTTGTGAAATAAGACTCATTTTACATTTGTATACTGGTTTATACTTATTTCATGATGCAATAAGACGTTTCTGTCAACTTTGAATTTTTTATTACAAAACAAGTATAGTCTCAAAAAATGGTATAACAAAACGGGTTCTTTAAAAGTATGTCTTTATTGCTAAAATTTTCCTATTGGGTTTTGTGAAATAAGACTCATTTTACATTTGTATACTGGTTTATAGTTATTTCATGATGAAATAAGACGTTTCTGTCAACTTTGAGATTTTTATTACACAACGGGTTTTTATTACAAAACGGGTTGCAACACAGCCCTCAATATCCAACTTGTGAGTAATACATCACATTCTCCAAAAAATGGTACAATTACATTGGAAAAATCCCAAATGTTTTAGTTTCTCCAATAATGACAATATCTATTGCATATTCAACTTTAAAAAAGATTTATAAATAGTTATTATGATATATTAAATCAGCAGGACGGCGGATGATTGAAACTCAGCAGCGTGTTAAACAAAATAACTTCTCATTAGGTCAATAGTAACTAACCGCTTGTGCTGCGTGTCGTAAAAAGAGTCATGTAAGGGCATATTTGCAGAATACCTGACATTAGATATTCATTATTTATACATTATTAAGTCTATATTTATTTACATAATTATTTGCTATATAAACTATGGTCGCTGTTATTCTAGTTGACTTATTTTCTTATGTACTGTATACTTATTATCTAGTGGGAATAATTGCTTATAGAAAATATTGACAAATTTTGATATGAGTATAAATATGGTTGACTGGATAAAGTATAAAATATAGAATATTTACTTTCACAAAAAAAATCATGCCTTCAATGAATAGGGTTTACAATATAGGACAATGGTAGTGGTAATTATCTTGGGGTTTAGAATGTAGAACCTGAAGTATAATTGACATAAAAGAATGCAAGTAATATGTTCTACAAAACATACTATTTCGTAGTGTGTTGGACGTTTATTTGTAAGAGTTCGTGATTGTGTCTAGAGTATTGAATTTCTACTATTATTAGACATTTATAAGTTGAGTTCTTAATCCGACACAGAGATCGTGTTACAAAGGGGTAATCTCAAAACAAAATTTATATTATAAATGTTTTTAAGTTAATCCGATTCCGACAACGATTTTAATTAATAGTTGTCGTATGGGTGTTGTCAAAATGTTTTGTATGAAAATGTGAACTTAAATACCGGGCGTGTCAATCAGAATGAACAGAGTGTTACTGGTAAACGCCACAATGCCATATCCAGGTATAAAACAATTGCTGGTGAAATTACTACAGTCGATTTGGGGGCAATAACTATATAAGATATCAAAGACCTTAAAACCGTAGATGCGCAACTAACATGGACCATTGTATGAAGCCTCGCTCGATCTCTTGACGCGCGATAAACGATACCGATACGCGAGATTTGGAAAAGCTGCTAGTCGGCGCCATTTTGTATTGCATTTCAAAACACAAAACATTTCAAAACACAGTATGTACAGTTTTCAAACCATTATTCACTGAAAGAAGCTTTCAATGATATATAACAAGAGAAAGTTGATGCAAGGCATCAAAGTCGCCGGGGAAATGTTTAGCAAAATAATTATTGTGAACTGTTTGAAGGGAATATGTAGAAAAATAAAAAAAGTGACTTGATAACACAAACTGAATTTTGCAAATATTGAACACGCAATATTTTTGTGTAATGAAACCATATCGTTATTAGTGAACAGCTTAAAATAGACATGTTATACAATGTTTTTAATTAATTATATTCGAGCAAACATTAATAAGTATAAGTCGTGTAAGTACAACTGTAGATGACCAACGCAATATATGATATCGTAAATCATTTTAAATATACAATCGCATGTTCATCAAGTACTCGATATTTACGCATTCGGCGGTTGAGATTTAAGTATTTACGCCGCATTTCTCCGGACTTTCTTGCTAATTGTGCTGTTGTATGGGCCTATGGAGTCATAACTGGTCCACGGTCCGGATTACTCGAACTGTTGGGCATCATTTGTATGACCGAGACATCCGCTTTCGACATATCGAATATCACCATAGGCGTCTACAATGACCTGGGTATGAATTGCATGGTAGCATCTGTGACCATATCCCTCGCATTGATCGCCATTCGTCTACAGTTGGCCAACATATGTATGAGCTCAACTTTTCATGCAAGATTGGAATAAGAGTCCGGATTTATGTTTTTACAGTAGGCACACTTACACCGAAAATTAGGATGTTTTGTGACAATATGTGCTGATGTATTATTGTTTACATACTGACCAAAGTATGTCAATTGATTTAGTAAAGATATGATAATTGTATTCTATCGTTATGTTTCTGTGCCCCGAAAACAAAATTTGTTTTGTAACTATGTCCGTGATAAACATTTGTTTGAGATCACCCCTTTGTAAAACCGTTAGATCTCAACTTCGGATTCGGATTAACTTATAAATGTCCGATACACTACCATATCGTCAACTGAGCGTTCGTTAGAATAGAGTCATATTCAACTACAAATATTGCTGCACGTGCATTAACCATTCAACACGTATAAATATTAAATATGAAATTAGTTTTACACTGCAAGTGTATAATGGTTTATGGAATAATTTTCGTTTTGATATGTGGATATTTAATAGAAGATTATTTTGACATGGGATGGTTTCAAACAGAAGTATTGCTAACAAATATGTTTATATTGCCGGATACTAATAAGTCACACAAATGTTTCAAGCTATTTAGCAATACAAGTTATTTCAGAAGTGTTGTACTTGGTGAATCTTCGAACAAGAACAGCTCATGTCGCCTAATAACAAATGGTGGATTCGGTGGAAGAATCGGAAATCAAATGTTCGAAGTGGCCGCTGTGATTGGTATGGCTAGTGATCTAGACATGATACCCGTGATAAACTTAAAGCATTCTGTAATAGCGAAATATTTTAATTTTCCAAACACAGTTTATTCAGATATCAGCAATGTTGCCAAGTGTAACGAAAGAAGTTATGCTAAGTATTCTAATTGCTTAAAAACATCTCAAAAAGCTAAATCGCAAAATATAATTGTTCTCGGATATCGACAGTCATGGAAGTATTTTGTTGGTGGTTCAACATACATCCGGAATGTGTTCAATTTAAAGGTGAAGTATAAGCAGAAAGCAAAATCGTTTATCGCTAGCAACTCTGTATTAGGTCACGATAATGTTTGTATTCATGTGAGACGAGGCGATATGATGGCGTCGACATCACTAGCAAATGGTTATGCTACAGCTGATATGGACTTCCTTTCAAAAGCAATGCAATTTTACCAACGCGAATTCCTAAAAGTTCGATTTATAGTATTGAGTGATGATATTAACTGGTGTAAGCGTAATATCAAAGAAGATGTAACGTTCAGCCCATATAAAAATCCCGGAGTGGATTTGGCCATAATGAGATATTGTGATCACGTGATTGTGACTTCGGGGACGTTTGGTTGGTGGGGAGCCTGGCTATCAAATGGAACGGTTGTGTATTTTCATGGCTTTCCTAGGAATGGAAGTCAAGTTGCTCGAGGTTTCGAGTGGGATGACTATTACCCACGTAACTGGATCAAGCTTTGAAAACATATATGCCGCTCATATGTGTACTTTGTAGTTTCTGTCGTCGCTTATTTCAGAATGATCAAAAGTTATAAGTATGAGGATCAAAGTAGAGCCAGTGAACGTGACTCGTAGTCGATTGTATATCATTCGAATGCGTGGGCCAGCTAAATAGTGGTGGATTTTTAATTGTTGGCAACGATTGAATGGTATAAAACTAAGTTCCATGCACACGTGTAATTTATGTATAAGTGGTAAGCTTCTTCTCCCGTATCAGTCATAGCACTTATTTAAAATATGTCGATATTTATTGAGTTTGAAATTATAGTACTTCAATGTGATATTCTGATTATGTTTTCACGAATGTGTATGCAATGATTGCAATGAGCTGCTGTTTTTTATTATATTAAAGTGCGTACACAAATATAATGTATTATTAGTTTAATATGCACATATACGTACAAGCATTGTTTGTATGGTACAATAATTTGATGGTAACAGCGTGGGCGTATTTGCACATATTTGCTACGCTGCATAAATAAAAGAGTCGCTTAAATTTGATTTATTCACACTATGTGTTTAGTAGATATACAAAAGTATTATGTACATCTATTTTATTATGGTATAATAACTTCGGTAATTATTTTCTTATCATGCTTACACTGATTTACACAAACGTTGTGCAATAATGCAAAGGTATTTTCTATTTTATTTTTCATACTATTGAGTTTAGCTTATATAGTCCGTTTAACATTAAGGTGCAATGACTTGATGGTAATGATTGCAAAACCATGACTACCATGTGTACATGTGTATATTACCTAATGTAAATTTTCGGTATTACTTCAATTTAGTCACACCGTATATTTATGCACATTATATCATTTTTACGGAACACCAGTATGTTGGTTAAGTACTAATTCTCTGATCATGATTACATTGAGTATATCTATGTATGAGTCTGCATTATTTCTACAAATTGTATTATGACTGTTTCCCGGTAGCGCCATTGGCCGATTTTTCGTGTTCCTCAAGCCATGATTTTATGTGTATGTATAGTACAGTATAACTCGATAATAAGATCACCATTGAAACCCTTGAAACTGGTCCTATTGATTTGGTCTTAATATTGAGATAGATTAAAGAGATAACCAGTGAAAATGGACTTAAAACTGATGTTCCGATAATTTCGTGGTGGTCTTATTATTGAGGCGGTCTTTAAGTGAAGTTATACTGTATGTATGTACTTGAATTATTAACTACGTAAAAATACCTGGTTTTATACACAAGGATTTTAACTGCTTCATGAATTTAATTCATGTAACTTTAATGCGCATGTTCTTTTCGAATATTGTAGAGTTTGCATTGGGTTAAAGACGTATAAGGGAGTAGTTTACTGTTTTCTTTTACGATGCAAAGATTTTTTCTGAACTTTATAGTCACCAAGCACAATACAAATAATGATATCATTTTGTTTAATTGAAGGATTTCATTATAGTTTTGCAGTTTTTCTTCTACTTTCTTTTTCTATATACTTTATTATTAAAAACAGAAAAGTCATTGATATTTAAAATTCTACATTTGAAATTATAAAATGATCTTCAATAAATATTTAAAAACGATAATGGGTTACCAAGTGTATTAAGGGTAATTTTTTTCAACTTTCACTTTCCATATATATTACATTTGAAACACAATAAAAACAATCTTTATCTTAAAATCATGCAAGGTGACCTATTATTTTTATTTCATATTTTCATTCAGACAGTGACTCTCATATAGTATACCAAGTTGTAAGAAAATCTCCACGCTAGAAAAAATATAGTAAACTTGTATCGATTTGCTCTATATTCATATGAAATATTCACGTTTTAAATCTTCATTATCACAAAATCGAGCAAGGTGACCTATCATTTTTATTTCATATTTTGGTTAGATACATTACACTGATCAAATATAAAAAGTTTAAAGGAAATCTCTGCGTTAGAAAAAAAAGACCTTATTGTAGGATACGCCTTTAAATGCTCAAAGAAACATGGTTGTTTTATATTTCATGAATATACTTCTACTAATTTAGTGTCAGATTCTGTCTTGTAACTATAGTAAAACCTTAAAAATAAGACTATTCTTGGGACAATTGAAAACTGGTCTTAATATTGAGGTGGTCTTAAAGAGCTGATTAGTAAAAATGAACTAGAAAAGTGTGGTCTTAATTTCGAGATGGTCTTATTTTTTAGGTGGTCTTTAAGTGAGATATTACTATATATATGCAAATAATGATATTCTTACCAGGAATAACTGATTTTAACTATCAACAGAATAATTCACAATGTTATAAATTCATCGAAGGGGGCATACATTATAGCATTAAGTAATAACAAATATGACTCTATCCAACGCGTATGCATCGAAACAGAAGCTGAAGATGATTCACTACAAATTACACAGCTTGCTGATGATACAACACTGTTTAAGTAAATGAACAATTCATAAAAGATTGTGACTAGATTTGGAAAATAAGCTGGTCTTAACCTTAACTAGAGATAAACTGAATAGATGCATGTTCGGTAGAAATAAATGAATCTATGTTGGCCTGACTCCTCGATAAAAGTTCGGACACGATAAAGATAAATGTTTGGAACTTTATTGGCAAGAGAAGATACAATGTACCTGCTGAAATAAAATAGATAATTTGAATATAAAAGAGAATTAATCTTCTTTGACAATATACAGACAATGAAAGCGTTAAATCACTATATTTACATGTGCAAACCTTTCTTTAGTAACACCAAGCCTCGCATTGTGTCATTTTGACCGACTCGTTTACTAAATTCAATAAAACATAAACAACAAAGTTGTACTGTTAGTTTGTTGTATTTTTTTTTCAATAATACTTTATCAATATTTATAAGAATGGACTTTTTATTAACTGGCAGTGTTTTGATATTCATAAGTTTGCTTATCCCGTTATTACTCTTAATTCCCTAATACATATTGTTTATATAAACTCAATTACAAAGTTAAACGAAAACCCACTTGCATTTGCAAAAAGTTTTTACTCTTATATTGCATAAAAGAAGAAAAAAAATTCTAAAAAAAACTTTCCATCGAGTACGGATTTCATTAATGCAATTCAATGTCGCCTTTAATATTGAATATTTATTTTCGCTCGACAGAAATCGTGCTAGCAATGAATAGGGTTAACAATATAGGACACTATGAAGTTCAAATTGTAGAACACGAAGTATAAATGATATAAAACAATGCATGCAATATGAACTACAACATGTTTTCAGTCGTGAAAGTAGTAAATTGGACGTTTAATCGTTTGAGTGGACGCGGAGAGTTTGTCTAGAGTATTGGATTTCTACTATAAATAGTCCGCTTGTATGTACCTGAGAACGGTTGAATACAAACTGTAAGGTGATAGAAAACATTGAACAATGAACTTAGCACACACACTAGCGATGTTCTGATCTACTGTTGAATAGACAGTTATTGAAATGAATAGCGATTTTATAAAAACGTACGCTAATACATCATCAGTATTACTGGGTTTCTTATGTGCGTTCTGATACACGTTCATTTTAACCATAGTAAGCGTTCGTTAATATAGTGTTATATTAAACAACAATTCGACATGTGCATTTACCATTCAACACGTATATAGATTAAATATGAAATTTGATATACGATACCGGAGTATAGTGACAATTGGAATATTTTCTGTGTTCATAAGTGGATATTTAGTAGATGATTATTTTGACATGGGATGGTTTCAAACAGAAGTATTGCTAACAAATATTTTTATATTGCCGGACACTAATAAGTCACACAAATGTTTCAAGCTATTTAGCAATACAAGTTATTTCAGAAGTGTTGTACTTGGTGAATCTTCGAACAAGAACAGCTCATGTCGCCTAATAACAAATGGTGGATTCGGTGGAAGAATCGGGAATCAAATGTTCGAAGTGGCCGCTGTGATTGGTATGGCTAGTGCTCTAGACATGATACCCGTAATAAACTTAAAGCATTCTGTAATAGCGAAATATTTTAATTTTCCAAACACAGTTTATTCAGATATCAGCAATGTTGCCAAGTGTAACGAAAGAAGTTATGCTAAGTATTCTAATTGCTTAAAAACATCTCAAAAAGCCAAAATGCAAAATATAATTGTTCTCGGATATCGACAGTCATGGAAGTATTTTCTTGGTGGTTCAACATACATCCGGAATGTGTTCAATTTAAAGGTGAAGTATAAGGAGAAAGCAAAGTCGTTTATCGCTAGCAACTCTGTATTAGGTCACGATAATGTTTGTATTCATGTGAGACGAGGCGATATGATGGCGTCGACATCACTAGCAAATGGTTATGCTACAGCTGATATGGATTTCCTTTCAAAAGCAATGCAATTTTACCAACGCGAATTCCTAAAAGTTCGATTTATAGTATTGAGTGATGATATTAAATGGTGTAAGCGTAATATCAAAGAAGATGTAACGTTCAGCCCATATAAAAATCCCGGAGTGGATTTGGCCATAATGAGATATTGTGATCATGTGATTGTGACATCGGGGACGTTTGGTTGGTGGGGAGCATGGCTTTCAAATGGAACGGTTGTGTATTATCATGGCTTTCCTAGGAATGGAAGTCAAATGTCTCGAGGTTTCGACTGGGATGACTATTACCCACGCAACTGGATCAAGCTTTGAAAACATATATGTCACTTATCTGTGTACTGTGTAGTTTCTGTCGTCGCTTATACCAGAATGATCAAATGATCTAAGTATTAGGATCAACATAGAGCCATAGTAAATCATGTGGTTAATTAAGTAGGTAAACTTAATACTGGTAGATATTTAAGAGTTCGCAACGAATGAATGGTAAAAAAAACTAAGTTCCATGTACAAGTGTAATTCATTCCCTCTTTTAAATATTAGTGATAATTTTCTTCTCCTATTTCATGCATAGCACTTAATCATTTATAAAATTGGTCGATATTTATTGAGTTTGAAATTAAAGTACTTCAATGTGATATTCTGATTATGTTTACGCAGATTGACATGCAATGATTGTATTTCGCTGTCGACTTTATTTTCATTATATTTAAGTGCCTGGCTATCAAATGGAACGGTTGTGTATTTTCATGGCTTTCCTAGGAATGGAAGTCAAGTTGCTCGAGGTTTCGAGTGGGATGACTATTACCCACGTAACTGGATCAAGCTTTGAAAACATATATGCCGCTCATATGTGTACTTTGTAGTTTCTGTCGTCGCTTATTTCAGAATGATCAAAAGTTATAAGTATGAGGATCAAAGTAGAGCCAGTGAACGTGACTCGTAGTCGATTGTATATCATTCGAATGCGTGGGCCAGCTAAATAGTGGTGGATTTTTAATTGTTGGCAACGATTGAATGGTAAAATAAAAAACTAAGTTCCATGCACACGTGTAATTTATGTATAAGTGGTAAGCTTCTTCTCCCGTATCAGTCATAGCACTTATTTAAAATATGTCGATATTTATTGAGTTTGAAATTATAGTACTTCAATGTGATATTCTGATTATGTTTTCACGAATGTGTATGCAATGATTGCAATGAGCTGCTGTTTTTTTATTATATTAAAGTGCGTACACAAATATAATGTATTATTAGTTTAATGTGCCCATATACGTACACGTATTGTTTGTATGTTACAATAATTTAATGGTAACAGCGTGGGCGTATTTACAAATGTTTGCTACGCTGCATAAACATAAGAGTCGCTTAAATTTGATATAATCACACTATGTGTTTAGTGGATATACATAATTATTATGTACATCTATTATTTTATGGTATATTAACTTCGTGAAAAATTGTCTTATCATGCTTACACTGATTTACACAAACGTTGTGCAATAATGCAAATGTATTTTCTATTTTATTTATCATACTATTGATGTTAGCTTATATAGTCCGTTTAACATTAAGGTGCAATGACTTGATGGGTAATGATTGCAAAACCATGACTACCATGTGTATATTACTTAATGTAAATTTTCGGTATAAGTTCAATTTAGTCACACCGTATTTACGGAACACCAGCATGTTGGTGAAGTACTAATTCCGTATGCATTGAAACAGAAGCTGAAGACGATTCACTACAAATTACACAGCTTGCTGATGACACAACACTGTTTTAGTTAATGAACAATAAATGCAAAGACTGTTGTGACTGAATTTGCAAAATAAGCTGGTCTTAAACTTAACAAGAAGTAAACTAATAGATGCATGATCGTTAGAAATAAATCAATCTATGTTGGCCTGAATACTCGACAAAAGTTCGGACTCGATAAAGATAAATGTTCGGAACTTTATTGGCAAGAGATGATACAATGTACCTGCTGAAATAAAATAGATAATTTGAATTTAAAAGAAAATTAATTTTCTTTGACAATATACAGACAATGAAAGCGTTATTAATCACTAAATTTACATGCGTAAACCTTTCCTTAGTTACACCAAGCCTCGCATAATGTCATTTTGACCGACGCGTTTAATACATCCAATAAAACATGAACACTCGGGGATATTTTAATCAGCAAATTATCACGGCGAACATACACATTACTCTATGAACCTCCAAAATCCAGAAATTATTGACAAAACACATGAGTTAACGCCCCTGTGTATAGCTATATGCTGGTAGTGGTCAACTACAAGTTAAATTGAATCATTAAGATCATGTTAGATCTATATAAGCTAGAATTTATACTAGGTTTTAATACTTTAATCTTTAGAGTTAAGACTTAATAGCCACATATCTTTAGTCATGCCATGACTGTAAAACGTTAAGAGTTCATAATTATTACATTATCCTTCAATCTCAAGTTTCACAACTTATTAAACTTATAAATATTATTGACCATGGAGATATAAAAATTTTGACAGGTCAATAAAATTAAACAGTACATTACACTCAATACATTCTTAACTCGTATAATAATGATAAACCCTCCTTAAACAGGTATAAAACATGTTCATGAAGCGTATCATACACTAACATGAGTAGCACATTTTCACCACAATCATTTTTCTTGTATTTAAAGTTAAAAATCAATATTGACGAAGAATGTTTAGTCATTTTAGATTTTTGATGACCCAGTTCTTGAAGCACCCATGGTTCTTTTACGTGATCGACGTAAAGCATCATACACGGGACCTCGGTTTTTATAGTCTCGCCCGAAAGACTGTTAGTACTGTCAGTGATGGAGCTGAGAATCAAACCTGTGATCCCTGGATTACTAGTCGAGCGCGTTACCACTGGACTACGGATCCGCTACATGCTTTTTATGCGTTTTACGCCACCTGGCGGTTATTACATTCTAAACAAGGGAAAATAATTATCTTCTTATTAGCTACACTCAAACGTAGAACATTATATTACTATTTGTCTTTTCCATTTTTAATAAGCGAAGTGAATAAACGTTTTAATAAACATGAGATTAAGGTCGAGTCCTCGGATTCGGCTTTTATTAAAAGTCTGATTTTTAAAATCTTGAAATTTACTATTTACTACTCGAACGAAACTCATAAATAAGTTAGCCTAATTATTCTGCATTTAGTGTCAAGACTTATTTGTGACGATATATTGCCGATTGTAGCACGATTTTGATAATTTAGTCAATAAGCATTTCAACACTCTGGCTTACAGCTCCGTCGGACGAGAATGATCAGAGGACGCTAAAACATTAAACTAACGATCAGTTACTCAAAGTTCATTCTCGTTCATTTGAAATTACATGTACATGTATTTTGCTTTTATACAAATATTGGTTTAAGTACTTTACACACATTAGTATTATCGACAGAAAATCACACGTACTACATTGTGTGTGTACCGTGAAGAGTTTAACAGCAAAGATAATCCGAGGGTACACATTATAGTGAACGGTATGAGTGTAGTTAATTGGAGGCATGATAATCATATTCCCCTACAACTCGACTACTTCCGATAAGCAAGACAAAAACAACATACATTTCAAATTAGAGCTCAGTCACACCGGGCATGCGACAAAGTTATGACCTAGCTGCGATCAAAAAAATTGGAATCGTGGTCAAATCGTAGATAGAGCGCGCAACTAGTCGCAGAGGTAGTGGGTGATCGCCAATGCAAAATCAGTCGCAGCAAGGTCGATGGTCATGTTCAAAACGTCTGTCCTTCGATTCCAAATCTTAAAAGGTTACAGACAGGTCTTACATGGTCGTACCACCAGTCGCGCATGGACGCACCACCAGTCGTGCATGATAGTGGGTCAAATAGTCGCACGATTGATCGTGCTACTGGTCCTGTCACCTGACGATTGGTGGTGCCACCTATCGATTGCTCTTAAGACTGGTGGTAGGTCATCGTACGATCGATGGTGCGCGTGGTCGGCGATTACCCACGATTGTAGAAGATCGATCGCAAGATCAATCGTAGGTAATCGTGCGACCTCTGGTTGCGATAGATCGTACAAGCGGTCGCAGGTGGCCACGATAGATCGTACGATCGGTCGCTGATCGCCACCACTAATCGCACGATTACATACGATTTATCTTTCGATCGATCTTCTCCAATCGTTGCTGATTGCACGACCACGCGCACCACCGATCGTACGATGAACTACCAGCAGTCTTAAGAACAATCGCAGTATGCGACCGCAAGTTGAGATCGTAGCAAATATTGTCGATTGGTCGTATCTCGGCTAAATTGCCACCAATCGCACGATCCGGAAAACGTACGTTCCGGTGTGACTGATGCTTAACTGTTTAATATGTGATTGATTGAGTAGAACTTAGGCAACCGCCTACATTGTAAGTGACATAATAACGTAGTCATAGTACAACATGGTTATCAACAGAATTCATGCACATGTATGTCTGTTTAAAATCTCGTTATATGCTTGCATGAAATAACATTTCATAATAAACTTTAAAGAAAAACAGGTATTAATGTGTCGTCTGCCCAAAGATGAATGACTTTCTAAACATAAACGCATACATGAAAATATCGTGCACACGCACCTGCTAGCGACACCTAAGGGAGATATTCGATATTTATAAGGGAAATTATTTTTCTCCTAAATCCATTATATTCAAACGGAGAAAATATCATTTTATTCTGAAACAAAACAAAACAATAAATGGGATATTTAAAAGTTACCTCAATTAGGTAAAGAATATTGTGATTTTATTGAAATGTAATCTTTTTAAAAAAAATCCGTTCTATATTCCTATTAACGATATGCAGTCTTTGTTTTCAATCAAAATATTCAAGAATACATGTTAGAAAGTGGTATGAAAGTTAGAATGCCTTCATACAGAAACATTATATTGTAACTTTTCTTAAAAGTTTCTTGGAATTGCAAAACACGAGTCCGATACAGGTATTTCCTATGCTAGCGATTACTCGGTGGTAAATACACAATACATTTGTTACTCGAGAAAATATTGTACTCAACTTGTTCATGTTGTGCATCTTAGATATAAGTCGAAAATAGTCCGTGATCAATAAAATGTTGGCGTCCATGCATGTGTAAATGCCTCGGATTAGCCAATCAGATTAAAGGGATTTGCTGAATTTGGAATTATAAGACAATGCCTCCACACAGACTTCCGGGAAAATAACGGTCCATAAAATATCAGGCATTGAGGAGGTGCAAGGGTAAATACGTCAGGGAACAGGTGCGCAAGGAGTGGCAATTATGGACCATTAAGGACAACTAAAGAGGATTAAGGCTAAATTTTGTCAATTGTAGTGTCATGTTGTTTTCATGTTATATATCAATTTCTCAGAGTTTGAAAGTTTATCTGTTACTACAGTTTATAATAGAAACTCGTTGTTTTGATGGTCACTACATATACGGTTTAGTTCCTAAAGCGGTAAAGCTGAATGCTGATGTTAGAGTTGAAACATCAAAACACATCAAATTGACATAATGGTCAGTTTTTGTCATTATCAGTATTTTAATTGATAATTTCATTGCAAGATTGATAGGATGATGTCATCAAGATAACTCTTGCGTGGAAACACTCCTGAAAGTTGTTCAAAAATATTGAAATGTACAGTTGTTTTGAACACGCCAATTATTCCATTTTTTGGTAGAAACAACTTTTCATTTGTTAAAAAAGATCGTGATGGTCGCGAGACATCGTCCTATTTTACCGTAATTTTGAGACCAGAAATGGATCGATATCGAAGATATACACATTGGATGAAAGTAGATACGTTTGATTTTACTGTGAGGA
Organism: Mactromeris polynyma; assembly: GCA_032209605.1. Taxonomy (NCBI): domain Eukaryota; kingdom Metazoa; phylum Mollusca; class Bivalvia; order Venerida; family Mactridae; genus Mactromeris; species Mactromeris polynyma. The sequence goes on from JASFXZ010000002.1 coordinate 46,225,830, forward strand.
AAAGTCTTAGAAATTATTTGAGACTCTATATACTTTAATTATAAATGTGCCCGTTTTATCAACGTTCTTACGCACGAAATGTTCGTAAGATTTTCTTATGACGTCCTTACGATCTCAAGAGCGTTTTATCAATATTTTCATATTCATGCAGTCGCTACAAATTCGCAAGTTTTGACGAAAATGCTACGAATGGTTATAGGCATTCGTAACGTTCGTACCAAAAATGATATTAAATATTTCACATTAATCAACAACAGTTATACACCTTTTTATCAATTCATCTACTTCATAGCCCATGTAATTGTCTGGCACTTCTGAAAATAATAATGAAATACATTCATAAGTGTATAGTATTATCTTATAGAGTATTAGATGATTCCATACATACTAGATGATACAGCAGTCAATCAAAGTTATAATAAGTCACAAAGTAAAACTTCTGACAATCAACAGGTAATTTGAAGATGGAATAAGTATAGAGAGTGTGTGGAATTGTACATGGAATTAAAATGTATGGTTTCAGTATCAACTGTATCATACAACTTTAAAAAATAGAATAGTATTATGAATATGGTCCGAAGCGTCTGGTACGTAATGTCCGTAGTCCGAAGTGTCATGCCACTCGCGAGATGCGTCTCTTTAGACCTCCCCGGTAAGAGCGTGTACTGCCTTGCGTTCAGTTACAGCTAACGCAAAACGCTCGAAGTTAGCGTAACAAATAATTGTATTGAACGCCTAGTTTTTATTCTGGTTCCCTGCCTCAAAAACAGTAAAGGCAGGGAACCAGCCTAGCATTCATTTGGCAATTTGGTTCCCTGTGTGCAGTCATTGTGATACGGTGGGGCAGGGATACAAAACAAAATCTGAGTGACTGTTAGCCGTAACTGAACGCAGTGATAGGCTCAAATATTCGCGTGCTACCTCCGAGTTGCGATAGCCAGTGATATGAAACGTGTTTCGCTAACACGCCGGTCAATAGCAATACTCGCTCACTGTTTCGCAACGTTTTGGAACTGTTGTATTTTGATATAATTGATTATTATATTCATGACTAACAAGGGAGCAAACTGTAGCTTGACTCTTTATCTATTATGTGGTAATTACCTCCCTTGGGGAACAACAACAACGAGTTACTTCCTGTTTGGCATTACAACATGGCTTTGATGTAAATAAATGTATCAAGTTAAATCTGTTCGTTTGTGTTTTAATACGGTGTCTTCCAAGACATAACAACTGGCGACGAGGTAAAATAAACTGTTTTAATACGTTCCATGGTAATATTTTTTGAGGATGGCAACGAAAATTGACATACAAGGGATCGATAGGTTTGACCCGCATATCCCTCCAACACAATTGGGGATGGCATGGCAGCGTTGGCTGCGTAGTTTTGAATTATTTGCAAAAGGAAAAGGAATAACAAATAAAGGACAATTGACGTCGTTATTATTGCACAGTGCCGGACTATCAGTGCAGGATATATTTTTCACATTGACGGAGGAAGATGGTGACGACGAATACAAAAAGTGTGTCAACACTTTGAACAAACATTTCACCCCTCAAGTAAATATTCCATATGAAAGATATGAGTTTAGGAAAATTAGTCAATTAGACGGTGAGACAGTTGAACAATTTATTACTAAATTACGTCAAAAGGCCGTTCAGTGCCAGTTTGACAAACCGGATGAAAACATTCGAGACCAGGTGATTGAGAAATGTTTATCTCACAAGTTAAGGTCGAAACTTCTTGAAAAAGGGCACGATTTGAACTTGCCACAGCTTCGCGTTATTGCTAGCACGATGGAAATGGCGGATGTACAGTCTAAACAGATGGAACAGCCTAGAACTTCGGTGAATAGCGTGACTGTGAACACAAGTAAATACAGGAATAAATCTACTGCTAAGACAAATGATAAAACTTGTTATCGTTGTGGGTATACTGGACACTTTGCTAAAGACTCGTCTTGTCCTGCAAAAGGAAAAAAATGTAAGAAGTGCAACAAAATTGGACATTTCATGAAATGTTGTAAAACAAAAGATGCTTCTACAAAATCTCAAGTCAAAAGTGTCATTGTTAGCGACACTGATGATGATGGAATGTACACATTCAACGTTAGTTCTAAGAAATTAGGAACCACTGAAATAATGGTAAATGGCATACCAGTGAACATGATTATCGACAGTGGGGCGTCAGTGAACATTGTGGACAGTGAAACCTGGACTAATCTTAAGTCAAAGAAAATTGTGTGTAGCAATAAGTTAACTACCAAAAAGTTGTTTTCATATGGTGGTAACACTCCATTGGATTTATTGGGAGAATTTTGTACGGATGTATCACTGAAGGACAGTAGTGTTAAAGTTTCAGACACCACATTTTATGTTGTGAAAAATAAAGCTCCAGCTCTACTAGGTCGAGATACAGCTATGAAATTGGATGTGTTGAAATTGTCTTATGTGAACTCTCTAAGTGACTTTGACAATATTTACAGTGAATATGAAGACTGTTTTAAGGGAGTTGGATGTCTTAAGGACTATGAACTTGAATTACACATTAACGAAGGTGTTAAGCCTGTGGTACAGAAAATGTACACTATACCTTTAAGTTTGAGAAAAAAGGTAGAAAATAAGATTAATGAGTTAGAGAATCTGGACATTATTGAGAAGGCCGAAGGACCCTCATCCTGGGTCAGCCCAGTCGTGGTCGTACCCAAGTCGTTTGATGATATACGCTTATGTGTGGACATGCGAAAGGCGAATCTAGCTATTATTCGGGAACGTCACCCCATTCCGTCTGTGGATGACATTCTGCTGAGTATGAACAACAGCTCAGTGTTCAGCAAAATAGACTTGAATATGGGTTTTCATCAAATAGTTTTGAGTGAACAGTCCAGACATATCACTACATTCGTCACCCACCAAGGGTTATACAGATATAAACGGCTTAGTTTTGGAATAAATGCAGCTCCAGAAATGTTTCAGCATATTATTTCTCAGGTTCTATCAGATTGTGAAGGTGTTACCAATATTGCTGATGACATTATTGTACATGGATCTAGTCAAGTTGACCATGATACAAAACTCAGAAAATGTTTGGACAAATTAAGAGAAAAAGGTTTAACTCTTAACAAGGATAAGTCACAATTCGGTATGAACAAAGTAACATTCATGGGACATAATTTGTCACAAAACGGTATTGGACCTACATATGAGAGAATTAAGGATTTGATTAACGCTAGTGAACCTAGAAATGCATCAGAGGTTAGAAGTTTCTTGGGACTTGTGAATTTCAGTCGTCGTTATATCAAGGATTTGTCAACTATTTCTGAACCATTGAGAAAGTTAACTAAGAAAAACCAACCATTTGTTTGGGGTAAAGAGCAGCATGAATCGTTCAAGGAATTAAAGAATCGTTTAACAGAATCTCAGACATTAGGTTATTTCAAGCCTGAAGCTAGAACAAAGTTGATAACGGATGCTAGTAATGTTGGACTAGGTGCAGTATTAGTTCAAGAGCAAAACGGTCAAGAAAAGGTGATCTGTTACGCTAGTCGCACATTATCTGAAGTAGAGACACGATATTCTACAACTGAAAAGGAAGCCTTAGCCATAGTATGGGCTTGTGAAAGATATCATGTGTATTTGTATGGAATAACTTTTGAACTGGTTACTGATCACAAACCGCTTGAAGTGATATATTCAGGGAAATCAAACTTGTCAGCACGAATTCAAAGATGGGTACTCAGATTGTTACCATATTCGTTCACCGTGAAGTTTCAACCTGGAACTCAAAACATCGCGGATTGTCTATCTCGTTTAACCACCGAGAATGGTAAATTAGTTCACCGCAGTGACATTGATGGTGAATTATCATGTATTAGAGCTATTGTGATGAGTAGTGCACCATGTGCTATGTCAGTGAATGACGTTGAAACAAAATCATCTGAGGATGAAGAACTGTGTCGTGTTAGACAATGTGTACAGACTGATGATTGGAACAATTGTAAAGATTTGGTTAGCTATATGCCATTTAAATATGAGCTATGTACAATGGGAAATCTTATACTGAGAGGAACTCGAATTGTGATTCCCAAGACGTTGAGACTTAAATGTGTAGAATTGGCTCACGAAGGTCATTTAGGTATAGTTGGAACTAAACAGTTGTTGAGAACAAAAGTATGGTGGCCTGGAATGGACAAAGAGGTAGAAAGATATGTACGTTCATGTCATGGATGTCAGCTTGTTAGCAAACCCGCGTCTCCAGAACCAATGAAACCAACTGATTTACCAACAGGACCGTGGCAGGATTTAGCGATCGATTTAATGGGACCTATGCCCTCCGGACATTACATTCTAGTCTGTATTGATTATTACAGCAGATATTTCGAAATGGACATAATGAAGACCATAACTTCGGAGAAAGTAATTGACAGTTTGGAGAAAATGTTCGTAATTCATGGTTTACCATATAGTATAACGAGTGACAATGGTCGCCAATTTGTGTCGGACGAATTCGAGAATTTCCTGAAGGAAAACCAGATAATTCATCGAAAAGTGACACCTCTACATCCAAGCGCGAATGGCGAAGTCGAGCGCCAAAATAAAACTCTTCTTAAACGTATCAGGATAGCGCAATCAGAAAATAAAGACTGGAAGATAGAAATCAGAAAATTTCTGGTAGCATATCGTTCAACACCTCATTCTGTAACTGGTGTTTCTCCGTCGGAATTGATGTTTAAACGACAAATTCGTACGAAACTTCCAGATATTCAATTGTCTACTAACGACGAAGAGATGAGAGATCATGACAGGTTGAAAAAGGAGAAAAGTAGAATCTACGTCGACGAGAAGCGACATGCAGAAGAGAGTGATTTGAAAATTGGAGATAAAGTGTTGTTACGACAACCAGAGTACAACAAATTGTCGACAAGATATGAGTGTGATCCGTATAAGTTAGTTAATAAAAGTGGAAATCAAGTGATCGTTGAATCTCCAGAAGGTGTTACAAGAGTAAGAAATTCTACTCATGTTAAAAAGTTTGTTGATCCAATTATAAATAGTGATCATAATATTCCAGAGGATCGTGAAATTATTCAGGAGTCTGATTCTAGGAACATGTATGGACCAACTGAACAAGGACACGATGAACTCAAAACCAAACTGTCACCACCAACACCGATACCACTACGGAGATCGACCCGAGAAAGAAGACCACCGAACAAATATGAGTGACATATTATGACTTTACTTTTATGCAGTATAGTATACTGATATGTATTGAATAATACTAGATATGTCACAGACTTTATACAGTGCTGTTCACTGATATGTATTAAATAATACTGAATATGTCTCAGTCAGGACTTATTGTAACATTTCATTACAAGCAGTGATGTTTAATGCTTATATGACATTATATTGACAGTTTACTGGGAATTACATGTTTTGTGGGTTTTATTTGAAAAACGAGAGAAGTTGTTGTATTTTGATATAATTGATTATTATATTCATGACTAACAAGGGAGCAAACTGTAGCTTGACTCTTTATCTATTATGTGGTAATTACCTCCCTTGGGGAACAACAACAACGAGTTACTTCCTGTTTGGCATTACAACATGGCTTTGATGTAAATAAATGTATCAAGTTAAATCTGTTCGTTTGTGTTTTAATACGGTGTCTTCCAAGACATAACAGGAACGATAGCCGTAACTGAATGCAAGGCTGATGTAATGTGCGCACGAACATTCTTATTCGTAAGATCACTGTCTTTGTTTTATCAACGCGCTCATACGAATATTGATAAAACGGGCCCAATATTGCGTACATTTGAGCGTGGGAAAATAAACTATATAAAACAAACTGTGTGTTTATCATACATAGGCGTCGGACAAAATATACAACATTGCCGACCACGCGCACCATCGATCGTACGATGACCTACCACCAGTCTTAAGAGCAATCGATAGGTGGCACCACCAATCGTCAGGTGGAAGGACCAGTAACACGATCAATATTATAGGCTGGACATTGTTAACATTTTAGAACAGTCGATAATGTGTATGGTATAAACTGGCTAAAATGGGGTTAAGGGGTAAAAATTCTGGTTATCATAAAATCAATGTACATTGTATATGAATCTAAGGTCAAATTGAAAAGTGAGAACAAGGAGAATCTTTCTACTATCGATGTAATTGAACGACATCGAAGAATGTGTCATGTTAAATGGACATAAGGGGGTTGACGTTGGTATTTTAAAATGTTTCTTTTATTATATGCGACTGATATATTTTTTTCTGAAATAGAAACAGGACTTAAACGTGGTTTAGACATATTGAAATAGTAAACCTCGAAACGGAAATTGACAATTAATGTCTGTATGAAGAAAATAATGAATTTTAAGTGAGGTTGTACAACTAGGATTTACTATTGATGCAAACGATGTCGATATTGTTAACAAATGTACGTATTATGTAAAGTTTTCACCACAGGGGACTTTTACAGCTACGTATGACACATAAGCGGGACAAGCTTAAATAAATATCGTCAAGTGTTAACGATTAAAAGGCCGGTTTGACTTCCCGTACAAATTAGTGATCACCGCAATTCTAACCGCGTTTACGGTTGGCTTTATAATACATACACAGTTAAATCGGAGCAGGAAAAAAGAAGATCTTACGACGCTTGCTTTGGATTTGCGGTATTAAAGACTGCCGGCCTGCGGCCCACAGTCTAAAAGCCAATGTACATGTATACACAAGAGATCTTTGAAAACATTTTGTCCCCCTAAATAATTGAAATTAATATGATGACATAGAAATGGGTATGGATGGTATACAAGGGTTTTAATATGTTGGTCTAAAAAGCATAACACCATCTTCTAGTCAGAATGACCTTGCCATTTGGCACAGTGACTCAAAATGCCAGGCCCGGATCCACCGGGGGGGGGGGGGGGCGAGGGGGCCCTGGCCCCCCCCAGTCGGCTGTGAAGTGACCTTTTTCTATTCCTAATATAAAATTATATTCACTGATTAGGTCTTGAGGTTACTATTCTTTTAGCACTTCAAATACAATACATTAATTTATGGTCGATTTCCTCTTGAATACTACCAGTATAGCGGAAGCAAGTGCAATAAAAGTTGGCCCCCCTGATGTGCTCATCGGCCTTGAGACCGTATAGAACATTCTTGTGCTCTTCACTCTACATCAGACAGTCGCTTTCAATTTCCTTATCATGTTGAAAGCGTCTGTAAAACGCTGATTATTGAGCATCAAATGTAACAGAGACAGAGATCAATTGTGGTGTTGTTTTAGTGTGAAACAGTGAAAATAAAATTTCTTTAAATAATTTTAAACAATTCAATAATTTATGGAAGGGAATGTAAAACTTGGGCCTAAAGTTTTGCAAAATAAGATAATTTAGTTTTTCTAGAACAAGCCTTCTTTCATATTTTCACATTTTCCTTTTTAGAATTGCATTTCAAAATGCTTAAATCTTAAATTACATTTTCTTCATCGTATAAAGAATTTGTGTTCAAACTAAACACACAATAGTTTTATTTGTATTTTGAATACGTTCGTATTACCGCGGCTTTACCGAGTCAAAAGGAAAATTAAATAATTCAAAAGATTGAGTAATAAGACACCATCATAATTGTGGTCCTTTCATACAAGCAAGTTTTGCAGTGATATCACGGACCTATATACTTGGAGGTTTGAATACTATATAGAGGCGTTCCGAACAATAACTGTCATGTTTCTGAAAGAGATATTTGAATTTGAAACATAACTACTTTGATGTTATTGAGAAAGCTAATACAAATACCTAATTTTAATAAAAACGACAAATCATTCATGTACTGGAGATTACATTTTTCCTTTTGCTATGTTACACCAATTGAAACATGAACATGCATGTATATATATATATTTTGCGCATTAAGCTACAACGATTGGTATAGAATGTAGTAAATGTATGTTATTGTAAATCACCAACCTACAGTCGAACCTATCGGAACCTGGCTATAAAATCGTCCACATTGTAATGTTGCAAAACAGAAGTAACAAATTTCTCAAATCTGACTTTCTTATCGAGCACCAATCTGTCTGCAATCACAAAACTGCAGTAAATGAAATTAGATTTTGATGCGACTGTGTCAACTAAATCGTTATGGTCTTCTGACACTAAGTTCGTATACAATCAAAATCATATGGGTCATTTTTATTCGACTAAACCGTCTGTTTGTTTGCAAATCTTAATAATAACTGGTTTAAGTTTTTCAACCAAACTACAACAAAAACTGAAACCTCAAACCTTAACTAGGTCTTGCAAAACAAATTCGCCCTGTATTTCAGGGAGCATACATAAACCTGTTAGTAGTTTAAGTATATACTTTAGGCGGTAAACAGTTAATACAGTTTATAAGTGTGCTAATGTTCAATTTGGACATTAAAAATAGTCAACTTCTGCCAAATCAGCCCGAAAGTTTTAATATCTACACTATTTCACAGAGTTTATGACGAAATGGCCCCTTACTCACTTGTGACAAGGATTTGTACTGAAGGCTGACTGGGAGTAGGTACAGGAGGGGCTGTCCCCTGGAAATTTGTTAAAATGTTGGTACTTGTATCATTTGGACGTTCTGTATTTTTTACAAGATAATACTAGTGCAATTCTCGAGAATGAGTCTTAAAAGTTTGACCCTGAAATACAACAGAAGCCACCATTTCATATACAAATATTTGAAAAAATGTTTCGGGGAGATCCCCCGGACCCCCTTAAAGGAGGGGAATAAAACCCTCCCGAACCTACCCCCACTCGGTGCTGTACGCCTCAAGTTCAGGGCATTTTCATCATGTTTGCCCCCCCCCCAGTCGGGAATTTCTGTATCCGGGCCTGAATGTGATAGGGCTGATCAACAATCCACAGGCAAGTTATGATCGGGAACCCAAAGGGAACTTCATTTATTGTGCTGACAAGAATATACATCTAATAGTCAGTTTGACATTTGGCCCAGTGACCCCCAAAGTCTATCATGTTCATCAACAACGTGTATGCGATCATCGTACCAAGTTAAAACCTAATAGGCCAAAGAGTAGTCGAGTTATTATATAGAAAAGGATTTTGTCTTAATGGACAGTTTGACCTTAACATTTGACCTAGTGACTCCAAATTAATAGGGTCATCACAACCCAAAGACAATCACCTACCCAGTTAGGACCCGAGAAACCGAAGGGTACTTGAGTTACTGCGTGGAAACGGATTTCCACATAATTGGCATTTGACTTTGATTCAGTTACTCCAAAATCAACAACACACAGGAAACAAGTTTGAGGAGGGTAGGTCAAGGCGTTTTCGAGTTATTGGTCAAAAACGTGTCATGTACAATTACCCCTGTGACGCTGACCTTTGACCCAGTGATCCTGTATCAATAGGGTTTCTTTCCTACCCGAGAGCAGTGTGTGCCACGTTTTAGGAAGAGGGTAGATCAATGCATTCTCGAGTTATTGACAGAAACGTTTTATGCACAACTGAATCCTGTGACTTAGACCCAGTGACCGTAAAATTAATAGGGATCCTTTACTACCCGCGACCAATGTAGGGACCAAATCTGAAAAGTTTCAATCATAACTGACCATTGTGACCTTGTTATTTTGAGTGATCCCAAAATGAATAGGTTTCCTCTAATACCCGCGATTAAAGTATGGACCAAGTATTGTGGATTTTAGGACAAGGCGTTAATGAGTTATTGATCGGAAACGAAAAGGTTACCGACGGACCAACGGACTGTCAGACCGACCTACATGTGCTAAGCAATATGCCCATTCATCTTCGAATGGGATGCATAATTAAAGGCAAACTATTTGACAAACGTATTGTATTATACTGTATGAAGAACGATGTCGAGAGTTTCCTTGTACGATACAATGGATACGCATTGGTTCGAAGACTATCATATCGAACAAACCAAACTATAAAATGATATACAAGGTTTTTTTTAGAAGGACAAATATCGCCAAAGGGAGATAATGTAGCAACTATGGATAGTAGGACTATGTTTTGTCCATTGCACAATCTCTTATTACCAGCTTTCTATATTTCATATTTCATTTATATACCTGTAGTTTCCAAGATATGAAATAAAGTCATGTTTTGAGGAACACGAAAAATCGGTCAATGGCGCTACCGGGATTCGAACCGGTGTCTACGGATTGCCGATCCGTTAAGCTAACCACTGCACCACAGCGATCTAACGTCATTTTCGTGTAAATTTAACTTGTATAAAGTTGATTAAGGTTAAGTTCGGGGCGAATTTTTACATCCGCCACACAGCACTTAACACAAGCTGTAGTAATATTGAAATAAAGTCATGTTTTGAGGAACACGAAAGATCGGTCAATGGCGCTACCGGGATGACATAGAAAAGCAATCATAATGGAAGGAAGATAACTCAATTAATATGTAAGGGTAGATTAGTGTTCTTGTGCTCAGCACTTCCTTTCATTGTCATCTTTGTATATTCATTGTTTCATTTGAATTGCTTCAGTACTTTTGAAGATATGGTTCAAGACCTATAACGAAACACATAAGGTAAAGGGGAGATATTTCAGTAATGACTGATAATACGATGTTGGTTCTTGCGCGCTGTACTTCCTCTTATTTATATCTACTTATACTCTTATATAATGTTTTTCCTGTAGCAACTTTTTCCTTCTCTTTCATTGAAAATCCGACAGTAGTTTTTTAGTTATTGTGCGGACAAGCAGCCTCATTTTAAACGAATACTGTAAGCGTAAAAGGAGAGATAATTCAGTAATGACTGATAATTGAATTATGGTTCTTAAGCACTGCACTTTCCTTATTGATATAAATCTATAGTCCAGTTTTCATTCAAATCCCATCAGTTGTGTTTGAATAATGGTCCGGACAAGCAGCTTACGTATTAATGTATACCAATTTAATTCAGTAATGACTAGTAATACAAGTATTTTTCTTGTGCACTGTACTTTCTCGCATTGATTTCTATCTATATTCAAGGTTTCATTGAAATGCCCTCTGCATTGTTTTAATTATGATTCGAACACACAGCTTCCTTAGTAGTGAATACTGTAAACGGAATAGGGGATATTATTCAGTAATGATGAAGAAAGGATTATGATTTTTGCGGACTGCACTTCCGTTCAGTGATATATCCTTAGTCCAGGTTTCAATAAAATATCCCTTCAGTTGGGGGTCATGTATTCTTTATACGTAAAAGGGCATATAATTCCGTAATGACTAGTAATACAAGTATTGTTCTTGTGCACTGTACCTTCTCTCATTGAATTCTATCTATATTCAAGGTTTCTTTGAAATACTATCTGCATTTCTTTAGTTATGATCCGGAAAAGCAGCTTCCTTAGTAATGAATACAGTAAACGGCATAGGGGATATTATTAAGTAATGATGATAATAGGATTATGGTTCTGCATACTGCACTTCCTCTCATTGATATCTACCCTTGACCAGGTTTCAATGGCATCCCTTCAGTAGTTTTTGAGTTAAGGTCCGGACAAGCAGCTTCCGTATTGTAATGAATACTTTAACGTAAAAGGGGATATAATTCAGTAATGACTAGTATAAAAGTATTGTTCTTGCGCACGGCACTTTCCTTATTGATATTGAAAAGCTTTGCATATATATGCACGCAAACTATTTGTTTAAGATTAAACACATTGGGATATGGCCAGGTATATTTTTGATACATTTTTACGTTTATAAGTATGTTAAGAACCTTCTAAAATAAAGTGATAAATTAACTCATATAAATACATTTTAGATACAAATAATATTCACAGTTAAGAACAGATTTGTAAAATGGTCTCATTTATCCTCCAAGAAGCGCACAATTACTGTACTGAGTGCAACAGCTCACTATACTGTTGTTTTCTAGACGCCAGATCAGCATTCGACAAAGTATGGATATCAGGATTACTAAACAAACTGTTTAAATTCGGGATACATGGAAAATTACTGAGAATAATACATGACTCATTCATAGTCTCCTCTAGTCGGGTATACATAAATGGACATCTATCGGACCCATTCTACATCATGCAGGTACTAGACAAGGTAGCATATACGCACCCTTCTATTATACAACATTCTACATCATGCAGGGTACTAGACACGCTAGCATATGCGCACCCTTCTACTACACAATATTTATTGACGAACTCTTAAACAAGCTACAGCTTTCACGTTATGGTTTAAAAATCGCCGGCCTTAAACTTAGTTCGCCAACCCAAGCAGACGATATTGTACTTTTATCACTCACAAGAAATGGTCTTGAAAATTTGCTAGCGATCTGCAAGAAATATGCTTTACAGTGGAGATACAACTACAATGCTTCAACATGTGCGACAATGATAATGAAAACTGCATCGACAAATAATCATCCTTCTCAACAAATACAGTTACACAACGGTAACATAGACATCCCGTCTACACAGTTGTACAAACACTTGGGTATAAATCAATCAACCAAAGGGAAACAACCGCTTGGTGTAGACGAAAGGTTGCTACAGTTTGTTCCGTACCCTCATAAGTCTGTTCAGTCGATAATAAAGACGTCAGCCTTGCATTCAGTAAAGGCCATCAGTCCAAAACGTTACGAAACAGCACGCGAGTTTTGCAATTGACCGGGGTGTTAGCGAAAAACGTTTCATATCACTCGCTATCGCAACTCGGAGGTAGCACGCGAATATTTTAGCCCAACACTGCGTTCAGTTACGGCTAACTGTCGCTCAGGTTTTGTTTTGTATCCCTGATCCACCGTATCACAATGACTGCACTCGGGGAACCAAATTGCAAAATGATCAAATGGCTGGTTTCCTGTCTTTACTGTTTTTCAGACAGGGAACCAGAATAAAAACGAGGCGGTCAATACACTGATAGGTCCTGAACAGTGAGCGGGCTATCGCTCACCGTAACTGAACGCAGGGCAGAAGAGTGCGACAAATTCCAACGTTTTTCCTATAGGCTTGAGCGCGGCTCTGTTACGAAGATGTGTGTAAAGGTCGGAGTACAGAGACACGTATGCGGGGATATCAATGATCTTACAAGATAAAAGTTCATTTGAGGATATTTACAGAAAGATTTAAACCGCTAGAGTTTTCGTAACCACGGAACCGTTCTTGATCAAAAATTTCATTTATAATCAGAGAATCATAATTCGTGTAAATGTAATAACGTCGCTGGAAAGTAAAAATCTCGTATCTCAATATCACAGCATGCACGCACTGAAGTAGTAAAGAATTAATTAGATATTAATTAATGTTAAATATGTACGTGTCTTCGTGCATGTTCGAAAACAGCCTAACCGAAATGTTGATACATTTGAATTCACACCTCTCAATTTAGTCAATAGAATAATAATAGTTTGATATCGCAATGTTTATGCACGTAAGTCAGTATTAATAATGTACATACCCATATTGTCTACCGTAATGATCTTTTAAATGAAAGAATCTTGAACATTCCCTCGCATGAAAAATCAAAGCGTCACATGGTTCTCATTCGTAACACGATTTAATGTCAAGAAAATAATTGCATGGTTAATCGTTTGTATATCTTAGTCTTAAATCAGTGTATAAATCTCGAAACGAGCTTTCAAACAGCATAAACACTCCATATTGTCAAAACATAAGTTCAATTCAATTCAATAGTTTATTGCATTCAAAACATATTAACATGTTTTATAGCAATTATACAAAAATATTTCTGACAAAGTAGTGGAATTGAGACGGCAAATTGCAGTGTAGTATGGATTCAGAAATCTTGTTTTGTCATGTTATACTCGGGCAATAACGTGTAAGAATATCCGCTTTTCTGTATTAATTTATTGATATCACAAACTTATTTATCGACAGCTGCATCATTTAGTGTATTATTTGATAATGTAATTTATTCATTTTTAACTATAGGAAATTAATGTTTATTTTGATAAAAAAGAATAATGAGCATAGTATATTACTTTAAATGTTGTTTCAGATTTGAATTTATATATCGATCTTACCACTAAGTTACCACAAAATCATGAACAACGAAAGTTTTACGATCAGTCTCTGCATGCTTTAAGAAAGTAAACAGTCTTAGTCGTAGTCGTAGATATGGGAAATTGCCTCCGTACAGTTGTACTCCACACCACTGAATTTCATTTTCTTACATTTCTTACAGCATATCAGCATATACACGAGTCCGTGTCGGGAGGTTGCTGTCATGACCTAAGCCAATCAAATTTGAAATGTATATTATCATAACGAGATTATGGTTATTCATTACATTAATTTGAAAAATACACGATTAGCCCAGCTATTGAGGCCTCATTTAATAAAAAGCTGTATGAAAACATTGAATTTGACTTACATCAGTTTTGACCAACAGTTAAAGGAAATGCAGGAAATACAGCAAATTGTGCACAAAATAATTACCGTCCATGCAATCTGACAAGCTATACAGTATACACATCGTACGATATATCTTCGAAAGGTCATACTGGAAAACAATGCAACATACGTAAACTTCAAATAGTGTTCATACAGAAAAATATTAAATAATGTTGTGCCCAATTCGCCTTTTTTGGGCTCACATCCAAATATGAAAAAACATGAATGGCTAAAATAAATACTGATTTTCATCATAAGTTTCACTGCAAGCAAAGATATATATGCCAACATGATTTGGTATTTCAGTGAGATACACTTAGATGAATAACGGAATCTACAGAAAAATAATCACTATCCATTTAAATATTTAACGCTACATGTATCTACAATGTCAATCGTAAGTGAAATGATATGTAACAGTGAAATAGAGCATAACAAATCCGCTCGACTCAAGAACATAGAGACTAAACTCCAAAGCTTCAATGTTTCATAACTTGAAGCCAAAAAACAGTTCAATCGCAAATTCAAGAAGAGGTGCACTGCGCATCCTGTAACAATTATATACAGCCTAGAGCTTTGTAAGTTCATGTTTTACCGTTTTGCCACCCAGCTGATTTTGGGTCTGCTGATTCTTTCCACCGGACATTCGACTACTAGCCCGAGCACGGTATGGTTTAAGGAGGGATCAACTTTGAACAAGGAACGCCACATTCGCAGGAATACACATCACCACACAGATTGCAGAGAAACAGCATACGAAACGAGGTGTAAGGGCAAACATCTATATGAATGGGACAAAAATGAATTATCAGGCTGGTTATCGAAAACAACCAAGGTTATAAGGAGGGGACAACAAGGGGGAAAGGAATGGAGGAACTGATGTAATATATTACAGGACAAGCAAAGAAAGCAAGTTGGCCACGGACAGAAAGGGGATGGACACGAAAATGATATCAGACAAACAATTCGACGTGGGAAAAGAAAACGATAAAAGAAAATAATAATAACATAGCAATTTACAGCCTTCAAACTGGCCGTAAAAATTGTTTAAATCGATTTAACCGCTTTTTGGTCATTAATTACCAAATCTACACATCAATTGACTAAGTAGGCAGTAACTAATCATTTAAAGCTATTAACCCGTATGTCTCATCTGAGCTAAGCATACAAGTTGTACATGCTCAACCTTCAGTCATGACCTATACGGTGTCCAAAAGTCTTCAACAGTATGTGGATCATTACGGTATGACGCGTGCGATTATCCACGAACTCTAAAGGGGTTTACCCTTACGGGGCTCGTATGCTACCCGGGAGCTACATGTGACCTAGGCACACACCTTGTTATATAAACCTTAATATATACATGTAGATGATTTCTTATTTTTTGAAGAACAATTTACTTGATCACTTATTTGTTATGAAAATCCACATAACTTCCTTACTTAATAGTTCTATATCGGTAGGTAAGTTAAGACATGCATTGCATTAGGGTAAAATAATTTATGTATTGTTATTCTGTTAATACGCAAATTTGCTTAATTTTATCATATTACATTTGTTTATCAATACATAAATATCATATTTCGTTTACGATAACTGTCAGCATAAGATAAATTAATAAAATGTATAACTTTGTTGTAAACACATCTTCCCTCTATAGTCAAGATATTCATTCTGTTAAATCAAAGGCACACATTGGTGTGTGTGTCTAGAGGATCTTACATGAGCGGTCATGTTTTATTAAATTTATTAAACGAGTCTTATAAAAACGATAAAAACTCGACACAAACTGACTTTCGTCAAAGATTACCCATACCTCCTATGGCGAGTGTAATTTAGTCTTGGTAAACAAAAGCAAACGCAACAAAAAGTAGTTCGGACAATTTTATTGTTATTTTAACCACAAGATACTAGTTAAACTGAGTATATCATATTCACAAACATAACAATTTAAAAATGACAACATCACAATTTCTCATTTTATTTTTGAAAATAATTACATTTAAGTGCAATATAAACTAGAAATATCTTTAATAAAGATAAACGGCGTAGATGAAATGATGTATTGCAATATGGTAAATAGAACACTTAATTAAAACACAACCGAAGAAGTTTTCCATTGAAAACATTGAATAAATTATTACGCCATGCAAATACTTCTCGAGTAATTTATTCAGCTTTTCTTTAAATCGGACTGTCTTCAGTAATTTGACTAACGACACGTTACATATTCCTATGTATGGTTGTATATTGTCAAACGTTTCTTCTTGCATTAAGTTATGATAAGACTTGGTAAACAGTGAATTATCTTGTCGAGACACCCCGTTCGGTGCATCTCCGCTTAAACTATAAACCATTCAAATCGTCTAATTGGTTGGATATTGAAACGACTAGCTTCATATACAACAGTTGATTGGTCTAAAATGTAGGTCATAATCAATATTATACAGCTACGCCGAAAAAAAGATTGTGATTAAGATGTTTTTGGCCCATCTTAACGAAAAATGTTGTTGCTACATTGGCTAAAACATCTTTATACAAACATCTGGAACGAGATACGGATTCTTGTTTTGTCCTGTTACGCACTGACACAATTTGTATTTGTATTCATGCCAATGATAGCATTATATAAACTTTAATTTTACGCAGATGATTCGGGTATACTTGATAGAAAGAAGTCAATTATTGAAAAGGAGTTATCAGATGATCTTGAATTAGTTAGGCAATGATTAGTTGATAATAAATTGTCTTTACACTTGGGAAATTGTCTATATTGATTGGTTTCAAGCCGAAGTTAAGATCAGATCCCATTTTACATATTACTTGCAATGGCACTGTTATTGACCTAACTTCATCAGTCAAATATCTAGGTGCTACTTTAGATCAAAACTTATATTGTGAGATTCCATGGCTCCTTCGGTTATAAATAAAGCTAATACAAGGTGAAACTTTCTTTATAGAAAACGTTGATATCTTACACAACATACTAAAATGATTTTGGTAATGCCATTATTCAGTGTCATTCTGATTAATCCAGTTGTTTCTGGTATCTTGGTATGGCCAAATCATGGAAAGATAAACTCCAAATAACACAGAACAAGTTGATAAGGAGTGTCCTGAACTTGGAATAAAGGTCAAATATTGAAACAGAACATTCTAAATCCCTAAACTGGTTACCAGTGAATAAGAGAGTTGAACAATTTACCTTGGGTCATGTTTTTAAAACAAAAAATGGTTTAGCCTCTGATTATATGGTAGAGAACTTTGTCCTCACATTTTCTATTAATTCTCATAAAACTAGGATTAGAGAAAATGGATCTTTTTCTGTCCCAAAAATTAAAGGTTTTGGACTGAAATCCTTCTCCTACAAAGGATGAAGTCTCTGGGACAAGCTATCCCCACTCATATGATATATAAATACAATCAGTAAGTTTCATGTTGTTATAATTGTCTTGCAATATTAGTGTTTGTGATCGAATTACAATGTTTTGCCTATGATAAAAAGTTCTTGCCTCTTTATGTCACATCATCCATGACAGTGACCACACTGGAAATAAGGGATATCGATCTCACGCCAGTTTTTTATATTTTACTCGCTTATTACGTGTCATTTCCCCGTTTTTTTCTGCGCTCACAGCTACCTGCGCGTGCATATCCATTTAACAAATACCAAAATTGCACATACACGTTGCTTAAAGTAGTTATGATTATATAATCGTTATTTTACTGTAACGAAATACACACGTACAAACTGTAGTTAAATATAGATGAGGCTCGTACATCCATGCATCATTGCTCGTCTGATATGTGTATCAATTTAATCTTGCAAATACAGTCATTCTCAAAATTGTTATACCGTAAAATGATAAATATTTCAGCTACTCAATGCGTTGTATTTCCTATAGTTTATAATGTGTGTAATAATACTATGTTTATTCATTTGCTTAGTAATACTGAAATACATATACAATTTGTAAAATATAAGAAATATAAAATTACATAAAGCTATTTTATATATTACGTAAACTGCTTTTAGAGTCTTGTTTGTAGCGCATGGTCTCCATCATTAGATTAGACCAGTAAATTCAGTTAGTACATATATTTATGTAATTAGTAATTTGTAAACATAAGAATAAATGCAAAGGCAAAACAGACACAAGACAGTAACAAATATGATGGGTGAACGAAAGAGTATTTCCTTGAAACGGATAGGGGCAATACACTACTATTGGTTAACATTTGATGATTCGGATAAATGAACGACACAAGTAATTGCTAAGTACTCAACATGGTGGTGTGTATGGTTTTAAAGCTTGAACCAATTTGGTGGGTAATAGTCATCCCAGTCGAAGCCTCGAGCAACTTGACTTCCATTCCTAGGAAAGCCATGAAAATACACAACCGTTCCGTTTGAAAGCCAGGCTCCCCACCAACCAAACGTCCCCGATGTCACAATCACGTGATCACAAAATCTCATTATGGCCAAATCCACTCCGGGATCTTTATATGGGCTGAACGTTACATCTTCTTTGATATTACGCTTACACCATTTAATATCATCACTCAATACTATAAATCGAACTTTTCGGAATTCGCGTTGGTAAAATTGCATTGCTTTTGAAAGGAAGTCCATATCAGCTGTAACATAACCATTTGCTAGTGATGTCGACGCCAACATATCGCCTCGTCTCACATGAATACAAACATTATCGTGACCTAATACAGAGTTGCTAGCGATAAACGATTTTGCTTTCTGCTTATACTTCACCTTTAAATTGAACACATTCCGGATGTATGTTGAACCACCAACAAAATACTTCCATGACTGTCGATATCCGAGAACAATTATATTTTGCGATTTAGCTTTTTGAGATGTTTTTGAGCAATTAGAATACTTAGCATAACTTCTTTCGTTACACTTGGCAACATTGCTGATATCTGAATAAACTGTGTTTGGAAAATTAAAATATTTCGCTATTACAGAATGCTTTAAGTTTATCACGGGTATCATGTCTAGATCACTAGCCATACCAATCACAGTGGCCACTTGGAACATTTGATTCCCGATTCTTCCACCGAATCCACCATTTGTTATTAGGCGACATGAGCTGTTCTTGTTCGAAGATTCACTAAGTACAACACTTCTGAAATAACTTGTATTGCTAAATAGCTTGAAACATGTATGTGACTTATTAGTATCCGGCAATATAAAAATATTTGTTAGCAATTCTTCGGTTTGAAACCATCCCATGTCAAAATAATCATCTATTAAATATCCACATGTCAAAAAGGAAATTATTCCATAAACCATTATACACTTGCAGCCTAAAACCAATTCCATATTTAATCTCAAATATGTAAATATTCATTCAGTTGAAGTATTACTGTAGTTGAATACAACACCATTTAATGAACACTCAATAAGGTTTTACATTGAATGAAAGCAACATTTTGCCGAATGCTACAGTATGCCAAGATCTGAAGGCGTAATAAGTTTTACATAACGTCATATGTTGGATCAATCCATATCAAGTAGTGGGTAAGTAAAATACCCATGATCATCGAGGCGCTTTGTCGACTTTTGAAAAGAGGAATATAAAATCGATGAAAATGTAATTTTCTCCCTTTGAATGTTATGAATTAGGAGATAAATAATTTCCCTTATAAATGTAGAATATCTCCGATAGGTGTCGCTCGCAGGTGCTTGTGCACGAGAAGTTCATGAGTTTTAGGTTTGAAAGTCATTTAGCTTTGGGCAGCCGACACATTGATACCTGTTTTTTCGCTTAACATCCGTGTTCGTGTATAATACAATGGACGACGAGCGATCGATAGAGAACGAATTACAGTGACAAATATACATTTCCAATTTAATCCGATACCGAATCCGAATCCGATGCCGATAAAAGGCAGGTGCGTATCCAGTACGTTTGTTGGTGAATTGTTTAGGTCTGTCACAGTTGAATTTTGTATGGGCACATTCATAACATTTTTCCGCTTTCTTTGAAGGATTGTATCTGCAATCATTTTTTACAATTTAAGAATTGAGAGCGCTATTTTGATATTTACTTTAAGACTTAGTGTCTTTCCATTATTATTGTTTTTTACAGTGTACAACAAACTTGTACATGCTTTCTTGTTAAGTTTAAGTACTGGTAAACCTTTACATTGATTTTCAAAGAATCTAAACTAAACAATGGCCATCGTACGCTGATTGGAAACATACAATTTGTTTTTTTGTCCGAAACATACGACATCGAAGAATACTCATATTGTCAATACAGCTATGGGTTTGCCTTGATACGCCACTGCTTATGCAGTATCTTCATTTCGCTTGCTCCGGGTCGTTTGTTGACACAAAGCTATGGAGTTATATTGGATACCGCATTATGTAATAACTACCTGTATACTCGTCAATCGAATATAAATCATGAATTTCACGTGTCATCGCTGTGCATGTGTGCATGACATAATTTATTATGTATATTTCAGCTATATCTATCGGTTTCACTAAGATATTAAAACTGTGTTTTCTCAAATTGTCCATTATGAGAATAAATAACAGCAGTTGTGGATTTTCCCTTTTAAAACTCATTTGGACGTTGATTGAATGTTTCCGTATATAATAAGCCCTATGAATAAATTGAAATATCTTACTATCAGCCATAATTATATCTGAATACGTAAATATTGTTTCTCAGGTGCGTAGCAGGTCATTGATGAATTTAACTAGCCACTGATTGCGTTATTGCTTTAGCCTAACTGGTTGAATGAATTTCCGATTCTTCTGTTGATAATTCACATTGTCGCTTCAATGGTTTGGTCACTGGACATTGACATACGATTTCGGCAGTTTGGGATGTGTTTTCATTTGTGTCGTCGAACAGGTTTACTGGCGAGTCATGTATAGACCTTGAAGGCATATTTCTATTCCAATGGAAAGGGTGCATATCTTGTCTGTTCGAAACATGTTTTATTCATGTTCTGGGCCAGATCTTATCCAACTTACTGCTTTCTGCATTGTTTGGCGTAAGCAAATCAACTGTCAAAAATTAAATAGCCTTTTTAGTTCCAATTGTGTTTGAAACATTACGGTCATATATCAAATGGCCAACATTAGATGAGTGGCAATCTTTAAGAGGTAAATGGGAAAAATTACCCGACGCTGTAGGTGCTATAGACGGTACCTCCCACGAAATTTACAGACCCCAAACAGAGCCTCAAGAGCAATTTTACCATTGTTTACATACTGAAGCAGTTGCTGATTGTCATGGTGTGATAAGATATATACACTTAGAGCCACTTCTAACCCGACACTTATATAATTCGGTATAACTGGATTTTCTGTGAGCGGATTTCGTTCAAATTTTGGAATATAATTAATTTAACACATCATACATACTTCTTAGAAAGTTTAATTACCACTGATCAACAAATACATATCACAATTAACAAATAAAAACATCACTGTAAAATCCGAATTCACAAAATGACATAACGCGAAATCCAAACAATGTGAAAAGTCACCGAATCACAATAAATTTCGTACACCGAGTAACTAATACCTCGTGTGTCCTTCCATGTCGCTTACGACGTGCACACACCTTTGTCTCATCGATGAAACCTTGGGGAGTATTCATCCATTCCTGCACAAGGGCCTGTTCCAGTTCACAGAGATTGCAAGGGGATGCCGGTCACCTCCGTCTGTTTAGCTTATCTCACACATGAGATCTGCATGCAAACATGGCGACTTGGATACGTTTACACTTTTTGTTGCGATTTAAAGAGAAACAGATTGATACTGCATATTTTGCAATTAAAAGTATTGCTTTATAATTACAATACATTTACATACGTATCCGAATTATTAGCCGGCCTGCAACACGCCAATTGCGCGACCGCTATATATTGATTATTCATTCGAACCATAACTGATTTTAAAATCAAATTTCTGTTTTTACGGTTTGAATTGCGTTCTAGAATAATAAAATGAATATGAAAATTGATATTCTTCTCTAACCTACATTTCCTCGTGCGAAATGGTGAAATCGTACATGTCCCACGTGCAAAAGTGACCGATCGTCACAGCTGAACGATTTTATCATTTTTGCACAGCTTATGTTGCCAAACAACAAAATATCTAATTTGAAATAAATATCTTGATCCATATTCGAGAAAATCGAATTTGAAAAGTGTCGGGTTAGAAGTGGCTCCAAATGAAGTAAGTGGATTTATGGGTCATATGAATGATGCCCAAACATTTGATTGAATGCAACAATTAGGAAACGATTTACCCTTTCCAGATAATTGTGTTACACTGCTCCACAATAGCAAGTATGGACTATGAGTCGGAGATGCAGAAAATTATATATGAGATGTATAGGGTGATTGCGTCGATCTGTCGACATCCAAGACCGCTTATGACACGAATGGTAACAATCTGTGCAGGACTTTTGTGTAGAAAAAAAAGATTTGGCATAACACTTATGAAATGTGTGCATGATTAACATATATCTTTGATGTAATTCACTATCGACTGCTGTTTTATGTTGGAAAACAGACGCTGACTAAGTAACCAAGCTAGTCAGAAGTGCCTAACCTACTACCGGGCTCGAACCTGCACAGACCGGCGTCTTCGACTAGCATTGCACAATGACCAACCGCTTAAGCTTATGTCTGTCGCAACAACACCTATACATATAAATGCCCTATGTAATACTATGAAGGTGCCCGTTAAAATGAAACAGGACCCAAACAATTCACCAAAACAAGCACTTAGGATACGCACCTTTCATTTATTGGTATCGGATTCGGATTCGGTATCGGATTAAATTGGAAATGTCTAATAATGTGGACTATAGTACGAAGTTACTGACAGAGTTTAGTGAGAAACTACGTAAGCGCAACACGCTTATAAGAATTGCAGACTTATCTCCTGGCGGTTGGGAGACAGTACGGTTGTACGAATCCTAACCCGATAGTTAGCGACAGCGAAGATGAGAAGAACATATACAAAGCAGAGAATCGCGCGCCTAAACGTAAACGTTCATCTTCAAGGGGTAAATCTGCAACTTCCACTGTCAGCCGTCCAAGCAGCGACGCTGTTACTGAACCAGCGTCCGTTCCAGAATACATGCCAAGACCAGTCATACAGCAGCCATTTCCGGTTAAAACAGTTAGTGGCTACCAAGGTACTTCCACTACACCATTATACGGACCTAGCGCTTTCGCATCCGGATCATGTTTCGCTTGCGGCGACTTCCGCGATTTCCGGAAGGAGTGTCCTCTTGTCACCAGAACTGCAGCAGGAGAAAAATGTGACGTTTCGGAAAAATATTAATGCATCATAGACATCATTGAACTTTGTTAGTTGAACCGCCCGCCGTATATAACTGAAACATTGTTGAGAAACGGCCGGTTAAACCCGATGAAACAAACATGAACTTTGTTATAAATTTCCATTTTATTCCATGCCTACAAAGAGTTTTGTTAAAAATAATAGATAAGCATTGCAAGAATCCGCGTTTGTTACAGAAGCCATCAAATATTTACTTTACAGAGCATTGATTGAGAAAATGCCATTCACCTCCATATATTGTCCACTGTGTCAATTAATAGCTCAGGCAAGAAAAGGCTTATCCTCGAGTTTACGTATTGTAAATAAACATTTATGGAAACAAACCGTTAAGTATAAGGATGTTAAAGTCACGCTAGCTATTTTTGCAAAATGTTTTTTACATGATCAAGTTTAACCTTACAAGTGCGTATCAGGTTGTTGAAATTTTCAAGCCCCATACCGATTTTTAGGCTTTGCATTAACTAACGAAGATGGCACAGTCAGCTATTATAAATTTTTAGTTTTACCATTTGATTTGTCTTCCGCATGCTATGCATAAACAAAACTGACAAGACCTTTAATTTCAAAATGGAGAGCAGAAGGCAAGCTTGTAATTATGTATCTAGACGATGGTTTTGGTTGCGGGAAAAAATACGAACACCGCCTTCCTTGGCCGAGTGGTTAAGGCATCCGACTTCGGAGCGGGAGGTCGAAGGTTCGAATCCCGGTAGGGGTCCGTTCTGGTGCTTTACACTTTAGACAATCTTTACAGATCGGATCTGAGATTAAACATGATTTGTTGCAATCGAGAATTGTTCCAAACGCAGAAAAGTCAGTGTGGTTCCCTGTATAAACATTAACAATTTAAGGCACAGTTTTAAATTCGCATAACGGTACGGCGATATCTAACTCTAGGTTGGTCAATGTTAAGACAACAATAGCAGACGTTTTAAACGGAAAAAAAGTATGCAGGCGCGTAATGGTGAGAACATTGGCGAGTTCAGTAGGCCAGTTTTTTTCAATGTCAGTTGTTATAGATTACGTGTTCCAGATAATGACACATTTTTAAGCATCGACGTAGTAAATGCCCGAGTGCTACCCATAAACCACAAATTAAACAGTAATTTGAAATGTATGTTGCTTTATGTCTTGCTTATCGGAGGTGGTCGAGTTAAAGAAGGGAAATGTAATTTTCTCCGTTTGAATGTAATGAATTAGGAGATAATTGATTTCCCTTATTAATGTAGAATATCTCCGATAGGTGTCGCTCGCAGGTGCTTGTGCACGAGATTTTCATGAGTTTTAGGTTTGAAAGTCATTCAGCTTTGGGCAGCCGACACATTAATACCTGTTTTTTCTTTAAAGTTAATTATGAAATGTTATTTCATGCAATCGTATATTACGAGGTTGTACGTGTTCATGAATTATGTTGATAACTATGATGTATTTTGACAACGTTACTCTGTCACTCACAATGTAGACGGTTGCCCAAGTGCTACCCATAAATCACACATTAAACAGTAATTTGAAATGTATGTTGTTTTATGTCTTGCTTATCGGAGGTGGTCGAGTTAGAGAAGGGAACAAAAGGATATGATATAATATTTCCGTGGCGTAGTGGGTACGCACATTATTTTTAAAGCGTACAATCTGTGTTCAAGTCAGTGAACTCCTAGACTTTTAAATGACCTCCTTTTAAGCGAACATAGCATATTGTCCATATGGAGATGCGAGACTCGTTTTATTTACGTTCAATTTAAAAAAAAACGAAATGTTTGCATACGGAAGCAAAACAAATGTCTAAAGTATCCAAATTTAGGTGAAAAACAAATACACCATGTTTAGTCCAAAAAAAGAAGAAAACAAGAAATTTCTTTAAAAAAGATGGTCGGCGCAACTTGAAGTATGCACATTTGTTGCAATCTGAAGGTAAAAATTTGTTGTACAACATAAAAAAATGCCTAAATGTTACGCCTGTCGGTCATTCAATTACCCTATACTACAGAAACTCCGAGACATGTAAGGGGAGATCACTGCGTAGTGTGACTAGTCATAGACACAGTATAGTTTGTTTCAATATAGTTCATCAATATAACTTAATGCATAAGTCGTGAACTCACACATTCATGTTGATAAACTTGTTATATAGCGATGTATCTGATTAAAACGATTAAAATGATCGCGACTGGTACATTACAGCAAGAAAATCTTCTTAATTCCAACACCGGACAATTCCCCGTGGTGATGACTAATTAGTCTGGTACTCAGTGTACTCTGCACACCGATAATGTAATGGTAAGGGCAGGTAATCCAGGCTAATGACTAACAACATTACTAACTGGATAAATCATAAAATACACTATACACAATGTCAATCAATCTGCGTCAATGTTACAAATATTTTTCAGTTGAAGAGAAATTGCCTTGGTGGTTAACGTAAGATTTGATTGGTTTACAAAACACTGATATGCAAATAGCAAAACCATGTTAGTACGGCTGCGCTGAAAAAGATGGTCGGTGTAATTTGAAGGTTAAGATTTGTTGTGCAAAATAAAAAATGACGAGATGCTACGCATGCTGGTCACTCGATATCCAAAATAGATTTCGGTAAATTCACCGAAATTGAGTGGATTTCGGTAATTAACGTAACCTTTATCGAGAGTGTTAACCAATCCGCGTCAATGTTAGCAACGTTAGTCGGTTGAAGAGAAATTGCCTTGCAAACCATATTAGTACGGCTGCGCCGAAATACATAATGAAAAAAGAAACATGATCGACTCGAACTCGTAACCACTAGATCAAATGGAAGGATAGTTATGCCACTAAGCTACAGAGCGAGTAACATGATGTATCATTTAATTATACCAATGTATCAAACATACGCTTGTATGACAGAGACTCTAATAATTTCCATTTTCATATGATGTGTAACAATCCGCTAATTAGATTTGGTAAATATTTGGTTACATCAGATATTGGCCCTACTTTAGTACAACACATATGCGAATATGATACTGCGGATGATATATACACATCGCAAGCTTCATGATCCGTGTGTAGTTAGAAAAACGGTATAGTTTAAACTTTTACGCGTCAATGACAATACAATTAATAATATCGAAACTACGACATTAGTTCTCGTTGAAATTTCTTTACGCTTTCACAGCCCACAGGTAAAATGGCTATAATTACTTCTGATTTGATCCGATGTCATTTTGTGCAATGCGCTGCGGAAATCATTCATCCGTCCGTCGACTTGCTAATCTTGTACATCGTAACAACCATTTATAAATATTTCAAAACTTCTTATTGATCGATGTACCAGAACTGCTTAAAATAAAGTACTTACGTAAGATTATGGCTAAAGATAAGTCACACAATATTGAAATAATCAATAATAAATGTAACTATTTTCTTAATTATCCCTGACTTATAAGCGATTATCTGCAGAAATTGAGTTTGAAATGATAGTCATTATTTTTGCAAACTGTTCAGTTCTGGATGTTTGAAAATTAATGCCACTTTACATGGTACAAAGTGCTGGTTTGAATATGTGCTGAAGGGATAATGAAAACCAGGGTCAATGTTTTGGTTGACTGAAATGAATGTTTAAGACGTAATCTGCATTTGTTTATATAAGTATAACTAACTATCCTTATTGAGCAAACTCAAACATTTGATAAGTTTCTGATGAATAACTACTCAGCAATTGAAGCGTATTTTAAGGTTAACAAAAATATCAAAAAGTTAAATCGACTGGCTCTACAGTATCTAGTATATCTCCCTCGCGCCACTGGTACAGCTCTGATTCTAATGTACATGAAGTTAATCAGAGCATTGGTCATCTTCACCGTCCCATTGTTCTAACAAAGCAGTTCTTACCAGGTCAAGACTAGCGCGGATAGTCGGGCACCTGTCAAGTTCGTTCCATAAATGTTCAATTAAGGACAAATCAGGACCGTGCGGCGGCAAGCAGAGTGAATCATTGTTATGGTAAATCAGGAAGTTTTTGCAAAAATACTGGCACCATGGGGTTGGACATTAACGCTTGTTTCACGAAGCAGACTATAACAATGCGGATGATTCATCCGTGTCATACTGCTGTTAAAGTACCCGATATAAAAACCAACGATGATATTACACCATGACAGATTTCTCCCCAGACCATAACCCATCCACAATAGTATTCTAAGTGATTAATAATAGTCACCATATTATTGTCGTATTATCACATTTCATGCGCAACTCTACTTAAAATTTCTAAATTTTCATTCTTGAAAAATAATGGAAGTAAATGGAAAGTCATCTCGTCAAAAGTCCTCGTCAGAAACTATCGAAAAATGCGGGATACCTTTAAACCTTTGTTTCTTGAATCACCTGTTGCCGATGACAATCAGTGATGGCATTGTGCTGCCCGTCGTTTCCGTGTGAAGATAGCACGTTTTACTTTTCATGACGATTAAACGATTTACTACGATAGAAACTGAATTGTGACGTATGTGTGTTGGGTTTCACTCGGTAGTCATAGATTCGAACGCTTGGCTAGTCGTATATTCTTCGGAACACTTTACTCCACGTCCCATGCATGTTGGGATGTTCCAAGTAGGTTGGCAACCCAGAAATACCAGTTCGGTCAACTGAATGTGAACATAACTAAAATACTGTGAAAAAACGGCATAACATTCTACAAGAACATGTTATATGGCTTCCAGAGATCATGTGATCTATCGAGATGTATGACCACAGAGCAACCGGGTCGGTGAACGGAAATTGGGCGGGAGCATGATTATCCTTGAATCGGATGTCAAGTGTGATTTTATCATCATGTATTCATTTGAAGTATTCAGACGGAATTTTCGAAGTTCGTTTTGACCTTTTCGATGCAGCTTAATGAGATTCTCAATGAAACTAATGCCTGAAATATTGTAATGTCAACGTTATCTATAAATAGTTTTAAAGATTGCAATAACCTATCTTACACAGAAATATTTACAATCAAATTGGGTCTGTACCGACAATACTATTTAGCGTGATATTTGTTTAATAATTAAATCATTTTTCCTGTGATATTATAGATATGTAGGCAGGTTGGCATAAAAAATACTTGCGGTAGACATACTTTCTATTTGAATGATACAGTCACACACACGGATATGTCCTAGCGTTGAGGTACGGCGCGGATGGGATAGGTCCGGATAGGTACGCCTCGGATAACTACGCCAAACTACGGATCAATACGTATGACTACGGGCGAATTTGTTTTGCAAGACCTAGTTAAAGTTTGAGGTTTTAGTTTTGTTGTAGTTTGGTTGAAAAACTTAAAGTATGGTTTAGTCGGAAAAAAAGACCCACATGATTTTGATTGTACAAGAACTTACAGTGGCAGAAGACCATAACGATTTAGTTGACACAGTCGCATCAAACTATCATTCAATTTACTGCAGTTTTAACAGCTAGCAGTATTGTGATTGCAAACAGATATGTACTCGATAAAAAACTCAGAGTTGAGAACTTATATGTAACTTCTGTTTATCAACGTTACAATGTGGACGACTTTATAGTCAGGTACCGATTAGGCAGACATTTGACTTGTAGATTCGACCGTAGATTGGTGATTTACAACAACATACAATTACTACTCTCTATACCATGCGTTGTAGTTTAATGTGAAACATATATATACATGCATGTTCATGTTTCAAGTGGTGTAACATTAAAAAAGCAAAAATGTCAATCTCCATTACATGAATAATTTAACGCGCATACAACTAAATGATGTCGTTTTTATCAAAGTCAAGGTATTTGTATTAGCTATCTGAACAACAAATAAAGTAGTAATGTTTCAAATTCAAATATCTCTTTCAGTAACATGATATGCCTTATAACAATAATTGACAAAAAATGCATCATATGTGCACACAACCATCAAAGGTTTGCAATCTCATTGCTTAATTTTCAAATAATACCGACCATCTGTTCAGACGATATAATGTACGCGAAAGGTAGGAATGGGCCTTTGTTTTCATTGCGATTCGAGCACGATGTTAACTAACGTTATATGTTTGTTTGTACCGCATAGTTAAAGGGAATTACCCATATTTATACTAATCCGATGTATGTCTGGGTCCCGTAAGAAATAAACATGTCCGATTAACATGCATGCATTTCTCTGTGTCAAACCTTGATTAATGGATATATCAAACGGAAACTTAAACCTGGGACCAATATATACATGTATATATTAGTCCCAGCTTAAACATTGAAACTATATTAGCCATACCGGATAAATAATCTATGTGACTGCTTATCATAATTTTCGTTTCTTCAAATTGCCAACTTTCTGGTCAGTAGTGATTGCTATGCAGTAACAGACAGATTGTGAATGTTCTTATAATGTTATTTTAATCATGAACATATAAACCAGGGTAAGGATTATCACTGATGCACAAGATATACCGACTTGTATAGTTTGCACAAAATAACTAATGGAAAAAATACTGGTAACATGATATAGAAATACAGATGATGTTTACAATCAGTGATGTAAACACATGCTACTAAACTCACATTTGTTGTGGTTATTTTGTAGTACATGATAAACGTTAATCTATATTTAAACGGACAAAAACGGTGCAGGTAGCTTGTAAATGAATAAGCAGTTGCTTCCTGTGCAAGCATCGCTAAGGGAGATAAACGATAAAGGTAGCTTGTAAATCAATAAGCAGTTGCTTCCCTTGCAAGTATCGCTAAGGGAGATAAACGATACAGGTAGCTTGTAAATCAATAAGCAGTTGCTTCCATTGCAAGCATCGCTAAAGAAGATATATATACTTTTATATACTTTTATTACCTCCACTGATGGAGAGCACATTATCATACTACAAACATTGGTCAACAGTTATACAAGATATTTATACAAACATGAGAAAACATGTAATTAAAGTTGGGAAAATTGCGCTTTACACTAATTACAAAGTATATCGTACCTGAGCCGAACCCCCCAACCAAGGATAACTTTAGCAGAAATGCTCATTACCTCATGGTTAATGTTCCCAAGAGATTAGTACAGTCTTGTGAAACAAACAAGAAAAATTATCTTAATAAGATCATCTTATCAGACTATATCTTCAAAGGAATAAGTCTTCACGACCTTCCTATTGAAGAATCCCCATGGAAATAAAAGGTACTCTAAGGTACGTAATAAAGATATATATATATACTATAATGGATATATATCATGTGAATGCATACAATTAAGTGCCAATTATACAGTAAGGCAATATAGTCTTTTTCAGCATGTATGACAAAGTATGATAACAAATATGTCCGACATATATACACATATATAGCACATTTCAATGAAATTTACACTAGCAATGTGATCCGGTCACACATCAGTATCAAGGATACATCTTAGTTCATTACAGAAACTTTTTGTAAATATTTAGCGAACAGTAACTGTGTCTCGAAAATGTCATCAGTAATTTCACAGTTGCCTGAGAGCAGATCACACCACTGACTTGAGATTGGCTGGTTAATGAGTTTGATATAGTTTTTGGCTCCTATAATGGTAAGTAAGTCACACCAGAGTTTGTTTCTTATCGTCTCGTAGAGAGGACAACTGAAAATAAGGTGTAAGTTCAAATTCTCACTCACTACATTACACTTAGGGCATACGGTTGTCCCATTGAATGAGAGCAGCTTGACCTGAGTTCTTGCTGAACATTCAAATGCTTTTCTACACCCTGGTAGTGCTCTACTGTGCTGCCAAAAGATACAGGGTCTTTTAGCAAAGAATATGTCATTGGTGATGATATTCGGATGTTTATGACGGATTCGTACAATTCTCTGGTCAAATTCCGCTTCATAAACGTTTTCACGCAGTATTGACTTCCATTGATATTTCGTCGGAAACTGAGCTTCATTCACGAACAGTGTCAAATGATCTTCAAGGTTGTACAATTTGATAATCCGTATAATGTCTGGTATAAAACCTAAGACCTGTCGTTCATCTTTTAGATAGTGAATCAGGCGTTTGGTGAAGATTTGTTTAGGCAGATAAGAACACGGGAGTCGGCATAGTTGACCGAAAAACTGCAACTTTTGGTAATCGATCTCCGTTGCAACTGGAGGGACTCCAAATATACTGAGGGTTAAGTCAGTGTCAGAATATGGTGGAAGATTTTGAATTAGTTTTAAGCAGAAGCGATGAGATCGTTCTAATGTAAGGACACTTGACGATGATAAGTTGTTCCACAAAACACATCCATATAGAGATTTTGGTATGACGATGTGCTTGTATATAGTTCTCCATGTTGCTGGACTTAGATTTTCCGGTTTGAAGGAATTATTCATTATGCTTATTAGTGTACCGCGTAACGTTTTTCCGGAGTCAATCACATTATCGGTATAACACATGTACTTGTCATGCCTAATCCCAAGATGGATATAATTGTCCTTTTCAGCGATCTCCGTACTGCCGAGAAACCACTTTCTTGACTGCGTTCTGTATTGCGCTTCTTGTTCATTGAATACAACGACAACACATTTACTTGGATTATACAAGAATCTCCATTTTCTAGAATAATTGTCGCAAATGTCTAACATGGATTGTAGTCCTTTTTTCGAAAACGATATTAACAACATGTCGTCTGCTACCGTCGGGATAGAGATATTTGTATCATACACACATATACCGAGCTTGCTTTCTTCTAGTTCGTCGATTAGGTCATTAATATATAGCAGGTACAGCAGAGGAGACGTAACACCACCTTGTCTGGTACCCTGCAAGACTTGGAACCAATCGGATTGAAGTTGCTGATTACGGACCCGACTCCGCATCGATTTATACATACTGTAGAAAACGGTGAATATATGATCGTCGATGTTAGTTGATTGAAGCTAGTACAGTAGGCCATTGTGCCAAACCCTATCGAAAGCTTGTCGGGCATCAAGAAACGCGACAAAAACTTTACTATAGTGTTCTTTGCCGTGGAGGATACATTCTTTTAGCATAAACGAGGACATGAGACAACCTAGTTCCTTTTGGAAGCCTCCTTGCTGTTTATTAAGTGAATCCAAGACTTGTTGTTCAACTTTACTTAAGATTGTTGATTCAAATAATTTCAAGATACACGACGTCAGCGAGATTGCCCGATAGTTGTTGGGGTCGTCCTTCCGTTTTTTCCCGCCTTTGTGGATAGTTACGATCATTGCTTTATTCAGCTGCAGGTAGCTTGTGAACAAAACAGTGACGTATTTATCCAAATTGCAGCTTCTTTGGATATACTTACACAAACATTTACTGTAGGAACTTAAAGGAGGGTTAAGTACAAGGCGAGGCGTAACAAACGTTACACACGTAATCTATGTATGCGTTCTGTTAATAATATGCTTGTAGACATTATGGAAAATCAATCGTAATACATAATGTGTGTTACTGAAATACTCATTTGTCAATAGCTTTATGCAACCTGTTCCAGCCAAGTCATCCAATTGGGTTGCTAAAATTGGAACTCAAATGAATTGAGACATGGAAAGGACAATCCAAATGAAATAGTCATCTTTGACTGATGGGAGTATTTTCAGAATAAAACTTGTTTGTATTATGCTTCCATTATGTTTAATCAATATTAGATGAACTTTAGTGGAATGTAGTACCTTTATTTAAAAGTGTAACAACCTATTAGAGCGAACAAGGATCTGGCCGAGTTTACGATATTAAATAATAGGTGCACTAAAATAGAGTCAACGTTTGTCTTATCAGCAAGTTTGGACAACGTCACACCCTTGTACTATAAAAGTCCATTGTGTGGCTTCACATTGTGAAATACAGATAACGAAGAATGTACGCCTTGAACGTGTTCCTGATCGTGTCTTCTGTATTAATTGGATTGGTAACCATTTAAATTTTGTATTTGATGCACATGAACAAAGTTTGTATTTTGAAGTGACAATTTACATATTTCTTACATTCTCTGTAACCTATTTAGTTGCAAAATAACAAAATGTGTTTCTATCATTCGTCGTCGGATATCAAACACAATCAGAATTAAATATACTTTTTAAACGAAGGAAAAACATGTATGTACACATGAAGATATATTTCACATCTGAAAAGGCTATATTTACTATATTTACACGACTCAAACAGTATAATAAATGTTATGTTTAGTATTTAGTATAAATTAAATCAGATGTTGTAACGTCTAACGTATGGTAATTTTCTAATTAAATATGTTGTTGACAGGTGGCAGAAGAATGCCACCATAGTAACGTATTTGAACTGTAGGATGCACCTTACATAGAGTTATTTACTTTATTTAACACAAGGTATCATCATGTACCATGGATACCGATTGTCCAAATGGATGTTGTCATACAGATAACCTACATGGCGCCCAATGTTACAGCTACCAAAACGAGACTGAAGCATGTCACCTACCTAACCATCACGTTAGTGTTATGCTTTATCCATGTGGATGTATGCAAGGTACGTCATATCAACTATAATGGGAATGATATTCGAGTATTTGCCAGTATTGTCTTCTGCGATGAGCATACCCATAAAGCAATATATATATTCCTACTTAAATTGTGCATTTAGTTAGCAGCTTGATGTTTTAGCGTCGGTTAAAATGTTTTTTTATAAGTTGTATCCTTAAGTTTCAGGTACAAGTACCATTAACTTTTGGCACACATTCAAGCCGATTTTGTTTATTTCATTTCCATTAGTAAGCAAGATTGCGTACATTCTTGTAATTACTACGTCTTACAAGGGGCCTTCGTGGTCAAGGGGGTATTAAATCACTAGTGCCTCACAGCTCCATGTTCGAGTCTCACCCATGATACAGAAAGCCATTCAGCTTGGATTACGGAAGGTCGATGGTTCTATCCATGTGTCCTCCTGATGTCTGTCTACACCCTTATGGCTGGAATAGTTACAATATGACCCTAACTTTGCATGTCACTTAAATCCCCATTACAAAAATACTTGCATATCAACATGAAAAATATACTGTCATGTTTCTTCTTAGTAGCACCACCTCTTTGGAGCAATCCATCATGATTGTGTACGGTTAGTTCGTTCCTAGTTTTCTGACATTATTGTTTTACAGGACTTACTTGTGACGAGATACATTTTGATCCTTCATTACCTGACTCCGTTCATCAAGCAGAATTACTTCTACTTGGTCATGGTTATGGGCTGTGTACTTCCACACCAGGAACAGTGTTCGGCTAATATTGATCAAAACAAACGAAAACAGCATATCTCAAGCTTTTGTTCATGACATGAAGTGTATTGCAATTATTGCTATTAAATATTCAGTCAAACCGATGTCAACGGCAGTTATATTAATTGTCTTTTTTACATTCTCCTTGTGCATGACCATTATCAATTATTGGTTTTGTGACTGACTCTCTTCGGAAATATAGGGATTAAGTATCACCCACTATATTTCTGTGAGGGTCAGCCATAAATCCAATATTTGATTTGTTTGGTTTATTGTCCATTCATTCAATAGAAGTTTTGAGTACAGATAAGGACTTAACTACAATGGATTCCGGAGCCTGGTTAGCACATTGAACATGGATAGCTGTGCGTGTTCTAGTTGTGAAACAACAGACATAATTGTTTTTCTTTGCTTTATCTTTGTTTGATGCGTGATTTGCTTTTTTGTTCTTTATTGTTTGTTTATAATTAGCTCTACTTATATTGTTCCATGACATTGCCTTCCTTGCATTGATGCATGTTTCATTTTATCTTTAGTGCTTACCAGTGTCTTTTACAGTCCTCTGTGTATTACATTACACTCATAGTCTATGCCTATGTGTGTGTAATGTACATCTGCTTTCTTGTTGATTGAGCTAAGATATAACCTCAAATATAAGTCTGTCCAAGTGACGAACGATACTCTCCGAAATGACCCGAGTCTTAATGCATGTAAACTTTACAAGTAATCAACTATGTAGATACAACTATCGATATTCTTATCTCTCTCGCAAAGGGCCTTACTGAGATAACAGTGATTGTGTCGTCCCCAAATGTAGACAATGTGTATATAGCTGTTCGAAACGTATACCAAATGGATAGCTACGAGTGATTAATATCATTAATACTGTATGCCGCTACACCACAATATTAAACATGTGATAGACAGTTCATCTAGTTATATATTACTGTGAGTCATGTTAGAGAGTTAGATCCACTTGGTTATATATTACTGTGAGTCATGTTCGAGAGTAAGATCCACTTGGTCATATATTACTGTGAGTCATGTTAGAGAGTTGGATCCACTAGGTCATATATTACTGTGAGTCATGTTAGAGAGTTGGATCCACTAGGTCATATATTACTGTGAGTCATGTTAGAGAGTTAGATCCACTTGGTCATATATTACTGTGAGTCATGTTAGAGAGTTAGATCCACTAGGTCATATATTACTGTGAGTCATGTAAGAGAGTTAGATCCACTTGGTCATATATTACTTTGAGTCATGTGAGAGAGTTAGATCCACTTGGTCATATATTACTGTGAGTCATGTTAGAGAGTTAGATCCACTAGGTCATATATTACTGTGAGTCATGTAAGAGTGTTAGATCCACTAGGTCATATATTACTGTGAGTCATGTTAGAGAGTTAGATCCACTAGGTCATATATTACTGTGAGTCACGTTAGAGAGTTAGATCCACTTGGTCATATATTACTGTGAGTCATGTAAGAGTGTTAGATCCACTAGGTCATATATTACTGTGAGTCATGTTAGAGAGTTAGATCCACTAGGTCATATATTACTGTGAGTCACGTTAGAGAGTTATATCCACTTGGTCATATATTACTGTGCGTCATGTTAGAGAGTAAGATCCACTTGGTCATATATTACTGTGAGTCATGTTAGAGAGTTAGATCCACTAGGTCATATATTACTGTGAGTCATGTTAGAGAGTTAGATCCACTTGGTCATACATTACTGTGAGTCATGTTAGAGAGTTAGATCCACTTGGTCATACAATACTGTGAGTCATGTTAGAGAGTTGGATCCACTAGGTCATATATTACTGTGAGTCATGTAAGAGAGTTAGATCCACTTGGTCATATATTACTGTGAGTCATGTTAGAGAGTTAGATCCACTAGGTCATATGTTACTGTGAGTCATGTTAGAGGGTTAGACACACTAGGTCATATATTACTGTGAGTCATGTTAGAGAGTTGGATCCACTTGGTCATATATTACTGTGAGTCATGTTAGAGAGTAGGATCCACTAGGTCATATATTACTGTGAGTCATGTTATAGAGTTGGATCCACTTGGTCATACATTACTCTGAGTCAAGTTAGAGAGTAAAACCAGCTTGATCATAGATAAATGTAAGTCACGTTAGAGAGTAAGACCTACTTGGTCATACATTACTGTGAGTCACGATAGAGTAAGACCTTCCTTGTCATACATAAATGTGAGTCATGTTAGAAAGTAAGACCCACTTGGTCATACATAAATGTGAGTCCCGTTCGAGAGTAAGACCGACCTTGTCATACATAACTGTGAGTCACGTTAGAGAGTAAGACCCTCCTTGTCATTCATAAATGTTAGTCACGTTTGAGAGTAAGACCGACCTTGTCATACATAAATGTGAGTCACGTTAGAGAGTATGACCCTTCTTGTCATACACAAATGTTAGTCACGTTTAAGAGTAAGACCCGCCTTGTCATACATAACTGTGAGTCACGTTAGAGAGTAAGACCCACTTGGTCATACATAAATGTGAGTAACGTTCGAGAGTAAGACCCACTTGATCATACATGAATGTGAGTAACGTTCGAGAGTAAGACCCACTTGGTCATACACAAATGTGAGTCACGTTCGCGAGTAAGACCCCCTTGGTCATACATAAATGTGAGTCACGTTCGAGAGTAAGACCCACTTGATCATACATAAATGTGAGTAACGTTCGAGAGTGAGACCCACTTGGTCATACATAAATGTGAGTCACGTTCGAGAGTAAGACCCACTTGATCATACATAAATGTGAGTAACGTTCGAGAGTAAGACCCACTTGGTCATACATAAATGTGAGTCACGTTCGAGAGTAAGACCCACTTGGTCATACATAAATGTGAGTAACGTTCGAGAGTAAGACCCACATTGTCATACTTAAATTAGTATTACATACAGGAATTTAAATTGTTAATTTTGGTATCTTGACTCATAAGTTTCACTCACTGATATCTGTGTATATTCTTAGTTTCATTTAAATCGCTCCATTACTTTAGTAGTGACGCTCCAGACAAGTAGTTCGGCCGAGGTTATTGTCTATGAACATCCTTTTACTGCTATCGATATTTAGTCCAAGTTCATTTGAATCCCTTCAGAACTTTATGAATTATTCTACGGACAAGCGTGTGATGGACGGACGGAACTTAATGTAAAACCTCCATAAAGTTGTTAATGGGCCTTCACTGGTTCATATTCCACTCTTCAGGCAACATTGTTTGGAACGTTGACACGCTTCATAACCCGCTTTTAAAGCTTATCCAACAAGTGCTCGATTGGGTTCGAATCTGAACTGTCGAGTGGCCAATTGAGGACATTACTAGTATGCTGGTTGAGGAAGTACTTCCGCATCCGAATTTGTCCGTTCCATGACATCCCCGACGTCCACGACTGCCGATTATCCGGCTCGCCATTTCCTGTACAGTCTTAGAACTGCTATGGAGGTAAGAGAGGCCTATGTCACTATCATGACGTCACGACGCAATGCGATGCCGACGCTCCTTGGATGGTCAGCCATGCACCCCAAATTGGTGGGCGATGCGTCGTTGCAAATGGCACTGCATAATAAAGAGCAATGAATCTACCAATTTCGTCTTCCAACAAGCGCAACATTTTGCTTTATGATTACATTGAACATGATTTTATATGCAATGGATATGAATTGTTTTAGACTTCGATTTTATTGTGGTTTTAAATTTAGTACCACTTGAACCCAGGTAGAAAGATATTTTAGTTTATGCTTGAACGATTTGGAATCAACTGTATATGAGGTAATGTACTGAAGTCGCCACGTGTGGAATTAATTGTCCTTGTGGTTATGATCGGTTGAGATAGTAAGCTACTAATTAAGACAAACATACCTAAAAAGTATTTACCCCGCCCACTGCCGTTCCAAGGCGGCAACCCTGTATTCACCAGCCATTTATGAATGTGCCTGGTGTTCGTTTTGAATTTGTAATTGTTTATATGATATACTTTTGTGTCATACTATATATAAACACAGCGGATTTAGTCTGTAAAACAATACTTTTAATAACAGAACATGATATATTACCATACAGCGTAGTACTATCACGTTTTATTTAACCGCAATAATTCAACAACTCAGTACGGTTACGTGTGTCAAGCAACAACATTTTATTCAACAGCTAAGCCCATGTGGACGTGATCATTTCACAACACTAAACACATTTACCAAGTTCATTTAAATATACTCGTACACATACGCTGTACCAATGTCATTCAGCAATAACAGTTAACTCTAAAGGTATTCCGTCCACAATGAACATTTCTCCAAAGGCAAATGAAACTTGTATTGATTCAATCTGTACTAAAATGCGGATAAAAAAATAAAATTTCATATATCTTTACCGTTCTAAAAAAGTTGAAAAACGTTAGCAAAACGTTACAAAAAAGACCAGTAAATGGAAAATCAACATTTCACTTCTCATTTTGTAATATTTACTGTTAAGGAAAGCATCTTTGTACTAATCAGATATGTAGAATAAAGAAATGTAAGAAATAGCTACAAAAAATTCAAAAGAAATGTTTGTTTACATGTATGCAATTTAAGAATGGGCAAATTTCCTTTAAAAATTGTTTATAGCAGATGACCTTAACTAAATTGATGTATCAATGGGGCATCAAATTGTCTGTAATAAAAAATATTTACATTATCTTACACAAAATATATCAAAATTTCAGAGACTTTACCATCCGGTTACATTGCACTTAAAAATAAAACAACTACCCTTTATTGTTCACGCATTATTTGGATACCGTATGTTGCGTCTTTTGTTTAAAGTAATATAACACAATCTTTATAAACGTTCCAAAAACGAGTATTTTTTGACGTTTATATAGTGGATACCACCGATGATGATTGCCTGATACATGTACTAGGAACTGTAAACACAGGAGCGGCTGTTCTGTTCTGTTGAGGCACACAACTCATAAAGAACTGCTTGGCGTCAGCTCAAAATCGCGTACCGATTAGAAAGTACACGAACGAATTGGCCGCGGCGTTTGTCTGTGCAAGGGTTACAAGACTCGTGAAGACTGAGTACCCTGTACTATCAGTAGGCATCACTGGATATGCGACTTCGTGTACACCATATGGACCCATGGTTACCAAGAACGTTATGTTCACTGCTAGCAGATTCCTTGTGACCGAAAGTACTCTGTCATTTTCGTTGTTCCTTGCCCTCCTACTTATGTTTCTTATGAACACTACTATTATAGCAGAGGAGAACATTATACATATGTAAGGTACAGCGAATGCAATGCTGAAATCTAGCCTAGGATATATTTCAAACATAAAGTATTTCAACGGACCCAACGGATCGCACACTGTTACATAATAATTTATCACGATGGCATCATAGCTAAAGAGTATGCAAATGTTCATTGCACGCAGAACAAAAAACAAGTCCGGAAACAACATTCATTGGATTTGTTGCCCTTTGTGTGGAAATACAACACCCAAATCTCGTTCCATCGCCACAGAGACAAGCAGACAAGACGATAACTGAACGCTGGTGTAGGCCAAATATTGTGCTACTTTACATTCGACGGTATATCGCTGTTTACCCGCCGTATATAAATGATAAACTATGGTCAATAGTATGAAACTGTCCGATACAGCCGAACTGCAGAAAAACACAGAAGATGCGTACTGTCGGTTCTTCTTCTGTGTCAAAATCAAGATCATCAAAATGGTACCTAGGATACCGACTGGTGCGATGAAGAAAGTTTTCAACATCTGTAAAGCGGTCTCAAAGATGGATGGTTTGTAGTCATAGCTGTAATCATTGTACGTTTCGTTGTTAAGTAAATCCATACCTCACTTCCGATGATTCAACCGGTCTTACGTTCGATTGAGAAATATAACAGCCTGTCTTTTTCCTGCAGATAGTCACAGGGATATGCTAGTAATTTATTAGTAAACGTGTTTATGGACATCGTCTTGTGGATAGCAAAAGTGTTTACCCACACCCCTCTGCAAGAAGGGTATTATCATACCCCACGATGACGTCCCCTTCATAACATGGAAACGGAAGAAAGAATTTATTGTGCACTTCTTATCGTGCCCGTAAGCAAGTTTAAGCCACCATGGGTGTTTTATTTATGACCATTCCACGGCTCCAATGCGATATTTAACGATGAATTTAGTATTTTTTTCATGGTTAGATAAACACATTGTTTTGGATCACTGGATATTAATTAAAATGCTTGGATATTTATGTTTAGTAATCTATTTTCGACCTCAGTCACATCATAAAATATGTTGCCACGACAACTGCTAGGTCATTCGTGTACAATATAAATAGATAACGCACGTGTAGATGTGTATAACAATTTTAAACAGAAGATTGTATACGAAGATTATCTTGATATTGTTTCTCACGATTTACGCCCTATATTTTTCAAAACTTAGATTAAACATTTTATCTTTACGTATTTCAACTGGACGGTATGGGAGAAATAGGACCGATAGAAATTTACGTTATTGTTTGTGTTGTAACTCTTATGACCTTGAGGACTGTTTGTTTACATGTTTATGCAAATTTAACGATTTACGGCGGAAATATATCCCTAAATACTATTACTAAATACTAAAGCCGTCAATGTTCAAATTTCTTGATTTGCTCAAATGTGAAAACAAAGTAGCTTTATGTAACGTAGCTAAGTTTATAATAGATACTTTAAAACATAGACCTTTAACATTACCATAACTCGATTGTCACCCTCAAACTATATTTGCCATTTATTCATATTTTCTCTCTTCTCCTTAATAACGGCATATGATTTGTTTCTCCTCTTAAACTTGTTTTAATCCCCCTGTTTTCTTTTTCTCTTCCGTTCGTTTCATGTTCTCATGTGATGTATTGTCTATTTGTATTTTGTATGTGATTTATGACGATGTACAAGTCAAAACAAATAAAATGTTCTGTTCTGTTCTGTTCTGTTGACAGATTCAATTTCAATAATAGGTTAACAAAATCGAAATGTAACATCATTGTGATGACCACATAAGCAAATATGAATAGTGAAATAGATTATCTGTACAATGAAAGATCCCCTCGTGTAGGATACTCGTGTCCACGGATATTTTTTGTATGAATATGCAGATTAATGTTTGAAGTTTTCAACAACTTTGGGAAGAAACGTTGTCGCCTTATTTCCACACAGCCACAATTTGAAAGTTTTTGTAAAAAGTTGCGTAACACCACCCTGTAAGAGGACAAATATCCGATGCAATGTTAGATAAATTAGTGCAATATGTATGCAAGTATGTGTGTACTAAATTAGAAAAGTTCAGTTATTCTGACTAGAATAAGAATAAAGGATTACAAAACTGCGCAGTTTCTTTTTTGCGTCCAGAGGCGTAGATTCCGATAGGCCGTGTATGCCGCGGCATACACTTTATTGCGTCCAGAGGCGCAGATTGCGATAGTCCGTGTATGCCGCGGCATACACTTTTTTTCCAGAAGTCGAGCAATAAAATGGCCAAAACTGCAATAAGATATTTAATGTGTGTTTGTTGGTGATATTGTAAGCATATTTACCGGAACGAAATATACACCAAAACCCATCTCTCAATGCATAGATACATTTTTCCGGAGAACCATGCCCCGGACCCCCTAAAACTAGACCTACACAACCAGTTCAACTAAGCTACGCCACTGGCGTCAGTATAGTAACTGATTTTATGTTAAATGTTATCTTTCTACAGTTCTACAGTATGCTTAAAAACTCGAATTTAACATACTCCAATCTGTCCGAAAATGTGTGTCTGTTAACAGTACAAATGCTGACGTCTATAACTATTAATATCAAAGATGGATTACTTTGTTACAGGGAGTGCAACAATGCCTTCCCACATATATCCTAGGGAAGCAACAGTGTACAAAATATTAACTTGTATGAGAATTGAGGTCACGACAATCAAACCATTGATTGAGAATGGGGGGGGGGCAACAGTGGAGAAATGATTGATGGGTCTAATACATTATGGAACAATCAAAGAAAGTAAGTAATCATAGGCCGAAGGGGGGGGGGGGGAGCAGGAAATTATATCAAGTAAAGGAACTTCACATCGGAAGAGTGTTTTAAATCATATCAATGTAACGGCAATACTTTATGTAAGTTGTAAAGTACATACCTTGGCGTACATTTCTTCTTTGTCGATATCAGATTTTAATTAAATATGTTTGTTCATCTCACGTAATCGGTTAACATCAATTGTCAGTAGAGAACAAATATTTATGTATAAATAAAACTCGGTGTTCTGTGTATATTCGCTTGATGAAATATTGCGAATGTAGATCGGTTTGCTATACATGTATGAACAGCGCATTCGCATTGATCTAATCTGATCCATGTGAATGCGCTGTTCATATGTGTATAGCAATGTTAATTCGTATTCATGTGTATAAAAGTATATAAATATTTGACATTAACTTAGTTACAATTAAAATAAATCAAGTGTTCGTGCAGATTTGCATTCAAATTTTATTTACCCAACCGCGATAAATGTTTGATAAAAACCCACGTGACTTATCTCACATGATAACAAAATGGCGACTGCTACAAAAGTATTGAATACTCGTGAACATTTATTTAAAGTTCTTGTAATTGGAGAATTTGGAGTAGGTGAGATGAATTATATAAGTGTATTTGCATTTTATTGTCATACATCTTACTAATTATTTGAGATCACTTTTGTACACGTTCAATGGAAATCGAAAGTAGTTTTGCAGATATTAAATGTACATGTTTGTGTAAGACATACAAAAAGAACTTGTAATTATTATTTCTTGTCTGTGGTAATTCAAGAGCCAATCCGTTTAAACGTCATATAAACTAAGTGCAGAATGTTAATTATTATGAAAATTTATGTTTATGTTTTATTATTTATTTAATTATACATTTGTAAATATTGTATTGTAGGTAAAACTTCAATCATTAGAAGATATGTGGACGGTATGTTAAATTTAAATCTAAATTGATATAATCTTTTTTAATGTATTCACACTTGACCTCCTTAATACATGCCATACTACACTATATAACCGTGGTGTTATCTCTATTTGATAGTGCGTACATAATTTAAAATATTTTAAAGTTTAAATTTACACCATTTAGTTCAGCTAAAATATTTGTAGAAATTGTTGAGATGTGTA
Organism: Mactromeris polynyma; assembly: GCA_032209605.1. NCBI lineage: Eukaryota > Metazoa > Mollusca > Bivalvia > Venerida > Mactridae > Mactromeris > Mactromeris polynyma. Next base: position 46,270,045 of record JASFXZ010000002.1, read on the forward strand.
TTTACATAGTTAGTTGATATTTGTGACTAATGATTTCAAATCGTCTAGAGGAAGTTCAAAATGTCTAGTACTATCTTGAAAAATGTGTACAGTAGTGTTTACTGAAATCACATTATACTAAATCACAAAAAGAGTGAAAGTAGAGCATTTTGCAATCTCGTCTGTCGAATAGATACTGAATCAGTATCTCTATAAACATGCTTCAGTAACACCGATACGCTGCCATAAACATGCTTCAGTAACACCGATACGCTGCCATAAACATGCTTCAGTAACACCGATACGCTGCCATAAACACCTCGAGTGTTTACATTTACTACATTGTATTCATGTATTTCGGAACATTACTAAGTATAACCCTTCATTTTGTTGGGTTTCGTTTGTTGTTACTTTTGTTCAAATAATCCAGTAAAACGCATTGATTATGCCATGTGCTTAAACTTAATATAAACTTGTGGTAGTGTAATAGGCTGTGACAGTAGTGAAAATTCATAAGATATGTCCTTATGTGAAACCATGCTCACAAATTGAACATTGTTATGTGTCATAGTTTATGAACTCAAATGTAGGACTGATAATACATGTTCGACACATATTTTGTCAACTCACTTAATTCATATTCATCGAAGTCGACAGTGTCAATATCGCTCGTTTTTGGTATGCATCGTACATTTACGACAATTTCATGCGCAGCTTGACACGATTCTTATAGATAGATAAGTTTATTTAGAAAAGGCTGTGAGCCCATCATTCCTCATGAACAAATACAACGCAACAAATACATCATGTCTATGGTGATTTACAACGCGTATTGTTCTAACATCTAATAGTAAAGTTTACCAACATGAATACTTACATATAACCTGAACGTATATTAAAGTAATTACTAAGTAAATTGGTAGGTTAATAAATAAATAATTCCAAATTCAGCAAACCCCTGCATTCTGATTGGCTAATCGGAGCGTTTACACATGCATGAACGTCAAAATTTCATTGTATTGGTGACGTAACTTTATTCTGCATTCTGATTATCGGGGTTTTATTCAATGTGTTCGTTCTGATCGGCGTTTACACATGCATGAACGCCAAAAAATGGTCGTTTAATCCTATAATAAATAACAGAAGATAGTTGATAATGGGGAGTTTTGGGATTATATATATCATGCGACACTACTAACTAAAATATGTGTGTAAAAGTTTCACGGATTATAACATGTACATATTTACATGCATTTATCCCTACTGACGTATACACTCATGTGCAACAATAACAAGTTATTAAGTTCAATTAATATTCAAATTATTTGAAAACAAGAAACATCTTGAAAAAAAATTGTCGGCGCAATTTGAAGGCTAAGATTTGTTGGGCAACATAAAAAATGCTGAGATGTTATGATTGCTTGTCACTCCAGATCCAAAATGGATTTCGGCAAATTCACCGAAATTCAGTGGATTGGTTAACCAATCCGCGTCAAGGTTACAAATGTTGTTCCGTTGAAGAGAATTTGCCTTGGTGGTTAACGTAAGATTTGATTGGTTTACACATCTCTGATATGCAAATAGCAAACCCATGTTAGTATAGCTGCGCCGAAAAATGCGGATTATTACCTCATGAAATCTTCAGCAGGGAAAATAAGTAAAGCTTTTGTCACAGTTTATACATTAGACAAATTATGTATCAATGTACAACAAACACATAAAATGTATGTAATAATAATCACAAAGACGAACTGAAAGTTCCTTATAAATTGTGCCATGCAGTGTTTCTAAACTCGAGCTGTTAATGTGTTCTTATCGTGATTTGAAATATTGGCAAACATTTGTCGATGTCTTGTTATTGCAAAACCAAGGAACATCTGATAGTTAAGCCATTTGTAAATGAAGAACTATTAAATCGGCGCTTAAAAACATTAAATACTACATGTAGTATATTTCGCACTAAACGCAGCTGTAAATACTAACTTAAATATACTAGTAGTCTTCGATCATGTACTTATGTTTTGCTTATGATTTAGGGTCATTTTCACCGAATTACAAACTCACCATTGGCGTTGACTTCGCTCTTAAGACATTAGACTGGGATACAGACACAAAAGTGAATCTCCAATTATGGTAAGCAAAAACAGTCCCTAAATTTTATAAAGACTATATTACGAGAGCTTCATCCAGTAGTATTCCTACAGTGGCTGAGACATCTTTAATACGAACAAGTCTAATATGCCATCACTCGACTTGTTTTATCATGTACAAGACCCTACTTGTTAAAAAACTGGAACATATTACAAAATACCCTTTCTACAAAAGCGGAGGAAACATTATAATTGCATTTTTGGTAATGCATATTTATTACTGTTTTAACAATATAAGATATAATGTTTGTTTAAGACAAACATAAACAAAGCATTAGCAACATTATACTGTAAATCAGCCATTGAAGAATAAGCGTGCGTATATTTTTCACTTTGTGAATCATTCATTTGACATAGACTTAATGTTTCACTATTTTAAGATGAAAGGTTTACAAACGTTCTGCATGTAATTGCATATACTAGACATGTGAAAGTAGGATTTTTCATAATTATGAAAAGAAAGAGTCAAACATTTCAACCGCTTTATAAGAAAATGTGATTTATTCCCACCTACACCTCGTAACATTGAACATAATCTATACATGTTTCAATTAATTTCAGGGATATAGCAGGTCATGAACGGTTTGGTCACATGACCAGAGTATACTATAAGTATGCGTATGTATTTCATTTGGTTTACATCTGAAATTGAAATAATGATAGAGTAAACAATGTTAATTAAGTTCACCTGATGAAGTATTAAAGTTAATACGGACCCCATGTTGACCTTGTAGTCCTATTTCCTTATTGAATAATGATAAAAACTATCCAGTATCCGTAACTCGGAAGTAACACCAAAGGCAATACAGTTATCAATGCTGTGATGCAGTCAAATAGTGTGCTGATGGACAGGACTTAAAATGTTATATGAATATAACTGCAAACAATTAAAATTCATTTTACATAAATAACTCGTTCATTGTACAGTATTAAAGACTTTTAAAATACGAACTACACAACGTTGATAATTATCTGAACTGTAATTTCAACTTGATGGCAATGCTTTCATTTTACGAATGTTTTAAATGTATTGATAATCTTGTAAGAACATTAATGTGACACATGTTTTTTTATAGAATAGCAGCTGTGATTGTATTCGATTTGTCTAGGTAAGATCTTTTTAAACTTCTGCTCTATTAATGTTAAAATATTGAGCTATCAATAGAAGTAAACTTATGAATATCTATCCCATGTTTCTAATAAGACGTTTCAAAGTTTCACATTTATAATGGGATATCACAAGTAAGAGATATAGTTGTGAAATACATAGAAACCTGTCAAATTCCAATACCCATTACATCTCAGATTGGAAAACAGTAACACGAAGAATATTCGAAATTTTGACATTACCTTCCTTTGATTACAATGGGAATAGCATTAGTGACCTTATTCCGACTTATAATAAATTGAAAATTATAATAGCATTTTCGACATGTCAGATATATTGGGGATAAATCGTCCAATTGGGACATACAGTACATTTCCTTTCACTGAATGAACATTTTGATAATGAAATACGTGTGCATATATATAATAATATATTTATACGGTTATACATATAATATACTGGAATACATGTACACATATGTATAAAACAAGCATGTATGATATAAATACACATACATTTCCAGATATGTTTTATTACAGTCATATATTTTAAGACATTTTTACTTCAATATATATACACTAGGTCATGTAATATTATCCATATTAAGAATTATGTTACTTAATTTAAATACATATACATATTGAACGACGCACACGAAAAGAGCAGTTCCATTTTTATTTCAGACCGGCTACGTTCGATTCCATACCAAAGGTAAATAATGTCATGTATGTGTATGAAATTGAATCGATGCTGTCGTATAAAGATTATTGTATAAATATTGCCATAGTTACTGAAATGTTCGTTATGATAAAAGAAAGTCACGATATTGTTTGTTCAACTGGATATCCAAACCTATCCCAGTTTCGAATGAAAACGAAACGCAGAAAGTGTGCACCATTTTTTTATTGCGGCTAAAATTATCCAATGGTTAATTTGGTGGCGCATAATGCCTGGTTATAGATAAATGTCATGCAGGGACACGTCATGTTCCGCCATGGCAATGGTGCAATAAATACTTATTATTTCAAATTATTATCAACAACAAACACATACAACACATATATTTCAGTGGCTCAATGACGTGAACTCAAAGGTCATGCTCACAAATGAGGAACCTGTTCCAATTATGGTGCTTGCAAATAAGGTTAGTATGAAAATTCGCGCCTTAATACAACCAATTTTCCTTATCAAGAATACATTTCTTGCGTATGCCTTATATCAGTTATAGGAATAAACGCGTGTCCTATTCCACACTAACATCGCGTATCTTTCACCCAAGAGCAACTCTAAAACGTTAAACAAACTCGCGTGTCCTATTCCACACTAACATCGCGTATCTTTCACCCAAGAGCAACTCTAAAACGTTAAACAAACTATCTAGAAGTGACAAATTTCTTAAGCCATCGATACTTGCAGTACTTTAAACTTGCAATCGTGCATACTATTTAAAATGCCCTTTATATGCGCGTGTGTTTTGAAAAATAGACCGAGAGCTATTGTCGTAGCCGCCGACGTCTACATCCACATTTTGTCAGATTTTGCAAGAAAGTATAAGCCCCATTGTCAACAAACATACTGTTTGGATTAGGGTTTCCATATTAAACATGCTTTTACTATATTCAGGAGAAACTTCCTGAACGGGGAAAAAGGGAGCTCCCCTTTCTTGCTTCCCGATCAGGAAGTCTGTTACTTTATTTAGATTTGTACTCTCCATTCGGGAAGCAAAAACGTTCACCGTTCATATGTTTCAATTGTCTAGTTTTTATTTAATATGGTGATAAAGTTCAAGAAATGTTGTTAAATTATCAAACTTCCTGAATTAGAATTCATACTTATTAAGAAATAAAACAAGGTAAATTAGTAGTTCAAGTTACTCTCCATGAACATAAAACAAAACAAGCAGTGTTTCATGTTTCGGAAATGGTGACAGGTTCATTTAGACAGCAACAGAGTGAAGAGTGGAAACCAAGAGAGACAATGTACTTGTCAAGAAGAATTTCGGCTTCCAAACTTGGTATTCATTAATTCCTGCATAACTATCAACATTGCTTTTTGAACACTTGTTGACTTACACCTAAACATTGTGACAATGTAAACTTAGTGTGTGGTGGTGCTTTTCTTGACGAGATTGTCCAGAAGAAAAGTTGGTATATAAGACATTTTGTTCTATCATCCATAAAATGATTAGACTGAATGGTCAATAGTGTATGCATACAGTACCATATTAAATTTTCAGATATCAGCTTTCTTAATTATTAATCATCACACATAACATGTATTAGTGAACTATATTGAATTAGGGAGTATTTGATCACATAAGGAGTGAGATAGAATTTAAGTTGACGGATGTGTTATATTATATTCTAACCTGCATTATTTAATTAACCAACACTATTACAACACACTATTGTAAATCCTCTCCTATATTTTCTATAATTGTTTTTTTCGAAGACATTTATGTGCTTTATGATGCATTACTGTATTTCTTTGAAGTCATAAATGTATTTACTCTGTTTCCCATTCAGGAAGTTTCTCCGACCTAATTGACTCCAGTGGCTTGTTATTATTTTGTGTAAACTCCAGCAGTGGTAAATGTGTTCCTCGTCGATCTCAATGTTTCATTCATGCTATTTGTGTTTTGTAATGTTATATAATATATGCCTGTAGTTCGGTAGCATCACTATTGTGTACATTAACCTGAGTCCATGGTTATACAACTTGAGATAAATCTCAAAGTTCAGTCTCATTTTAGCTTAACCTTTTCTGATGTTTCTATTCGTGCAAAGATAATGAAATTGAACATAAGTAGTAGTTGTAGTTTTATTAAGGTGTTAGTATAGCTCCGAATAATTAACCCACGAATATTCAGCCGAAATGAAATTGAAAGTCAAAACTATACTCAAACGCAAAAGAAAGTATGTACATTTGATTTTTTCATTATTTCAATTCTACACGGTATAGAGATGTCAAATTTGAAATTTGAAACATACGAATATCGGTCGTTACGGTTTATAGCAACAACGAACATATCAGTCAAACTATGGCTAGTTATTACGTAAAAGCCCGAATTGCGATTTTGAAGAATTTCCACGTGGAACATGTATACACCAGTACAAGTGGCCAAACTTGTTTTCTCTACATTCTTTCACACATGTATAGTGTGAATATCACTGTAGATTTAGAAAATTTATAACAGAGAATATGCCGCGACTATCAGAACGTCAGCGTATTGACGACTTACTGCTAGTCAGAGGTGACTCAGCGCTTAAGTTTCACGGGCACTTAATTGCCATAGAAACGCTATAATCAAGTTACGTGATAGATTTATGCAAACGGGTACTGTTGCCGACCGTCCCCGAACCGGTAGGCCACGCGTGAATGGCGTCAGACTGGACCGTCACTTTAAGTTGACGCACTTGAGATGCTGGTACCAAACCGCCTCTGCTACAGAGTTATTAGACAGAATGGCGGTCATACCAGATATTATTGAAACATTAACATCATTTTGCGACAAATTACAGTGAATCTACGCAAGAAGACATCCCTTTGGCTATTTGTGTATTTTTGAATTTGACCCTTACTTCATGTAGACGCGTCGTACGTTTTAACGAAATTCAAAACACTAAAACAAACACTTTGGTTAGTTGGGTATGAATAAGCTATATAACGATACCACACATGATAATATTCCATAATTGGATTTTCAGATAATCAAAATATAAATAGTGCACACTTTCTTTTGCGTTTGAGTATAGTTTCGAGCGTAGAGACTGATCACAATCCCAGAAAGTGTTTCTCTTGTTCCATTTCCATTCTTATTGCCTACTACATACTTATTAACAATGAGAGCAATGTCAGTATAAGGCTGCTTGTTTCTTCGTGCTGGATTATACACAGTGGGTCGGGTTTATGTATGTAATAGTTCATTGCTTTTAATGATTAATTACTGCCTACTTAGTCAATGTATGTGTATGTGTTGGAAATCAATGACCATAGAGCGATTAAGCGTTAAATCGAATTAAACCCCTATTTTTGTACTGACAGTTCCAATGCTGCAATTCGCTGTATTGTTATTGTTTATATTTGTGTTTTATGTGTATGTTAAATTTCCCTTCCCCCATGTGCAATTATTTCACTTGATATAGTGTTCATGTTACTTTCTACCCACTGTCATCCTATTGTTGCCAGATGTCCTGACTTGTCCTGTGATGTATTCCATCCATTAACCCTGTGTGTCCTCATTAATTTTTCCTTTATGATCGGCCTGGCTATTCCTTGCGCCCCTGTTCCCTTGCGAGTTAGCCCTTGCACATCCTCAAATGCCTGGTGTGTTATGGACTGTTGTTTTGCCGGAGCAGAAAATTGGATAAGGAACTTGAACAAATTAAGTTTTTCTGTTGATAGATATTTGTCTTTTACAATGCTTAAACAGTTAATATTTCTAAACATTATCACCATGGTTTGCACATCTTTAAATGTTTCAGTGTGATGTTGATGATGCACAAATAGATACTGCAAAAATAGAACAGTTTTGTCGTACACACAATGTAATTGGTTGGTTTCAAACATCCGCAAAGGATAACGTAAATATCGGTAGGCTCTGTTTTGTTTTAACCACATCCGGGACCTTACGAAAACGGTCATGGAACTTTGTATCATTACATTTGAGGATACAATACTTTGACGAAACAGTCATACGTTAAAGCGTGCCAGAAACCTGTCACGACGTATATTAGTTTTTTCCCACTAGATTGCATTGGGTTATCTCCCTTTCTATATCCCTTCTATAGCATCTATATGTAATATATGGAGTCAAACGCTTTTTTCACTTGCACTCCGCTGAAATCGCACTACAAAATATATCCATGAAATGCACTGAATTCTAAACATGAATAATTCATCTTACAAATGACACCTTCTATATGCGAGGCCGTCGACAATTGGTCGAAATTCTCCTTTGAAATGCATCAAATTGCGCACAGACATGTCAAAACCTAGCCTTTACACTGAATTGTCAATGGTTTCCTTCAGACCGACGATAAAGGATACATTTTTCACTAAAATAGCTTCATGCCTGCCCAAAGCAATACTAATTTACCACTGAATGTATTAAAATGCGTAAAATCCATAAAAGGGATTTCAGAATAAGTAAATCGCGTTAAATGGGCTTTATGTTTCCATGATTACAGCAATGCAGAGTGAATGTAAACTGATATCTGACTGGTCAAGAGTTTTATCAATAGTGTCAATGACCAATCACTCGGTATCAGCCAGGTCTAAATTCATATTTGACGTGTCTATAAAACTTCAGCACGAGAAAACCGCTGCATAGGGTAGGTTTAAGATTGTTGAAAAACTGTAATCTTCTACCTGGTGGTAAACATTGAAAATTCGGACTAGAATATGTGTCATTGCGTTGAAAGCAAATCGTCGAGGTATTTGACATGTGCGCATTTTGATGCATTTCAGAGGTGAACTTCGCCCGTATTTGTCGGGCTCGTATAAAGTAGGTGTCGTTCGGAAGAAATATTTTTCATACTTAGAAGTCGGATCATTTTGATGTTTGGAGTGTGAATTCAGCCGCAGAAAGTGTTTAGGTGTAAAACGCGTAAGATTCCTTGTATCGGTATATAGTATAATAAAGAAGAGATACAGAAGGGGAGATAACTCGAAACAATCTCTTCTAATTCTTCTTATGGTATAGTTCCAGGCTTAGACCATTCAGTATCGTATATAAAATAGTCTTGTCTCGTTATCTACGTGCAGAAGTTTATGTTACCTTGTGTAGAGGAACTGGCTGCCCTACACCGTACAGCTTTAAGCTACCAAGTCAACGAAACGGAATGTAAAGTCTGATAAATTATAATTTTATTAATTTGAAATTGCGATATAAACATTGATTGTATAGTATAAATGAAATTCCACTTTTTCAGAAGAGGCTATGAAGCTATTGATTGATTACATATTGAAGTTACCAGCTGCGAATCAACAGCCACAGGACCATATAACACTCCCTGTCAACACAGGACACGATTATACAGGGGGTAATACTTATGAAGTCTCATTTGAAGAAGACGACATAACAAAGAAAAAATCATCTCCTTGCTGCAGCTAAACATTTATAGTCACGCCCATATTGATAAACAGTAAATTACCAACCCTGAAACAGTGGGAATTAATCTGTCCCATAAAATCTCGAACACAACGTTCGAACATTTACAATATGTTATCTCTTCACAAGCCTGTTTTATAGTGGTCTGCATGTGTTACATAAGCGCATAAGTGTTTTATACACAATCCCCGCAAGTGTTTGTAGCACGTGTTGAAATATATACATTACACAACTGACTTTTGTATTTTGTATAATCGTCACAGTATTCGTAGCGCATGCATTTCTTTGTAAGAAAATTTTAACCGATGCAAGCATTTTTTTAACTATGACTGCACCTCGAGGAGTACTACTCCATCCGTCTCGATACAATAAACGGGTTATACATGATTAATGTACAGTATTAACGCGATAGAATCCTGTGACAATTACAAGGCAAAGACAAACAAAGTCATATTTCTCGACAATATTTACCTTTCCTGATTGTATTATTGTTCTTCTTTAATTCAAATGTTATGTTTTAAACATATATTAAATGTGCAATAAATTATTTCATGAAACCTTCCGTCGTTTATTACAACCAACAGTATTACGTAACTGACAAAACATTGTGTTTTACTTTTACATTCGTTTATGTAAAATATGTCAGCGAAGGTGTTCTGCAATTTTATCTTATCACGTTGGCAAATGAACCAGCTTGTGAAACCAATGCCTTCAATTTTGCAAATGTCAACATAATGTTTACAACACAGTTTGTCATCTTGGATTAACAAACACTGCGCTATTTGTGTTTGCTTGAAATATAAGCATAAACATTATATACGAGTTAATTACTTTTTGTGTTCGCAATGTATCTCTTCACGTCACGGTGATCACTTCCTATCCGTATTGAAAACAAATAATATATCACAGTCGAAGTGATATAACCAAGTCATAGCAGCTTAGTCGACCGTCCTGGTGATATTCCTCTTTGATAGTTTTTACATACACCATCCCGCCACCGTCTACGCCACAAATACGGCGACTACTGTATATATTTCCGGTATTTCCTGTAGATTTTGTAAACAAATGATGGAATGTATTACGAACATCTGACTTTTATTGAAAACTAGCAATAGACAATTTGAGCAATGGATGATTGAAGTTTCCCATAGTAATGTTACTTCGGTCAATAATACTCAAGTTTCTCCAATCATACGAGAACATTTTCTAAAATGATTTAACTTTTCAGGTCGTCAACCGCCTTCAAATACAGGATTGTTGATGTTCATCTTATACAACGATGCTGTATAACAAATATACATAATATACGTACACAGCATCTGCGTCGAGTCGGATAAATGGAACAAGGATAATATGTCTTTTAGTCACTGTGTCACTTTGACTATAAAACGACAAGAACGTTTTTGTTTTTTCACAATCCAGTCCAGAGTTTACAAATTGCAGTTTTGAACAAATCTCCAACCAGTTTCCAAACACAGTTCGGCTGTCAAAAACTTGCTTTGACATTAATTACTTTAAATTTGATCGGCTTACGCACCGCTGAATAAATACGTCTGCTCAAGAAATTAATTATGGCTTAAATGCAGACATACGTATCCATGATTGTGTTACACATTCATACGGAGAGTAACTAGACTCTTTATTACTGACGAATTATTGCAGTTTATGCACTTAATATATCAAAATAGCACAATGTTGTATTAATCAAAATAAAAACAACGTTATGTTTATCAGACAAATCCAACATAAATTAATACATTTTCTATAGTTGCGATAGTCAAAAGTATTCAACACAAACCACGGTGTCATTGAATTAGCGTTCGAACAAATCATGTTTTCTATAGAAATGTAAAAGAACTTTCTTGACCAGATCAAGAGCACTAGGGTATATTGTCCAGGATTTAGATAGGTCCAATTATTATTTATAACTTATTAGACATTGTATCTAATCTTTAATTTAGACCCAAGATAAAGCCGTTAATACCGTGTTTATGATTTTGTTTTTAATAAAAAAATAGTGATTTTATGGATAACAATGCCACAGTAGTCCTTTGTGTAATGTACGTTTAATTATGCGCCTTATTACATTTAATTTGAACATGAAACAAACTATTTCTTCCACGCATGTTATTATTAATGAATATATTTACAAGTTAAAAGAAATGAGCGAAAGCAGAATGTTCAAAAAGTACCCCATCTTCGTATGTATAATGTCAATTTGTTTAAATCATCGTTTTTAAAGACATTTCTTGTTTCGTTCTGATATGACCCTTTCACAGCGTTATTCGTGATGTGTTCTTGTGCTATGTCTCGGTATTTATTGTAGTTCTCGGTGATTTGTCGGTAAGAGTATACTGTAGTGTTTCTTCTGGTTCCTTTTTCATTGGTTCAAAGTTTTTACGTTTTCTCTCCAAGTTGATTAAAGTAAATTGCCAGGAATATAACTGTAACAAAGTGTGTTCGATGTTTAAACCAATTTTATTTAAGCAGGCAAAGGATATAAGTGTACTATAGATAACATATTTGAATAATGACAATTTTAATATTTTTACTTATATACAAAAACATTATGGGGAACATATAGAAGAAATCGCTTTTGTAATGGTACCGAATGAGAACATTTAAACAACCTTTGAAACTAAATACTTTCAGTCTTCTTCTTAATACAATTGCTAACATAAGATGCTCAGATCTATACTTGCTAAAGACAAATATTGAACAAATAATATTAACAATGAGCATTTAAAATAAAGAAACATAGTTTTGGGTAAATTTTAGTAATATAATATAAAGTAACATAAATGCTTAGTACCTGTAACAAAGTGTGTTCGATGTTTCAGATCATCTAAATTGCATTGTATTTAATAAAAAAGAATTATGTTATTTTGATATTGACTAGTAGCTGGTTTTAGACATGAAAGCGACAGTTGGTATTTTCACAAATCGGAGAGGATGTACTGGTTTCTCGTTTTGATCATAAACAAGGAATGCCATAAGCTTTCATTATATCAAAAACGTTTCTAATACATGTTTTCTTGCTAGAAAAAGTAACAGCTTATACCCACAGTTTTTCAGCGACAGCGAAGTTGGTTCGAGGAAAGTCAGGAGTAAAATGTAGTTTCACTGCCAATGAGATAAAATTAATCGAAATGTCAAAACTTTTCATCTGCAAGAAAGTAATTCCATACCAAAGAAGTAAGGAATGTGTTTACACAGATTAAGGACATAAATGAAATGCCACAATAATGATTAAAGAAATTAAACTCATTAAGAAATATATTCCATTCACAACATTACATGAAGCATCACACAATGTTCTTTCATTAAAAGCATACCTATAATTGTTTTTCTCTTCGAACCTTTGTTAAGGTTAAATATGTATTATGATATTGTCTCAAACCTTAAGTTGACAAAGAGTTTTCATCTTCCTCATCCACCTCGTCAAGCATATTGAACATGAAATCTTCCGTAGATCGAAGCATCTGTCGTAATGAAAGCAGCGCCAGGATGCTGATTTCGGTTTTCAGGCTGACTTCCTTCTCATAGTTTTTGACTGGTAGCACAAAGCTTCGAGGAATCCCAAACGTGTCGGATACCATGTCAACAAGCTCACGAACGTTTTCACTACGAAAGACTGTCTGCACATCTTCTTCAACAAAAGGACATACCTTGTCGACCTTTGTTACCAAAATGGCTTGTGTCACGCCTATTGACAATAGTTAGATATATAAACAATGTGCACAAATATTTATACGTATAACACACAAACAATTCATGCTTTACATGTATTTACAGCCCGCCCAGTAACCTCTTTGCTGTCACCCGGGAGGTCTGGGTTCGATTCGCGACCATGTGTTTCTGTAACATTTGGCTACGGTATTTTGTTTTCCTCTGATTCATGTGGAGAAGTTGTTAGCATCTTGTGGAAAGACAAGTTCGTACTGATTGATTGATAATAAGTTCCAGGAAAACTGGTTGTTTCAAATGACCACCGTATGTAACCCGATAAAACTTCAATGTATTCAAAACTGAGAAGATTCCACATCCACAAATCCGACGGTTAAGTCATTATCATGACATTGGACATAAGCTGGTATTCATCATTGTAATGAAATAAAATAAATAAATTTACATTCTATTGTCAATAGATCAACAAAATGACATTAAATATGTAGTTACCAACTGAGTAATATATCGTATTACCTTTTCGACGAATTTTCATCTGCAAAGATTTAATTTTGTCCAGTAATTTCTCAGACAAAACGGTGGCCGTACTACCATCAATAACAAAACACACACAATGTATCTTATCACTCACTTTTGGAGATTTTATAAACCCTGGCATATCAGGAGTGATGGGTATGGAAGGGTTGAACTAAAATACAGAATATAACCATAATTACATATGATATAGTCAATATACGATTATGTCCTACGCTTGTGTGTGTGTTTCGATAATGTCCATAAACGGGAACAAGTATTGCTAGCAGCCTTATTCACAACATGAGTTCTTGACAGACATATGACCAATCAAGTATTGAGACGTGTTGTAATTTAAAAGGTCCACTATTGCCCTTTATCGCTCATCTCATTAATAATGATGTATGTGCATGGAAACCATCACTGTCCCTTGTCAGCTACGGCATTTTGACAAAATTGAAAAACTTGGACGACGTTGGTGCATAAGCGTTCTAGAAGCATTATATTTTATGTTTTTGCCTAAACACTTGAACACTATGACTGCAATGTTCTGTTTATCGTTTTTGCAGGTTTATTTTGTTATTTTTAAGCACATCAAGCAATCTTCGTAGACAATCAGCTACGAAACATTAAAGTGAATTCAATTCAGGTTTTCAGAACGGTGCAATCGTCTGATCATAATAAAGTATTTTCTTCTCACATTTTCAGTGTGCCCATATCAGGTGACGTGATCTGTGATATTGCAAGCAGCACCAGTTCGTCGCTTTAAACGTAAAGAAATGTTGTATTTTGTTCTTACATACGTTTTCCAGCACTGAACTTTGTATGCAAATTGGGAAGAAGTTCAAACGTGATTTTCGTGTAAGCTCCACAATTTTGCTCGTCGTGTGAGCATCGTTTAACATATTCCAATTTCTGTATGACCAAAGCCTTATTCATCGTTCCCTTTTAGAGCTTGAAAACGCATGGAATCTACACTACTATACTTTTTCGCAATAGCAAACACAATTTCATTCATTTTGAAAAAAATGTATTGCAAAATCATTAAGCCTCATGTGCCATTCAATCATTTTTAACAATCGTCACAGTGTATAACCCGATTTGTATTCCGCCGAGTGATGTGTCTTCGAATCGGTGCATGGCCTCGAAGAACGCCTTTTATTAATCATTGGTGGTTTAAATTCATTTTTCAAAACATTCCATGCTTTATCGGGTATATAAACGGCTAGAAAAGCAAAACTCCGTCTTTTTATAGTGTTGTCCTCTGCCGAAAACATCACCCGTACGTGTATCCGCTCAGCCGGCAACGTCGCAAAATACCTTCTGCGGTAAACGTCATCATATTTGTGCATACCAGGGTCCCTTTGGAATGATCAAACGTCGGTTAAATAGCACTGACAGACTAGCAACTTGCTAAAATTGTTCGTAAATGATATATGTTTTGATATGTGGAGTAAAACTATATAATTCTATCACAAAACGATTAAACTCGAGCAGTTGAAGGCGATGATCGACTTTTTTTCTGTATGTTAGATTTTAACGGACGATTCAAGCTTCATTCCGCAAAGATATCGCTTTGCATTGTTTTTGTAGTAAATTTAGACATTCACCGTCGTTCACCAGAACATGAACACCACTATTCACCTGTCGGGAACGCTTCCCTCTGTCGAAGACACATCTCTCGGCGGAATACAAATCGGGTTATACACTGTGATCTTGTACGGCTTCCAATAGCTGAATGTGCATTACTGATCACGCGGTATGGCCACACTGATACAGAATGTTCACTGTAGGCCGAAACATCAATTCGACAATAAAAGTACAAAATGTAGAACAATGAGACAGATAAATCTAACCTGGTGGCCATTAGGAACATGACCATCCAAAATATATCCAATTTCGGCAGCATCAAGACCTTGTGTTTCTTCTAAACCTCGTGTGTCACACAGTCGAAATTTAAGTGCTTTTGACGTAGCTGATCCACGGACCCTATACATACGATACTAAATGTAAAATAGAAAATCCAATTATAATTTTGGGAATATCAGTTTATATTTAACTGCAATTGAGCATTTTGTAAGCGAAATATCAAATTTAATTTATCGCCTACTTGATATTCTTCATTATTAAAGATAGAATAAATTGCTACAGGGAACGTCACATACAGGTGCAAGGGTAAATACGCAATGGAACAGGGGCTTAAATAATGGTTTGGTCGACCGTAAAGGACAACTAAGGAGAATTAAGGAGGACAAACATGTGGAGGCGGGAAGTAATTGGATGGAATACATAACGGAGCTATCAACAATATGTCGAAAGGGGAGATAACATATTATCAGTTATAACACTATATCAAGTGAAAGAATTGCACCTGGTGAAAGGGGAATTTCAAATACACCCAAAACATAAATAGAAATAATAACCATTCAGCAATGTACAGCCTTGGAACTGTCAGTTTAAAGACTGGGGGGTTAAATATTCGATATTACAGCGAGATAAACTCACACTTAATCGCTATATGATCATTGATTTCCAAAACAAAATATAAACACAAATTGATTAAGTAGTCAGTAACTAATCATTTAAAGCAACTACCCATTACGTACATAACAACAAACACACTGTGTAGAAACAAGCTGCCTCAGAAAAACTTTCTCTCAGTAACTAAAGCATTTACATCAGAGTGCGAAATAACAAGAAAATATTAATTCAATAACTTAACGTAAAGGCAACTAGAAAATCTATTTAGCAATTATAAATACAAGTTATCTAAAATTCTGGTAATTGGGAAAGGGAATTTAAAATCAAGCCAAACTTATTTGTATAAATATAAAATGATATAATATATATTATATTGAGATAACAAAACAAATTAACGGCGATTCCAAATGAGAATTAAGTTAAGTTATAAAAAAGCCCTATATTGAGATGTTTCCTTGTTAATGCCAAACTCGTATTATTCATGAGCAACTGAACCAGTCTAATCGACAGAGTGCGTACCATTTCCAATAAGGTAAACTAATTGTTCCGTGGCTAATCGTTGTATGATCTATGCTAAAATAAGATCCAATATCCAGCGATTTTTCTCAGGATCAAAATAACATAAGACAACGTCAAATCCGGTTTTTTGCAATTTTGGAGGAATATTTATTTTCTAATTGACAACCTTAAACAATCAAAAGTTAAAAAGTTTTAGAATGGAAAGCGGCTTACAAATGTGTTGATTCATGCCGGGACTTACGACTGGATAATAAATAAAAGCAAACAAGAGGGCCATGGTAGCCCTATATCGCTCACTTGAGGCCATATCCACTGACATGCATGGCATTTTCCTCGGAACAATTCAGAAGAGGGCTACCAAAGAAACATGTCTCTGAAATTATTTTGAAATCTTTGAAATTCTTAGCGGAAGTTTTTCCTTTCGGTTGCCATGACAACCAGAGCTCTACATGGAGCCACTTTATTCCGAAGGAATTTGGAAGAGGACTAACCGTCGAAGGATTTGAACCAGGGTTTCTCGCAATGAAAGTGTTCAAGTCTCCACTGAACACAAAAGAAAAACTGTCTTCACGAACCAATATCGCATGAAGTACTTTGATAGAGGGTCACACAACACAAGGAACCCTTCTGTGGAAGTATTTCAAACTCGTATCTGGAGATATTTACAGTTTTCCTTAAAGCAATATATATTTATACACTAATTTCTAATTGGTCACTTTGATTTTATTGATATTATTTAACAGTGAATGCAAAATTCAACAATTCAAAACCATCTGTACAACTGTTCAGAATACATTAATCCATATTGATTCTCACGTGAATTTAACGACAGATCAGCACTAATAACCCTAAAATTAAAAGTCATAAAACGGATATATATGGTATGGTCTCTTCAATAAATATGAAGTGATCAATTAGAAATTGTGTTGAGTGTATATATTACTAGTCCCGCCCCCTGAGAAGAACACTGATGGGAAGTTTGGCTGAAATTGGCTCGTTCGTTAAGGAGGGAAAATATATTGATGGCGCACGATCAAAATTTCGTACTGATGTGAGTTTAAGACTATGGAAATGTTCTGCACTGGTCAGTTGAAGCCAATGTCATCGGGTAACAAACTGGTTCTTCTGCAAGCAATTGACATCTTCCCAATAATTATCAGAGGTGGCAAATTACCTTGGACGTTTTACCTCCGGTCATATACAACGTACGTACGCCTGACCTGGTGTTCGAAACAATGACCTCCATTTGGTTGAATAGTGCTCTACTGACTTAAAGGAACGGACTGTGAATGAGAGCAATGCAATTAAATGTAGAGGGGCATCAAAAATAAAAGGGAGGTTAATGTAAAATAACACAAAAATGCTCAATTAATAACCATGAACAGAAAGCAACACTATACTACTACTTATACACAGGTTACGATAGGCATCCCTTTACCTGAGACGTAACGCTCTGCTCCGCACTTCCACTTATAGCTTGACCAGTAACGTGTCCTCGAAACACAGATGCTATGGTATTGAAGAAACTTGATTTCCCTGCACCAACAGGTCCAAGAAAAAGAATATTGGCAGTTTTAATACCAATGCCAATAGGCGGTGAATAGCTGTCAATCTCGTTCTTCAATTCTTCCAGGTCCTGTTTATAGTCAATTATTAAACAAAGTGATTCATTAAGACATACACGTACAGCACGTAACGCATAAAATGTCGAGTAAAAGTCTACTGTACGAGGGCTTAAAAAATCAAAATTTATACAAAACATTTGACTGAAACAGATATCCATTTATAGAAATGTAAACAATTAAAACATGACAATACATGATATTACCCAATACCAGCAGCTACAATTATATAGACGATGGTATAGCTATTTCATGTCAGGAATAAGGCAGTGATAAACAAATATTCTCTTTACAACAATATTTAGTGTACTTGATTGCCCAAATAAATGGTAACAAACCCGTATTTCCCAGGTGTTGAAATCTCTCCATGCCATATCTTGGTCAATCAGCGCCATGTCTATGACAAAACAAGAACTGCACAATACGAATTATATGCATAACAACAAGAGGGCAAATATGGCACTACATCACTAACTGGTGAAGAAATGAATAGGCCAAATCACTCACAACGTTTCAGATCACCTATAATGTAACCTCATATGACAAAGTTTTTATCTTAAACCAAGTTGCATAACGACAAACAGTCTGATCAAACGTTATGCAGATTAGATACAACATTTGTTTTCTTTAGTGCTGACAAAACTTTTTTGATGATATGACCTAGTGACCTATATTCTGACCCCATATAATCCAGTCTTGATCTCCATCTTGAAAACATTAAGACCAGTATTCTGACCATGTTACGTACATACAGGATGGCGAATAAGAAAACACAAACAAATGAGAAAAAATGGCTCATTTTGAAATTAAGGTAAGACCACTCTAATAATCATCATCAAGAATCTTAACTAAACTGTTTCCATGAGTTTCTGGACCACATAAGACAACTAAATGCAAAATATTACAAAGTTTTACCATGCCGTTTTAAGATTAAACCGACTTGCTTTGAGAGGTCATAATTTCCACTCATGTTCTTCATGCATGAATTTTTTTTTAAGGTATGGCCACCCTAATGAGAATGTAAATTTTGATTCATTTGGAATACCTTGGTCAATATCTTACCAGCAACACTGTACACCTCCAAATTTCGAACTGTTTTTACATCATTGGTTATTTGGTCTGTAGGTATTCCACACATATCATAGGCATTTCCGAAACCATATGATACATTCAATGTGTACACACCATCACTGGGATTGAGAGTTCCAGAAAATGTTTTCAGATCATGCCCTCCACCAAAGACCGGACCATTTCCACTGCTGCAGTATATAGCATTCTTTCCTGTTCTTGCAACAAATTTGACTGGTGCATTTTTATTGTTTAGTTTTAGTCGAAACAAGAAGGCATGTGTATCATTGCAATAGCATTCATCCACTGACCAACTTTTTTCGGTAAAACCTCCAAACACAGAACCTTCAGTATTGTAAATGACTGTAACAGTAGGACCTTTATTATCACATTTCTGGTGGAATGTTGCAGCATTAGCTCCATCGGTATTAAAGCTGAACAGCAAATTGAACACTTTAGGTCCAGATTGTATGTAACGCTCTAGTTGTTTCCTTCCATCTAATGATAGCTGACCAGCCATTTTTCTGCAAGAAATAATGCAAGGACGCTTATTTATTAATGGTCAATTTCCATGATATTGTTTGTTTTGCATATTTGTCCATTTGTTTTCGTATGCATTTAATTACTTTTTTCATTATGCTGCATTTTTTTTGTTTCCCAAGAGAACTTATTATATATTATAATATATGAAATTTTTTAACTGGTGTTTATCCCACGGAAATGATAAAATGAAAGCATTTGTGCAATGTGACTCTCTACTGTCTTATGGAATTCCAAAACGTAAAGCCTCGAAACTAAATATATAATCCGTCATACCATCATTTTGTTTCTCATGGCGAAACAAGTACAAATGCTAACTACACAGAGAGTCAACGGCAAATAAAATAGGCACTGAACTTCAAGTAACTACAGCTCAGTAAAAGGTCGAGATCTCTTGAATTGTATTGAGATTTCACAATATGCTATGATCTCTGTTAATTTGTTTGTATCAATAACATATCAATATGGTTCTACTTACACAATCCCTACCAAATACCAATTTGTTTACTGCATCTTATAAAAAATGTTTTTTTCAAGTTTAGAACATTGGCACAGCATGAATACACACATACTACAGAGTAAAAAAGTACAGAGGACTCGAGATCGTTGGCCAAAATTTGTAAGGAAAGACGTAATTAAGTTAAAGTAAAGTATGATATATGCAGTATGAAAACACACAGGATAATGACACCAAGATAAATCCGAAAATTCGAATATTATAATATTGTAATGTACACTTTCTATGACTATAAGATTAAAACACATTTTACTTTATTGTGGCATATTCTACTTGGATATGTTTGTTTATGATATGATCTTATAAGTTTGACAATTGTAAATTGTCTATCAGCAAAAAACTGCAAATAGTTGATAGTTAGTAGTGCAATTATGTTTATCATTTTAAATACCCCCTTTCTATAAATATATAATTTATATGGAACTTATTGCCATGTTACTTTACTTATTGGGGCATTATTATATTATTGTTTATTTAGTTTTGCAAATATTTTACACTGATTCCGAATTCTCTTCATCGAACACTTTAGATAACAGCTGCAACGCAGGTATTTTATAATAATTAGTTTGCATATTATCGTAACGGTCAATAAAATGATGACATATCCGACTACATGTATATATAACATTCTTCCGAACGCCGACAGAAATTTCAAAAGTTCGGTAATCTCTGTAAATATCCGTACGTAATGTTGAACGGGCAAAAATAAATAGTGATTTTTTAACTCATAATTCCCCCGCCTTAATTTTAATTAAAAATGTATTAAAAAACTCTTTTTGAAATGAGGATAAAGTTTTTCTTTACAGTTCTGACAGTATAATTTCAGAATATATACTAGTGTTTGAAGCAAATTCTTCAGATAACAAGTTAAAAGAGACAACTTCGCATTTTTTCGGCCGAATTGCACTATATATTTAATGTAAATGTGAGTAGTTAAATATAAATGCAAATTTCCCCCTCAATATATTAAAATATTTCAAAAGAGATTGAACAATTCGAAAGATAACACATGGCAGTTTGTTATTCCACCTTCATATTCAAGATGATTTGAACAATAAAAAGTTATAGCCAAACATGTAACTACTCCCCCAATATTCTATATTGTGACGACTGAAGCCATATTTAGAGCTTTCGCGCTTAATGGAAAAGTGATAGTGTTGTACGTGTTCGGCACAGTTCTAAACACATAACACCATTTCAAGCATAATATGCTTATCATATATGCGCAAATAATAAATCAATTAAGATATAATTATTTAAATATTAGGCATATTATATGACATCAGGTACAGTCATACTCAATTCATACTTCGAACAATAAAGTTTAATAGTCAGACTGACGGATGGACAAAGTCCATTTCCATAACATGGTAGGGCGAGAATAAACATAGCATACATTGCAAGTAACGGATCATGGCTAATAGCGGATCACTTGATAATTCCTGCTAGTATATGATAACAGAGTGGAAATATTTTTAATAAAGATATTCATGGCATAAAACAAGCACATGTATTGCTTCTAGCTCTTACGTTTGACTGTCATATGCATCGCTATTAATTCGCATCGGCCAACTGTTTGCAACTAGTGTTTACATCCTAAATGCTCACAGCAGAAACGGAAGATAAAACATGATTGCGAGAAATTAGGTAATTGTAAAGAGTACGTATTTAAATAAGGCCTTCATTAACTAGACCACCGACAATGTTGTTAGTTGAACTTGAATACTCAAACATCCAGGACACGTGTGCTTGCTTAGTGTGGCTAACTTCACTGCAATCATTCCCAGTATATATGCATAAGACAGATGAAAAACGGCTGCTGAAATTGGAGGATGTGGCTGGTTTAACTGATGGTCATGTTCACAGGGACCTTGCTATACATTTTCAAGTGCTGATGGACCATGGTCAAGAAGAGGCAGAGGTAACTGGTAACTCAGTACCGAGTTTTACTATGACCGCGACAGCAAGAGGAAGGAGGTGGCATTATGTTGCCTTGTAATTATGTTATAACACACCCTGATATTCAGAGTACAGAATACATAAGTGTTAGTCTCACAGAAGGCAAATATATGGATATTTGTCTTGTGTCTGATTGCTAATTATAATACATATGTCTACTTGGGGTTGCCTCATTGTCAGACTTATTATGTGGATTTTGTTCAAATCTTCAATATGCATAATACATGCTGCAAGTACTGTGTCATTTCTAAAGACTGCTCATGTTGTTATTTATGGGTTTATAGTTTAAAGTTTATGTTTGATTACCATGGTACAGAAATGACTGACAGACTTTCATGTGGATTTGTCAAATCTTGAATATACATACAAATAACCTAGACTATATTATTTTGATAAAAACAGTAATGAATATTCTTCCCAAATATTAATAGTTAAACGTTCAAAGATAAACCCTGCACAAGCAGCAGCACTTTATTTCACTAGTGATCCGTAACTGGCAAACACACATGTACATTATGGCCTTGAACTCTTTTTACAATGCAATGTAGATTCACAGTGATTACATTGATTGGTTATTCGTATTTATATTAATCAATTAATGTAATAACTGTTAATCCACATTTCAATTTTCACGTGTTCATAAATTACAAGATTTATCAAACTCGATTGCGAAAAACATTGACACTCGCCAAGTGTTTTTATCATTTTCAGACAACTCGATATTATGACCATTCATGAAAATAACTTCTGTTTATTACTGTTACGTTGGCAAAAACGTTTGAATATATGTTTATATCTACGATACTGTGAAACTACATTATTTTAGGAGAAAACTAATTCATACACTAACAGTAAAAGAATAAAATGTATCATACCCTTGAAAGATTAAGTTTCTGGAGCGCACCTCAAAAGCGAAACCGAAAGTAGTGTTTTTGAAACGGTGAGCATGTGAACAGTTTTATTGTGTACAAGAATCAAAGTACAGAAAGTATCGTACCTGGTCGTGTGAGTGACACCATATAATCGTCATTAAAAGGGGTTGACACGGTGTCTGGTAAAAATGACTGTGTGTAGTATTATAATATGTGTCTATATGATATCACAGTGTGGCAGCATTAAACATGATTTATACATTTAGATACTTTGTCCAGTACATGTGTTATATATACATGTATAACATAACCACTGGATGGGAACTCTGTACGCCCAAACCGCGGTATTTTCAAGATGGAGGACGTGGAATGCTGAAAAGATAAGACGTCCTTGACTATAACTTTTGTTTGAAATAAAAAAGCTGGAAACTGAAAATTAACGGATCTATCTATCTATAAAAACGACCCAGCCCCTCATACATGACCATTATTTTATGTCCAACACTCGCTAAAATAGATGTTATGAAGGTTCGAAATTTGGCGTGTTGTACGCCGCGGGGCTAACGTAAACAAACCACTGTACACCGCGGCACAAAAAATTATGTACGCCGCGGAGTCATAAATCAAGCTAAACATACTAAGTACGCCGCTGTGCAAAATATAAAAAAGCACAGTCAACTTACCAAATGACGAAAGAAAACGTTACATGTAGTCTAATTAGAATGCCAAATTGGCATTATGATGTGACTGCAGTTGGTAGCCAGAATTTCTTACTTAAATGTTCAGCTTGTCTGCAGTGCCCGTTATTTTCTTTCGCAGATTATGTTATTTTGGTATCCATGATCTATTTTCAGATTTTTTAACCCTTTGATACATTTGTAGAAATTCATATTTTTTTATTTTTTTTTTATTATTATTTTCATACGGAATGCATAGTTGCCAACATTCGGCTACATAAATGACATCAATTACATCAATTGGTTTACAATAATTATCCAGTTAGATGTACAATCATATTCAGTTGATAATATGCATGTTCGTATGAATTTAAAGATAGAATATATAGGTGTTAGGTTGAAATAGATCATAGGGGAAAATGATTAGAGAAGAAGATAGTATGTTAGATTCAAATAGAGAGATAAGGAGAATAAAGTTTTGAAGCAGTGGGGATATACTTTGATTGATTTATCGCATACTAATTAAACATTTGCCATTTTCTGTTGCATACCTGTGTTTTGTCTTTAAGATAAGCAATTGTTTCTTCAAGTTTCTTCCTGTCCATGATTTGAAATTTTAAGGCTAAAATTGTAGGAATACTTTTGTTACATTTGTTCTTGAAAATAAAGTATTTTGACAATAAGACTATAAAGTTTGTAATTATTCCATCTTTCTCTTTATTGTCGATATCCTTACAAAATGAGATGTTTTTAAAAGTGAGTTTGATCTTTTTAGAAAGTTTTTCTTCTAAAAATGTTCTTAGACCGGTCCAGAAGTTCTGAATAATCTGACATTTCCAAAACATATGATATATTGAGTCTGTATACATATTGCAGAAGTCGCAAAGACTTGACTGAACTATCTTTATTTTATGTAAGAATGAGTAGTTAGGTATAACGTTCATTATATATTTGTACTGGAATGCCCATACTCTTGTGTCAATTGTGATAGGAGATTATCTGGTTAGGATATTGTTCCATTCGATTTTATCGTTTGGAAAAAAACGATTCCATTTCTTTTTATATTTTGGTTCATCGTGGAGTTTATTTTTTATCAGTAGTGTATAAACAAGTTTACTTAGTTTTGTTGTATCGTTTATTTTATCGAACAGATAGTTTGCAGTATCATAGCATATAATAACATTTCCCATTTGTGTTTTCCAATAATTTGGTATATTACCGACTAGAGTATGGTATCTTAGATAGTCCTTATTTTGAATGTTATATAAAAATTTCAGCTGCTCAAAACTATGAAACTTTTTATTCCTAAAGTCATAAATGTGTTCCATAAATATTATACCTTTTGCATGCCACTCTTTGTAATAAAAAAGTTGATAATTCTGGTCTTTTATGTTTAAGTTATTCCAAATAATTTTACTTTGGACCAAGAAATTAAAATGTCTTTTAAGAATATAGATTTTATTGGAATAGTTTTACATTCTCTTTCACTTATGTTACACTTGAAGATCAGTAATCCTCCATAATGTTCTAATTCGTTTTTGTATTGTAAGCTCACGTTTGCATTTGATTGAACAATTCTTTGTATCCAACTAATTTTTATTGAATCAATAAAGCTAAAAATGTCTAACATTTTCAAACCACCATCTTTGTAATCTTGAATTAATACATTACGCGGAATTTTATCTGGTTTTGAATTCCATATGCAATCAAAAAATAGGGTATTTAAAGATTTCATGAACTTTGAAGGTGGGGTTTCGAGAACAGTTAGAGGATATATCAGTTTTGGAAGAATGAAAGTTTTAAGAACTGTTATTTTACCAATTAAAGTCAGGTTCCACCGTTTCCAGTTTGTCAGGATATTTTTACATTCGGATATTCTATTAGATAAATTTAGTTCATACATTGACGAGGTCTTATTGCTAAATGTTATGCCAAGAGTTGTGGCTTCCATTGAAGTCCAATTGAATTCACTTGAGTGACAATAAACAATGTCTGTATCTTTCAATGATCCAATGCGCAGTACTGAACATTTTTTCCTGTTGAGTTTAAGACCTGATGATTTACTGAAACTGTCAAGGGTTTTTATGAGATTTTCAAATGAAGTTTTCGTGCCATCGAGAAGAAAGCTTGCGTCATCAGCAAATAAGGTTTGTTTTGTGTTTACGTTATTACGTGTTATACCTTTAATGTTTTTATTTTTGTCAATAGATACGGACAGCAATTCAATACTCAGAATAAATAAATAAGGTGACATCCCTGTCTTACCCCATTTTTTATTTTAAAGAAGTCAGAAAGATGACCATTATTTGTTATACAACTTTTTGCATCATTATAAAAAAGTTTTACCCATCTAATCAGTGAGTCACTTAAATTTTGTTCTTTTAGACATTTGAACATAAACTTGTGGTTTAAACTATCAAATGCTTTGTGGAAATCGGAGAAAAATATTATACCAGGTTCTTGATGGTCATTCATGTAATCAATTGTCTCTAAAATTGTTCGGACATTCTCGCCTATGTACCTACCTTTAATAAACCCAGTTTGATTTTCATTTACTAGATGATTTATAACCTTTTTTATTCTGTTTGCAATGACTTTTGATGCAAGTTTATAATCTACATTTAACAATGATATGGGTCTCCAGTTATCTATTGACAAAAGATCTTTATTTGTTTTCGGAATTAAGGTAATTATACCCTGAGTTTGTAATTCGGTTAAGTTTCCTGTTTCATAAGAATAGTTATCGAGTTTATAAGAAACTGTTTAATTTCGCTCCAGAAGAGCTTATAAAACTCCACGTTTAATCCATCCGATCCTGGACTTTTATTGTTATTCATTTCTTTCAATGCAGGAGCATTCATACTCTGATATCAATCCATTTGTAACATCATGTTGTCATCAGATAGTATTTTATGTCCATTTGAGAATAGGTCTTCATCAACATTTATGTCTTTATCTTCTTTGTATAAATTTTCATAGAAACTTTTACAGTGTGATAGAATGTTTTCTTGTTGGAGTTCTATTTTGTCATTTTCTGATTTTAATTGATGAATAGTTTTACTTTCTGCTCGTTTACGTTCTAGATTTGCGAAATACTTAGTGTTTTTTTCTGCCCTTTCGACCCATTTGGCTCATGATCGTAATAGAATACCTTTTATTTTCTCTTCTGTTATTTCATTTGATATTGTCTTTTGAGTTGTCAATTCATTTTGATAGTTTATATTATCAGGTTGCGAGATCAGTTGTTGTTCTAGTTTTTTAATATTGTTAAATATATTTAATTCTTTTGCTTTCTTTGTTTTTTTGTATTTTACTAGATAGCCTAATGGCTTCATTTCGGACGGTTCCTTTTATAATTTCCCATAGAGTGTTTGGGTTTGAATTCTTATTTATTTCTGCGGTTTCTTTGATTGCTAGTTTGACATTGATTTGGAAGTCTTCGTTTAATAGAATTGAGTTATTTATTTAAAAAAAAACTTTTCCTCGTTCTACTGTCTTGAGATTGAGGTCAAAAGTGACTACCGAATGGTCGGACTTGTAACCGGGTTTAATTGTGCAATCATTCACATTGTTTAATATGTTGGAAGATATTAAGAAATAGTCAAGTCTACAGAAGATGGGTGGGTTGTGATTTGAGTGCCAAGTATATTGTTTTAGTTTTGGATGTTTTAGTCTCCATATGTCATAAATATCATTGTTTTCCATGATTTCTGTTAAACGTTTTGAGCATTTTTTATGTGTGTCGTTATTTCCGTTCAGCTTATCAATATTTACGTTGATTATTGAGTTAAAGTCTCCTCCAATTATGAAGGTTTCATTACAATGTTCTATTAGTATGGTTTCTAATATGTCTAACAGTTCAGTATCATCTTTATTTGGACCATATATGTTTATTAAAAAGATCAATCAATCTCAATGTTTAATGATTGGAGACGACCTTGTTTATATTCCATGTAAGATTTCATTTCCTATTTAACGCATTTGTTAATAAAGATGCCTATACCTAGACTATTTGTATGATTACCGCATAGAAAGATATCACCATCCCATTCCTTTTTCCATTCTGTATAGTTATTCGGTGTGCTATGTGTTTCTTGTAAGAAACTTATTGAGTATTTTTAAGTTTTAACCATTCAAAGATTTCTTTTCGTTTTGGTTTCGATGCTATTCCCTTGACATTAAAAGTGCAAAATGTGAGAGTCATTTAATTACCATTAAATTCAAAAAAAATCCAATAGCTGCGCTGTTCACTAAAGTATATACGGAAACTATAAGACAAGTAATCCCCAAAGCTTCAGTAGTAAGTAAGATGGAACAAAGAAGAGGAGGAGAGAAAGGGAGTGGTGTGGAAGAAGAACAATTATGCATTAAAAAAAATCATGTTGATGATATTCTGAGATTAAATCCAATAAGAAACATTAATCAAATGTATTAACAGAGTAATCCTACTAATAAGAGGATACTTAGGACCAAAAATCTCCATACATAAGTGGGTTTGAGCTTGACTGGTACGCCTTCAACGCGTATGTACTGTTATTGTTTTATCAATTAAAGGTTTCAAAAAATTTCGTTACGTATGTATATACATATATACAAGCATACACATGTATATTCATTCATACATACATAATATCCATACATACACACTCTTACACATACATGAACATATATACATACAGACACATGCACACGCAGACGCGTGCAGACGCACACATACGTACACATACACTCACATACATACATTAACATACATATACACACTTGCATTCACATATATATGAAATATGTTTATAAGAAACATCACAACCTCACATAATGCAGAAAGTAACCCAACTATACAATACCGGTGTCTATGACATAGACTAAAGAGTACAATCCTCATGTACATATATCATAAATAATACTTTTATAAGAAAAGGGAGATTAATCTCGGTATAAATATGTCCAAATTTGGCTGGTTCGCCTTCAATTTATTGAAACACAATACATGTACTGATTATTTTTATCACTCAAGGACAAACCAGTTCGTTATTTTTAGTCCCACACAAAAGAAAACACAAAGGAACACAAGCATGTCAAACAAAAGATTATACAGGTCACTCCATAAGTTTATTCATATTTTGCTGTTTTGGTGCTATGACTCTAGGCTCTATTGAAACATTAAATTATGAAAAAAATTTAATAAATGGAACCTTTATCTGTGTATGTCTGTTAATAATCCATTTAAAATAATTTCTTATTTCACAATACCATTTTAATAGTACGCATTTAAACGATTAATTCTCTAAATGTTGATAGAATCTTTCAAACATTTGTAATTAGTTACTTTAACAGTGTTTTCTTTCAATGAGTAAGAAGTCGCACGTAATAGTAACTGGTGATAGTATTTGAGTTTTCTAACATTCTTATCGGGGGTTCCATGTATGCAAGCGCATTGCAAACGGTAAGCTTGGATCCAGCAAATTCTGTTGCTAGAAACTATGTCGGAAGACTCATCTTGTTGTTTATATAGTTGCCACATGAACACACTATACATGTAACTTTTATCGATTTTTGCTGATGAGAGAAAAGCAGCTCACTGTTTTCCTTATATTCCATGTTTCAGAGATCAATTACATTGACAAGCCCTGTAGAAGTAGGGGTAAACATTTAAGATAATCTGAAAAGGTGTTGACATAATTCGAACCTGCAAGAAATCCCCTGCTAATGCGAGAACAGCACAGAACTTGTGAATCAAAGATTTTGCGACATGGGAGAGATGCACTTAAGTTAAATTCTTAAAGTTAACTTTTCAACGATGTTTGAACTGAAACAATATATTTCAGATGTCTATTGTGTAGCATTTTGTTTGCATAAATATACGTACTCGGTTTACATTAAAATATTGCTTGTACCAATGTTTCGAACTCCTGCATGAGTTAGAAATTGTTTGAAAGTCAGGTTCACACATATTATTAAAAACCGGTTTTTATACTGCTTTATATACCAGAAATCGAGCACAACGAGCCAATGATCGCACCCAGTAACCCTTTAAGTGAAAAGTAATCATGAAGCCAGCAACCGAAAAACATGATGCACGACTATTAAAATGACAAAATATTGTCATGACGGGTTTGAGCTCAGCTTAGTATTTTGAACGGTAACCAAATTGCTCACACTGATGGTCCTTTGAATGCTGTAAACTCGGGAGTACTTATGAAACGCCTGATGAGCACAGATAAATCTGTGCAGGAATTTAAAAATAAAACGCCAATAAGTGAAACTATTCATATTTGTAGGCGTATTTTGAATAATTCGAGAAAAACGTATAAATTACAAAAATAGCTCAATCGACAGGTTTACAAACATGTAATATAAAAAGCATTCATAAATCAACATCGCAATTAACTATCACAGACATTAGCTTGGCTCATATGTTGAACACACATCACAATCAACATCCCGATGCGTTGCAGTTCTTAAGCAAACCACACCGATATTAGAATCTAGTTCTTTTTTTCTCAACTTTAATATTTTGTCCGGATGGTCAACGTTGCAAGCTGCACTCAGTTTTTCTTCTCCGGTGTATTCGCAGTAGTAGCAAATGAAAAACATTCTGAAACATTTAAAAACAATTTCATTCCGGACAACAAATAAAACGAATGCGAGTCCATGAAATAGTCAAATGTATAAGTACATGTACAACGCTCAGACAAATAGTATTACCAATTACTGTTACGTGCGACTTCAAGCTCCTTGGAAGAAAACATTTTTAAAGTTAATGATTATAAAAGTTTGAAATATTCCATCAACGTTTTAGGGGATGAATCGATTACATGTGTAGCAATACTACTGTTGTTCCGTTATTCAATAACAGAACATGTAAAAAGTATTATGGAATATGAAATTACTTCAAATGGAGATGAAACATATATACAAAGATAAAGGTTCCACTTTTTAATAGATTTTCAAAAGGTGTTAAAGTCACAGAAACAGCAGATGACGGATTTCTACAATTGTATCAAAAGGTCAGAAATCTGGAAACATATAATGGATACCATAAAAACACATTGTACAAATGAAAATAAGTGCCATCTGCAAGATTCAGAAAAGTTGAAAATTTAAGTAAGAAATTCAGACTTACAACTGCAGTAATATGTGATAACGCATATCATGGGTATGTCAATTAGGTAAACTAACTAGACTGCGTGTAACATTTCTTTCGTCATTTGGTAAGTGGATTGTGGATTCTTCCATTGTGCACCGTGGCGTACAGATATTTTATTTTGATTTCTGGCACCGCGGCATACAGTGGTTGTTTACGTGTTGCCCCGCGGCGTACAGCACGCCACATTTCAAACCTTCGAAACGAGTGTTGGCAGTAAAAGAATGGTCAAGTCATAGATATATCTTAGTACTAGTAGATTAAATGAGGCATTCGTTTCAGATTATAAATCGCCAGCTTTCCTTCAGTATCTCGCTTCACCTTTTCAACTTCCTCATAACATCGTGTTTGGATAGTCTTTGCGTGAAGATGCTACGGTTCGATAAAAACGACTAGTAACCGTTGATTCCCAATTTCAATCTCTTTTTGTCATACAAAATGTATAGTTGTGGACGTGCTATTGAAAAAGATCTGACCAAAAACAAATGACACTTACCTTTTCATCATTTCACGTCCGCCATCTTGAAATCAACACGGTTTGGGGCGTACAGAATTACCATACACAGTCCTACGACTTACTACCAGAAACTGCTCAATTCTGAGCTGGGGTGTACCGTTATAGATTGAGTAACATATCCCTTAACAGACATGGGCTAAGTGGTCAGTGGTCGGTGGAGGGCAATAAATAAGAACTTCAGGGGCCTGTGTCAATAAACATGTCAGCTTGAATTGCTGAGACGATGCCTAAACTAAAACCTGATCCAGAAGAATATAAATACAGGGTTAATACCTGTTAT
The DNA here is from genome assembly GCA_032209605.1 of Mactromeris polynyma. NCBI lineage: Eukaryota > Metazoa > Mollusca > Bivalvia > Venerida > Mactridae > Mactromeris > Mactromeris polynyma. The sequence continues at coordinate 46,301,790 of JASFXZ010000002.1, forward strand.
CAGAATGATAGAATTTGAGATTGCATTATGTTTTAAAAATTGTTATATGTTTGTCAAGTAAATTGTTGTCATTTCAGTTTAATGTCACTACATACTTTTTTTCACGTTCTTTTTTCGTGAAACCAATTTTATACATTACATAATAATTTGTATTTTAACAGGAATAACATGCATATATTTAATGTTTATGCATTTTATCATTGAACTTTTCCCTCTTACTAAAAATATAGTTCAACATCTTGTTTTATAAATTGCAAAAACAGCCAATGATAACATGCATCTTGATGACATGAAGTGTACATGAGTAAAATAAATGTATAGTTCTTGATTGGACCACAGACATGTGGTTTATATGTATCTTGGGATTGGACAAAATAAAAATATTTCATTCCAATAAGGTTCAACATTTAAATATTGATCACATGATTTGATTGAATGGTAATGTTATCAAAGAGGTTACTTTTACCAGCTGTTCTTCATGATATAACTTATGTGTTAAACTGTGCAAAAATGAATTCTACTTCTAATATGGAGAAAACGACAATGGATTCAATTCATGTTAATGTGTGTTGGCTTTCACTGTATTAAGTATTTATTGTACATTTCAACTTTTTAAGTATGTTTCCACATATATCTAATTAGAATGTTATAAAAGTTGTTTTATAAGCATTCATGTTGGTAGTTGCCTAATCAAACATTTCGCTATTATGTATCTATATCAAATGTAAATTTTCAGAACAAATGTGCTAGGTTGTACATAAAAACTAGCCTGCCTTGATCTATTACATTAAGCCTCAAATATCAGATAACACATATTGATGAAATGTTAAGAAGGGAGCTAGGGTCAATATCAGGGAACAATAATAAACTCCTGCTGAAGAACTTTATTCCACAAATAATATATCATATAAATGTTTGAAGAGGTCAGAAATGACCCATGTTAAACAATGCATGCAGTATATATACTGGTCAAAATGATGGTCAAACGTAAGTACAGATTGCAAATTACATACGTCTAAGTACAAATTGTGCATCTTAATTAGTGATTTATATATATTAATTATTAAATTAGTATTAAATTATCAATATTTGTATATCACCATTATACAAATTCTCCTTATACAACAGGTTGAAAATGTACTATAAAAGCTACAGACAAAAATATATATTCTATTCATGATTGTCAGAATAAAATAAAATGCACTCCGAATGTACATGTACTTTTATATAGTTGATCTATTGTTTTTATTATGTTGTACTGTGCATAGATGAGACGGAAAATAAAGAATATATATGTTGTCTGATATCACATCATAAACATTCATTAACATTTTTTTCTGCAAATGACTTGTATACATACAGTGTACAATCAAAGAGAAAATGGAACTCGTCATCAAGTGCATTACAAGTGGTACATAATCTCTGGTGAAATTGAGTCTGGGGTTGCTTCCATCGACCCTTTTCAACGCCCAGTCTATGAGAGGAAACTCGCGATTGTGTAAATGCTGTTCTATATTTGCAAATGTTCACAATATTCAAATATTCTTTAAACTCAAATGTATCAAATGTTTATAAAAACGAGATCTTGTGGACATTGAAATTATGGTGGCCATTGAAATTCTGGTGGACCATTCCTGTATAAAAATATCTTTAACCCGAATTTGAAATATGTTTAAAAATGTCTCTGTATTACCCACACCCTGTTCAAACCATACCTCGCCTAAACCCAGCCTAAATAAAGTATCCCTAACTAGAGTAGCCCAACTAATCTTATTGGCCACCAATTGAATATCTCCTAATAATATGTTATAAACTGTTTTAATCATTTTCCTTTCATTTGCGTCAACAACTTTAAACCAGAATTTTATAATACCTGTAACCCTAATGCATAACATGCTGGTGGAACAAAGTTCACCATAAATAAATTCATTTTGTGTAGAAGATTTGCATGAACGTTACTTTCTTGCTGGTCAGAGTAAGAAAGTGGTAGTAAGTCGTAGGACTGAATATTAACTAACACTGCATTTATATTCTTGTAGAGCAGACTTTGGTTTAGAAATCTTGTCAGCAATTCAATATGACACAAGTCGCTGAAATTCATAGTTTATTGCCCCCTTGCCAATGACCACTGACCATTAGCACATGTCTGATAGGGGATCAGTTACTCAATCTGTAACGGTACACCTCGGCTCAGAATTGAGCAGTTTCTGGTAGTAATTCGTAGGACTGTACAGTGATAACACCCAAGGCATGTATTATTTTCAATTATTCACATGTGGAGTAACAACTCGCGTGACGTCACAACAAAACAACACCTTTTTGTTTGGTCATCTTTTGTTTATCCAAGACTAAATTACGCCATACTTTGCTTCACATAGAGGGTAAAGGTAATGCTTTGACGAAATTCAGCTGTTTCTGATGTTATGTCATACATATAGAATCTTACATTCGTTTTCATTTTGATTGAATTTATTAATTATCAACTAATCTTGAACCGATAAAAACTCAACAAAGTTTTTATCGTTTTTAGAAGATAAAACACGAGGCATTTGAGGAGGTTAAAGGGTACATACGTTAGGGAACAGCGGCGTAATGAATGCCCTGCCAGACCATAAGGAATAACTAGGAGAATCAAAGAGGACAAACAGTGAAGGGGAATGGATGGAAAATATCACAGGACAAATCAAGACAGCTGGCAACAATAGGCCGAAATTGGGCAGAAAATAACCTGAACACTATATAAAGTTACAAAATTGCACAGATGAAAGGGCTAACAGCTAGCTAACCTCACACGTAATCGCTATACGGTCATTGATATTCAACTTACATGTATTGGATAAATTGACTAAGTAGGCAGTAACTTATTATTAAAAGCAATCAGCCATTACGTAAATAACAACAGACACACTGTTTTTAATCCAGCACGAAGGAACAAGCAGCCGTATACTGACCTTGCTCCATGTAATTAAATTATCAATGTCAGAATGTGAAATAACCATAAAATATCAAATCAATAACTAAACGTAAAGTAAAGTCAACCGGATCTTGTAGTTAATAATTAAACAATTCTTAGGTTAATGATAGGGTAATGGAAAAAGAGAAATATAATTATAAATTAAGAAAACTAAAACAAAACAAAAATGTATATGACTGTACCCAATGAATATTAAGATGTGTTAGAAGACTCGTTAAATAAATTCACTTCTCATGTAAGACCCTCTATGTAATACATTTATTATAAAAAAATGAGATTTAAAATAGATTAAATCATTTTATTTTACGTAGATATTACAATTGAATTTTCCATATACATTTATAAACAGAGTATAGGTGATTATTTACAATGCACCACCCACCTCCCTGCTATGGGTAATGGTAAGAAAGGTACCATGATACTGTCAAGTGACCTAGACCCGGGATTATAACGAATGCTCGCACTCATCACTCAATCTCAAATCACAGAACTTATGTTAATTATCCTGATAGTGGGAAGGAAAATGCATATAATGTGAAATGAGTGGCGACTATTCTTCTTGGTCCAATTTCTTGTCGATGTGATGTTAGAGTGAAAATGAAAACAGGGGGGGGGGGGTATTTGGTTTTAGTTCAAACATCACACTCGGACTCGCGCTTAACATTTATCCCATATATCAGTGTGCATTTAAATATCAATGAAAATGGACAACAAACCACACTCAGCTCTCTTTAAATTAGCATACATCTTTGAAATTAAATATGAGTCTTATTAGACTCAGAAGAGCAAGATTTGTGTTGTTAGATTTGAGTGCTGAGAGCCAGTGTCCGTTGTAATCACGGGCTCTGCTATTTTTATTATGTTGTCACAAAGTATAGACAATACATACAACACGGACGTATGGCATAATATTTAATTGGTTAAATTAGGTTGTTAACATTGAAATTAGTAAAATAACTATGTCTTATCATTGCGCAAATGTATCTGTATCATAAGACCAGTATGTGTTATTAGTTGTTGAGCGCATTTATTCGGCTAAATTTGAAACAACACAATATCAATTAATTACCAACATTGATTTGGACATATCTCAAATTGAATTTGATAGGTCTCTAGAATTGATTTGAAGCGAGTTCGAATGCAATTGAAGAGCTCTTCAATTGAATTGGAGCGCTTTCTTCTATTGAATTCGATCACTCCAAATAATTTATATTTATAGTTTATGTAGATTTGGCGTACCATACAAAAGGAGGGAAAAGGAACATGCATATTGTATCAAGTGAATGAATTGCACATATGTGGAATGGGGAAATCTTTCATGTTTTCATCCATTTCATCCACATCAGAAGCTGGATCTCCATTGGACAACGGAAGTGCAGCCGACAAATGTCCAAATCGTCTACCTGTTTCTAAGGTAATCCACATTCACTCGTTCTAACAATAATTTTAAGTCGTTTTATACATTGCTTTTTTATGCGCAGGACAGTTTATCGAAGCAAGTCGAAAACAGATATGGTTCCCTTATCGGCAATTATTGTATGGTTCTGTTTTCTTTGTATTACGTCTTGTCATACCCAGAATTATATTATCTGTAGAAGAACTCAAAGCGAGTACAAATTGCAACAATAAATGGTTCGGACCTATGAAATCTTAAATTATTTAAACTACACACGTTCTGTAAGATGAATGCTATATCCCCATGCAATTCCAAAAGTAGTAGAATTGTCGCACAATTATTCAACATCGCCAACTAATACGATTTTCTTTATAATTAAGACGACGTTTCAAGATATTATTAATGAGAATAATATTCCTTACACAACAGTATATGAGTCATCAGACAAAAGTGTAATGTTATTTCATCAATATAATTATAAAAAAACTTTGTAATGGTTTAATATACTGTATGGTATGTTCTCAAACTTAAGTTGAAAGACAGTTTTCATCTTCCTCATCCACCTGATCAAGCATATTGAACATGAAATCAACCGTAGATCGAAGCATCTGTCGTAATGAAAGCAGCGCCAGGATACTGACATCAGTTTTCAGATTTACTTCCTTTTCGTAGTTTTTGACTGGCAGCACAAAGCTTCGAGGAATTCCAAAAGTTTCAGATACCTTGTCAACAAGCTCACGAATATTTTCACTTCGAAAGACTGTCTGAACATCTTCTTCAACAAAAGGGCATACCTTGTCCACCTTCGTTACCAAAAGGACTTGTGGCACGCCTATAATAGAGACAATACATGTAGTAAGATATACAAACCGTCTTATTTTTATTAAATGCCTGCAAACATTTCTACTAATAATACACAAAAGAGAGAGAATACGTAACTACAGGGAACGCCACATGCACAATACAGTGCCTCCCCACGCAGACCTTCGGGAAAACTAAAACTAATGCGTTTCATGTATGTACAGCCAGCCCGGTTAGCTCAGTAGTTAGAGGTAAAGGCTGTCACTCGGGAGGGCCGGTTTCGATGCGCGGTCATGTGTTTCTCTACCATTTGGCTACGGTCATTTGTCCTCCCCCCTCTCTGATTCATGTGGAGAAGTTGTCAGCGTCTTGCGGAAAGTCAAGTTCGTACTGATTGATAATGAACTTCAGGAAAACTGAATTTTTAAAATGACCGCCGTATATAACTGAACCACCGTTGAAAAACGTTTTAATGCCGATAAAACTTCAATGTATATAAAACTGAAAAGATGCCACATCACAGATCCGAATGTATATGTCATTTAGTGGCATTGTACATAAACTGGGTTTTCATCATTGTTACAGTTTGAACTGTAAAATAAATTTACATTCAGTTGTCAATAGGCCAACAAAATGGCAATACATGAATAGAGATCAACTGAGTAATATACATGTAATGTGTTACCTTTTCGACGAATTTTCAACTGTAATTTCTGGAATAAAACGGTGGCTGTACTACCATCAATAACAAAACAAAATGAAAATAACTAAATAGTTACCTTTTTGACAAATTTTCATCTGCAAAGATTTTATTTTGTCGAGTAATTTCTCAGACAAAACGGTGGCAGTACTACCATCTATAACAAAACACACACAATGAATCTTATCACTTAACTTCGGAGATTTTATAAACCCTGGCATATCAGGAGAGATGGGCTTTGAAGGGTTGAACTGAAATACAGAATATAACTGCATGACTTTGTAAAATGATATATGATATAGTCAATATACGATATTGCAAAATTATTTCCTACACTTAAAAGTTTGTGTTTCGATACTGTCCATAAAAGTGAAAAAGTATTGCAAGCAGTCACATTCTCAACATTTGGCTTTCCCGAACATATGCTCAATCAAGTATGGAGAGGTGTTGTAATATGAGGGCCAACATTGCCCTTTATCGGTGACTTGGGTAATAATGACTTGAAGTAGGTGTGAACATTGGTACAACCACTTCTCGCAGTCAGCTATGGTGTTTTGACCAATCGACAGACTTTGACATCTTTTGTACAGGAGCGTTCAAGAAACATTTCTTTTCATCTTAATTTTGCCTAATTACTTTGAAAGAATACCTGCAATTTTCAGTTTGTCACGTTGTGTATGTTTTTGTTCAGGTTTAGTTTGTAATTTCTTAATACTTCAAACACTTAGAAACATTAGGGTTAATTTCAAATCTTGCCAATAGAGAATATAGACGAGGGAATAAAGAACATTCCATATCAACAAAACATGATTCCAGATCGGAATGCAATGTAGGTTTTCAGAACGGTACAATCGTTAAAATAGAGAATAAGTTGCTACATGGAACGCCACATACACAAGACAATGCCTCCCCACACAGGCCTCCGGGAAAACAACAGTACATGACACGTCAGACACTGAGGAGGTGCAACGGTAAATAGGCACGGGAACACCGGCACAAGGAATGGCATGGCCGACCATAGGACAACTAAGGATAATTAAGCAGGACAATCAGGGGGATTTATAGGACCGAATACATCAAGGGAAACTTACCTATAAAACATAAATAGAAATAATAACCATAAAGCGATTTTCCGCCTTTGAACTGTCAGTAAAAATACTTGGGATTTAAATCGTTTTGACAGCGAGCTAACTTCACACTTAATCGCTATACGGTCATTGGATTCCAAGCAATTAATCAACAAACACACTGCTTAATCCACGAATAAACAAGCAGCATCAGTCTGCCCTGCTCTCGGTAACAAAAATAACCTGTCAACATGGATTTAACTTTTTAAGTCCATCGGGGGTTAAAACTTGCATTTGTGATAAAACATAGTTATCAAACTTAATTGTCTGATGGCCCTGAATATTTGTGGGAAGTATTAAGTCAATTAAACGAGTAGGTTTTAAATACGACCAAACATCCCGCCATGCCAAAACATAACCGAAGGCTGGCCCTGGCGTCCTATTTCTTCGAATAGTCGACCATAAAATGATGAGAATGACCCGAATTTCTGACAGAAGATCATGAATTAAATTAGAATATGCTCGTCATTACCGGAAACCTGTGTGTTTTGTTTTGAATAATCTTCGAGATTTGTGTTGAATACATTTTCATTTCGGCAAACTATAAGTCTGTATTGATAATATGAAATGCTAATTTCATTGTATTGTTATTGTTAATTATTGTCATGAACCATAATCGAGTTAGAAGTTCGGATACCGGCTAAATAACGCTGGGTAACAGTATAGATTATGGCTCTTATCACAACATTCGTCTTCGAATTGGACATTTAATCATTTTTTTGTCTGAAATGGTCATTGATGCTCCGAAAGAGACATTAAGTGACAACAAAAACAGTTTGCTTGTCGAGTTAGCATCACTTTATATATGCTTATTCATGCATGCACAAAACCTTTTTTGTCATTCCCTTTATTATACAAATACAAACGAATTTTCTCGACTTCTATTGAACATATATACACTGTTTAGAGCAAAAAAAAGCATTAAATATACACTTTAAGTGATGAAGTTTACGAAAAAAAAAATTCAAGTTTATACAATTATACCGAAACATCATCAAGGCTCGTGTGCAGAGTACAATACCCGCTTAGCATGAAGCGACGACTTTGTAATAGCTAAAAGTGACATCACTGACCACGTGGTATGGTCACACAGATATAGAACGTTCCGTTCCAAAATCTAAAATCGACAATAAAAGTTTCAAATGTAGAACAATGAGACAAATACAACTAACCTGGTGACCATTAGGAACATTGCCTTCCAAAAGATATCCAATTTCGGCTGCATCAAGGCCTTGCGTTCCTTCTAAACCTCGTGTGTCACACAATCGAAATTTAAGTGCTTTCGACGTAGCTGATCCACGGACCCTATACATACGATACTGAAATGTAAAATAGAAAATCCCTTTGGAGTTTGAATTTATATTTAACTGCAATTGAGCATTTTATATGCGAAATATCATATTTAATTTATCAAGTGCTTGATAATATTCACTTTTAGCAAGGGGCTCGTCAGAGCTTTACCTCTTGATTTAATAGTGGCGGTGTTCGACAGCCGATGGTGGATAAGTCTCAAATGCCGAAAGGGGGATGTGTGGTGTTTTAGGTTAGACCGCTGCCCGTTTAGCTTAGTCGATAGACCGCCGTACTAGATTTTAGGGGGTTGTTGGTTTACTTATTCTCCATCCATCTTTCTGACTGTCTAGACCAATTCTTTGTATACAATTTTGTGTGTTCAACTCCTATATTGTATAATAAACTGACATAACAAAATGTTCTTGATAGACTATTGTAAGAGGTAAATATATGGCCAAGTGACGTCTGTGATCCGCAGTGAGCCCCTTCCTGTCAGCACTTTCAGTTCTTTGATTATACGTAGTTATTATTCATGAACAATTAAGTCAGTTAAGTTTGCAGAGTGCGTCACATTACCAATGTGGTAAACTGGTTGTTAATGGTTAATTTATAAAAGGCGGTGTCATACGACAGGATATAAACCAGAGGGCCGCGGTGCCCCTATATCGCTAACCTGAGACTGATCACTGATACTAATGGTATTTTCCTTGGAAAACAACAGAACATTTCTCTGAAAAAAAATTAAAATCGGAACAGCGGTTTCTGAGCAGAAGTGTTTCCCTTCGACTACTATGGCAACAAGAGTTCTGCATATAACCACTTTACTCGAAGGAATCTGAAAAAGGCCTATACATGGAACGTTTTGAAGTCGGGCTCCACTGTACAAAGAGAACATGACCACGCTCTTAGACAGTCAAAAACAACCATAGATAATTGCAAGAGACCAATAATAACCACACAGCGATCTTTAACCTTGTAACTGTCAGTATAAACAGACGTATATGGATTTTATTTTGTGTTGCTAACAGGTAAGTTGCCCTATAAAATCAATGTCCTCGGGATACAAACTTGTTCAACCGCAAGCAATTGACAACTTCCCAACATTTATCAGAGGTGGCAAATGGCCTAGCACGTACTATCTCCGGTCATATACAATGTACGTACACCTGACCTGGTGTTAAAACTAATGACCTCAATATTGGTCGCAGTGTGTTCTACTGAGCTAATGGAACGGACTGTGACTGAGAACAACGAAATTAAAGCATAAAAGGGAGGTTAATGTAGAACGACAATGAGATGCTCAATAAATAACCATGAACAGAAAGCAACAACATATTCTACTACTACTTATACACAGGTTACGATAAGCATCCCTTTACCTGAGACGTATAGCACTGATCAGCACTTCCACTTATAGCTTGACCAGTAACGTGTCCTCGAAACACTGATGCTATGGTATTGAAGAAACTTGATTTCCCTGCACCAACTGGTCCAAGTAAAAGAATATTGGCAGTTTTAATACCAATGCCATGGGGCGGTGAATAGCTGTCAATCTCGTTCTTCAATTCTTCAAGATCCTGTTTATAGTCAATTAATAAACGTTCTTCAACAAAGACGTACAAGTACAATATGTAATGCGTAAAATGTCGATTAACCAGACTTATGTAAGAGGGCATGTCAATGAAACTTCAAACAAAACATAGTTGTGTGGAACTGACCTATTATTCATTTTGAGAATAGTAAACAATACAAAAGCATATTACCCTATACCAACAGCTACCATTACATAGAAGATGGTATACATATTTCATGTCAGGAATAAAACAGTGTTAAAATAGTATTTTACAACAACATTTAGAGTACTTGATTGTCCAAATAAATGGAAAACAAACCTGCATTTCCCAGGCTTTGAAGTCTCTCCATGCCATATCTTGGTCAATCAGAGCCATATCTATGGGGAAAAACTCCATACATTACGAATTCTAAGCATAAAAGAGCACAAACGGCGCTAATCAGTAACCATACGGTGGACACGTTGATAGGCTGTCACATTTAAATTATATCAACATTGACGAGAAATTATGTCTTTATAGAGGATGCAGATAAGATACAAAAATTGGACTCTCAAGTTTTAATAAGCATTACCCATGATTTATCCTGGTGAGCTAGAAGTTGACCCCATATAACCGAGTTTTGATCTCCCTCTAGAATATATAAATATCAATATTCAGACTATGTTGCATACAGATTGGGTGGAAAATATGGCCTCGGGAAAGAAAACGGCTTTCTTCTATTTGACACAGTGATCGAGAGTTTACCACACATGGCTCAGTATTGAATCTGATTCGAATTTTATTAAGACATCTTTTCTGACCAGAGTCCATGTAAATGTAGATCATGTAAAAAGTGTGGCCTGTTGCGTTAACAATATGTGGTCTGCAATTAAACCTAATCACCTACTTGTTAACCCAGCATCAATTAAGCTAGTCCAAGAATTTGCTACAAACTTTCATCGAGACTTGGTCAGAATTGTGGCCTCTAGAATGTCCACAAACCAATTGTTGTTGGACAATATATGACAAAACATACTTCTGATGTTGTAACACCATAGATATTGAAGATCAATATCTTTTTACTTTGTACTATAACATAGAAATTCAACAGTCATACAAGCTCATTTCAAGCTCGGAGAACTAAAGACATGTAGTATGTACATCACATCATATATGTAATTGGCAGTACATTTAATAGGATTATTCTATTATTGTGAATACAATTAGTAAGGAATAAAAACAGATAGAGGGTAGAAACGTTCTGGAAGGCCAACTGTAAAGTTGAACACGTGAAATGTTGAATAAATGAGTTCCAACTCACTAAATGCTTTAAAAATAGAGAAAAAACATTGGTAACGGATGGAGTACTTTACAAAAACATTATTGTGTGGATACATATCTTAAATCCACTTCGGTGTGTTTATGTTCAGTTCAATGAAAACAACAACAACAACAATAATAATTAATTTTACCACAAGATCTTAACGTAAATGCTAAATTGTGAAATTATCATGCTTGTGAACATTAATCACAATGATGGAAGCTAATCATACTGGTGCCTAAGCTTAAATACCCAGGACGAATATCACTTATGGCAAGGTTTTTACTCTCGACCTTCAGACAAAGAGTCCCACAATACGCCTAGACCGATGCTACAGTATGTTTACTGTATAAATCCTAATACAATATTTAAAGAAAGTAACATAAATTATAGAATAAATAACGGTAGACATAACACAATAGTACAAACTAAACAATTTATTATTAAGTGGGTTCTGAAATCAATAATTTCTTACCAGCGACACTGTACACCTCCAAATTTCGAACTGTTTTTACATCATTGGTTATTTGGTCAGTGGTTACACCACACATATCATAGGAATGTCCGAAACTGTATGATCCGTTTAATGTATACACATCATCTTTTGGGTCCAGAGATCCGGTAAATGTGCACAAATCATACCCATTACCAAACGTTGGACCATATCCAGTGTAGCAGTAAGTCGATTTATTTCCGTTGTTTGCTACAAATTTTATCGGTGCATTTTTATTGTTCATCTTCAGTCGAAACAAAAAGGCATGTTGATCAGTGGAATAAGACCCTGCCACTGACCAACTTTTCTCTGTAAAGCCTCCAAACACGGAACCTTCAGTATTGTAAATGACTGTAACAGTAGGACCTTTATTGTCGCATTTCTGGTGGAATGCTGCAGCATTAGCTCCATCGGTTTTAAAGCTGTATAGCAAATCAAACACTTTAGGACCAGATTGTATGTAACGCTGTAATTGTTTCCTTCCATCCAATGACAGTTGACCAGCCATTCTGCAAGTTATAAACAAGCAACTTATTACTATGATTGTTTGAAATGTTTAGATGGCTTGAAGTACGTGTTAACCTATTATCTCTTATATGAATGATACCATTGCATCGAAGTACAGAAAATGTCACACGTGAAGACTGATCAGTTAGTAGTAATTTTGTTATGCTCTGTAATCTAGTTTGTTTTACATTACCTAGTTAAAGCAGTAAGAGACATGCTACTTTAATGAAAACAGAACTTAACAAAGCCAAACATTTAAACTAACGGGGGACATCGCTGACCTGCACACTGCACAACAATAGAATATCAAGGGAAAGATAGCCTTAAAACTTAATCAATTAATTTTAAGATTTCTGTCTCTACCATGGGACATAAGAGAACTGTAGAAAGACATATCCAACCGTTTGAGTATATTGTAACATACTGATTAGTCTGTCACTTTTCTGAAAGTATCTAGAGTATATTTCAAAATTTATCTAGTGAGTAGTGTTGTTAGTCAACCCTTCGAGAAATTGCCCGGCGTTGGAATTATGAAGATTCTAGGTTTTATGTACGTACGTCACGAATATTTGCATTGTTTTAATCAGATAAATCGGCATGTAACAAGTTCATTGACATATATAAACGTGCGATTTCACGACTGATACAATAAGTACAAATGAATTGAAACAGAGTATACTGTCTATGACTAATCTCGCTACGGAGTAATTTGTATCCTATCTCCTACGAAGTAATCTCCCCTGCATGAATCGGAGTTTCTATAGGGTAGCATAATCGAGTGACCAGCAATCGTAACATCTCGGCAATTGTTTTGTGTTGCAGAACAAATTTTAACCTTCCGATTGAAACTAATCTGCTTGCTCCAGAGTGCACTGACCATATTATTTCTTGTTTATGTGTTTAAATGTTCGCTATTGTAGTTGATCTACCAAATTTACAAACAAATCAAAACAATATCAGAAATTTGTATTCTGTAATTTTTACGTGGATAACATTAAGCACGACTGTCGCCGCGTTGAACTATCACTATACTCGGTCTATATTTGGATAAGTATTGCATGATTTTCCAATGTCTGAAAAAATGTGATTGTTCAATACTTTTTTACATAATCTAGCAGTAAGAAGACCACGCTACATTTTTTATAATTTTAAGATTCTCAATGTAATCAATACAAAGACTCCCTGAACTATTATTAACGTTTAAAGAATTTTAATTTGAAAATATTTTGATTTCATCACCTCTCGTGTTAATGATTATTGTTAACATATTCACAGCAAACCCTCTGACGTAAAAAACTGATTCTCGAAGACAGTTTAAAAGCTTTCTGAGTCTGACTTTATTAACTCGTTTGGATCAATATATATTGATTCAATTCAAAGTTTTACAAACATGATAGTTGTTAGTGAGTGACATATACATATACATGGTGTTGTATAATAGATACGTGGACACTTTCTAATTAAAAACATCCAAAAAACCGTTTCCTTTCTTCAAAAGCGTAATATAAGTACATAGCTATATTTCGAATAGTTATATCATGTGAACTGGACATTAAAGAGTAATAGTTTTCTAGTGAAGGGAATTCCATGTAGTAACTAGGTATATAAAAAATTCTTAAATCAGTATACAAGGGACAAATCAACATAAAATGATATTCGTCTTAAGTGTAGGTCTCGCAATATGCGCATTTACGTTCTTCCCTATTTAGACCATAATGCCTACCGGTTTCAATAAGGAGACTATGAACAGAACATCTAAATGACGCATAACACTTGCGAAACTTCGCTACATCTAGAACACTCACATATTGTTCAACAGTAAAATATGTTTTATAGTATACATATAAAGTGACAGCTTTTTTTTCTAAACATCTTGCTCTTCAATTTTGTAAATATTGATCTTTCAACCTATTGACATAAGTAAATAAAAATAATTTGACATTATTAATGCTCTGTCTATCCCATATGTATCCAAACCCTTTACTATTGATAGAGTATGAATGGGTATGAATGGGTGTAAATGGGGCAAAGTCCCAGAGTTCAAGGGGTACATAAGAAGATGATTATGGAACAATCAACTTCTCGAAACGCAAATCATAATGTTTACTTGCAATTTGTATACATAGAAGTAAAGAACAGTGTGGATTCGAACCCAGACCGGTAAATTGATATGTTAAGTCCAAATTCTACCACTATACTACCACGACTATTTAGACATTGTGATAAACTGACAAACTAAAATATTACACATAGCAAAATTCAAAAATTGCAACCCTGACACCCGGAAAAGTACAAAATTAACAGTTCATTTGTGGTTCAATTCTCGATTTCTATCTATACTATCGAAATTTCTACAACACTTTAGCATCTTGTATTAATATCTTAAACAAAAGGGGAAACTTCGTCGAATTGTCAATATTGGTATAAATTCGACCGGAAATATATTGTCTTCATCATTTTCATAATGCATAATGAATGTTCCAGTTTAGTCATAAATTGATGTAAAATGCTCAACATTATTTGATTTCAATCATGAATAGATGTTTGCTCTTATTGAATGCCTTCCATGAATGATTCTTGTGTTATTACTGTGCGTCAAAAATAGAACATTGTCGTGATATAAATAAGAATAAACGAATTGTCTAATTACATTTTTTTTGTTTTTATTCGTTTCCTTTTCGATTCATTATTATTATACATTATGACTATTGATCGACGTGCATTCAATAATTATTATTTCATGTTTTTTTCTCTTCAGTTTACTTATCAATGAACGGAATGGAATAACTGACAGTTCAGGTATCAAATTATGGTATATTATAAATATATCTGTGCATGGATATTAAGTTGCAAATGGTTTCATACGCTATTTTGAAATTTCAATGAAACAGAAATATGCCTTCGAATGATGTCGCACATTTTACTTAGTTTTCATCTATTAAGTAGTGTGGAAAATCTTAATTGAATGTTTAGTATACTATAGTCTGAACATATTAACCTGATCCTGACCTTTATTCATGACTATTTTATACATCGATTACGCTGACTATATAATTTTCCGTGACAGAATCGTGCATCATCGGTATTTTTGTTGCAGTAACAGAAACCTTTGCATTTGTGGAGTTCTGTCAGTATACATTATTAAATGACTAAACATGTACATCAATACGGCGAGAGCCGAAGTTAATAGGTTTGGAGACGACGACAAATTTAGATTATGCTATTAGAGTTAACGAGGATCAGGTTAAAGTGTCTGAGTTATACAAAAGTCAACAATACTGTAATGCGTACAGTCATTTGATGAAGGATAACAGTGTTGCAATACGGGATTTTTGATTATCGTATGATTGCACTATTTTAAGTGTGTTGATGATTTAAGATTTTTTTTCAAAAAGTCGCTGGATTTGTGCAGTGCAATATAGTGTTAACAGAATGGACGTGCACGCCATCAAACATACCTTAATCTAAATAACTTAAAAGTTTTGGAAACACTGTTTGAGTGACATTTAATGCGCAAAGAAACACGTAATGAAGACAAATATAGTGTAATTACTTACTCAAAGTTCAAGGTCCGATGAAAGTGTTTTCCTTGCCGGGGTTGATGCGTGTATTCTGGAGAAAATCAATCCAGTACTAAGAATGCTGTAAGCGTAAACCATACCTTTCGGTTACCCACATATTTTACACGGTTTTGGCGCTGTACAGTATCTAAAAGTCACGGGGTTTCCCAACTGTTATAAAGACACACTCAATCGAGTTGTATTGTTCGGTGTATCTGCTAAATATGTCAAAAGCGTTCCCCATACGTATATAGCATATTGAAACACGTTATACATATATTTACACATATAGTGTGTTCAAAAGCTCAAGTATCAGTCTATCATCTTGCCGACTTATCTTAATTTTGTTCAGTTGTAATACACCGCGATACCTACTCTAGTGTGTACACTTTGTCACAGTTAATAGATATGATAATCTTATTTGACTCGTTACACGATCATTTTGATTATCAAAACCTGTTTACATAAGTTATTACGTCGTGAAATTCGTATACAAGTCTAAAAATAGATTTGTTACAATAGATTCAATTTTGATTTGTAGAAATGTGTTTCAATGATAACTATTGTATTAGCTGAATTGCATGAAGGGTTCACGATATATTGGTTATCGATTAATGTTTGTCGAACTTCAGTTCGAACACAAT
This sequence comes from Mactromeris polynyma, assembly GCA_032209605.1. Lineage (NCBI taxonomy): Eukaryota > Metazoa > Mollusca > Bivalvia > Venerida > Mactridae > Mactromeris > Mactromeris polynyma. The sequence goes on from JASFXZ010000002.1 coordinate 46,318,159, forward strand.
CATTTTGCAACAATTGAGAGACAGTTGTATCATGTTTTGATTACGAAAAAGAGACTTGCGCCTAATTCAGCGAATTGAGTGGCGCAATTCAGCCTCGAAAAATGCGCGATTTGCACAAACAACTTTTGCACCAGGAGTCGAGCTAAATTTTAATAAAATTACATTTTCCCGCAATATATATTAATCATATTTATGTATGTACTGAACACGTGTGTTTATCATTGTATCATTATGTTATAAATATATATACAAATGTATTAATAACTTAACTGTAAACTGTACAAACCAAACGTACACTTACTTGTAAATGTGTGTGTTATGTCAGCCCTAGTGACATTGTTAGATAAAGTGAAATACTGATAAAGAATGAAAGTTGAATTATGGGAAAATGAAATAATATACAGTTATGGACTTTTCAGCTACTGGGCATGACGTGATATGCACAGAGAAATCATAATTGACCGAAGCGATAACCGCGGATATTTAACCAAGGAGTCGAGTACTTTCATTCAAATATATCGGCACTTTAAAGTTGTTTCCATTGTTTGTACATGTCGTTTGGCGAGTACGTGAAATGATGCATGTACCTGAACCGTTTGAATGCATTTATTATGGTCATTTGAAGCGCGTTTCGGCTATTTATAGACATGTTACATATGTATTGTCAGTTTTTCCTACGACGAACAAGTGCTACACAAGTGTTTACACGTCATAGTCTAATAAGTTACTTGGCTGTCCTTTTAGTGACACTATAATTATGTAACAATTCAAATCTCCAATACGGTTCGGATAAACTTTATCACCAAGTATATAACATTCATTTGGAAACATTAAGTCATTGTCTACCCGAGGCATCAACCCGAGCGATTTTATTACAATAACACATCACCTGTCTAGCGTATTAGTTATCCTGCGCGAAAAAGCTTGGAAAACACGTATATAATTATACTTAAAGGAACTTCTAACGTTACCTTTGATATTTTTATGGATACCGGTAAGAAATTTTTATTTCATAGATTACATATCAGTCTACTGCCTTGTGTATGTGGCGTTCATCGGTGCGAATAGTGCACGAGATCGTCGTGGTCTTGAGTAAACATAAATAGGATAAACAAAATAGTTCGTGAGCTTATACTGTATTATTCTTTCAGTAACATTACTATAACTAAGTTAGGATAAGTTGACAGTAAACACGACCATACCCACTTTCCAATACATGTAAAGCAGCTTACGGTCATTATCATGCCTATTATCTTCAAGATTAGTATCAAATGTTAATGAAATATCGCTCAAAGTAGACAGTAGCGATAGCTCAATTGGTAGCGCTTCTGATTAGTAACTTTGACCGGCAGATAGGGTGCGAGTTCGAGACACATTCCTGTCTCCCATTTTTTTATGAACAATATGACTTTTTTATCCATTACTCAGTGCTTGTCAATTACTTGTTGTTTGTCGTTTCTTTCTGTTTATTTTTGTAATTTCTAATTGTTTTGTTGTTAAATCAAACGCAATGTCCAATCATCAATTATTTTCCGCAGTTTAGATGCCGCTTTGTAAGTAACGTTTGGTTGACGTCAATGACAGCACTTTTTAGTTCTTGTTCTCAGTACAATCACGTTACAGTACGCATCTGGGAGACAGTTAGTTTCATAACTACATAACGCATATAGTATTAACCAGATATTTGTTTGATTTACACTTATTCTTTAATTACATTTTCACATTTTATTTTATCATTTCAAACATGTAATTTCAACCCCCTCATCCGCTGTGTCGGTGCTGGAATAATTTTCTTCCTCGTCTGCGGTGTCTGTATCTTCATTACTGGACGTGACAGCGATGATTAGCTCCTCCAGCTCCCGGTCCACGGCCAAGTCGTTGACACAATACTCGGCCTCAACAGATTTTACATGCGCACAACAGGAGGCCCAGTCCCCGGCCGTGACGTGCTCGAACGCTTCGGCAGTTAGTCGCCTAACGTTATCCATGGTAAATTTAACGTTATGACGAGCCACGTAACCCTTAACCTAAAGGAAAACAATATCAAAATAAGATATTTGTGGAAAGTAGCTCAAATTGATAAAACATAGCTAAAAGGGAAACATTGTTTGTCTAAGTTTATAATAAAGATAAAACATGAACGAAAATAAATAAATAAATGGTTGGTATTTGGATAAAATCAATAAATCATGTGTATTTTTTTCATTTGTAAGCCAAATTATTATCATAAATCCTTATTTTGATGTCTGTTGCAAAGTGTCTGTCTTTGAACGTTTCTGACTATTAAACAAGTATTACATTTTAACACATGTCTTATGCAGTTGCACAAATGGTCAAATTACCACAGTTGTTTTAGCAGTACCTGAGACCAAATCAACTCAATGGCATTAAGTTCTGCATGATAGGCAGGCAACCTTAGGCATTCATGGCCGTGTTCTCTCAAAATGTTATCAACTTGGAACTCTGGGGCCGCTTTATGACTGTAAAGAGAAAAACACATTCACTTAAAATTATACATAAAACGTCCATTTTACTACGAAAATCCTATTCTATGCATGGCTCAAGAGAGATTGTATGCAGTAATGTTCCTCGATTTGACATGAGATTAAATAAATTTAGTTAACCAACAAAATGAAAAATTACTTCTGCAACTACATCGTTAAATTTAATTGGCAAGTGGTAACATAAAACTCACCGCCTACAAAGTTGCAGTTATTCTGGTTTCAACATGTCCAGATGGTATGGTACTTCGTGCCTCGTTAGCCACGCTTGCATCTCTGCCTTCCTTGTCGCCTGGGTTGGACACTTGTCTATTTGGACGTTATGATACGAGGCGTTGTCCACCACAAGCACAGATCTTGGAGGCAGGTTTGGGATAAGGCGTTCTCGAAGCCATTTCATGAAGTTTTGCGAGTTCATATCATGGTGATATCACAATCACCAGTCGATGAGCTCGCCTTAAAAGTTAACAGAGCCCCTGGAACAAAGCCAGCCTCTGATCCTGCATGCACGGTAATCAGTCGATCGCCCTTGCTGAATGGCGCGCTTAGATGAACGTCCTCTGACTGCCAGGTGCGCGGAGCCGTGTGTGACGTGTTGATATACGTCTCGTCTGTATAAACAATGGGTCTCCCTGTAGCGTAATTAAATAATAGTTTCAATAAAACAGAATTCAATAATGATTTTAAATTTCAATTTATTATTATAGAGAACATTGCTTTATAATTGAGAAGAGAAATAAGCTATAATTCAACTAATTATTAAGTCACAGGTGGATTATAAGTTTTACGAAATCGCTACAAAAATGTTGACGGGTTGGTATTCCCTCCGCTACGTATCGTGATTATCGATCGCTAATTAATTAACTCTTATTATGTTACATACCCTCCTCTCTGTATTTCCTGATCTTGCGCAAGAACTGGGTCCTTGTAACAACAATGTCGGGCCTTTCCATGAGAACTCTCCGGTTGCTCTGAGTTTTCTTCCATGAAAATCCCAACTCATGTAATGTTTTAAGGAGATGTTCCCTGCCGCCCTTGTAGTCTATTTTTTCCTACAGGGCAGCATCTTCCGATGTACGAACATCTCCTTAAAAATAAAGAAATAAAACACTATGTTCAACAAATACATAAATACCTTAGTCGTGAAGTCTTTTTACTATTGTTATTTTACATATTCTATTGTTAACGTGATATATATGTACTTTCGGCATAAAGGCTTTGTTAGTGTGTATTCCATGCTTGTAACTATTTTTTAGCTTTCAATTAGTATATTTCTGTGAACCTGGGGTGCGTTTTATCAAATATTAGCGATGCGATGTCATAAAATCGCAGATCGCTTTCATTTGCGAGTTCATTTGCGATTACCGCTATTTGCGTTTTATCAACACCATCGCAAGTATTCTTTCCGTCAATTAAAGCCGATCGCAAAATTCCTTTTCGCCACTTAGAAAAAATGAGACACCGTCTCCTAAATGACGTCACAGAGCGCACCTGTTTTCGCATTATGTCAAACAGACATGTCGAGAAGCTCGAATTTTACACTTGTAGAGCTCTCAACCACTCCTCTGACATAACAGAGATGAAAAACGCCGTGTTGACGGCTGCTTCTCACAAGATGGCCTCTCAACTCCCCGCCAAACTACGTCATCTCCCGCGGTTTTTGCATAGATAAAACCCACATGAACCGTTCTGTGACTAAGACCGGAATCCAAGGTCACTACAATTTTGTAAACAAATGTTATTTGTGAATGCTCCCCCTTTGCAAAAATTTGCATGCGAGTTATTCGCTTACTGTTTACTTTTAACACTTATCATTTTTATGATTACATGTATGTCGGTCATTTTTGCGATGAAATCAGTGGTTTGCGAGTGCCAGAACCCAGTCGCTAATATTTGCGATTTTATACAGGCTAACAGGTGCGCTCGCAACTTTGCGATGTTTAATGAAACGCGATTTGCGATTTTTGTCTGCTATTTTGCGATTATCAGCTGCGATTTGCGTTGCGACCGTTGATAAAACGCCCCCCTGGATTATAACTTGGCAAACGTTACACCGTGTGGCTGTTAGATTTTGAAACGTGTAAAATGACGTCACCGAACAAACTCTAAATTAATAATACCATATGAATATAAAATCATGTTTGAGAAACACAGAAATTCGGTCATGGACTCTACACCCTGTCTCTGGATTACCGGTCATTGTGCTAACTGCTACATCACCGCCATCTAACGTCATATTTAGTGTTTTATTTTATCTCTTAGTGTTATAGCGGAATTTCAAATCCAACACAAATCACACAACGCCAGCTGTAGTTATTTTGATATATAATAACGTTTTGAGGAACATTAAAGTTGATGTCTTAAAAGGTAGTTCTGTGAAAAAAAATTCAAGTACCTGAACAGTGCGTCTAACAACCCCAGTATCAAAGTCGTCAATGACGATTTTGTCAGCTCTTGTTCTTCGTCGATGTTTGTTCTGTCCGATCATCCTATAGATGGTGGACTCTGATGCACCTGTGTAAAAGGCTGCCCTGGGAACTACGGTTGTTATCGGCACTGCCAACTGTCCATCCTGTTTCTCCTGCTGGTATGTCTGAAAAAAGACTGGCTTTGAGTTTCATTATTAAAGGTTTACAAATACAAGATTCGTCTTGTAAATACTTATCACAATCGTTTCTCTAACCTGGCTAAAATGAGAGCTGTCCAATCTTTGCATCCCTGAAAATCAATTATTTATACTAGAGTCTTATAAAGTCAAATTGTGGTCGCAATCAAAATAATTACATATTAAACATACATCTTTATGCACAAATGGAAAGCTTATAACTTTACCTCAACAACGTGTCTAATGATGGCTATAGCGTCGTCGCTAAAATGTTCATTTGAACCCCGTACGTTTTTCGAAGTAGCCATATCAACTATGTTTCATATACTGTGATTGTGTAGCGATAGATATACATGTATATCAACTGCTCGAGGATATCGTGCACTTTAAAAATCATGAAACCATATCGTTATTAGTGAATAACTTATAAATACACATGTTATGCAATGGTTTTAATTAATGCTAATAGAGCGAACATTAATTAGTATAAGTCATGCAAGTACAACTGTAGTAGACCAACCAAATATATAATATTGTAAAAAAATTCCTACCTTCCGATTGTCTCGAACTCTGACCCAAAAAACTAAATTAGCACTGTATGGCGCGGACTCGCTACTATCTGAGCTATCGCGGTTGTAACTTTAATGAAATCAATATCACAATAAATAGTTTTGCTTGTTATTTGATTTACCTATTTTGATCAATAAAGGTGGCCAAACCATGTAAACATTGCGTGACGTCACTCTCAAGTTATCGTGGTATACTTATATACGACATCATAGACGACATAACGGGAATCTTGACCAGCTGCCACCCGTAATCGCTGATCTATAGAGAACAGCTAGCCCAAAGCAGTTAAAGGATAGACTGTCAACAAAGCTGTCGAAACTGATGTCCGACAGATATACAGACATCTTATAAAAGTGTTGCTGCCTGTACGTAAATGTATATAACTATGATATACATGCTCGTAGTTACAATAGTAGCGAAGGGTAAGTTAGTACTGGTTAGATTTCAGTCCAGGAAAAACTGGTTAGGTGAACCGGCCGCCGTATATAACTGAAAAATTGTTGAGAAACGGCGTTAAGCCCGATGAAACAAACAAACAATACAATAGTAGCGCATTAAAATGTTCTAAAATAAATTATACGAATGTGTTTCGGAGTATTGAATACTCACTTAATTCAAAGTAGAGTATTTAATACTTAGGATGTTGGATTTTTAAAATAATGAGTACCACATACACTAGACGTTGAGCATTAAAAAAAGTAATGATTTTGCCATTGTTTAAATATTTTTCAGGATTGAGGTGGAAAACATCAGGGAGATCAAAGAACGACTAGTTATGCGACTGTTAGTTCCAGTAAAGCCCAACATCCAACCTCAGTCAGCTGAACAGGAACGTCTTGCAGATTTGATACGGGAAAACCACGAACTCTACAATGACTGTATTAAACAGAAACTGTCCAAAATAATGAGAGATTTGGGATCGAATCAGATGACAATTAGACTGTTTGTGTATTATTGTTTAAATATTGATCAAACTAGATTAACTGATTAAGTAATGAGATAATAATTGTATTATATTGTCATGTTGCTGTGGCCAGAAAACCAAATTTGTTTAGCTAGTATGTCCTTGATAAAAAAATATTTTGAGATGACCCTTTTGTAACAACGTCTCTTTGTCATATTTCGAACTCAACTTCGGATTCGAATTAACTTATAAATATCTATTTAATAAACTAGTTCATATCACTGAAAATTGGAGAATCTCGCTTATTACGGACTCGAAAAATTCACCTGGACCAATCAGAAAGCGTTTGTTTCTAGATTATATAATACATCCACATGACATTGAAACTCCACCTATGTATACATTCCCGAACCTTAAATTGGTGAAGATGAAATAGTTTATCGCTACACACTCACAGTACATGGAACAAAGTTGATATGAACAGAACAGAACATAAAGTTAATTAATCGACTTGAGCGATTAAAGCTCATCGTCATAAGCAAATATATACACAAATACATCATCATGATATGGCTTCTTCGAAAAACGTAAGGGGTTCAAATGAACATTTTAGCGACGACGCTATAGCCATAATTAAACACGTTTGCTTTAACGACAAAGCAATTAGACGATAACAAAAAAAACAGACAAACAACAAGTAATTGACAAGCACTGAGTAAGGGATAACAATTTATATTGTCCATAAAAATGGATGGTAGGAATGTGACTTGAACTCACGACCTATCGATTGGTCGAAGTTACTAGCCAGAAGCGCTACCAATTGAGCTATCGCTACTGTCTACTTTGAGTGATATTTCATCAAAGTTTAATACTAATCCTGAAGATAGTAGGCAAGATAATGACCGTAAGCTGCTTTACATGTATTGGAAAGTGGGTATGGTCGTGTTTACTATCGACTTATCTTAACTTAGTTATAGTGGTGGTTGTTAGTAACGGCAGTCATCATGGCTAGGACTGTTAGCTAGATGTGTGTTTTGCTATTGTACGAAATAGATTAACAAATCCATCCTACATGTTGAGTGTGTGCCTTGCATTGCTATTTATAAATATTATGTTCTATAGCATGAGTCTTATGTCGAACAAAAATACTAGAATGTGAATCATTGCACTGATATTTATAAAGGCATTCCTATGTTACGTAATCTCCCCTTTATTGTCATTTTTTTATAATTTCTGAGACCGTTCAGTTAGATTATTAAATGATTGTAAATTTTGCGTTAAACTATAAAACTGCTTTACACATGTATAGTATTATTACAATCAAGTAAATTGATTGCGTCTTTATGCATTAACATTATTTGTAACACTATCAGTAATGGCTGTTAGATACGTATGTGCCAACATAGTTGGAATAGTGCATGCAATGAATCAATTGCTTGTTTTATCCCATTTTTCCTTCGGAGATAACATTCACACAGTAGTGAATTTCCCACTTGTTTGATTTCCTGTCTAGTATCTGTCCGCACTATTGGTGAACCTGCTACGAAGCAGCGTTTAAAATACATGATGTGATAGGCGTTTCCAAGCTTTCCAAGTTCTTTAGCTACCGCTCGCCCGCAACACACACTTCGAAATCGAAAATGGAAGGGTTGTTACGGTGAGCGTGATAGTAATGTTGTCGTGAATAAAATAAACTCGATCAGGTGCATTCAAAATTACTCTATTAAATTTACATTCTTCATACATCCCATTTGAATATCTGTAAGCCGAAACACTGAGAAATCTGATTTATGTCGAAGCATATTATACTGACGATAAAAAGAAACGCCTCATCGAAAATTGGCGTTTATTTCGTTACCAAAGTAAATTTGGGGGGGAAACGTCAGAAATGTACATGTAATCTGACCGACAAATACAACCTACCGAAACTCGTACGATTTTATTCAGCCCATTGTTAAATTCATTTCCCTGCTCACGATTCACTCGTGCAATCTCTGCCTGTCCCTGGTAATGACGAGGCTACATTTTGAAGACAGGGCCCGAGTTTTGGCCATGCTTGAAAGTGGGCGAACGCAAGAACATGTCGCTAGACGTTTTAATGTCTCTCGTTCGACAAGTTTACGTCTCATTCGACGTGTCAGAGACACGGGATAGATTGTCGATAGGCCACGTTCAAGTAGACCGTCAGTACGGCAGGATAATTACATACGTCAACGCAATCTGCGTGACAGGTTTGTGACGGCTGAATCCATGTCACGTTTAGTGGTAGGTAACCTTGGACGCCCTGTAAGTCGACATACAGTCAGAAATCGGCTTAGAGAACGGGGAATTAGCTACCGCAGGCCATTCCGCGGTCTAGTTCTTACGCGACCTTTTCGTCACCAACGCCTTATTTGGTCCCGCAACCATCGCGGTCAGCGTTGGCAGAACGTAGTGTTTAGTGACGAGTCACGTTTCAACTTGTCGAACGCCGACAGACGTATATGTGTATACAGACGACGCCATGAACGCTACGTTAACAATTGGGTTCTGCAGCACAACCGTTACGGTGGGGGCGGAGTTATGGTCTGGGCAGCCATCAACCATAGGTCTACGTCCCAACTCGTCGTGTGCCAAGGTACTCTCACAGAACCAGATATTACGTCCTGTGGTTGTCCCTACGTTCCGCCAACGTCAATGCCTGATCTTCCAGCATGATAACGCGCGGCCTCACGTAGCACGTGTCACCAGGAACTTTTAACAGACCAGCAACATTGACGTCTTGTCTTGGCCGGCGTGTTTACCAAACTGCAATCCGATTGAAGCCGCCTGGGATAACCTTGGATTGTGGTTACGTCTACGTCAACGGCAGCCTGCCAACGTCCAGGAACAGACATCAGCGCTTCACCAGGAGTAGGCATGAATCCCACGGTATCTGCTACGTAACTTGTGCGGTTCCAAGGGGTGACGTCTTGCTGCTGTGGTTGCCAGTAGAGGTGGACACACGCGCTTCTGGTTGTGTCAGTATAATAGCTCTGACCAGTCAATTGAAATTCAAGATTTATAGCATAATGTGACCATGAAATGCTGTCTGGTTAATCATCAATTCTCTTAAATGATCAAATTTGCGAATGGAATTGTTATTTTCTCATTTTGAATCACAGTTTACAAAATATTGTACAATGAGTTAGTAAGGTCAAAAATGGGTCTAAACATCTTGTTCAATATTACACTGTCATTTATTGGGGAATTTTCTAAATACTGGGCACGAATGTTCACCTCATGATGAGACGGTGTGTCGCGCACAAGACTTGTGTCTGTAGCTGAAAGGCCAAGGTCAACTTACAAGGTCAAATGTAAATAATATGTGTAAACAGTTTGACCAGAATATTCCACTGTCATTTTTTTTTAATTACTTGGCACAAATGCTCATAATGATGACCTGGTGTGTCACGTGCAAGATCCGTGTCCATATTGAGTAAGAGCTGATTTATGCCCCTTGATTGAATAAAGTAGTGTTACCTTAGTCTTGAACACATTACTAGTTTTGACGGTGGAATATGAGTTTTATAAAAGTGGATATTTCCATGAGTTTGTATTTTTTGCCATCAGCGACTCTGACTTGTTCTTTGTTTTTAATTACTTCCCTTTATCATGCAGTACATTTCTTCAATGGACTATACTTTGACACAGTGTAGTGCAGGCAACTATGATTCTATTTGCTATTTAACATGTTATCGCATGAAACTTTCCCGGTTGTCGTATCATAAACTTCAGTATTTCCTTCGGCGGGGGATTTTTGGTACTGTCTATGGAACTTTTCGCTTCTAAGATATTTCGGATTGTTCTGTTGACAGTGTATTTGTTTCATAGAATTTCCACTTTATACACATGATTTGTATTGCCAATGAAACCCGTGACTTTGCGCTTAGGCATTTATTGTTGTTCCGTTGACAGTAAGTTTGTTTTATACTATGTTAAAAGTGTATGTATTATTTATTGGAACATTTGACTTTGCTCAGCTATATCAGACTGTACCGTCAACAATTTGCTTTATAGAATGTACTTTTTATACACTGACTCAAAATGAAAACTTTACATCGATTTCAAAACTATATATTTTGTTGATAAATGTATATTCGGGGTTATTTTTTTTCATTGAAGCTTCAGTGCAATATCAATGTGTTTATGTAATTAACTGGGAAATAATCAGACAATGCATATTTTTGTATGAACAATTAAGTGGAGAGGGGTCGAAATGAAAATTCCAGAAAAATGTAAATTATCACACAACATTTGGAGAAAAGAAAGTACTGACTGAGTGATTTTATAAGAATCGTGTGACCGCCATTTTTACGATTGCATTGGAGAATACGTCGCCTCATTGAATTTACGTACGTTGTATGACCGCGTTTGGAATACGTTGCCATTCTAACACAAGTGCATTTCGAAGGTCATTTATGGTATCAATTTGATGCTCGGACCTGGCTCTCCGACCCAGTTCATCCCATATGTGTTATATTGGGTTCAAGTCTGGGGATACAGCGGGTCAAGGCAAGACGTTAACATTATGTTGAGCAAGGAATTGTGTAGTTATACTGTCATGCTGGAAAGTGCCAGGTCCGTTATTTGCATGAATGGTATTATTGTATTGTTTAAAACATTAATATAACCTTGAGCATTGAGATTTCCTTGGATAATGACCAGATCAGTTTTCAGATTCCCAATTATCCCACCCCAGACCATAATACTGCCACCACCAAACCTGTCTCTCTCCTGAATACAACAATCTGCACGTCTTCCATTTCTACGGCGATAGATGCGTATTCTGCCATCCGCATGGCTGACAGTAAACTGTGACTCATCGCTAAAAAGTATCGATTTCCACTGGTAGCGCGTGAAATGCAAATGACGTCGTGTCCATAACAGTCTGGCAGCTCTGTGACGAGCTGTCAAAATATGTCCAGTATATGGACGACGAGCACGAATAGGAACACGGTTCTGTCTCCAACGGTTTATGATCGTCTGTGTATGAACCCCGAAACGCCGAGCAGTAATAGTTGCAAGTAAAAACGATTACGTAGGTGAGTCAACGTGATAACGCGATCAGAACGTAATGTTGTAGCATGTATGGGACCGGGTCTTGCACGATCTCTGACAGATCCAGTAGTGTTGTACTGGTTCGCAAGATTATGAATAGTCTGTCTGGAGCAGCCAAAATGACGTGCTATATTATTTATCATTGGCCTCGCCCGGAGCATACCAATAGCTTGGTTTTTCTGATCTTCAGAAATACGTGGCATCACTAAATGCAATTGAATTTTAAAACACATTCAATATTTGTTATCTGTGCTAAGCAGCAAATGGTTACTTGTCAGTGTAAAACCTGTAAGTGAAACCAATGTTGCTGCGCACGTGCAAAGTAAGGAAAACGTTTTTCCTGTTTGGACGCATAATTATACGGGCGATTTTTAAAACAATTGCATAATCGTTATCCGCAATGAAATCGTGATAAACATGTGTAACACTTACAACAACATATAAACTAACAAAACAAATATTCAAAAAAATAATAGAAATTACTTGATTAAAATAATTTAATTTATTTGTTCGAGAAATCAATCAAGCTGTTTGGTTCCTAAGATTCGTTAAATCTCATTACCGTAGAAAAATAAACTGGTACCCGTTTATACACGGTAGCGATCTTACTGCCACGTACCGACCCGGAAAACAGTCCGGCAAATTAGTATTTAATGCGAAACAATCTTTTAACTCGTAACTAGTGCGGGAAGAATATTGAATTGTCCCACGCACCACACCCCATGATTTGTTTAAAGCATACTTACTGGTTTTACCTCAAACCATGTTAGTGCAAACATACCCGATACATAACATATGTTGTTATTGCAATATATATGAGATTTTGTATCAGAATGGCTGCTTTAAGTATATTTTCCAGGCTTTGGTACATGATGATGTGAAAGGACGTTATCCGAAATGAAACTGCTAGTAGATGTCCCTGATACCTGGCTTTATGTCACGTTCCTCGAGTAACAGCTAGAGGGGTATTATGGAACATCATATAGTTTCCATACATGTATGGTGTTATTACATTCCAAGATCAACTGTTGTTGGTAGGAGGTAACATTGTGGCATCACGTGTTAGAACACGAATATGAACATGGACAGCTACCGCGGGAAGTAGTGCAACGTTATTAATGAACATCTACACGGAGCAGTAATAGAGTATTATACAAGAGACAATTTCAGTATGGTAGAAAGAAGCTATGCTTGGTGCAATTTTGTTTCGGATAACATAAGTTTTGAGTTGTATTCTCATGACATAATAGAACAGAACACATTTTATATTATATTATAAGCTATTCAGTTCAGTTTCTTGTGCATATGAGAAACGCAGCCTTTCACTAGTCGCTCTGCACTCTGTAGTAAAATAAAGGTGTGAAAAAGTCCTATCGACCGGAAGGTGGCCAGGCGCTGCATTCAGTGAAAAGTAGCTGTCGTAATATTTAGCTTTAAAAGTCGTGAATTTCCAGATTGTGGGCTTTTCTTTTCTCGTCGTTGGTAGTCAGCTACGTTCCCGACTGGACATGTTCGTCTATAATCGGAAAACTAATTTAATCTTGTTGCAATGCATTAGGTGTGTAGGTTATTGCGGTATACTGTGGCTGTGGTTGACTTGAATTGCTTCAAGTCAGTTGCGCTGCTTTGCATAACTGTGATTTGCGTATGAGACCGTTTGCCACTTGGACTTGAGTTGCTTCAAGTTAGTTGCGTTGCTTGCATTACTGTGACTTGTGTATGGCGCCGTTTGCTATTTTAAGGGTAATTGACCCGAGTTGCTTCGGGTCACTAGGTCTGGCCCTTATAGTACTGGTAAGACCTAGCTAGCATTGCTGTTTTGCGCAATGCACCAATATAGCGTATACGATTTAGCCGGAGCGCCCCTTTCATTGCTGTTTGTGTGCTTATGATTCTTTTCTTTCAACGACGGTATCGATTCCGATACGTTCCCGTTGGAAGCTGAGGTCTATGGCTGCACAAACGGTTGGACACTCGGGTGAAGTTCTGTTGTATACTTGATGCTGTTAGTCACAAAGGTATTAGTTCACTCGAGTTGCTTCGGGTCGTCGCATTGCATTACAGTAACATAGGTACTGATGTAGAATACATGTTTTTGATTAAGGATGCTGATTATCCTAACACGTCTGGTCTCCTTACGGTTAAGTTAATTTATGTATTGCTTGTCACCAATCTTGGTAGGAGCCTTAGCGCATACCCTACCAAGCTTTGAGCGGCCAATATAAACCAACATTCGAAATATATTGAGTCAAAATTTAATTTTGTTATTTATGTCTGTTCCTTACGTATATAACAGTATGGAAATACATACGACGTAGCAACTGCTATACACGTACTTGCAATGTGATTGAAATGTAATAAATATGGAAATGTTGCATGTTTTATCTTTATTTCGAGTAATATCAAATAAAGTGTAAAGTTTTCATTTTGGGTCAGTGTCTGATCAATAACTTAGGCATTATTTGTCCAATATTCCCTAGACTTGGTCAGAATGTGTATGTGCATAATATTTTGGACAAGTTCGATAACCAGCCATATCACATTTATCACTCCAGAGTTACTGTCCTTTAATAAGAGAAATTACCTACAATTGGTCTTGTCCTATCAATATCTATAGAATTCTTTGTCCAATCTTCACCAGTCTTGGTCAGAATGTGTATTGGACAAGTTCGATAACCAGCCATATCGAGTTTGCAACTCCAGAGTTATTGCCCTTTAATTAGAGAAATCACCACAAGAGGTATATACAATTGATAAAGGAGATTTGCCTTGATAATGTCATTAATGACAAAACACTATGTACAGAAGGATAACTATTTTCATTCTATCTCACTGATGAAGGAGAATCCCCGGGGACTCTAAAAGAACATTGTAACTATATTATTCTTAGGTCTTTCATTTTTTATCAGAATTATTGTTGTTGTTGAAGAAAATGAACTTCATTACCAGTTAATTTGTTTTGATGACCTTGTATATGAACATTTGTGTTTCCAAAGGTTGGTTGCCATGGCAACCATTTCATATGTTATGATTTTTTAAAATAGAATCTGTTAAAAATACTATTGTGTATGTTTTAAAACATAGTAGATATGATTAAAGTTACGGTGTTTGAAAAAACAGATTTTGTTTATTCTTGACCAACGTGAAGACATTTTTGTGCCGTTTTTTATTATATCAAAACTTTGCAGGAGATATTGCAGAATACCATAATACAAAAACTATGAAGAATATTTAACAGATATTAAACAATTCACAAAAATATACAGCAACTATTAATAATATCAACACACCTTGGACCTTATTCACAAACAATTTCAGACTGAAACTCAGACTTAGACTTTAAAATTTAAAATGTTCTTTTTGCTCCATGCTGTTATAAAAGTATATTTTTTATATAGCTGTATCAAAATGTAGAGTGAGTATTATCAAATATTCTGACAAAAAGAACGGCTGGTCAATTTAACTTTTGCAATATTGAAGTCTAAGTCTGAGATTTAGTCTTAAATTGCTTGTGAATGATAACCCAGTGCTTACGGTAACACAAATTCTTCGAATACAAGTAATTTTCTTTTTGCGTACGATATACAACTTACTTGTACAATAAGTTGATAAATGACATTTCATCACAAAGTGCATACGAATATAAACGATACAAATACATGTACAATATGGCAGCAATTACATCAGAATACGTCATTACATCCATACATACATAAAATACCCATGTACTAATCATACATCTAGATTAAATAGTTTATAAAAAAGGTCAGAAATACTGCAACGTGATAGGAACTTACAAACGCAAAATTAAAGTAACATTAACTTTATTCGGTCGTGTTAAACAATGTTTTATTTTTTATTCTAATAGAATATCATTTATCCTAAGTAGGCAGATATGCCCAATGTAGCGAAACAAATGCTCAATGTACCATTTATGGTAATTCAAGGACAAACAACGGTATTTTTTTTTTTTTTTTAAGACAAATGCTTATTTGCTGAACAGTCTATGAAGATTGTATGGTATCAACTGACTGTTTCAGTCGCTCATGTTCAGTGACATTCTTGGGAAGTAGATTTTGTGGATATCTTCTGAATGAATGAACGATCTTTACAAAACCTAACACATCTTTTTGAGCATGAATACGCTTATGCAGAAGTACGCAAACAAGCACAAGTGTGCTATTATATATAAGAATTTCAACAATTGGCATTTAGTTCTCACTAAATTGCGTTATGCATAAAATATGATTTTATCTGTTAGCACCCAGTTGTGGCCGATGTGTTTTATCACAAATGTACATATGTATGTCAAACAGCACTGTAAAGTTCTGGTATGGTCATCGTAATAAACATATAAAACAGAGAAATTAAAACAAATATCGTCAGCCATGTTATTGTTCTAATGATCATAGTTTAACGAGATCTTTATATTTCTTGAGGTCTGTTTCCGAATCACCTTCTCACTTTCTGCAAGCATTATTAGAAACAATGAAGTTAAATAACATTAAACTTTTCGTCACTGAATGACAGTAAGTTTGATTGATGGTACGAAAGCCTGGTGGTGACATTTAGCTTCAAGGATTCGCGAATTCAACTTAATGAATTCACGATTTCAACTTCACGAATTCACGATGTCAAATTCGTGTTCGCGAATTCAACTTCTTGAATTCATGATTTCAACTTCACGAATTCACGATTACAACTTCACGATTAACGATTTGAACTTCACGACTTGAATTTCACGAATTCAAGATTTGAATTTCAAGAATTCATAATTTCAACTTCGCTAATTCACGTTTCATCTTCATGAAGTTGAACTAGAGAATTTCTTGAATTTGGATTTGAGAATTCTTGAAGCCGAACTGTTCCCACCGCGACGTCGATTGATAATCTAAATAAGATCATATCAGACATGAAGACAACATGCCTAACTTGTTTCCGTTAGTTGTATCAGTTCAGCCAAAATTCACTTATGAACTCTGTAGTTGACCATTTGCTACGTTGGAATTTCATCCCCAGTACACGTTATTGACTTTTGTACCACAAACAATTTACAATATCATCTCAAATGTTTCGGTTGCCGAAACATTTTTGTACAGAACATTATTTATGCACAGTCACATTACGTTGACATACGTCTATTATCATATATGGTATAAAAATTACGTAGTGGCCTTCATGGTCGAGAGGTTATTGACGCTAACTTCATGACGCATGCCCTTGGCAGCTGCGGGTTCGAATCCCATTGCGGATATATAATTTGTAAGAAAGAACGCCATCTAGCAGGCTGACGGAAGGTCGATGGTTCACTCAGGAGTTCGCCTGGAGTCATCACCCTGATAGCTGGAATAGTTTCTAAGTTACTCAGGCTGTGTATTTGATTCATTTATTTAAAATTAAAGCTTCTTTATAAAAAGAGCTTACGTGTAAACAGTACGTTTATACCTTAGTTTTCCCAGAGGTCTGTGTGGGGAGGCATTGGCTTGCGTATGTGGCGTTCACTGTAGCAACTTAATCTCTCTTTTACATACTAGACTTCTCTTTCCTTGGTGGATCTTGCATCAATGTTGTTTTCGTATTCTTGTTATGACCTGAAAAAATCAAATGATCATTCAATATCATCTTGGATACGTTGGTACATGTACAAGGAACGCCACATACATAAGACGTAATGATTTGATTTTCATAGAGTACCGATTCTTCAAATTAGTATTATAATTATTTACTCACAGTCAATTTGAAGATTAATATTAATTGAATCAAATACAACTTCTAGTAAAGGTGATGTCATCTTGCCAAGTCACAAATGTCTTCTAAACACATATAAATCTGACAAACGCGTTTAAAGTAATGTTTGGCAAGAAATAGAGGCATAGTTTATATTTAATAAACGTTCCTTCAATAAGTTACATTTTAATACACCTGCAATCAAAATTAAAATACATACGTGTTAATTTGATATTGCTAGCAAGAGTAAGTGAAAGTGTTTCCGTTTGATGAGAAATATCATTTACATCCAGTAGCGAGTATCATTGAAAGAAACGAAAATCGCAGAAAGATAGTTAAACAATTTGACTGTACTTAAATGCAAGTTTTGTTGTACATACAATCAGCTGTAGAAATACACTACACCCTTTGAAAATAAAGATTCACCAGCGTATCTGTATAGTTTATGAAATAGATGTTATACTTTCTTGCAACATTGCATTATAGATTTATCATACATTTATATAAACTCAAATTCAATACATAATTACATGCAGTAGTCCAACACTGCATCAATGTGACCTACTACGCCCTGCTGTGATAATTACCCCCTACAATTAACAACTATTACGCAAACACTGACACGATTAGATTAATATATGTGTAAAGGCATTTATATCGATTACAGTTTAATTCGGATTATAGAGTGCCTGTCATAAAATGAATTTCTGTAGTGTTGATTTTTGAATCGTATTTAAGAATGAATCAATGCCTTTAACACATGATCATATTGATTGTTAGTTTGCCTAATGCAGGATTATAAAAAATACAAAAGTCTCTAAATTATCAGGTATTATTAATTTGATTGATTGAATTACATTTTTATGCGTGTGGTAATTGGTTACAAATCAGTTTTACAGCATTGTTTTATGTATCAATGAGCTTGGTATTTATCAAAGTGATAATCACGTGTAACTGTAAGGGGACCGAATTTACCTTATAATGTTAAGGGTGTAAAGTTTAGTTATTTACGACATGGTGAAATTGACGACTTCCTTAATTGCAAAACAAAATCTAAAATAAAAATATACGGGACCTATAAAATCTACGGTCTTGCCAAAATATTCGCAAACATATATCGTCAAATTGCATGAATCATTGTGATAAATGGGATTGAGCATGTATCAGGGTATGAAAGCAATAAAAAATGCTTGATTTTTCTTTGTATTTAAACATGTCCAACTTTCTTGCTCGTCGCAAGCTACTCCAGATCTATAAGCTATAACCAATTATTGCACGGCGTATCAACGCCGGGCATATTGAATTCTGTTAGCCTCGTTGTGCAATGGACTCGGTTTTGAAAAAAATGGGGGGGGGGGTAATCGAACAGACGCTATTGTGCGCATGCGCTAATTTCGCAGGTAGAGGGTCATCTCGACCCACTTACAGTCTCGGCCCGGTCCGACTCGGCCCAATTTTGAAGTGCAATGAATAGGCAAAGTTGTTCACACATTCGGCATATTAAAGAATGTGATAGAAGTCGTCTTTTAAAGAGCAATGAAAAGGCGAAGATATTCACACCGAAGGTGGTTGAGTCGTTAATTGGGGGTCATAATTATTAAACCGTTTGAATTGAAACCCTTATAAACATCAATGAACTTTGATGTACAATATGAAGGAAAAGATACAGTTAATACTATAATTAAAAGAGAAGGTGCAACATACAATTACGTTGAGTAAAAAGTAATTGATATAAAACATGAAGCTCCTCAGTATCACAATGTAGCGGATCAGTGGTCCAGTGGTAAAACGCTGGACTTGTAATCCAGGGATCGCTGGTTCGATTCCCCGCTCCATCACTGACCGTACTAACAGTCTTTCGGACGAGACTTTAAAAACCGAGGTCCCGTGTATGATGCTTTACATCGAGCACGTAAAAGAACCAGGGGTGCTTCTGGAACTGGGGCATCTTCTGTATCATGCACTATCCTCCAAATCTAATATGACTAACATTCTTCCGGAGGCGTCGCCCATGTGGGAAACCGGTGGCGACGATAAATAAAAGCATATACAACAAGTATCACAATAAAGTAGCGGATCCGTGGTCCAGTGGTAAAACGCTGGACTTGTAATCCAGGGATCGCTGGTTCGATTCCCCGCTCCATCACTGACCGTACTAACAGTCTTTCGAACGAGACTTTAAAAACCGAGGTCCCGTGAATGATGCTTTACATCGAGCACACAAAAGAACCAGGGGTGCTTCTGGAACTGGGGCATCTCCTGTATCATGCACTATCCTCCAAAAATATAATATGACTAACATTCTTCTGGAGGCGTCGCCCATATGGGAAACCGGTGGCGACGATAAATAAACGCAAATACAAAATATCACAATGAATCCTCCAAAAATCTAATATGACTAACATTCTTCTGGAGGCGTCGCCCATATGAGAAACCGGTGGCGACGATAAATAAACGCAAATACAAAACAATATCTCAATGGCTCGCCCATATGGGATATCCTGGTGGCGAGGGTAAATAAACTCAACTCCACATATCACAAAGGCAATGAAATTGCGGATCTGGCAGCCAAATCAGGTCTAGAGCATACAAGTGTAGACATGTGTATGAAACTCTCACCCACCGAGATGTATTCATTGGTGAGATCACACTCCATCAAGTGCTGGAAACAGTATTATTTGGAAACAAATCTGATGGAGGTGATTCTTTCCAATACTCGGTGGGGCTCGGGTGGCCTGAAATTTATTCCATTGACTACAAGATGGACAGGTGTATTACCCGCCTGAGACTGGGTGCAAATCTGTTGTCTGGAGCCCAGGGTCAATATATCCTGGGACTGGACCCCATTTGCACCCAGTGCAGAGTGAAGAACACAACTAGTCAATTTCTGCTACACTGTAGTATTCATAGCTCTCCCAGGACCGATCTTAGAGGCGTCCTTGCTAAATTGAATCTGTCTTTTAGTATAGAAAATATACTTAATGCAAGCAAGGCGGTTCGACGCTCGGTCTTCAAGTCTTTGGAAATATATATTACTGACTGTCAGATGACAGATAAAATCTAAAGCCACCCACTCGGCCCATGTTGCTCTATTTTATCCCAGGACAGTGTGGAAGCCTACATTACCTATATAGTTATACCACAAATCAAAGTCTAAAATTTCTATATCTTATACTTTCTAATCTAAAACAAATATCGCATACCAAATACTGCGTATTTTAAACCCTGATGCTTTGCATTAATTATTAATTATTATAATCAAACTGCTCCTCATAATATAGTCTATGGTAGACACTGAAATGTAAACTTGGCTCTTTTGCCAATTGACTTTATTAAATAAGCACAATATTCAATGTGAATGTGGTATGGTTTCTGCACAGTCCTGGGATGAAACGTTTTATTAAACTTCGTACGAACGTTTTTATCGTAGGCCTACTTACTTCGTACGAACTATGTAAGAATTCGTAGGTGTTTTATAAAAAATATCGTAGTAAGTTCGCACGTAGGCCTACGAATTCGTAAATGTACGAACATTTTCTACGAAAGGTAAGTAGCCTACATATCGCAAGAAAACTTCGTACATGGCATGGCGGCCATTTTACGCCACAGACGCCGAAGGGCCGAGCGAAATTTTCGTGCAAGAAGAGTATCTGTTGATGATATGCGAGACACCGAAGTGATAGAGTTGTTACACGACGATCTAGTTGCTAGTACTGACCACAACGGTAATAATTTTGTGTTGTATGTTCAGACTTTGGTCCGGTTGCCAGTCTACTGTATTGTTTAGGGAGCTAACTCTTCCGTTGTTGTTATAAGATGACAAACTCCAAGCAGCTGTTATCTTCCCTTGCAGTACGTCATTAACCCATAACTGTAAAGGGAGATAACAGCGTAGGAGATTGGAGGATTTAGTGTTGGATATCATTTGGATTTTA
Organism: Mactromeris polynyma; assembly: GCA_032209605.1. NCBI lineage: Eukaryota > Metazoa > Mollusca > Bivalvia > Venerida > Mactridae > Mactromeris > Mactromeris polynyma. Next base: position 46,339,480 of record JASFXZ010000002.1, read on the forward strand.
ACAAGCCTGAAGCGACTTTTTGAGTGATTTGGTCGTACATTTATCTGATCATTCATTCAAGGAACGTTTAAGGCATGTTGCATTCAACAAATTGCATGGAAATAGAGATTTGCGTAGAAGTTAACCTTCCAGCTAAGTCAGTAAGTGGGTGGGGAAAGAAAAAAATACCAAGTGAGTTTATGTTTTAATCACATTAATATTGAATTTAGCCTATAACGTAACATTGCTGATGCATTAATCTGGTATTGAATAGCTACTATTTATTTCACTTGATTGTTCAAGGCGCTCATATCCCCATAAGATGTTGTTTACAAATTACAGTTAACATTCTTCCGGAGGCGTCGCCCATGTGGGAAACCGGTGCCGGTGGCGACGATAAAACAACAATGTTTCTCATATTACTATGTTTATTTAGTTTGTCTGTGTTAAAATAGTCATCAAAATTTGCAAATACAGTAAAACCTCGATAATGAGACCACCAACGGGTCCTAGTCCTACAAATATAACTCCTAGCATTTGTATTATTCACGTTTTAGTTTTACCTTCATTTTGATGATATTTTACGTTTTCTGTCAAATGCAGAGTCTTATGGGATATCGTCATTTTCCCATAGCACTTTTTATATAGGGGCCGATCGAAATTTGGTCGGGCAATTTTATGCATATAAAATCAAATATTTCACCAATAAAACTTATGACACATTAATAAATAATCAATTATGGTACAGTGTTGCAACAAAAACTATGAACTATGAATGAAACACTTGCCTTGATAATGCAAATTGAGTTTAAATCCGATGGATAGTCGAGTAAACAGCTCTATGTAAAAGCGGACGGTGACATACAGCGTGTTGTTTACATTGTGATAATTACCATTTTTTGTGTTTTTCGTTGGTGTTATGCATGCAACTTAGTCAGATTTTGGCAGCATTTGGCATATCTATCCGAAAAACATGTGGTAAAACAATATAATCCAAGTGTTTAAATTTGTGCTGAGACTGACTGCTACGCGTTTTTGATGAGATGCTTTTAGACCCCATGCTTGACAATGAAAGTAAAATATGAAAAATAAAAAAAACAAATATTGAAAAATGAAGGTAAACGTGAAGGATCTAGCATGGTTGTCTAATTGTTTGGACTACAACGGGTCCGAGCTAAAGTGGTCTTAATATCGAGTTGGTCTCATTATTGCTCTACGTTACCTTACCGAAATCCGATTTCCATTACCGAAATCCGAATCAAAGACAACATAAGCAATAAATAATTCTATTTTTTTGTTTTAATATTAAATATTGTGCTGATATAAATGTACAGACAAAAAATCAAGGCAAAGGATTGCATATTAAGAACAATAAAGACGATTATGTCATCCGAAATCCAATCCACCAGATGCCGGTATTTTTCGGAATACCGTTGCTTTAATCACTACTTCTGTCAGGGGAGGTATTTCTTTAAAAATACAAAACCTATCACCGAGTACACCCCATTCAAATTGTGTAAAACATGACAAAGACATGATTTACAAAAATCAGTTTTGGCATACATACATCTAAACTGCATATACATGTATACATAACATCAGATAATATTTATCAACAAATGTTGTTTATATCTTCGTTTATAATAGGAAAATGGCGACGATCGTAAGTCGGTAGTGGCGATTGGATTTCGGATGACATTAACGTCTATATTGTTCTTAATATGAAATATTTTTATTTGATTTTTTGCTTATAACTTTGTATCAACCTAATATTTATTATTATAACCAAAAAAATAGAATTATATATCGCATATGTTGACTTTGATTTGGATTTCGGTAATGGAAATCGGATTTCGGTAAAATTACCGAAATCCAACGGATTTATTGAGTTTAGTCATATTGTGCGAATGTTGTGTTTTTTCCAAGATATTTGTGTTATTGATAACACTTCTGTTTCTCATAATTGTAAGGGATTATTAATAATTATAAATAAAAGTTCAATAATGGAACAAAACAGGTTAATAACAGAATATAATTTTATTTGGATAAATAATGTAATATGGAAAAAACTTTTGATGCATAAAGTACATAAAACTGCGACAATGATTCGTCCGTAATTTAAAGTCTAGTTTCTGTCCTCGTAACCTTCCATCAGTTCCGCCTTTCTCTTCAGGATTGAATGAACCTGAAAATTAAAGCATATCAAATATTATAGTTGCATGTTGATATAAAAAGAAATACTAGAAGTGTGTAATGATAATAATAACAGGTAATGCTACAGACGGGGACAGTTCTATCACTGAAATTACTGACTTAAACTGTTCTTCAATAATGTAATTTTAACATCTTAATTGCCAGCTTTCACAGCCATCCGCAATTTTACAACTGCTTTCTCATCAAATTGTCATTACATTTAATTTATCCTATAAACAGGGTTTGTGAAGCAGATGTCAAATTAAATCACCTGAGTCTTTCCAATTCCATATCAGCCAGTAGCCTCTGACTTTTTCGTGGACTCTCTTTAATCAAATTAATTATCTCTTTCAGAGAAAGCTCTTTCTGCTTTTTACTCATTTCGGAACTTTTAAACAAATTTAAACAGCTAAGTACATGTAGGTCTTTATCAATCAAAATAGAACTCAGATATGATTGACTAATCTGGCCAGATTATTACGAAAGTTACAAAAGATAATACGATGTTTTGTTTGTTTGTCAATTAACGACTATAACAATAACAGATTAGCGAAGAATCGAAACATGCGACTGCTAACTGCTCAATTAAGGGTCTTTCAAAGGGACAAACAATAAAATACCCACCTCTTGATGTGTTTCTGACGCCTGGGGGGATTAAAGTGTCATCAATTATCGTAAACAAATCCGAATTAACAACATGTGCAACTTCGGATGTCGGTGTGACTAAAATCCGTCCCGTTTCGGGACGGTAAGTGGTCGTATTTTCGAGTTGAAAATGTGACTACATTATTGATCGGGACCTGAATAATTGGTCGCATTACGCAATATCGAGTTGCCCGCAATTTCGAGTTGCGCGACCATTGAATTATATAGAGAAAAATTCGGGTCCCGAAAAAAACGGTAGTAATATTGAGTTGGTCGCATCATGAGGTTTTACTGTACCCTTATGAAAAAAACAAGCCTCCTGCAAACTTTCTTGCGAATTTGCCGCAAAGTTGCAGCAAATTTGCCGCAAACTGTTTTGTTGCAAACTTTTATCATGCAAATGAGGTTTGCTGCAAATTTGCCGCAACCAAAATTATGCAAATGAAGTTTGCAGCAAACCTCATTTGCATGGTAAAAGTTTGCTGCAAATTTGCTGCAAACAATTTTGTTGCAGGAAGTTCACAGCAACTATAACAGGACTCCGCCTACTGCGAACTTCCTGCAAAGTTACCGCGATCTTCCTGCAAAGTTACCGCAACCTTCCTGCGAAGTTGCTGCGAAGTTGCCGCAAACTTCCTGCGAAGTTACCGCAAACTTCCACAATATACAGACATTTACTAAACAATGTAACACAATAACAATTTATTTACAGAAACATTTATTATGATCAATATAACTGTCAAGATTAACCTAGATTTTGAACTCACACAGAAAAATATTTAACAACTGGAATATAACTAGCGGGTAAGAGAGGCAACAAGATATGAATTAGTTGTCATTATCAAGTTCAAAAATTAATGGTTTGATCACAAATTATTTTCATACAAGTCAATGAAGTAGAAACATGATTTATAATAATCAAACAACAAGATGGCACTAGATCACACTCACCTGAGTGTAATGACTATCATATGCATAACAGGCGAGTTATAAAACTCATTAGTTACTATGGAAGCACATGTACATGGTTGCTAAGAAGAGTCATGGTTGTTAAGGTGGATTCTAAGGAAATTGAGTCAAAATCCATCCAGAGGTTTAGGAGAAGTTGTTTGAAACATATTGTTCATAACACATGACGGACACAGGGCGATCACAATAGCACGACTTTAGCTCTCGTGAGCTAAAAAAACAATGTGCACAAAGAGAACACATAATATGCATTGAAAAATAATATATTTGCATTTTTAGTAATATGTGAATAATTATTTCTTTAAACATTTAAAAGACGTTATATTAGATACAGTCAATCTTGTATTAAGAGACCACCAAAGGGTCAGACAAAAAGTGGTCTCTTAATGAAACAGACTTTTAATACAAAGCTTGGATCCAGATAAGATATCAGGTTTCAATATTTTCTAGTCTGCTACTAAACATACATTTGTACTTAAAATGTGCTTCAACATGTTAAAAATACAATGTACAAAACAAACAGTTTTATTCTTTTATTTGTAATAAAAAAATATTCACCAGATCTTATGAAATCTTATATAATCTGTCTATTATGAATTCTTTAGTTTAAAGAAAGGAAAAAAATAACTGAAAAAACTTTGAGTGACGACCAGTTACGTTAAACAAAAGTCGCTTAGCAAAACATAAAGATATAGTGAAAATTGTCGGGAATTTTTCAAAGATCTATGACGTTTACTGCATATGGCCGCATAAGACATGTGGATTGACTGTACTTGATAATTTTAATTTCAACACTAGTCTTGTTATTAATTCATCTGTCTTTGCAATTTATTAATAAAATACTACTTTTTTACCTATATAGATGTCCATCTTGGTTTATCTTAATAACTTAATTTGACAATACTGCATAAACGCCTGTACTCATTAAAAGAATAAAACAGCAATTACACAAAACTTATATTTTACAATAAATTCAAAACAATATGATTAAACCAACAACAAATATCTTCTTCAGTCTGTCTATAAATCAATGATCCTGTATCATACAGAATAATGGCAATAATCTACTGGTTGTTCAGAATAATGGAGATGGTCTCAGAGGGCACTAACACGACCATTTTGATTGCCTGCTGCACCCCAGGCTCAGTCTCATGATCTGCACTATTACATGTAAATCATGTCACCCTTTACTTGAAAAATCATTGTCTGACTTGGTCTCAGGTCCATAATAACTTTCTCCACCTCTGGATCAGTTCTGAATAAGTCCATTATTGTATGACAACTAAAGTTTCGACATTGTGTCTTGGAATGGTAGATCAGCTGTTCCATTTTTTTCTTAGCTCTCAGGAGGGTGTGAACGCCTTCACAATTCAGCTTTTGTCCATCTTAAGTACTTCCACTGCATAGGCTGAACGCTGTAACAATTACAAGAAAACCTTTAACATCTTTTATTTAAAGACTAAGTGAGCAAAATGCCTTTTAAATGTCTATGGTAAATACAGGAATAGGGTTAATGAGTGAGTGACAGTGTGAGAGTGGGGTGTGACAGGTTGGGAGAGGCTGAGGGTGGGGTGTGACAGGTTGGTAGACAGTGAGAGAGGCGTGTGACATGTTTGAAGACGGTAAGAGTGGGTTGTGACAGATTGGGAGAGGATGAGAGTGGGGAAAGACAGGTAGGAGACAGTCAGAGTGGGGTGTGACAGGTAGGAGACAGTCAGAGTGGGGTGTGACAGGTAGGAGACAGAGTGGGGTGTGACAGGTTGGAGACGGTCAGAGTGGGGTGTGACAGGTAGGGAGACCGAGAGTGGGGTGTGACAGGTAGGGAGACAGTGAGAGTGGGGTGTGACAGTTGAGAGTGGGTGTGACAGGTAGGGAGATGGTCAGAGTGGGGTGCGACAGGTAGGGATACTGTGAGAGTAGATTGGGACAGGTAGGGAGACAGGGTGAGAGTGGTATGTGACAGGTTGAGAGACAGGGTTAGAGTGGGGTGTTACAGTGAGACGGTGAGAGTGGGGTGTGACAGGTAGGGAGACAGTGAGTTGTGTAAGGTAGGGAGACAGGATGAGGTTGGGATGTGACAGGTTGGGAGACAGGGTTAGAGTGGGGTGTGACAGGTAGGAGACAGTCAGAGTGGGGTGTGACAGGTTAGAGACAGTGAGAGTGGGGTGTGACAGGTAGGGAGACCGAGAGGGGGGTGTGACAGGTAGGGAGACAGTGAGAGTGGGGTGTGACAGTTGAGAGTGGGTGTGACAGGTAGGGAGATGGTCAGAGTGGGGTGCGACAGGTAGGGAGACTGTGAGAGTAGATTGGGACAGGTAGGGAGACAGGGTGAGAGTGGTATGTGACAGGTTGGGAGACAGGGTTAGAGTGGGGTGTTACAGTGAGACGTGAGAGTGGGGTGTGACGGGTAGGGAGACAGTGAGTTGTGTAAGGTAGGGAGACAGGATGAGGTTCGGATGTGACAGGTTGGGAGACAGGGTTAGAGTGGGGTGTGACAGGTAGGGAGACAGGCTGAGGGTGGGGTGTGACAGGTAGGGAGACAGGGTTAGAGTGGGTAGTTACAACTTACAGGTAGTGAGACAGGGGTGTTACAGGTAGGGAGACAGTGAGAGTGGTGTGAGACAGTTGAGAGTGGGTGTGACAGGTAGGGAGATGGTCAGAGTGGGAGACAAGGTGAGAGTGAGAACTCCAATAGTTCACAAAGTTTGTCCAGGGAACTGGCCCAGTTGCCTGAGATAAAGGCACTGGACAGGGAAGGCCTCATAAGGAAGAACTCTTTCTCAGTCTGAAAAATAGTGAAGGTTCATAGTGGACCTTGGCAGTAGCAACCGCAACCCACAGGTCTCAAAGATCAACTTTTCAAGACTATGTCACGACTTGTCTCAAAAAATGATTTCTCTCCAATATATCTATGACTTAAATCCAATATAAATCACTAAAGGAATTTTAAACCTTTTTAAGAACTTTCTTTAAATATAAATATGTATACAGATCGATTATGCTAAGAAACCAACTTGTATGTAAGTAATCATGGGACTCGTGTAACTAGTAATGATAGCAGTATTAAAACTTTCCTTTTTCTGTACAGAATATTATTTCACAATGATACTCAGTTAGTATAAGTTATACAAGTGATATTTTATATTAAGAACATTAATTTATTAACAGAATCTCAGACAAAACCAGTGTTTGACAATCAATGTATGTATCCCATTAGGCTGTCATACTTACAAACTTCTTGTTGCCCATGAAAGGTTTTTTTTTTCGATAATGTTGGAAAAACCCACATCCGCCTCAGACCCGATGTATGTTCGCTGCTCCCATAATATCCTCCTCTGAGCTGCAACAAGTAAGCAATGAAAGGTTGGCATACATAGATGTTGTTAAGGATTTAACCACATGAAAGAAGTATGTAAAATCATGATCAAGTTACTTTGTGACCGTGTGAAACACAGGTGCAAGATACAAATTTTTTTTTCAGATGATCGGCCTCTATATGTATATATATGATATAAGGTACCCAACGGGAACAAAACCAGCATGCTGAACAAACATGATAAATGGTGCAACAATCGAGCAGATCTCGGGTTTCTCCTTGTGGACGTCACTTAGAAGCATAAATCTAAGTGTTGGCACAATTTATTTCATTAAAATCCATCAAATACCAAAAAAAATGATGATAAGTTTCACAAAAGTCAACGAATTTCAGTCCATGTCGTTTTCGACGTCCATTCCGTTTCATGAGTAAAACACAGTTTCTGCTCGATTCCTTCGATATTAAAGAGAAACGTACCACATGTCCACATGCATTCATCAAATAATCCCTTTTCCTGTCAGTCTGCGAGGTATAAACTGAATTATGATCTTCTACATACATAAACAACCTGAAAATACATCGAACGATCTATATTTTGACAGTTTACATCGCCATGTAAATACAGTTCCGTACTTAATATTATGCGATGATTTGATTGGTTAAGACCGCTACCGGAAAGTGTCACTACTTTTCCCGCGAATTGAATCGGAACTCCTCGGTTATATAAGTTAAACGAAAAAAAAACAAAGATGAACACTGAACAGAAAAATGCCTTAAAGTTTGTTCAGGATGGACATAACGTCTATATAGGAGGCTGTGCAGGTACCGGTAAATCATATTTGGTGAAGGAAATCGTTACCTGTGCGATAAAATCGGGGAGTAAAGTGGCATTGACGTGCACAACTGGCGTTGCATGTTGTCTTTATCCACAGGTAAACAATAACAACATTACTGTATATTTTTTGTTATTTTTGTCTCCAGTCATAGTTACGTGAAACATCAAACAATCCACAAGCATGAAACTTGCTGAAGTAAATGAGGGGTTGAGTTTAAAATGGTCCTAATGATCCCTGCTCATTACCGGAAGAAGAGGAAGAAAAATAAATCTCCAGTCGGGCCCGAGTGATCGAACCCTGACTGCCAGTGTGACAGTGAGACACTCCAACTATGTTTGCTAAGAGTGAACCCGTCCACAAGTATGTTGTAGTGGCTTATATCACTCAATTACTAACCCCTCACGTATTTTTAAAGCTCCAGCTTTAATAGTGCCATAGATGAAGCCACCTCCCCCCCCCCCACCAGAAGCAAAGCAAGGCTTTAGGTAGAACCATAAAAAGACCACCGTCCTAAAATTTCGGCTTTTCATTTTGGTGCTGGCGGAAATTAGGTTCGACAGTCTTAATGAAAAACAAACTATGAGTTGGATTTGTTCAACAAGGTAGAACCACTGGCCTGCTGTAAGCTAGCTGGATAGCTTCCTCTTAAATTCGCTCCCATTAAAATTCAAATCATTATTGTGAGGGGCAAGTGATTATCAGTCTATGACGTTAGCAATTCGGCCCTAAAGACGCACAGAACAATTTTACACTCATGTCATCTAGCTAACAATTTAATACCCCCCCCCCCCCCCGCCACCAGCATGGCAACTGCTCAGTATAAAATTTTTGTAATACTTACCATTCGACTGTATATAATTTCAGATGTATCACCCTATGACAGTACACAAATGGAGTGGCTTAGGAGATGGGAGGTTAACAGCATATCAACTCAACACACTCATAGATGCAGCAGATGATCGCTATGTAGGGGCTGCTGAAAGGATAAAAGATGTTGACATCTTAGTAGTTGATGAGATTTCAATGCTAAGTAAAGCCATGTTTGAAAAGTTGGAGTCTGTCATGAGTCATGTTAGGGGAAGCAGCAAATTATTTGGTGGGGTGCAGCTAGTCGTTGTCGGAGATTTTTTACAACTCCCTCCTGTCAGAAATTCAAGGTACAATGACCCTGGAGAATTCTGTTTCCAGTCTGATGTTTTTCCTGTACATTGTATATATCTTCAACATGTTATGAGACAGACAGATGAACAGTTCATTAAAGTGGTGCGGAATCTTGCAATAGGAAAGGTTGATCATCAGATCAGTGCTTACATGAAATATTTAAGGAGACCTTTATCTACATCTTGTCAAGAAACAACTAGACTCTTCTCTGTTAACATATTAGCAGACATATATAATAGAGACTGCTTAATGAAATTGAAAGGTGACATATTTGAGTTTGAAGCAATTGATGAGGGGAAGGAGCAGCACTTAAATACACTGATTGTTCAGAAGACACTCTGGTTAAAGAAAGATGCAAAGGTAAATACAGATTCAATTAAAAGTTGAATTTCACAAACTTCAATCAATTAACAGTTTAGTAATGTGAAATATATGTTTGTTTAGTTTTATATTGGTTGCATAAAGGATTAATAACTGTAATTAAAACCAATTAAAACCAATTTGTCACATGCACACATCTTGCATTATAAGCAACAAAAAATTAGATTTGCAATTCACAAGACAGACAAGTATTGATTTAATTACCTCTATATATACACCATTAAAGAAATAAAATATCTTATTCTTAATTTAGTAAAATGCTCATATATTAATTTATATAATTAATTTAAATTTATAATTTTGCTAATATGCAGATGGACACCTGTAGTATTAATTGGTTTTTATTGTTTATAATTAAATCAATGTAAACATAGGTAAAAAATAATTGTTATGAAAACTGCTTTAAAAATATTTTTTTATGTTCTTGATTTAGGACAATACCCTACATTTAATAATCACTTATGTACAACATGATATATTAATTGACTCCAGCATTGCCATTTCACTCTTTCAATATATATTTGTATATAGCTTAAAGGTATACTACTGTAATTATGTCATGAACTATCACAACATACCATATTTTTATGTGTAAGCCCAATCAAGTATTCATTTACCTAATTATTCATTTCAGGTGATGTTACTGCGTAACCTGTCTGACCAACTTGTTAATGGTTTATGTGGTACTGTGGTTGATGTTAGAGAGGGTGAAGTAGATGTCAACTTCTCAACAATAAACAAGCTAACTACTGTAACAAGGATGAATTTTGCAGGTATGGCATGCATGCTCAGGTGAAATATTATCTTATTCAGACTCATTGCAGTTTAGCCCAGTAGATTAGTTGTCGTTCTACAAATTGTATGGTTAATTTTGATTCGCGGATGGGAATATGTTCTTTGTGACATTTGATAAACAACAATGTGTTTGAGATCATCAATTCATTATACTCTGTTAGCAAAAAGAGTGAAATGGTGTTAAAGCCGTAAGAAGCAAATCATTACTTTGTTGTTAATAGACAATAAACCAAAAATAATTAATAATTTCATGTGCATTTAAAACACTTCCAAAAACATTTTATATATACCTTTAGAATAAGCTACCTGTTTAGTGATTGTTATTTAATGATGAATTTTTAGAGCTAACACACATCATTGTTAAAAGATAAGGGGTTTTCAATAATATATATTTATGTATGCATTTTCAGTATTTGATCCAGCCTCCAACAAGAACTTAGCAGTGAGAAACCAGGTACCACTGAAATTATGTTATGCCATCACAGTACACAAAGCGCAAGGGATGACACTTGATAGGTATCTAATTTACAGACATTATTTATTTTTTCTGTTACATAGGACATGCAAATGTATAGTTGAGGAATGGAATATAATTTGAGACAATGATGCAGTATTTTAAGTCATTTTTAAGATATTTATTAGTGCTAAGCAGTTAACCCTTGAGCATATTGCATTCTGTATACTTATATAAATGATAAAAAATTGTAAATTCAAAATGACAGTGATAGTATTTTTTTATTTGGGTATTTATATATAAATCCCACCAACACAATTTAGGTCAAAGAAAACATTCCAGCTTTAATAGTGAATAAAGACCCCTGGAGGAGAAACTAAGGCCTAGGGTAGAACCATCGAGCTTCTGTAAGCTAGCTGGATAGCTTCCTCACATGATAAATTTGCCCCGAGCAGGATTCGAACCACCAGTGGTGAGGGTAATTGTTTATCAGTCTACAACGTTAACCACTCAGCCATGGAGGCTTAATATTAATAAGATACTTTGCAGCTATTTTTTGTTTGAAAAAAAATTGTGTTGTAAATTGATAATATTGTAAACTTACATTTAGGGTTGAAGTTGACTGCAGGCAGATGTTTCAGTCTGGACAACTAGCTGTGGCTCTGGGCCGTGTTAAAACTCCTGATGGTTTACGAGTTGTGAACTTCACTGAAGACGCTGTTCTTCCTCAACCTTCATCAGTTACAGAATTCTTAAACCGACAATGGATACCAGCAGAGGTTGATAAATCCTGCTGCCAAACAAGGTGAGAACTTAATGTACTTTGAAACTTAGTAGCTTGGCTGTTTTGATAAAAAGTCTAGATATTGTCATCATGTATGACGTCTGTGTTGTTGTTTCAAAAACTATAATGTTGGCTAGGTCTTTTGAATGGCATCTTTCATCGTGACATTTCCTTTCTTATTGTTCTTGTCTCTTAAATGTCATCAAAGTTACAGCAATTTATTGTTCGTATTCAAGAATTTAATATTCCTAGTTACATTCTAAGACATTTTATTGGTTTACTGTTTATTGTTGTCGATTTTCTTTTTTCCGATTTGCTTCTGACTGTTTTATTTGAGGAGAAAGCAAAATTTTCTGTCATTTTAGATACAGCCTTTGCATTACTTTTTTTGGAAATAACTGACTGACCCAATATTACTCCATTTATGTTTCTTCTGTACTGTAGAGCTGTAGGATTAGTGTTTAAACCATTAAATTTTCCTCGGTGTTGACAGAAGTTATTTTCAATAGCGTCTGAGTTGATCATTGCAGGAACTAGTGAGGTACCAGGATGATTTTCAATGATGTACTTACACAATTCAATGAATCCTATTATAGATGATTGTACATCTTCATGACATTGGTATGACATTAGAGATTTTTTACTGTCCATGTGAGAAGACCAGTTTAGGAACCACTTTTGCACTGCTTCTAATTTAGTTATACGCACATCATTAATCTCGTTAATTGTTCTTCGGTCTCTGAATATATCTATCAGGATTGATGTATTTTGTAGCAATTCGATTGCTCCATTAAGTGATGTTCCCTTTGCATGTTGCTGATAAGACTCCATTAAGTTTAACATGTCATAATTCAGAACTTCTTCGGCAAGTTTGTTTCTCATCTTTTCAGACTGATTGGGAAATATATGTTCGTTAGTCAAGTATTTGTTAATTTGTATTGGATTGGTTCTGTCCCATTTGTAAGCATCAATCCACATTTTCCATGTTACTTCATATCCAGATGGTAACTTTAGTATTCTTGTACATTTTTCATGGGTGCCACTTTTCAACATGTTGTTTCTTATCTTTTTGAAAGTATGTGATGGGTCCATCATGAAAATCATATCCTTTGTGGGGTCACATGGCATAGGGGCTTTCATCCTGCTTTTGATGTTGTCTGATGGGAAATGCAGGGACATGAACGACCTGTTACTGACTGCACCATCCATGCATATGTATTTGCAGCTGAAACCATGCAGCGAAAGTAACTTTACAGAGTCCCATACATGAATATATATTTCGCAAGCATTCACTTGATTCGAGATGAAGTGCGCAAAAGGGAAACGAAAGCCAGATATGCCTTGGAATAGGAATTGAAGCACATGTGTCCCTAATTTCTTGGATTTTTTCCCTTCACGCAGTGCTGTCAGGTTTTCACTCTCTGTCCCCATGTCAACAAAACCAACCATTTCAATTGACTTTCCACTTTTCTGAATCTCTAGCTTTTCTTGAATAGACATTTCATCCAAAAGAATACCCCCTATTCTGCCACTTTCTGTAATGTTCATTCTTACTGCCTCCTGGTCCATCCAACGGAATACGTCAGTTGATAAACCAGGCTTATGGGTGATGCTGTTTTTGTAAAGCAATATCATCGATGGTGATGGTAACAGCAGAAGCCCTGACTGTCGAAGTTGAATGTAGCTCAAAGGACTTCTGGTGTACCAATTTAGGCACTCGTTCATTATTTGCCTGTCCCATTTATTTTGTTTGGCATTTTCATTTTTACAATTTTGTATTTGTGACATTATCAAGGTAAACATGGCTTCAGTAGCCGTTGGTATCAGTTCTTTCACTTTTTCATATTCACTTTTTTTAGGCGTTGTTTTCACCAATTCTACTTTTTGCCTTTTACATGTAATACATTGTTGATGTTTCATGAAGTTAAATGGGACCGACTGTTTGCAGTATTTCGAACGGGAAATTCGCTTCTTCAAGGATTTTTTCTCAATGATTTCAGTCATACAGTTTTGTTTCCATTGTATTTTCTTGTTCATTAAATCAGAACCTTCACACAATAAAATCGTCTTCACTGTTTCACATACACTTTCCACTCCCACTTTAGTACAAGGATAGTGTTCTGAAATAAGCAGTTGGTTCAAATCAACAGACACACCTCTTATGATAACAGAAAATGTGTTTTCTTCAAATATTATTGTTTTACAGACTGAAATGTTGTTAACTAACATGTCAGTTACATGTTCCACCTCAATCTCAGTTTCTGTACAGTTTTTTACAACAAATCCTCTTGGTAGTGATGATGTGATAGTTGCTGTGTTGAAAACACTGTCTGATGATAGAAGATGATCTTCTTTCCAGACAAGTGCATAAAATGCTTGTTTTTTTTCAGCAAACATTTTTCGGGTTGGTTTTATGTCAAACACTCTCTGTAAAATAGTGCCAAGTTGATCGGCTGTCAGATTTTGTGACCCATCTTCTGAATCTAGGAGTTTTTCCATTTTATAGGTGTCTAAGATATCTTTGACACATATGCTGCCACCCGAATCAGCTGAGAGATGTTGAATAAGCCTGCGGAATAGAAAAAATATAACTTTAAGAGACATCATGACATTGTACACATTAAGGGCTTTGACACAGCTAGAACAATTTGTTCATGTCAATTTCAGAAAATACATAAGCTTGTGTTTCATCTCAGTTTAAAATTCTTTCTTTATACAACAGAAAACATATGCATTAAAGTTCTGTATTTCATTTTGCATTTTTATGCTTTCAGATGTAACAGACAAATAGAAGAAAAGCAAGATGATAGTACAATATTGTCCGTTCAGCCTTTAGACCCTGATATTGACTTTGATGATGATACAACTGAGCTGTTGGCAGGTCTTGACCTTGAAAATGTAATTCCAGAATCCCATTCTGTGCAACAAAGTAATTTATCTGTTCCAAAGGATATCAAAATTGAAGAAGAACTTAATTCATTGATGTTTAAAGAACCTTCAAGAGAACAGCAGACTGTGTTTAATAATTTCATTGAGTATTTACTTGATAATAGTGAAAAACTACATAATTTTTGTGCACCACACTACTTTCACCTTTTACAAATATTCAATACCAATGTGAAAGACAGTAAAAAACAAAAAGGACAGACTGCTTTTTTCAAAGCCTTCCAGTCTTATGTAACATCTGGTGAATATAAAGCTTCATTGTTGAATTTAATGCCAGAGTCTACTCATGTTGATGTCATTTTTCAATTAGGTTATGATATAATGTCTATTTTAAGGAAGTACATAACAGATAAAGCAGCTGAAAACATACCACAAGATTTTTCTCAAAACTTTACTAAGAGACAGTTTGGCAGTGACATGACCGATACAGCTAAAGGAAAAGTGCGATATATTGGGGGGTACATTGTTGCTAAACTTAGATACCGAACAAATTTGATAATACGGAGAAATGCCTTCAAAACTGAAGCATCTAAAATGGAAATGTATGAGTTGGCCACAAGAACATTGAAATTTTTACATTCGTTGACATGTTCTGAGATTTCGTCATCTGAATATCCAGAGAGTTTGAAGGAAACGGCAAGAAAACAAAATATTAATAGAGGTCTCACAAATGTGACTGACAAGGCATATGAGTTCTTTGAAATTTTAATTAGTGTTATTTTATCTGATCTTACAGTAGAAAACCTTAACAAGTTTGGTGCAAATCTGCATAAGCATATAATAGATTTGGTAAACTCAAATACTGATTTGTACAACAGTTTTATTCATGTTTTATGTAAAGCTACTGATACTGAAGAGTTTTCCTTTGACAGCCCAGATGTTGAAAACAATATTCAATCTAATGTCAGTTCTTGCTTACATGACATCACTTATAATGTTGATGTAATAAATGAACTTTTTAGTAATGTTCTGGACATGACTTGTTCAGTTTTGTTTAAACAGTTTTCTGGGGATGTAGTTAATTCTTTTAAAATCAAGAAAAAAATGGAGCACCGCAAACAGGTTCATGTTTCATCTTCGAAACCTAAAAAAAGTAAAGAAACTTCATCTGACTTAAAAGAACCAGTTCCATCAACATCTGGGCTCTCAAAGGTCCAATTAGCAAACCCGGTACCCATACCAGCAACATTGAGCAGTAGTCCTGCACTACAAAAACCTCTTATGTCAGAGAAAACAGCATCCTCTGATGAAGATGAAACATTTTGTCCAAAGTGTAGCAAATTGTATGTTGATGGAGCAGACTGGATATGTTGTGATAGTTGTAATAAGTGGTTTGATAGAAAATGTGCAGGCTTATCAAATGCTATAAAATGGAAGAAATTTTCCAAAAAGGGTGTCAGTTTTTATTGTATGCACTGTCAGTGATTTACAGTACTGCTTAGTATAACTTTTTCGCCATGCAATGTAATTTCTCGTTGTATTAATGTGCAATATTATTCAAGTTAAAGCTGTATACTTGGCTTAAAAAGGAGATATCTGTGCTAGTCTTGTTTTAGGTTTTCATCTGGTTTATGTTAAGTCTAGTCTGACAACTTGTAATATTAATTCTACTTAAATATATTCCTATGCTTTGTACAGGTTTTTGTATGTAAGTCAGTTTCAATCTTTTACCAGCTTGTGATGTTAGGAGAACCATTTTATCAACATTTCAAGTTCTATGAAAATGCATTATTAAGTTATAAATGCAACAATATACAGTTATTAGTTCTATGATAGAATTGAATGTACTTATAAGCCAGTATATGTATGTCTCATAATATATTTTTAGTGACAATTGGATAATACAGTTCTAAATCTGCTTTATTCATATTGAATAGTAATTAAAATGAATGTTCACTCTGTAAATAAAACATTTCACCAACAACCATGCATTTCCTTTTATATTTCATGTTGCAATATTTGCTGAATTACAAAGTTCAGCTGGAATCTCAACTCATTTTGCCTATGAGGCTATGTTAAGAATGTAGTACCTGCATAATGATCATATCTAGCTAGTGTTGGCTTAAACATTTGATTTTGTGTCAAGCACCAGGTACATTTGACCAGTAGCACCTTCTTGCACTAAGTAAAAATGACATTTAGTTGTCAGGATTCTTGGTAAGCTAATTATTTCTGTCATCTTCCACTTGTCTGACAAACATTATGTTACTGCAGAATGTTATCTATAGTGTATAATCATTATAGATGATGTATATTGTCAGATTAGCTCCACATGTGCAAGATATATTTTATATATATAACATACAGGTCAATCATCTAAAACAATTTTGTATCTTCCACCTGTGATTAGCTCATTAGTAGAGCATCTGATCTGCCAGAAGAAGAAAATTGACCATGTGGCCTCTCATTTTCCCTCTTCTATTCATTGGTTTTGAATGTGGTTGGAATATATAGGCCGATAATCTGAAAAAATATTGTATCTTGCACCTGTGACCTGTGGTTGGAATCATAGAGCCTGAGAGGGAAAGAAACTAATATGATAAGAAAAAAATGTGGAGTGTCTATTAAAAAAGGGATAAGAGAATGTATCAATTTGTACATGGAATAATAATTATGAGGTATAAATTGTTCAATAAGCTCAGAAGTAGAGCATCTGACAAGCAAACAGGAAATATTCCATTCTATTCTGTTACTGATTTTGTGGTCATTTTTCACATAAAATCGAGTGTTTTTTTTGCAATGTATCCTATGGAATATATAGATTGTATAACAACATTACCATGTTACTAAGGCCATTTTCATTTGAAGACTAGAAGTATGATTTCTCAAAAAAAAATCTGTGAACTTTTACAGTTTAAATCTGGCGCTCGAAAACGTTGTTTACAAAGCAAGGTGAAGGTCGTTTCAATAACTCCTTTTTCCCGATAAGTCTAAATTACGATATGCATAATATGATACATAATAAATATATTCATACACCATAATACATAAATTAAGTGAGAATTACGGAAAATAAAAAATAATGGTATTTTACCCTGTTTTATTATTGACCAATCGTAGAACGTTGCTGCTTCACTTCTTTTTGCTGTCACTTCAAAATTAAAATGGCCGGCGGTACGTGAAATGTGTTAGCTCTGTTGGTATTTTCAGGTTGTTTATGTATGTAGAAGATCATAATTCAGTTTATACCTCGCAGACTGACAGGAAAAGGGATTATTTGATGAATGCATGTGGACATGTGGTACGTTTCTCTTTAATATCGAAGGAATCGAGCAGAAACTGTGTTTTACTCATGAAACGGAATGGACGTCGAAAACGACATGGACTGAAATTCGTTGACTTTTGTGAAACTTATCATCATTTTTTTTGGTATTTGATGGATTTTAATGAAATAAATTGTGCCAACACTTAGATTTATGCTTCTAAGTGACGTCCACAAGGAGAAACCCGAGATCTGCTCGATTGTTGCACCATTTATCATGTTTGTTCAGCATGCTGGTTTTGTTCCCGTTGGGTACCTTATATCATATATATACATATAGAGGCCGATCATCTGAAAAAAAAATTTGTATCTTGCACCTGTGGTGTGAAACTGTATGATTCAAAATCGCAATATAAGCGAAGGTGCTTAAAAAACTTACACATACCACAGAAAAAGAGGTAAAGGTCTACTGAACTTTTATCTTGTTTTCAAATACAACCAATTTTCGACTGAACAAACTAAAAAATGCTTAATACTATATGATGTAAAAAATGTGCGACCAAACTAGCATAGTAATCGGACATTTTCGGTTTCCACCGGTTCAGTGACAGTGTGCACCGATATTTAGTGCCATCCGTATACGGGTCAGCACAGTGAAACAACGTCAGTAATAATGAATTTGGATTTATTATGGATGGGTTATTTTGTAGAAGAGACCTTATAGGAAGATTAAACTATGCCTTTAAGCATGTTAATGCAATTTAGCAATTCTAAATATTCGATCACCACTCCCCACCCACCCATTTTACAACGAAATTCACAACAAGTCATATATACAACCAAAAAATACATGAATAGGAAGGAAAAAAATGTAAACTAGCATAAATCGTGATAAGGAAACATATATTAAAATATTACCTTCAAATTCTTGCTAAAAGCGACTTTCCTTTCACTTGGCGCCCTCGTTCCTGGCAGACGCTTGCATGACGCTTAATTGGCGCGTTTATCTCACGGATACAATTTAAGCACGTTTACAGTGCGGATAAGTTAAACATATATACGTGCTTAGATGTTAAAAAACGTGTATCAATATTTTTCCATTACATTGCAATTAGACTTGGCAAATGGATTAGTTTGGCATTAAAATAACATT
Organism: Mactromeris polynyma; assembly: GCA_032209605.1. NCBI lineage: Eukaryota > Metazoa > Mollusca > Bivalvia > Venerida > Mactridae > Mactromeris > Mactromeris polynyma. The sequence continues at coordinate 46,358,294 of JASFXZ010000002.1, forward strand.
GCTACAAAGTGTCAAACTAACAAAAGAAAAAATGTCAAACAAATAATGGAAGAGCAGATATTGGGCTGACATTTGTTTTGATTTAACTCTGGCCAACATTGGACCGATGATAACATATATATTTTTTCCACAATAATAAAAACTAGTTTTCATGTTATAATTGTTACAAAGATGTAATATTAAACACTACTGTATTTGCACACATAAAAAAATAGTTGAAATGCCAATGTTTCCCGCAAACTTCTTGCAACATGATTTTTTGCATTAAAGATTCTTGCGAACTTCTTGCAACACAAATTATTTTATTCAAGTTTGCCGCAAACTTCTTGCAAAGTTGCGGCTAGCCGCGAACTTTCTGCGAATTTGCAGCAAAGTCGCAGTAACTTCACCGCTAGCCGCGAAGTCCTGCGAACTTCTTGCAAACCTTACTGTGACTAAAAAAGTTTGCGGCTAATTTGCTGCAAATTTGCAGCAAATTTGCTGCAAACTTTCTGTTTTCATAAGGGTACATATATATATACATGTGTGTGTTATTGGATTAAGTAATTGAAATTAAATATAATTGACATGGACTTAATAATATTGTTCGTGGATCATCGTGTTTATATTAACTTTGTGACTTCTTTAACTACATTATATAATAGTTATTAGTGTTAAGTATTTTGTGTATGCGAGTTGTTTTTTTGGTTAAAAAATGGAGTACCTATGCATCGAGTGCCGGTGCAAAGTTGTTAATGATGACGAGGCAGTGTCGTGCAACTGGTGCGATCAGTGGCAGCACATAGCCTGTGGTTCCGGTGAGTAATTTTCACATACTTGATTATTTATGATACTGTACAATATCATTTTATAGCATAAAACATGTTACAATGCTGTAATGTTTGGGTCAATTCGTCCTAAAAACCATGTTCGTCCTGGGTCAGTTCGGCCCAATATTTTTAAAAAGTGTGCCGAATTGACCCATGACAAACATAAAATCGTGCCGAATTGACCTGGGACGAATATGGTTTTTAGGGCGAATTGTCCTGTATCCGACTGTTTCATTGGTTGAATTTTCAATAACCCAAACCTTGCGAGATTTTCCCCTTTTTAAAGATTACGTCTATTTTTCGTTCAAATCATACAAAAATTATCATGTTTCTCATTTTATATTATGTTACAACAATAAATATTTGTTAAACATAAATAACTAAAAAGTATATTATTATTCTCCGGAAATCTATCGGACATTACCGAGTGCCTAACGCGGTTGTTGATTGGTCGAGATTCATATCCCATAGTTCTCTCGATTCTCAACAGCTCTCGGGCATTTCCGTACCACTTCGTTACTCGGATAACTTGACGTAGTTGGCCAAGGATTTCCGAATGAGTTCTCTGCATGAAGCGCGAACTTTGGCATTTGAAATTTGCATTTGTAAACAAAACATACAGACATGTTCGCCTTATTAAACTGGGAAGACTCCACGTTTTCCGTGGTAGGGTTAAGTGCCATAGTATCCCCCAGGAAAGAGATCCACGAGTATGCTGTCGGTGACCACGTAACGACAAAATTTAAAGGCAAAGTTTACCCGGCTACAATTTATGAGATCGGAGGTGAGTATAGGCTGTATTATATCGATACTTTATTTGTAGCAGCATGCCCAAAATGCAATTGACGCTCTATTTTTAATCAGTAATTGATTATGTGATAGTTTACCCACACGATAAATGAATCTGGATGCCTAAATGTCGAATATTGGAATCGGGTCAACGCGACCCCTAACCAACTCGACCCCTACTATATATCATATTCATATTCTCCTATTTTTTGGCGAGTCAACTGGACCCCCTCGACCCCCTCTCAGTAGGGTTCCGTCTCAATACAGTTGTTCACTTGGTAATTTGGATACCCATTCACAAATTATGAGCAGAATAATAGCATTTGCTTTTGTGACAAAGGCTGCAAGTGGGGGCATCTGTGTCCTTTGGACACAATTCTAGTTTCTATTACTATATTGTGCCTTATATTGTTATTCAAACGTCGAAGTAGTTATAAATGAAGATGTTAGAAAATCTTAGAAGTATCGTCACGGACATATTTAATAAACACAAATGTACTTATAACAGGATAACAAATCATTTGAATTTATTATAACATCTTAATATGTATTTAATAAAGTGGGCCGTTTCGTCTGACAATCTGGGCTGTTTTGTGGTGGGTCGATTTGATTCAGGGTCAACTCGGCCCACTTACAATCTCGGCCCGGTCCGACTCTGCCCAATAATGGAGGCGATATATAAGATATATTTAACCTTTAAGTGATGAATTTTGATACATTGATCATTAATATTTAAGTTAAAACCAATTAAATGTAAGTTGAAAACATAATTGAATATTCCCAGTGCATTGAAGACTTTTTACTCAACGTAATGTATCATTTTCTTTCATATTGTACATACAAGTTCATTGATAATTTAAGCGTCCGCATATACGATTCAAACTGGTCAATAATTATGATGACCCCCCACCAATTAACGACTCAACCACCTTCGGTGTGAATATCTTTGCCTTTTCATTGCGCTTAAAAAGACGACTACTATTACGTTCTTTAACATGCCGAAGATATGAACAATTTTGCCTTTTCATTGCGCTCCATAATTGGGCCGAGTAGGACCGGGCTGAGATTGTAAGAGGGCCAAGTTGACCCTTTACCGGTCGATTTGACTGCTATTCTGTCGGCCAGTTCCCAACTTTTATTTCCATATTCACATGCTTAGTTGCATTTTATTTCTGCGGGAAGCTTGTGAATAATGAACGGAATCAGTATATTACTGTATGTTAGCTTTAAAAGACTTGAGTTCTCAAGCTGTGAAGTGAATGAATTGGGGCATTTGTTGTTTATGTTGTTAAAATCCACCAATGAGGAACAGCAGCAGCTGAATCTTACTAATTGCGTAGCATGATTAAGCAGTTTAGTCTGATGGTGTACTAGTTCAAATTCATTCGGGAATATAATAGCATTTTGTGCATAAATTATTCCATTTACGTGAGCTAAGAATGACATAGTCTTGGCTGTATTACAACCTAAAACATTATCAAATATTTGCAAACTTTCCATTAGGTAACGCCCATATCCAAAAGCGATGCCCATGTCAAGAAATGACATGTCTTGGATAATTTGCTGTTACTTATAATATGGTTAGTGTATTACTATGCAGCAATAGCTTTATACTGTGTTTGTCTATTACAGAGGACAGAGGTCGTCTCAACAAGAACCTCAATACTGGATTCAAGGTGGACCTGTCAAGTATGTTTTTTCTTTTGAAATTCAAGGGATTTATTTGTCTTTCAAATATTGCATTAGTAGACAGTCTAGTTTTTCACATGAGCTGATGCACAGTAAATGTCCCAATTTTTGTTCGCATCTAAGGCATAAAATAAAGTTTCTTGTATTTTTATCATATTTACTTTTTTGGATACTATGATACATATAGAAATATGCCCAATTGATAGAAATATAACTTCTTGCTTGCCTTAAATGATTTTTATTCACACTAAATAACTTTATGCATAAGGGGACGGACATTACAGATAACATTTCAATGTTTGTAAATAATTCCATTGAAACCTGTTTTATTAAACATTTTTCCCCAAATTCTTAAAAACCTCATGGGGGACTTTTTTTGACACTACTTGCTAAGAGGAAAAATGTTTGTAACAAAATTGTGTTGATATTCGTGGCAATGATATTACATCGTCCTTTGACTTCCCTAATTTTCTTTATAAATTTAAAATATTAATTGGATTTTTGTTTGTTTATATTGTCCTATTAACAAAAAAGTAGAATATAGGGAATTGCAGAAAAGGAGACCATTGCATCGGTACCTGTTTTGGTTTTTCAAACATAAGTTTGGAAGTGTTTATGCTAGAACATTATGCCTTATACCAAACTAACAAGCATTTAATTCTTCAAAGGAAAAGCAAATGTCTCATGAAATACAACTATTGGTTTTCTTATAATATTGTGTTGAAAGAGTGGAACACATTGCATACATGTAAAAATGGACCATTTTGGGGTCTTCAACATTTTATAAATTTAAAACAGTAAGAGATTTCTCCTTAAAGTTTTCAGCACACCTGAAACTTAGTTTTTATCTTAAATGAATGTGTAGTTTTTCAGAACTGAGCTTGTGCAACTATTTATAAAAAAATTGATGTCTTCATTCAGTGAAAAACTTCGGTCCGCCACCCTGCTGCAGCACACATAACCACATTGCACAATTGCTTGTTAAGAAGTGAAGCAGCACAAAGATCAATAATTAAATCTCAACAATTTCAGGAATTGGGGTTACTGATGAACAAATGCAAGGCAAGAAGCGCCAAAGGTCCTCAGATGACGTACAAGACGCCCCTTGACCACAGCAGAAGCCCCACCACAAGTCAGCTGGAGAAGAGTCAAATGATCCCCTCGGTAGCTAGTGGCTTTTTATTTTTATGAAAATATTGATGTAGTTCTAGCCCTGGTGTCTTTGTAATGAAATAATTTTATGTGGAACACGAAAAATCGGTCATGGTGCAGCTGGAAATCAAACCCTGGACCAGGTTCCCTGGTCTCTAGATAGCCAGTCCAGTGTGCTAAAAGCTACAACACTGCGACCTAATGTCATTACGAGGCAACTTTTAACAGCTGCCACACAAAACTTTGTAGTAATTTGTATTTAAAATAAAACTTTGTGGAACCCAAAAATTGGTGTTGGCATAGCAGGGGTCTGACCAGTTGTAAAACATTTGTGCAAACCTCTAAACATATTTGTTCAAAGATTAATCTCGTAGTTACGTTTGATTCAATGAATAGACAAAATATTTGTATGTTTTTGGTCAGTTAATTATATGAAATTGACATGTTATGAATTGACATTTTAACAGAACAACAAGCCCGGCAGATATTGCTGTAGAGAAGAGCATTGGCATCCGCCCCACTTGCCAAAGCTGTGACCCCACTATTGACCCCACTATTGCCAGCAAAACCTAGCCAACAGATGACAGGTCAACCAACCTCCTATTTGGATGTGTCAACCACTGCTCTCGATGACGTTACCACTAATAACCACAACGAGGCTGCATCAACTAGTGATTTAAGCTGGAGCTTTGGTTCTGATGTATCCTATCATACACTGGGATCTGCCTCTCAGGTATATCAATATAGGCAAATATCTACAGTCAATATTTTAATAATTCAGTAGGCATTCATAAAAATGAGTTGGAACTTTCTGGAATGTAGTTCATTTAGATCATGACTGTTATCCATCTGTTCACAAAAGAAGCACTGTATGACTCAACAGTATTACATGTCCATCATTGACAGTGTTTTATTATAAACCTACATTTCTGAGCATACTTTCTGAACATATTGGTGAAGAGTCAATTTTGGTATGCACCATGCTCATGATTGGAAGTTGTTTTTTGACATTGTTGGAAGAGAAGCCACATGCAGTTAGCAAAATACTATCTATTGGTGACTTTTTACATACTAATCATTTACTCTAATTGTAATTTTCAGGTGTGCACGTCCACCTATGCCCCCCCTCCACCCTCTGCCACAAGAGTAAGCTTCATGGATATGATGTCAGACAGGAATGAGGTAATTTATGATTGACAAATTAATTGCTTCGTCACAGTTTCATAACTTCTGATACAGAAATAAAAGTATATAATTAATGATCAGGCCTCCCACACTTCTGGCATAACACACCAAAATTGTTGCTGTTTATTCTTTTCATTGTTTGGTTAAACTTTAACATTGTTTCAAAAATATATTGAAAGATAAATCTTGTGCATTTTCAGGTTCAGGTATCTAACTGTTTACAAGGAGCGAGAGATATCCTGTACCCACAGACAGAAAAGCCATGCCACAGCTGCTGCGACCTTCTCCAGCAATTGCAGTACAGGGTGACTCAACTGGAATCTGAGGTATTTGTCATACAATTGATGTGAAATCTTAACATAAATGTTTACTCAGACTTGCTCTTTTTTATGACCGAGTCTGATTTCAGACTTTGAGATTTTAAATATTCCTTAAGTTCTATTGTTAACTTGATGTATTCAAATATTTGTCAAGATTATCTCATAGCATATTTGCGCTCATGATAAGTATAGTGGCTGCCCCAATTAGGCGTCCAATCAGTTCTAGCTTTCAGTTTATATAGCATTTATACATCATTTTATTGTAACAAAACGCTATCCTATACCGAAAGTCAAATAGAAAAATATACATCAACAAATAAGTAGTGTAACAGCCAAATAAACTCAGATTCTTTTCTAGTTTGCGCTTCGCTTCTGGACTATGGATGACAGTGCCGATAGTGACAATGAGAGTTTATTCTCTGCTTTTAATTCTGACAATTTTGTGCCCTTAGTTTAATTAAACTGTATGCACAAAGTGAAAGTAGTGACAGTGAGAATGAAAGTATCATAGGACAAAATGTCATAAATCCAGCATAAGCTCATTTCAACCAGCTTATTATCTTATCAGTATCAGTCGTTCACAGCTAGATAGATAGCGATAAGCCTATGTGTTTATCAGTTTATCAGGAGTAGTAAAGAACTGAAGATAGATGGATGGTATAGAATGAGTTAAAAAGACAGTTTTAGGCTTTATAATCTGGAGTTTCAGGCCTGGAATAGTATGAGGAATAGCAAACCTGCGACTCAATGATACACTGTTCATTGTAACTTTGTACCCTTTATCATATATCTATCATTCTGGAAATGGATAATGCATTGCATATTCTTTTCTGTATTTAAAAGAAAGATTCAGAAGTGTTTCCATGTTTTACAGACGAGACAACCAATGCATCCTCCCTCAAAACTAGTAGACGTATGACAGCTACTCCACTAAGGTGCCCTGCTCCTGCCACAGTGACCGCAACTCCACTTAGGATCTCAGCAACACCAGTCAGGGCACCTCTAACCGTCATACCATTGCTAACCAGCAATGCAGCCAATGGGAGTGATCAATCACTACTGGTTAGTAATACAATCATCAAAGATATTTTGTATAAAGTTTATTTTTACTGCCAATGAATTTATACTGTTTATCAATGTTGTTGGAGTAAATATTTTATCAGTGTACAGTTTCAATATATATAATGTTATGCAAATGGGTCAAATTACAATTGAACCCCTGTTATCCGAACTCGGATTATCCGAAAACGGTGTAGTACTTGAAGTTGATTTTCTCTATTAAGTCGATATAAATTTCCTTCAATCATCTGAACCTGGATTATCTGAATACCATGCATTATTTGAACATGCGGTCAGCAATCCTGCCGTTTTCACAAGAAATTATTGAAACCGGAGAAGTGCTGATAGGAAGCACGGTGAAAGTATAATCCAACCTCCCAATTATTGAGAAATTAGGTGTGAAATGATCTTGATTAAAGAGTGCCTTTTTAACTTGTGAAATAAGAGCCCATTTTAAGATAAATTGTAAATATTGTTCATGTATTGTTTGTTGTTTTCGAATAGTCAGGGTTTTACTGTTATGTAATATTTGTTTCCTTTCAGCAAATCATCTCTGCTGAGATTAAGCACGAAAACCAGAATGGTCAAGGCCTTGACCAGGGCTATGGTTATAGGTTTTTCAAAGGAACAGCTCGCTACCTGCTCGATGAAAGGTGCGGCAACGGTTGCAGGGGAGCCAAAACAGGCTCTGCCTGTTGCTGAGCGAAATGCCATAATTGGTAATTTTTTACTAAACTTTTTTTTAAATTGTCATAGCTTTTGTTAGCTTTCCCAGCTGATTTTTTTCATAAGGTTTTATTATCCTAAAGGAATAGTTTTTAAGATAGAAGAACATAATTTATGACATTTTCTTTGTGTGAAATTTTAATTGAATTTCAACCGCCTTTTTTGCTTATTTTGTCAATTTCTAGCTTAATTTTCTATGAACCGAACACACTGAAATCTCTTAGAATCTTACGGATTTTTGTTTTTATTTCACTGATGCTCTTGACAGAACTGTAAGTATTTTAAAATCATTCATCTTTTATCAATAATAACCAACACAAAGTCGTAGTTGAAAAGGTCTTCTGTGATCTGTATATTCTTAACAATACAGCAAATATATCTCATTTCAGATGTCATCTCCAACAAGTTTGCCCTACCTTTATCACAGGTAGAAGACAATATGCGTGGGGCCCTGCGCCGGCTGAGGGCCATGTATAAATAGGATTTTAGAAGTGAATATGACATTTACAATTAGATGTCTAAATGTGCTATGTATCACAATTTAAACATGTGCTTTTTATAATGCTTAAATATTTAATGCAATAAGTATTGTGTAGTATTGACCTGTCAACATTTACATAATTTTATGGTTGATGCACACTTTAAATAATATTTTTCTTGCACCCTTTTTGTTATTTTGTCTGTTGTCTGAAAGCAAGAAGCTCAGTCATATGTGTTGGTCTAAATCAAATTTGTTTTTGGTGCATCTGATATTTTGAATGTAATTTAAATAATATTACCATTTTTGTTATGTTTTACTTGCAAAAACCTTATTGTGCATAGCAATGCATATAGTTCTACCCTTAAATGCTCATTTTGTGGTTGATATTAGTGTCTTTCATATGATATTTTCAATGTATTTCACATGGTATTTTTGGTGTCTTCCCATGATATTTTTGATGTATTTCTCATGCTATTTTTGGTGTCTCTTCCCGTGATATTTTTTATGGCTTTCACATACTATTTTTCATATCTTCACATGATATTTTTGATGTCTTTAACATGATATTTTTTATGTCTGCACATGGTTAGCTTTGGTGCTCATGTTTTAAATGCTCATTTTGTTGGTGATATTACAGCGTCTTTCACATGTTTTTTATGTCTGCACATGGTATTTTTGGTGTCTTCCCATGATATTTTTGATGTCTTTCACATGATATTTTTATGTTTTTCAAATGATATTTTTATGTCCTTCACGTGATATTTTTATGTCATCACATGATATGTTTGATGTCTTTTATATATGCTATTTTGAATGTCTTTTATATATGCTATTTTGGATGTCTTTCATATGCTATTTTGGATGTCTTCACATTATTTATCAGTTTTCTCTGTTATCATTGTTCAAAACTAAAGTAAGATTAATTTAAAAGGTTTTTTTATTCATCAAACTATTTTTGTTCGGTTTTAGCCCATACAAACCCGCTTTTTGCTGACTTTAAGGCCAGAAAAACCTGCCATTTCTAACTTTCAACCCAGAAAAAACCCGCCTTTTGCTCACTTTGAACCCAGAAATAACCCGCCTTTGCACACTTTCAACCCAGAAAAACCCGCCTTTTGCTCACTTTCAACCCAGAAAAAACCCGCCTTTTGCTCACTTTAAGCCCAGAAAAAACCTGCTTTTTGCTTACTTTTAACTCAGAAAAAAACAGCTTTAACCAACTTACCAAGAAGTGGGTTAAAACGAGTTTTTAAACACACTTATTTTAGGAAAGTAGGTTTTTATGTATAAAAACCCACCTTTTGCTCACTTATAGCCCACTTAAGATCAACTAAGTAGGTTTTTTAAATCGCTTTTCTAGAAAAAGTAGGTTTTTTATGCATAATAACTCGCCTTTTGCCCACTTTAACTCAGAAAAAAACCATTAAGTTGTCTAAAACTGTGTTTTTTTTCTGCTCGGTAAGCTAAAAGACCCGCTTTTAACCAGGTGCCAATAGCAGGTTTTGCTCACTTATTTGGGAGGGGAGAACATGCTTGACAATGCGAAAATGAATAGTCAATTCACACAGTTTTAGCCAATTCAATACAATCACTACAATAAAAACATTTTCGTTCATTTCTAGGAATTCCTAAATGTCTTCCTTTTTCTATCATAGGTTTGTGAGATGATGATCGAATAGATACAAGACTTGCCCTGAATTTAACAATATCTAAAGCATCAGCATAAGCTTCAACATTAAAATTTGTTTTAAATATATGATAAGATGTTAATTTTTCATTTTCTGCACATTTCGTGCTCCCAATTTGCAAATACTGGTCTTTAAGTCGCTGCACAAAAGTATTAATAAAAACATTACAATTCATTACTCGCTGACTTTCCCATACATATCCAAAACCGTTTGTATATAAATTATGTTTGATAAGACTGACCCAGTTATTATGTCCAAGATAATCTAAGTGAAGTAACATATTATAACATTTGTTAACATATCTACTATCAAGCATGTTCAAAATTTTAATCCAGTACTTAATACATCTTTTATATGCTGCAATGTACATAGGATAGCGACAACAGTCACCCATAATTACTTCATTACATGATCTAATGGGTGCATTTGATTAAGAATCTTTTACATGCATACACATGCACTCTTTTTTGAAGTGTAACAATTACCCTTTTGGCTTTTATAGCCATACATTCCGCCAGTTTAAACAAAGACAAACGGCAGGTAAAATTCAGCCCTATATACATAAACAACTTCACTGTATCAATATGATTTCCATTATAAAACAATTTTTCATGTTTTGACAATTGACCGCCATTTTTGAAAACAACTACTTTGGACTTTTCAACATTTACAGAGAGATGCCAATTTATACAATATTGATTTACAACATTTAACTGTTTTTGCAGTCCAACAACTGTGTCTGAGACAAGGGCAACATCATCTGCAAACATTAAAATAAACACTTCAGCTATATCTGGGTTCAGTTGGACACCAGGTGATCCACAGTTTGCAATTTCTGAAGCTAGTTCATTGATAAATAAACAGAACAAAAATGGACTCAACTTACAGCCCAGTCTTAATCCCATTGGGTAGTCAAAATAATCTGAATAAACAAATCCATTTCTTACACAAGACAGTAGTGTATAGTGCTTGAATAGATTTAAATAAATGACCTAATACACCATTCTGATTTAATGCTTCATAAAGTTTTGCCCTGTTTATTGAATCGAAAGCCTTTTTAAAATCTATGAAGGCCACATAAAGCTTTTTCCTTTTTTTACACAAGTATTTACTGATCAGCGAATATAAAACAAAAGCGTTATCTATTGTGGAGTACCCAGAACGGAATCCGGCCTGAGATTCTGTAATTCTACCATATGCATTAACATAAAAAGTAATACGTTTATTTATAATACTGATATATATCTTACTAAATATGTCAATCAATGATATGCCCCTGAAATTATCAGGTTCATTTAAGCTACCCTTCTTATGTACAGGTATTAATATACAATGTGACCAAGCACTTTGTAAAGTCAGACTTAATGGTAGGTGATCACTCTCTGTCATATTTTCAATACAAAAATTATCTATAACATCAAAGATGCCTCTCGTACTTATAAAATAATCTACAGTACTACAGCCATTACTACCTATATATGTAAAACCCTCAATGTTTTTATCTGCTCCAAATCTACCATTAACAATGTACATGCCATAACTTTTGCAGAATGTTAAAAGCTTTCTGCCAAAAGCATTTACTTTACAATCTCTATTAATTCTTGGTAAGTTCATGTTATCATCAATAATATCAATAAATTGTTGTAGTATTGGCATTCATACTAACAAAATCACTCAAATTACCTGTTCTTGAGTTCAGATCACCACAAAACAATCTTTCACAATTACTAAACAAATTCATATTTTCTGTGACAACATTCTCAAGCAAATTAATACCAGTTTCAGAGTCTGTATTATAGAAGTTCGAACTCTCAGGAGGCAAATACAGGCAAGAAAATATTACATCTTTGTCAATATTAAATAAGTTTTTTTCTAATTTCAAAAATATTCCAAAGCTACAATTTTCTATTGATCTTTCAACATATTTTGCAAGACAACATTTAATATAAACTAAGATTCCGCCCATGCTTCTACCACCAGCTTTAGACTTTTTGGCTAAACAGCTGTAACATAATTTTATAATCAGGTAAAAACTATTTTAAGCATTCAATATCAGTTAACCAAGTTTCCTGTAAACATACAAAGTCATATTGTTTCAAGTAATTTGCAAAGTCACTATCATTTGATTTTTCTAATAAACCATTTACATTCCATGAAAGAAAGTTAATGTGTGTGGGGCTTTGACCACCATCCTATTTACTTCAGTAAGTTGAGTTCTCTGTGGCTTCCATTACCTCTGTTTCATCCCCACGCCTCCTTACTCCTCTTTTGAAAGAACGTGATTGAAAAGAATAGGTTTGACTGTTTTCAGATTCTTTATCAGGTAAAGTATACAAAATTCCATTTTTGAAATACCATGTTTTGCCATGCCTTTTAAGATCTCTTAGCTTATCTCTTTGAAGCGGAGTTAGATCATTTGAAATCCTTATGCCTTTACTTTTTAATGCATCCCTTACACTGAATAATTTCATTTTATCATTGTGGTTCTTGAACTTTACAATAACCATTCTAGATTTATCATCATCAGTTTCAACATTCAGTTGTCCAATACGCCTGGCATACACTACTTCAATTTTTTCCGGCTCATCTGGTACGATCACACTAAATATTTCATCTTTTGATTTCAGTGTTTCGTGGGATTCTTCACTACTTTCATGTAATCCGAATATTCTCAGGTTATTTTTGCAGTTTATACTTTCTAAATTATCAACTTGTCTTTGTAATTTAACTATTTGCTCTTGACTTTGTAAAATCATCAATGCTATATCAGAGGTGCTCACCTCATTATTGTAGCTTAATGAATCAACTTTACCTTCTAAATTCGTAACATTGGACTCAAATAACCCTTGATTTATTTCAAATTCATTGAACTTTGTTTTAATTTTTGACACCTCAGATTTCACTGTTGCTAGTGATTCATGAAGAGCCATAATTTCCCCTTTCACTTGACCTATCTGTTCAGTCATATTCTTATTAGTATCCGCCATCGCATCTAGGCTTTGCTGCGTTTCAGTCGAAGGACCAGGATTCATCTCCACATCCAATGTTAAACTTAACATTCTCTGATAGTATGAGACATATATATTGCAGTCGCACAACGAAGGCAAAATTGGTACTGTAATGTTGTGTAGGTGTATGAGCATAACATCATTTTCGACAAAGCTTTTAGATACAGTGTCCATGGCATACTCATTGTGGATCCAGTCTATACCCATTAATACGAACCTAGATCCAATTAATGCCATGAGAAGAACCAAATTACATGCAAATACCCTATAATGCACATGTATCAGAACCTTTGCAGTGAGGACTATATTCCCTCTTACTCTGGAATCTCTTCTTTTTAAATCGCCCGCCACAGAACAAACCAATCCTGACTCTATAGCTGCACAGATCAATTCCCATTATGTCCCTTTTATGTTACCGTAGTTTTTACCACAGCTATGTGAAGTTAAATTGGATATGTAATACTTCACTAGACTATACACCTTCAATACAATAAGCTGATAATTGACCAGGTGTGACCAGGTGTGACCATAGGTTTAAGTACATTTCAAAATGCTTAAATCTTAAATTACATTTTCCTCATCGTAAAACGAATTTGTATTCAAACTAAAACGCATAATGGTTTTCTTTGTATTTTGAATACGTTCGCATTACCGCGACGAAACATTATACCTGCAGGCATTCTTAATTTCAACTTTACCGAGTCATAAGGAAAATTAAATAATTCAAACGATTGAGTAATAAGACACCATCATAATTGTGGTCCTTTCATACAAGCAAAGTTTTGCAGTGTGTATTGAAGGTATTTTTTTAATTTGCTTAGTCATAAACATGAACAAATGCCTACATACAGTTTGTAAACATGTTCCCAAAACCACAAATACACGAGTCCGATACATGAGTTTCTATCACATGCCGTGTATGCGCTTGCATATAGGAAATATCTGTTTCGCAATTCTGGAAAACTTCTACGAAAAGTTATAATGCAGTAATTTGAGTATGTCTGTATGAAGGCATTAAAGTGCCCTTTTCAATATTATTTCTTAGTGTGTTCTGATAAAAAAGAAGACCGTTTAGTTGATATAGGCGTTGCAAGCAAATCCAAATTGAAACAAATTACATGAATACACAACATCTTCCAGTTATGAATGTTAATCATCATCATAAACTTTTGTTTACTAGTATTCATTAAAGAAATTCGAGAATATTCCAACTATTTAGAATTAGCACCGCTAAGTATGGGTATGTCGCGACATTACCGTCCATAAAACTTGACAAGCCTTACGGTATACGGACAAAATCCCCTCCAGACAAATTCCCCTTAGCTCATTTTGCACAAGGCGGACAAAATCCCCGTCGTGCATTTCACAAGGTGGACAAAATCCCCTTCATGAATTTTACAAGTAGAACAAAATCCCCTTCATGAATTTACAAGTAGGACATAACACCGTCTGATAAGTATATAATCTAGGCGGTTAACAGTTAATACAGTTTATAAGTGTACTCCCTGATCATGTTCATTTTGGACATTAAAGAGTCAACTTCTGCCGAATCAGCATGAAAGTTTTAATATCTACACTATTTCACAGAGTTTAGGACGAAATGGGCTTTTTATTCATGTGTGACAAGGGTTTTTACTGAAGGCTGTGATTGGAAGTAGGTACTACTACCGTTACAAAAAAAAGTGTTAATACTGAGAACTACTGATGTATTACACTTCTGAGTACACTTTAAAAGTGATTTACTAAATTCATCAGTACAAGATTACATGACTGGGAAGAAACAATATAATGTTTATATTGAGTCATAGGCTGGATATTGTTTTTTGGTGTTTTTTTTTAAACATACATACATAACATATAAGAGCTTATTATATACATGTATATATAAATGCATAATAAACGTGGCAGTTGTTTAAATATATACTACATTGTAGTTATTTCTATATCTATTATATTGCTAGTTCATATATTCACGTTAAAAAAATGAAATGTGACAATATGACAAAAAGGTTTGTATGTAGAAAAAGATAGAAACCAGATACACCTTTGATATAATCTAGTCTAGTATACTATTACTATGGAAGCCCTGGAGGGACATTTAAAATTAAAATTAATATTTAAAATTCAAAACTTATTATTTAAAATTTAATTCTTAATATTTATAATTTAATTCTTAATATTTAAAACTTATCATTCACAAAGGACGCGGGAAACCTTTCCGTTGACAAATTAAACCTATGACCTGGGTCCAATGACACAATTTCGCAGCCAATCAAAGATCAGGTCAAAATGACGGCGGACCCCCAGCAGTGCTATAGTCTGTTTCGGTTAATTACCCAAGTGGATTACATATAGATAATATAGATCTAACTACTAGTGCAGACACTAGAGGGATATAGTACTTCCTAGCTCTTAGTCAACATTTCCCCCATCCCCTCAAGCCGCGGTCTATATTCCTAGACATCATATTCATATAGTTTTCTTAAATTATTTTAAGGTTGTATCTTTTATTGTAATCTCTACTTTAACCACCTGTGTTCTGGTATAGCCTGCCTTAGGAAGTTAGGGCAAGTGAACGCCACCACAGATATAGTATTATAGTATATAGTATTATCACAGGGGTTCGGCACGGTGGGGGATGGTATAATGAAATGTTAACAAATTCCGCGTGCCGAACCCCTGTGAGTATTATTAGGCTGTTGGTGACGGGGTAGACTTTTCAAAACAGACCCAGATAATAAGTAAACATGTTTTACGGATATTTTCTGAATCAGGATGTACTATGAAAGATAAAATTCAGACATGCGTTTATACCCAGAACAGAAGTTAAATTAATTTATAAATAAAATGTTAAAGTTTAATATTTAATATTAAAATTTAAATATTAAATTTTAAATTTTAAATATTAAAATTTATATTTTAAGGTAGCTCGCGGGTTTCCCCCAGAAATCGGGTCATTTTTGTAAAAGGCAACGCGGAATATTAAGAAGCTACTGAATCTGACACAACACTTACCATAACATAACATAACATTAGCATAACTTTTACTTACCCCAAGCTACATATACATTAGCTATGTGAGATTAGAGTTTATAGATGTACGGAGCCATACTGTACTGTGCAATCTCCATATCAACGATAACTTTACGCTAAGGCCGGGGCCTAGTCCATGGATGGACTATTTAATCTATGATTATTATATGTATATGGGTAGTCCATAGAGTTGAATATGGAAATTGCACAGCGTGGTTCACCACCAGATATACAGTTTATTACATACGTGACATGGTGAAATTTAACTACTCATAAAGTAAACTATTATTGTTGTAGAGTAGAGACGTATACTGTTTATTGATATTGAGAGGAGAATTTTCAGGTGTATATTAATTAATACATTTTTGGTACTGGTTTTGGTTGATATTTTTTGACCTAGTTAGGCCTATTGATCTATAATAATATAGACCGCGGCTTGAGGGGATGGGGGAAATGTTGCTTAAGAGCTTGGAAGTACTATATCATTTTAGTGTCTGCACTAGTAGTTAGATCTATATTATCTATATGTAATCCACTTAGGAGACTAAAGGACTGCTCGGGGTCCGCCGTCATTTTGACCTGATCTTTGATTGGCTGCGAAATGGTGTCATTGGACCCAGGTCATAGGTTTAATCTGTCAACGGAAAGGTTTCCCGCGTCCTTTTTTGAATGATAAGTTTTAAGTTTTAAATATTAAGAATTAAATTTTAAATAGTAAGAATTAAATTTTAAATAATAAGTTTTAAATTTTAAATAATAAGTTTTAAATTTTAAATATTAATTTTAAATGTCCCTCCAGGGCTTCCATATATTACAGTACGAAAAACGAAAAGAGACTAGATCATTTCGATGTGTGGTTAAAACAGTTGTTGAAAAATCAACGAGGAATGCTTACAGTATAAGCATTGATAACGTTATATTTAGTTCTTGATTAGATTAAAGGCAGGTGTTTGTTAAATATTGTTAAAAAACGATCATTGACCTTTCGCTGTTTAAGGTACATAGCCAGTGTTTTATATTCGTATGTAAATATATTGTATAGGTTGCTGGTTTTAGTCCAATTGTCGCTTTCAAAGTATGCTTTGCTAATGCAAAAACCTATTAATGATAGTATTTGGTTCATATAATGGTATTCGCAATTACTTATCTTATATCCATTAACTATATGTTTTAGTTTCCAGACATTTTTATTTATCCCTCACATATTGAATACAGTTTGAACATCAGTCCATAATTTATTCGTTTGTGGACAATCGATGAAAAGATGATTATATGTTTCGGTAACATTGCATATGTAGCAGTTTTTCGTTTCGGATATTTTCCATTTGAAAATTAGTTCATTTGTTGTAATTATATTCTGAATAATTCTGTATTTGAATTGTTTTATTCTGTTATCTGGGATTGAATGTATAAAGGAGTATAGTGCAGACCAATCAATGTGTAAGTTAAGTACAGCTTCCCAGTGACCATACATGTACGGTTTGGTGAATTTTGACGATATAAGATACTTATAAATGTAGTTGCTGTTAATATTTTCAAGCCTTAGTTTATTGACTTTTATCTCAAGAGGAGTATTAACTAATGTTTGTTTTGACTCTGTGGATTTTAAAGTATGCTTCCATGATTTAGGGATTGATTTTAGTAATATGCTGCATTCAGCTATCCAGTTGTGTGTGCTAATAAGTTTGTTACGAATTGTTTGTGAACTTAGATCACCGTGTTTGTCTAGCAGGTCATTAATAAAGAGTATCTTAGAGTTTATCCAGTTTGGGAATATAAACATTTACCGTTGTACTTGATATTTTTGTTTCCCCATATTACTTCTTTGCGTATTTCGCGGAAGTTTTTAATTTCTGCACAATTTGTGCTTTTTAAATGTAACCATATGTTTACAATGTCTTCATAGAATGTTGGTATTTTTAGATCTAATAGTTTGTTATTGTTTAGATTCATGTAAAATAACAGGAAATTTTTACCGTATTGTTTAAAGTATAAATCATTTTCCACTTAGCCGTATTGTTATTATCACACATATCTTGTACCCATTTTATTTTTAACGACTTTATATATGACTCAATATCTAGCATTTCTAGTCCTCCAAATCGTTTATCGCCGATCAATGTCTTTCTTTTAATTTTGTCTCTTTTACCGTTCCATAAAAAGTTGTAGAACATGGTCTCAATTTGTTTTATTACCTTATTTGGAACTAACAAGGAGTGAAAAAGATAGGTAAATTTTGGTAGTAGAAGTGATTTTATGACTTCAATTTTTCCGAAGTACGTAAGATTTCTTTTTTTCCAGTTATGAATTGCTGTCGTACAAGATTCAATTTTATCATTCCAGTTTAGTTTGTTACATTCAGTTTGGTTTGTTCCAAAGAAAACTCCTAATGCCTTTATTGGTTTATTTAGCGATTGTATGCCACCTGGGGAACGTTGAAAGTTTTTAAGAGATCCTATCCAGATACCATCTGTTTTGGTTTTGTTTAATTGTAATCCTGATAAGTTTCCGAAGTTTACAATCATGTTCAAAACACAATTAACTTCTTGTTCCTATTGAACAAATAATGTCATGTTGTCAGCTAACTGAGAAAGTTTTATACTGTCTAAATTAGTTATTTGAATACCTTTAATATCATCCGAATTTCGTATATTAATTGCCATTGTTTCAGCAATTATTATGAAAATTAATGCGGATATTGGACATCCTTGACGTATTCCACGGTGTGGATTAAAGCATTGCGATCTCCAGCCATTATTAAAAATACATGTTTTAATATTTGAATACATTGTTTTTATCAATTTTATGAACATATCATTAAAGCCAAAATGTTTCAGTGCGCTGAACATGGAAGTTCTATTCAACGGTATCAAATGTTTTTCTAAAGTCTAAAAATAGGATTGCGCCTTCAATTTGCAACTTTTCCGCGTAATCTATGATGTCTTGTATTTGCCGAATGTTATTTCCAATAAATCTATTTTTAATATAGCCTTGTTGGTCAGTATTAACTATGAAGTAGGTTTACTTTTTGTATTCTGTTGGATAGAACTTTAGCTGCAATTTTGTAATCAGTATTTAGTAAAGTTATTGGTCTCCAGTTTTCTTAACTGCATGGATCTCCTTTTTTATAAGATAAAGATAACACACCTAATTTTTGAGATGTGGATAATTCATTTTTATGTAGCCTTCGTTCAAGGAGTCGGTAACAAGTTTTCCTATACTATTCCAGAAGTATTTATAGAATTTGCAGGTAAGCCCGTCAAGTCCTGGACTTTTATAATTAAGCATGGTGTGAACCGCATTTTCACATTCTTTCATATCTAAGAGACCTTCACAAAGATTAGCATCGCTGTCATTTAAAACATAATCTGGTTTTGTATTATTTAAATATTGCTCAATTTCTGTCTTGTTTTTATTTTTAGAGGAATATAGCTTTTTATAGAAAGTGTGACCTCTTCATGCAATATTGCAGATGTATCTGTAATGATACAATCGTTAACTTTTAATGCATTATGCGTTTTTCTTGATTGTCTTGAGTTTTCAAGATTTAGAAAGTATTTGGTATTTTTTTCTGAGTAGTTCAGTTGGAAGACTTTAGATCTTATTTGAGCCCCTTTTGCTTTTTCATTGTAATATGTTTGTAATTCTATTTCAATTTTCCTTATGTTTGCTCTTATGTCGTTTGTTTTTGGTTCTTGTTCGTATAATACTGAGAGATGTTTTTCTAGGTTTAAGATTCCATCTTTTTTATACTTCGATTTTTTCTTCGCGAATGCTATAGTATGGTTTTGGATGTCTAACTTACAGAGTTCCCATAAAGTTTGCTGCGATAATTGTTGTCTTGTTTTATTATAGCTGTCTATTACTTTAGTAATGTATTCAACATATTCAGGGTCATCTAACAAACTGTTGTTAAATTTCCAGTAACCTGGACCACGCTTTTAAGGAATATTTACTTTTAATGATATTGCTTGATGGTCGGTAAATGTTATTATAGCGGGTCTTATTTCAGAACTCAATATAATCGGCACTAAGTTTTCATCGGTTAACCATAAATCAATTCTACTTTTTTCATATCCATTGATTCTTCGCCATGTGAATTGTTGTTTATTAGTGTTTAGTATTCGCCATACTAGTATATCGCATAATTTGAGTCTTTTTATTAGGTTACTTATGGTGCTGTCACATAGCACCGGCTAAGCCCAACGGGCCCATACCGTTTGATTTAAATGACAAGCGGTGATAATCTCTCCGTCCGCATTTTTTTTATTTTTTTCAGCCGTGTACTCAACGTTTCCATACTGTCTCCATACCGGGTCCTTAGCGCTTACAGCGTCCTCGTACCAGCCAGTGTCACCGTGTTGGCTGTTTTCTTGCCGGGTCCTCACCATGTGGCTACCGGCCCCTTACCGCCCGGAACGCCCCCATATTGTTCGCTAAACGTTCGTGCCGCCTTGCTGACGTCACACACGGTATATAAAAGCTGGGAATTCACCCGTCCGGTCACACATCAGTTCACGAATTGTACGTACATGTACTCCTCATAAATTTTCTCAAAAATCCTAACTAATGCCTAAACGTGGAATGAAAGCTGCTGGCAGAGGGGTGGGTAAAGTAATGAAGCTTCCGGAACCGCAGGATCCTCCAACCAGATCCACAACTTCAAGGGTAAAGAAGCCCAATCCCAAGTATGAGTCTTCTGATAATGCGGGTAAGTTTCAGTATATTATTGTCTGTAGGTTATTATTGTCTGTACGTAGATTATTTTCATATTTAAAATTAACCCTTTCCTCCACAGAAGCGCTTTTTAGCAAATGCTCCATTTCTTACAATGATTTCAATACAATTCAAAAATGGCATTTTTCTTTTGCCCATATTTTTCATCCGATTCTTTCCTTGTGGATTAGTTAAAAAAATAGCTTGTGGAGGAAAGGGTTAAATGTTTATACTTTTTCTTATAGATTTAGAACATGATGAGGAAAGTGGGGAAGACGAGCCTTCGTCTTCTTCATCAGTATAATCTACCCCTCCTCCTGAACCCAAACATACCGAAGAATATTCATCATCAGATTAGCCGATAGTTATCGATGCGTGTGTCGCTAATCAGTGGACACGGTGGTCGGAAACATTCGGAAACACTCGGAAGCCTCCGTGATTTACCGATTTATGATATGATTTCATGATCATTATCGTTCGCGGCTTGATTAGCCACCCCGCTGTGTTAAGCCAGCATAATGAAATTGCCCCGGGCAGTACTAATTTATCAGAATGTATTATACATTCATGATACTTATTGTAGGCTCTTTCGAAATAAATATATTGAATCATGAACAGAACAGAACATAAAGTTTACTATCGACTTGAGCGATTACAGCTCATCATCGTTAGCAAATTATGTACACAAATACATCATCATGTGATGTGAAAAAAATTAATACATATATTAAAGAATAACATCAATAGCATTGTAATATTTGTTCTTAAATTACCCATTTCATACATAACGATGAATATTACAAGTGATTGTATAAACAGATAATAACAAAACAAAAGAAATGGGAATAAACTCAATTAATCCTAACATTAAGTATGACATTCCTCTGATTAAGTGCGTGTTTACTGAATAAGGCCAAGGTATATAAAGTTTTTTTCTCATTTGATTGAAGTAATTCTTAAAATTAAAACATAGGTTTTTTGAAATAATAAGTCTTAATATGTTTCATACCTAAAAGTTCGAAACAAGGACATATGCGCGTGAAGTGAAATTCATTTTATAAATCATTTAAATTACAACATAAACAATATCTTACATAACGTTGGATTTGATTTCTTTGTTCATCATAAAGTTTTGCCTTGTACTTTGTTTCGGCAAGGTAGGCTGTGTATTATGGTAGCTACTTAGCTTTCTAGTATCGCCAACATACATTTGTCTCTTCTCAACATAAATTATAATGACACTTCTTTTGTCTGTTACAATTAAAAATATGATCTTGTATTTTTGAAGATGGAGTGCAATTATTTATACATCATAGGTGCATTGGTGATTTTGTCTAATTGATAGTAAATACAAATTTATTTGTGATATAGTATGAACAATTGTGTACGCCAGACAATAAGTATAACACCTAAGCCTGTAGTTTGAATACAGTATTCTGTTCTGTGTAGATTTGCATTGTTTATACATGTATTCGGGTATTTGTTTAATAAATGTGCAAATAAACATTCAATTAAAAAGCAGGGTTTGGGCACTATAATCGGATCCTGACTAGTCTATGGTTTAGGAATAAAATCTGGACGCATTAATTTTCAAATATTACCAGAGACATAAATTATAAGTTTTATCATTTTTTTGCAAACAAATCAAGCTAATCTGTCATACTATTGAAGTAAATAAGTATCAAATGTATATTATTCATGGACTTATCTATCTTGCAAAAAACGATATAAAATTTTGAAATTTATTTGATATAAGCAAAGACCTAAATACCATAGATGCGCAACTAACATGGACCATTGAATGAAGTCTCGCTCGATCTCTTGACGCGCGATAAACGATACCGATACGCGAGATTTGGAAAAGCTGCTAGTCGGCGCCATTTTGTATTGCATTTCAAAACACAGTATGGACAGTTTTCAAACCATTATTCACTGAAAGAAGCTTTCAATGATATATAACAAGAGAAAGTTGATGCAAGGCATCAAAGTCGCCGGGGAAATGTTTAGCAAAATAATTATTGTGAAATATTTGAAGGGAATATGTAGAAAAATAAATAAAAGTGACTTATTAACACAAACTGAATTTTGCAAATATTGAACACTATTTTTGTGTAATGAAACCATATCGTTATAAGTGAATAGCTTAAAATAGACATGTTATACAATGTTTTTAATTAATGATATTCGAGCAAACATTAATTAGTATAAGTCGTGTAAGTACAACTGTAGATGACCAACGCAATACATAATATTGTAATGGAAACAAATCTACCTCCAGAGACAATTTGCTATATGGAAGTACAACTAGTACTAGTTTCGTCTTTGACGGGTTAATTTTAAGAAGAAGGGGGCTGATAATGTCCGCCAAGCTTACAGAAACAGACATAGTCGGCAAATCTTTAAATAATACATTCATTTAAAGAAGGTCAAGATCAGGTTGATTCGTTCGACTGACTATAATAAAGTGTGATCACTATCCCCACACCCAAATCTTTATGTTTACAAATGTCCGTCATTGTGCCGACATTTATCAATATGTTCACATGTTATTTCAAAATATAATGTTTTGCAATCTGTATTATTGCTATCGTTAATGTTCTTTTAATGACTGTTACATTAACAACCATTGTTTGACGCCAATTATAAATTACAGATCTGGTATCAGGTGTTCATGTCTGTGAATAGGTACCCTCAATGCCATTCAAAAACATATAATATAGGTGATCAAACTGAATTGCATTCCACAGTGATCTCTATCTCAAGAAGTTTATGTTGTGTATGGGTAGTCATATGTTCGTGTCTGTGTATAATTATGTACCCTCAATGGCATTCAAAAACACTATACAGTTGATCAAACAAAGTCGATTGAATACATGATATTTTGCAGTTGAACGGGTATATGGTAGATAATCGCTACATAATTACATTATGAATCATGTCATTTGTCTTTGAAGCGTTGTTTTTTCTGATATCAGTTTATGCCATCTGCTGTCTGTCACTGATAGGGTTTCATTTGTAGTTCATCGTGTGAAATTCTTCGTTCTAATAATCAAATTGCTGCTTACTTAGGAGTCTTCAAATTCAGTATATAACCATGTACTTATAATTGTACATGATGTATTATTGTCCAATGTCAAAGACTTGTTTTAGCTTTATACTTTCCTTAGTGTAATCTATCGTAATCTAACCAAATTACTTGTCCATTATTTGTAAGTGGATATGGGCAAAGACCTAAATACAACAAAATAACTAATGGAAAAATACTGGTAACTTTTCCTAGAGATTTTACTATATCTGGCAGAGTAGCGCATCTGTGGTATTTAGGTCTTTGATATAAGTTATGCAGGCTATTTGTCTAAATAATTGTGACATCTGTATTTTACAATATTAATAGCATTAATATCATAATTTTCACTTTTAAATATAAAGTAAAACAATATCATATAAAAATATATTTATTTTAGTCGAATTATACTGTTTTAAATTTCACACCTTGACATAATAAAAAGTCAATCTATTGTCACCCTATTATGAACCACACCAATATTTTATTTCAAGGCTCTATATAAAAAGTCACATTTCCCCAAATGATATCCTATAAAGCGCACTTATTGTTAATTAACAGCTTGTATAATCGCTGCTGGACCCCCCTAGTGTGACCATCCAGAGATCAAGTGCCATAAAGCTTCGGTCATACTCGGTCATACTCGGTCATACTCGGATGGTCTTCCGAACATTTCCGAACGTGGTAAAAAACATACTATATGATTTTAAAGTGTAAAAAATACCATTTTCCTCTTTAAATATTTTCACAAAATAAATACCAATTGACAGAGAAATAATTATGGTTTATGAGACCATTTGCATTTTGTTAATATCATTAACCGTTTACGGTTACGTGGTAACTGTTTTAAAGTTAAAAAAATACCATTTTACTTTTATTTCAAATAAAAGGTAAAATATTTGAATGAAAGGGGAA
Source organism: Mactromeris polynyma (assembly GCA_032209605.1). Taxonomy (NCBI): domain Eukaryota; kingdom Metazoa; phylum Mollusca; class Bivalvia; order Venerida; family Mactridae; genus Mactromeris; species Mactromeris polynyma. The sequence continues at coordinate 46,382,928 of JASFXZ010000002.1, forward strand.
TATTGAAACATTCCAAAACCGTTTGCATGTTTTTGATATCTTATATAAACATGCATTGATTAGATGTATTGTCTTGTTACAAAGACAATACTAAATTAAAATAGTATATGTATCACACAGGCTGCTGCACTTATATTAGCTTAACAAGCGCTTTGACAATTGAGAAATTAAGGAACACTCTATCATCATTTTTCACGGCGAGCCCCAGAAGCACAATACATTGACCTATAGGTTTCAGCTTTGTGAAGTTGATAAAACATTTATATCCGTCGTTGTCTATTAACACATCCCACAGCCTCCGACGCTCACTATCATTCACAGAGGAGCAGAATTAAATCAAATGTCTTGTTAATTTTGGGGTACATTGCAAACATTGTCGTGGGAATTGTCTGGACAAGAACATAGATACAGATCGGTTAAGTATTCTGCACAAAAAAGTTAAGTACTGCGTTTTCTTGCAGACATACCAAAGGCTCGAACATCGGTCAGCTCTCTCAACACTCAGTGAAGCCCATTCATTTCCGTCATGTACAATGCAGTCTAGCTGACGTTCTCGGCTGGAATCAACACATGGTTTATCAATGTAAGTTTCCATCTAGATTTAACCGGAAATGGAAGCGTTAGGGTTTGATCAAGTTATTATCAAATGGTTTAAATCCTATTTATCAAATAGAAACCAGCTTGTGGATGTTGACATCTTCCAATAATACATGTGATGTTCCTCAAGGATCTATCCTAGACCCACTGTTGTTCTGTATTCATGTTAATGATATATAAACCTTTACTTTACGCAGATGATTCGGGTGTACTTGATAGAAATAAGTCAAATATAGAAACGGAGTTATCAGATGATCTTGAATAAGTTAGGAAATGGTTAGTTGAAAATAAATTGTCTTTACACTTGGGAAAACAGTGTCTATATTGATTGGTTCCAATCCCAAGTTAAGATCAGATCCCATTTTACATATTACTTGTAATGGCACTGTTATTGAGCAAACTTTATCAGTCAAATATCTAGGTGATACTTTAGATCAAAACTTATATTGTGAGTCCATAGCTCATTCGGTTATAAATAAATAAATAAAGCTAATACAAGGTGAAACCTTCTTTAACATTTGATGATTCGGATAAATGAACGACACAAGTAATTGCTAGGTACTCAACTTTGTGGTGTGTATGGTTTTAAAGCTTGAACCAATTTGGTGGGTAATAGTCATCCCAGTCGAAACCTCGAGCAACTTGACTTCCATTCCTAGGAAAGCCATGAAAATATACAACCGTTCCGTTTGAAAGCCAGGCTCCCCACCAACCAAACGTCCCCGATGTCACAATCACGTGATCACAAAATCTCATTATGGCGAAATCCACTCCGGGATCTTTATATGGACTAAACGTTACATCTTTGATATTACGCTTACACCATTTAATATCATCACTCAACACTATAAATCGAACTTTTATGAATTCGCGTTTGTAAAATTGCATTGCTTTTGAAAGGAAGTCCATATCAGCTGTAGCATAACCATCTGGTAGTGATGTCGACGCCAACATATCGCCTCGTCTCACATGAATACAAACATTATCGTGACCTAATACAGAGTTGCTAGCGATAAACGATTTTGCTTTCTCCTTATACTTCACCTTTAAATCGAACACATTGCGGATGTATGTTGAACCACCAACAAAATACTTCCATGACTGTCGATATCCTAGAACAATTATATTTTGAGATTTAGCATTTTGAGATATCTTTAAGCAGTTAGAATACTTAGCATAACTGCTTTCGTTACACTTGGCAACATTGCTGATATCTGAATCAACTGTGTTTGGAATATTGAAATATTTCGCTATTACAGAATCCTTTAAGTTTATTACGGGTATCATGTCTAGATCACTAGCCATACCAATAACGGCGGCCACTTCGAACATTTGATTCCCGATTCCTCCAACGAATCCATCATTTGTTATAAGGCGACATGAATTGTACTTGTTCGAAGATTGACTTAGTACAACACTTCTGAAATAACTTGTATTGCTAAATAGCTTGAAACATTTATGTGACTTATTAGTGTCCGGCAATATAACAATATTTGTTAGCAATTCTTCGGTTTGAAACCTTTCCATGTCAAAATACTCATCTATTAAATATCCACATACGAAAACGGAAATTATTCCATAAACCATTATGCACTTCCAGTTTAAAATTAATTTCATATTTAATCTCAACATATTCATTCAGTTGAAGTATTACTGTTGTGCTGACTTTCGATCCTTTGAGTTGTTTGTCTCCTATTAGCCCATTTTGACTACGAGCCGACTTTCGCTTTCCGTTATATAGTTATTCGTCAGTAATACGTCAGTACCGCCAGTACCGCGGGAATCCAGCAAATCCCTGCATTCTGATTGGCTAATCGGAGGCGTTCATGTCCAAATTTCATTGTATTGATGACGTAACTTAATTCTGCATTCTGATTGGCTAATGGGAGGCCTTTACACAAGTATGAACGTCTAAATTTCATTGATGACTTAAATCTAAAGTAAACAATATCGCGTCCGTGGTCGCTCGCTTCGATTTTTGTTCCTCGTTTATTTTCCCAACGATTACGAGAAAATTAACGATGAAATAAAAAATAGTGCCGCCGATTCAGATGACGGCTTCTAAAACTAATAGTGACTTAGCAATTGTTAGTTTAATGCGACTAATGCATTAATCCATAGACGATTTCTGGAGATTGAAATTTTCCGTCATTCACCTCTTCTGAATAAAGTCAATACATGAACATATTTTTGCACACATTTTGTGTTAAAATTAAGTCATGAATTTTATCAAATTAAATTTTAGCCTATTTTGCCCAATCACGGGCTTGTTTACCCAACAACAACAACAACACCATCGTCTGCAAATGTGTAACAACAACGAAAACGAAAAAAATAATTAATTTAATTTTAATTCATTTTCGACAGCAGATATGGCTGAAAACAATGAAACAACTGGAAATTTTAACTTAATTTGGGAAAATTTTGATTCTGAAACCGAGGATGACCAACCTGTTAATTTTAACAAAGGAATTGGTGAAAAAAGCCCAGAAGAAGTTGAACAACAAAACGGGATAGACATCAGACAATTTGATCAATCATTTGAATTGGTAAGTATGACAATATTTAAAAATCTATTTAATATATAGTAAATTCGCAATAAAATACAAAATATTTTTGTTGCTGGATCAAATAATTTACCAGACTTGTCCAGGAATTCGAACTCGAGACCTCTCAATGGCAAAATAGCTCTCTAAACACTGAGCTAACAAGTCAAATGATGTTATCTCTTTGAAACCTGCATAAGCAAGACATATAAGACTTATAACATAAAAAAGGTTGCAAACTCTTGAGCTGAATGTGTTGTGAAATGCTGGATATTTCTAAATAACAATATTTAAGTGCTTCAGTAATTGTTTATCAGAAAATTAGTGTCGTGTATTTCACTCTATGCCATCGGATTTAACCAGCAATTATAACAACACCATTCAAGGTTCCACCGTTTATTCTCCGGAAGTTTACAAACCATATACAAATGGAGATTACTCCATTTGACTACATTACATAGACTCAAGTGCAATTGAGTTCTCTTTCTTTGAATAAATCAAACCTTGACAAACACTACATCTCTTCCTTTCTTTAGAACATTGGTTCTATTCAAAAATGTGAATCCAAAAAATTCAGTAACATGAAAACATGTGTAAGCAAGAGATATGTCGTAATTTTTCGTTTAATTGAAAAATCAATAACAAGCAAAAAATTACTTTAAAGGCACCAAAGAAAATCATTATTAAAATGCCAAAAACAGACATACCAGTTAACTTTATTTTCATTTAACCTTGACTTTTTTCCCACAATGAACTTTGAACAATTAATACAAAAATAATAATTTTACCTAAAGAACAAGCATGTATGAAAACACAAACAAACAAACATATATTGTTTATCAACAAAGTTAATAAAACCCTCAACATACATTGTTTATTGTATATTCCTGCACAATCAATATTGTCCATACACAAAAATACATTGCATTGAAAATGTAGACAAAACTAAAAATGCAAAATAGATGAACAATACCCTTTCAGTACCAAAATTAACTAACAACAAAATCATCATACTTTGATGGCAACTTTCTCACTCTAACTGGTCTGGATTCAGTGTATAAACCTGGTTTAGCAGATTGATCATTAGATGCTTTACATGTACTACCAACATTAGTTTCAGATACTTGTTCATGACCAGTCGTATCACTTTCTGATACAGCAATTGGGATTTCTGGGGAAACATCATTTTCATTATGTAACCAGTCAGGATGTTCCGCAGATATAGACTCATAAATACTCGCGTTTCCTCTTTCATGAAACTTTTTAAGATGTGTGATGTTACGCCTATAATGAACACCTTGATCAGACTCCACTACAAAACTATTTCCATTTCGCTCTACAACTTTAAACGGTGAGAGGTTAAACCTTGTACACATTTTGTTCTCGCGACCTTGCTTGACTAGAACTTTGTCACCGCGCTCAATATCAGTATTTTTCGCACCGCGACGCATATCAGCATATAGCCTTCCTTTTTCCTTCATCTCTGCATCTCGGTCGCGTACAGCAATATCATCAACATTATAATCGATCAACTCAGGCAATTTAGTCCTGATTTTCCGACCAAAAAGTAACTCGGATGGACTTACACCTGATTTTGTCGTCCTACCTCGCCGTTTGCCTGCGGCCAAAGAGGCGTTGTCCGATGATGAGTAATTCCATTCTCTAACAGAAAATCCTTAAAATGTTGACTTGTAAATTGACGACCGTTATCCGTATGAATTGACAATGGCAAACCATGAGTCAAACAAAACTTCGAAATAAGTGAGGTATTTTTTTGTAACAGCCACCTCAAAATAACGACTGTAGTAGTCAACAATAACGAAAATATAATGCTCGCTCGGTAGAGGCCCTAGCAAGTCCGCTGCTAAATGTTGCCACGGGGCGGAGGGCAACTCAGTACGCGTTATCAGCTCGGGTTTACTAGATTGACCAATTAATTGACAACCGTAACAACTTCTACAGTAACGCTCAATGCTTTTGTCAATACCTGGCCACCATACTTTACTCCGTAATCGGGTTTTCATAAAAACTATGCCTGGATGCCCCTCATGAGCTACATGTTCACGCAACACTGTAGGCACTACAATTCGGGTTCCTCGTAAAACTAGCTTACCAATCGTACATATCTCATTCCGAATTTGCAAATACTCTTTGTATTCGATACGAGCCACTGTCCATTTACCAAACATTGACGGACCGCATCAAGTTCGGGATCACCGTCGGATGCTCGTTCCATCTCACGTGTTGTCATGGCAACTGGTGTCGACTCGGTAGCAACAAACCTAACATAATCTTCGGTCACGTTACGTGTCGATTTACTTTCCGCAATATCTTCTCGTATCAGACGTAACAACGAATCGGCTATATTCCTAGGTCCCGGAATATACCGTACCTTAAATTTGTAAGGTTGCATACGTAAAACCCAACGCTCAATTCTTGCGCATACCTTCGATTTCGGAGAAAAGATACACTCAAAGGGGTTTATGATCTGTCCATAGCTCAAATTCACTTCCGTAGATATAAACATGAAACCGCTCACATGCTCAGATTAGCGCGAAGGCTTCCTTTTCCGTCTGAGAGTAACGACGCTCCGTGTCGCTCAAGCTACGACTCGCATATGAGATAACTCCCCTGCCTGTTCCCGTACTATTACCGCGCCTAGCCATACAGGACTCGCGTCCGCGATCACCTTCGTTGGTGCATTTTTTGGATAATAACCTGACGTTTCTGCGCTCGCTAGACGTTTCTTAAGTTCACCGAATGGATTCTGTTCCGTTCTTACGTGTAAACTCACGGAGTGGGGCGGACACTGTAGCCAAGTCAGGAATGAATCTGGCGCTGTAGTTGACCAGACCTAAGAAACTGCGTACTTCTGCAGCAGTTTTGGGTGCTCGGGTCTCAACTACTGCTTTGACCTTAACATCAGAGGGACCTACACCACGGTCGGACAATACATGACCCATGAACACTATCTTAGACATATTAAACTGACACTTTTCTCTATTAAGAGTAATACCATTGTCCCTAGGGACCCTAACAGCATTTTCTAGACATGTATTATGTGTCCTTTGGTCACTCGCATGTACAATAATGTCATCCATACTATTATGGACACCTTCACAACCCTGTAATACCTGTTGCATGACATTTTGATACATTTCTGGAGCGCAACTAACCCCAAACATAAGACGCTTATACCTAAATAAACCCTTATGTGTAACAAAAGTGGTGATTTCTCTAGATTTAGGTTTCAATTCTATTTGATGATAAGCCCATGTTACATCAAGTTTACTAAATATTTTACTAGAGTTCATGTCTTGAAGCAGCTCATCAATTGTTGGAATAGGATGTCTAACACGCTTTACACAAATGTTCGCTATCCGCATATCAACACACAGTCGTTTGGGTACACATACTACTGGAGACACCCATGCACTAGGCTTCTCTACACGTTCAATAATATCGAGATCGAGAAGTTCGTCCAACTTCTTTTCCACCTTGTCGCGCAAATTAAATGGAATTCTTCGTAATGGCTGAATCACTGGTTCCACATCCGGGTCGATCGGTATCTCGAGTTGAAAGGATTTCAGCTTACCAACACCAGTGAAACATTCTGAATATTTCTGAAATATGTCTTCGGGTGCAGTTGTATGTTCAGTTTGAACGTTTTGAATCAAGTTCATTACACCAAGCTTCAACGCAGTCTCACGGCTAAGTAACGCTTCTCCCTTGCCGTCCATTACTACAAATTCAACATTGTGAATTGTTCTATTGTTACAAATAACGGTTGCCGTAAATGTGCCAGCTATCTGCAACGGTTTCAGACTTCCATAAGCGAAAAACTGTTTTGTCGACTTCGACGACACGCACACAACATGGTTCTTCTTCACGAAATCCCACACTTTGCTCCCTAGAATATTACATGATGCACCTGAATCAATGATCATTTTCATATCAACAGTTCCCACATTCACTGCGAATTTCTCGGAAACGGAATTTATCTGGTTAACGCTGATCACATATTTCTCTTCATCGGACGTATCACATTCATTCCAAGGTTGTTCGGACACTTGCTGAACATTTCCCTGCTTACGTTTCGAATGTTTATTCCGATCCTTCGTTTTACACTGCTTCTCAAAATGGCCCACCTGAGAACAATTCCTACACTTCTTTCCACGTGCTGGACACTTAGAATCCGTTCTGATGTGACCCTCACGACCACAGCTATAACACATCACTGACGGTTTATAATGGCCAGAGTTAGTTCTCCAGTCTTTCTTTTTGACAAACTGTACTTGATTCGCATCTCTTTGCACCGCTTGCACGTGGTTTTCGATAGCCTTAGCCTGTCTACCAGAATCTTCGAACGCTTTCGCTGTTTCACGAAGCACTGTAATATTTAGAGTCCTACCTTTCTCAAGCAATTTACGTCTCAGATTGTGATTCAAGCACTTGTCAACAACCTGATCTCGGATCCGTTCGTCAACCTGATTTTGATCTCCAAATTCACATGTTGTTGCACTTTGACGTAATCGGGTAATAAATTGTTCCATAGTCTCATTGGGTAACTGAGCAGTCCTTCTAAATAAGAATCTTTCAAACGTGGCATTGGTTTGAGGCTTAAAATACTTGTCAAGGGCACTCACCGCTTGTTCGTACTTGTCGTCGCCTGTTCCCTCCGGTAACGTAAAGAAAATGTCCTGAACATCCATACCCGCTGTATGCAATAACAATGCATATTTCTGAACGCGTCAGTAACACCTTTTCCCGTCGAATACTTGAACTGTGCCCGTAGCCATCGTTTCCATCTTTCCCCCGTACCTGTCGCTTCAGATACGTTAAATGTAGCTATTCCCGCAACATCCGGAAATAATACAGTACCCATCTTGAAAATTGATCTCTAAACTTTCAATAGAAATCCTCGTCGCCACTTTAAAGTTGTGTATTTCACTCTATGCCATCGGATTTAACCAGCAATTATAACAACACCATTCAAGGTTCCACCGTTTATTCTCCGGAAGGTTACAAACCATATACAATGGGAGATTACTCCATTTGACTACATTACATAGACTCAAGTGCAATTGAGTTATCTTACTTCAATCAAACCTTGGCATACACTACAATTAGTATTAAAAAATGATCCTGTTGATACTAAATAATCATTATGTACATGTTATAATCAAGTTTTACTGATATAAAGTGAGATATTCACTAGTTATAATGACTGAAATTGTTACAACAGGAAGATAACTCAACTGTTGAACAGCCACCAGCATTGACAGCACACCCCCAACAATCAAAACCAAGATTCAAAAAACTTGAAAATGAAAATTGACAGCAAATGGAAAGGAATGTTTATTCCGAATCAACTAAGAAGAATACGAAATGGGTTATATGAGTGTTTAGAGGTATAAAATTATCATTAGAGTCAAATTTATGAAATTATCAACATTCAATGACCAAAATGTAAAATTGTAATGTAAAAATGTAAAATTATAGAAATAATTGTAATGTAAAAATGAAAAAATGTAGAAATAATTGGTACCTTGAGAGGATAATGTAAAAATGTAAATAGAGAATAATAGGTTAGTGACGTGAAATGAGAAAGTTTATCAGGCAAGGCGGAGGAGTTTATCGGGTGTGACGAAGGCGAACCCGATAACTACCGGAGCCGAGCCTGATAAACTTTCTCATTCCACGTCACTAACCTATTATTCTATTTATCCTGTCACTTCTTGTGTTAAGTAAGGGGAACTACCTTTAATTCTAAATAATACCGAGTTACATCCCCTAAATTGTGACGTAATTAATTGTGTGACGTATTGAACATCTTGTGACGTATTGAATACAAGTGTGGTTAGCACCTTGTGCCGAGAGAAATAGTTCCCATGAGTCTGACACATTTTCAGTGGCAATATGAATTTATCTGCGTTTGGAAACATCTGATGAGCATAATGATATTTAAATCAAGAAAATATAAGAATTTGCAACAATTTAGTAAGAGTCAAAAATTAAACATTACAATTAGTTCATACGCAATTTTCCATTGTTTGTTTACAAATGCTGAGAAATGTCAAGTGCCACTGTACACGTGAAAAAGAAGTGATATTTACATTATTTAATGAATATTTGGACATTTAATACTGCACAAGGAAACATATGTGGATTCAGTCTATCAGTGTCATTTACGATCGCAAAGGAATTTTCGGCACAAATGGATAAAACTGGGACTCTAAAATTGAGAAGATGGGTGGGGTACGTACTGCTATTACTACGTTATTTTCGTGACTGAAACTCGACCGCACGGTCATCCCTGATGAGTTCAAACGCAGACAGACTCAAATGTCCGACATGATTTTGTTCCAATGGTGTAAACAGCCGACAATTTGTTTGACTACGTTGTTTACTACAAGTTCCAGTTAGCACTTAAATTCGGGTCAAAATGCAAACCGAGTAACTGATAAGATTAAGCATTGTTTGAATGAAAACAGAACAATTTGGGGAAATGAACATTTTATTGTATGCATTATACAAACAAGATGAAATTTGTGGTAGGATTCAATTAAAAAATCCATTGTTTTAGTTAGTCTGGAAAAAAGATAACATCGCGATACTTTACCAAAGAAGTCCGGCTAGTCACGTGGTCATGTGACGTGAGATAAAAGTCATGTGACCAAGTGACCTGTTAAAGCAAGATTATTTGTAATTATTGCTTGGTTATATTTTCATGTACATCCAGTACGAGATAAACCAGATGAGTGTTGAGGAATGCAGGCAGATTCTCCTACATGTCCTTGAGAAGAATCCAACTGTCATGATTGACATCATGCGACCAGCTGTTAGGCCACCAGGTGGCTACCATCCCGGTCCTGATGTGGCGGTGCCAGAATGGTGTGTGTCCACCAAGTGCCGAGAAATGCCTACAGCCAATGAGAGAGTTTGTTGTGGAAAGGAGAAGTGTGTGTCTCTTGTACCGGTTAGTATAACAAAACTCTAATATATACACACTGACATTAGGTAATATGAAGAATACCAGTGTTTTAATGAAACTACTGACCTGTAATCATACTAATGGTACAAGATCGCCGGAGCTCCCCGCAAGCAATATTTTATGCTTGGACTGATACTTCCATAGAATTAAAGACACTCCCAAAGTCAGCTACATGGCTTCCTATTAAACGCCCAACGACTTAACTACTCGACCATTAGCATATTTTCTACGGTTGTTGCTTCCTCAACTTTGAGTCTGACCATGTCTATTTGGTTCCATGAACCCTTCATTGAAACTATGTGCTATTATGAGCAAAATTGCTTATGGGGATGATGTAACAACTAGACTACAACACCAACCCATGAAGAGAGAAACAAGTTTATAACAATTGGTTGCACTAACAAATAATAGCAATGGAATATGCGCAGCAATGTCTCACAAATGCATTGATATTTCTCTCTGTTGTAGGACCTTGCAAGTATGCATTATCTGTTCACTAAATCTTTTAATTTTGCCAAATTCATCTAGATCAGACACATGTGAAATTACTGAACAAGATTATGATTTAGCACTCTTTCCCATATGTAATAAATGTACAACAGTAATTTTTATCACTGTTGATAATAGTTTTGTGTCACTTTCAGGATTTTCAAGTGCTTATACTTGATGAGGCAGTGCTAGCTCTTGCACGCCTTCTACACAGAGACATTTTAGTGTACGATGAGGAGCTAGACCATATGTCGGCCAACAGACATACTGCCTACCGACAATACATTCTCTGGACATTCGGTCACTTAGGAGCTGGAGATAGGAGAGCGATTCCTTCATGTTGTGTCGGAAAATTAGAGACAAGTTCCCAGACACATTTGGACAGTATACGGGGTATAAGCCATCTAGGCTGGGGTGATTTTTGTGAATACTGTTTGTAGTGTGATATGTTTGTGTTTTACTATATATGTTCGCAAAAATATATCTCTTTCTCATCTGTTTTCAGGGTGGGTGAACACATGACTTTTTTTGTTTACTGCGAAAAGCTTGCTGCCGATCATCCAAACTCCTGTTGCATTGATGCCCATATCGACACATAGATCTCTGTAGATTTGCCAGAATGCGTGCCACAAAATTACAGCGAGGCGAAATGTTTTTTCCAAATTTTTGTGGCACGCATTCCGGCAAATCTACAGAGATCTATGTGTCGATATGGGTATCGATGCAACCGGATTTTGGACGACCGGGTTTTAGGCTATTAAAAACTATTTCTAGCAAACAAACTGCCAAAAAAACATACCGTTTTGTGGTCGGCTGTCAGCTTTTTGTGCCGCGTAGTAAACAAAAAAGTCACGTGTTAACCCACCCTGGTTTAGTGGTGAGCATTACATAGTATATAGAACATTAAATGCATATGTGACAAGCCATGAGATTTTTGGTCCAAATGGGGTATCTGGGTGAAAATGAGTTATTTGCAGATTCTTGTACTTCGACCTTTGTAGAATTACCAGAAATTTTCAATTTTAGAAATAGACCAGTTTTTATGGAAAATTTATCGATTTTAGTAACATCACCATAACAACAAAATGCATAATATTTCAGTATTTATTGTCATTTTCTGACAGATAATTTAATAACATATATCTGTAACTCATCAGTTTTTATTATGTAATTTGTTACTTTTATGCATTACGGTACACATTTCCGTGATCTCAATACAAAACAATGGTTGCCATGGCAACCACATATATAAAAAATACACATTTATGCCAACAATATCATTTTGACAATGATTTCAGTAATATTTCTATCCAGAAACAATGTTTTCAGCAGTATAAATTCGGTGATGGATTTCAAATAATTGTTTCATAATAATTAAACAAAAATCAGACAAATATGGTTGCTATGGTACCAAACCTTAAAAATAAAAAATGACAATATTATTGTTTTACATAACAAATTTAATGCAATTACAATGAAATGCTACTATATTCCCCTTTGGTGAATTATATAGTACTTCACAGCATTACATTGTATATTTTAAATGTGGTTGCCATGGTAACCATCATTAAAAATTGTATATTTTTCACAATTAACCACACATATCAGAATATCAAGTATCATCAAATGTTTACCATATTTTTTACAAGTTCCAACTTGAAAACTAAGATATAAATGATAGAATATACAAACACAACATTCTAAAGCAAAACTTCAATAGTCAATGTGCCTTAATATACCGAACTGTATCAAATGAAAAGTTTTCATATAGTTGATATGACAACCATTACATAAAGTATATTAATAGGCATAAATAAGTTCACCCAAAACTGAAAGGAAGTTATTCAGTGTTAAGCAAAATGTATTATACATTTACACTTATACTATTTGAAAGTAATAGTAAATCATTAATACACTCAAGTTTCATTTAAATAGTAAAAGCACATCAAATGCATATACTAGACAGAGTCAAAAAAAAATCCCCTGGTCATTTCCAGACAATTAAAAAAGTCAGCAACTTATCATTTAGAGTCTGAATGAAAACATGTCAAAACAATGACACAATAATCACTGCACTTTGAACACACAGAAAACAACAAATGTGAAACATACACTAAAAAACAATTTCAGTAATTTCTGATTACATGTGCTATATTTTTCCAATAATGGAAATTCTATATAATGTGTAATTCTCATTTGCATTGCTAATGAGAACATGCTTATGCAATATTACAATTATTTGTTCACATAACAATATGAAGCTGCACAATATGTAGAGGAAGAGATATATGAATGATGTATATGAAGCTTGAAACATCACAGTATAAAACCAGTTGCCAAATGTTTTAGTTTTTGCATTATATCAATATTCATGCGGATTATGTATAGGTGTTCAGAAGTTTACCGTTTCATTTTAAGTACTATTTATCTACTTTCATCCGTTTGGACGGCTTTGCTACTTCTGGCAAGGGACATGCAAAGTCACTATTGTGGCAAAGAGGGGCAATTTCCTGGAAAAGGTACCACTGACGTTGAGCATCCAATCCAGCTATTGGTAGTCTGTCAGGGAAATCAGACATATGAACATTTTTTTTTAGTATTCTTATCTCTTCCTCGACATCTTGTGCATACTTGCGAACATAAACAATTCCCGGATTTGTTGACGTCATTCTGAAATGATGGTATTTCTTCATATTTGGCAATGGTTTAAATAATTTCTTGGTGAAGGAAGCCCAGTCAAAGAATATCACTGGCTTATCTGGATCATCAACTATTTGTGGTATGTTGTGTCCGTTGCGCGATGATTCCTCGACAGTCTTGACGATGTCTCCCATGCTCTCAGCATTACAATGTTTCCATCGAACCTGTATGGACCATAAAAAGTATCATAAACTACTTGGAAAGAGCCAATTCATTATGAAGCAACTATTGCTTACAGTTCTCTATAGTTACAAGATTCAAAATGACAGTACAACTATTGAAATATTCACTTAAAATTTCATGTCATTGAGATATAAAATATTCATATGACACAAATTAATCTCTTTTACAAAAATAAAGACAAAGAGAAACTGTAATCATAATTATTTTACCAACATTATTTTTGTTTCATTTAAGGATATTACATGAATATTACAAACGGTACGGAAAGTATTTATATAATTCACATTTGCTAAATATTACCTTCCATAAACCGAAGTGCCAGTCAGGACTAAATTTTGTGTGACCAACCTCCATTGTACTGAACACAAGTTCTTCGTGCATACCGCACATAACACGCCACATTCCATAGCTGAAAAAAACATCTCCATATAATTCAACATATTCTAATTAAAAAATAAATTTCAAAAGCCTAGTACAATGTACCAAAGTTACTGTTTAGCAAACATTAGTTATTGGAAAGTAATTTTATGAAGTAAATGAAAATCTTAAGAACATTCTATATTCACTCTATTGGGAGTACCAGTTATTACAGAAGTACCAATAGCTTATCCCACTCATTGACTAATGTAAATGCAGTCTAAATATTTTGAAACCTTCCAAATTAATGAGGAGAGAAGAAAAGAAAGTTTACCCTATAACTGTGTTGTTCTTGTTTTGTCCACTACAATTGTCCATATGCAATGTGACTCTCTTCTCCCCATACCCATGGTTTTCAAAATGATGATGTATTATATTATTATACTATACCATTATCTTCTGCTAAACTACAGTTATATTAGCTTTATACTGTATACGTAACATCATTGGAGAACGTCAATGTTACAAAAATAGATAAATGGCTTCTGCCCAATATCTCCATATTGGAATGAAATATTATGACCAAACTTGGTCCAAACATACTGACCTGATTCAATGTCACGTTCAGATATGGAGCCAATGTCAGTGTTAATACAACAGAACAAGAGCGCCAATCTGTCACAAAATACGCCCGTCATAAATCAGAGCTCAGAGTTAAAACAAGACAAATTTTAGGTAATTTCAAAAATCAAAGGGTAGTAACTTCCGGGTGACATGAGCGATATGACTGGTTATCGAACTTGGCCGAGATATTATGCCCACAAACATTTTTTATAAAGTTTGGTAAAGATCGGATGAAAACTCTTTGACTTAGAGAGCGGAAACGGCTAATTTGGCCAATTTTGGATAATTCAAGGGCCATAATTCAGAAGTGCCTGGGGCGATATGGCTGGTAATACAACTTGGCCGAGATATTATGCCCACAAACATTTTCACCAAGGTTGGTAAAGATCGGATGAAAACTCTTTGACTTAGAGAGCGGAAACCATGTGGACGCCGCCCGCCCGCCGCGGGTGTTATCATAATACGTCCCGTTTTTCAAACGGGCGTATACAAATGACTAGGAAGACAATAAGCATTGTAACAATATTATTATTTCAAAGATAAATAAAACAAGCATTTACTAACAAACCTACATTTACATAAGCAGATTTCTTACAGAACAAGAGGGTCATGATGGCCCTATATTGCTCACCTGAGTGCACTGCCATTTTGGCTGAATTATAATATGTGCCAATAGTTATGTGCCGGGTCGGTGAACGGAAATTTGGCAGGCGCATGATTAACCTTGAATCGGATGTCAAGTGTGTTTTAATCATCATGTCTTCATTTGAAGTATTCAGACGGAAGCTTTATTTTTGAAGTTCATTTTGACCTTTTCGAGGCAGCTTTACGAGGTTCTCAATGAAACTTATACCTGAAATATTGTAATGTCAATAATATCTATAAAGTTTTAAAGATTGCAATAACCTACCTAACACAGAAATGTATTACATTCAAATTGGGTCTGTACTAACACCATTATACTATTTGGCGAGACATTTGTTTAATAGATAAATAATTTGTAATATCTGTAATATTATAGATATGCAGGCAGGTTGACAGAAACAGATACTGGCGGTGGACTTACTTTCTATTTTAGAGCCATGCTACATCGCGCCTAGTAAGCATTTTGAATGGCCACTTTCTAATTTTGGATAAAAGACGTTTGTCAAACTCTGCATAAAGTCTACGGTATAAATTGATACTTATTCATCAGTTCTTTATAAGATCCTGAATGATGTTTACAATCAGTGATGTGAACAAATGCTACTAAACTCACATTTGCAGTCGTTCGTTTGTAAAATTTGTACATGGTAAACATTAATCTATATTTAAACGGACACAAACAGTGCAGGTATCTTGCAAATTAATTAGCGGTTGCTTCCCTTGCAAGCATCGCTAAGGCAGATAAACTATACAGTTAGCTTGTAATAAATAAAGTGTTGCTTCCCTTGCAAGCATCGCTAACTTAAAGGAGTGTTAAGTGCAAGGGGAGGTGCTTAACAAACGTAATCTATGTATGCGTTCTTTTCATAATATGCTTTTACAAGTTCTGGACATTATGGAAAATCATTCGTAATATGTATATATATTTCCGAACATTTACACGACTTAAACAGTATAATAAATGTTATGTTTAGTATTTGCGGAAATGTTTCTTTAAAATGCTGGTCTTCTCTGACTTTAAGTATATTTCATCGGATGTTGTAACGTCTAACGTAATAAATTAACATTTCTTCATACAACCGTTCTACTTTTAAAAACTCGGTGATGTAATTTACCCAAGCATGTACAATTTTAAAAGATTTCACGATCAACAGACTGATTTACTTTTACAAATCTTATTTTTTACCTGTTGGCAAATTGTTTTTCTTATGGATTTGGACCACTGTTGTAATATACTGTTATCTGAACTAGTATACATAGACCTTGTATACTGGTCGCATAGTATGTGTAGATAGCATGTGACGTTTTTTCATACATGTAAAGCTACGCATACAAGTTACACAACTTGTATTATCTGTTTATAACAAACTTGATGTGACTGATTTCATACCTCGATACACAGATGACAGCTACTAAAATCCATTTTCTTTCACTTAATGCACAAGGATTAAGAAATAGGAATATGGCTAAAGCAGTATATGAGTCAGCAGAAAGTAGACATTCTATTTCTGCAAGAAACACATTATACAGTTGAAATCACAAACCGTCTAAACATTGAATTTAATGAATGGTAATCTTATAATTCTTTCGGTACATCCTTTAGTGCTGGATGCACTATTCTTATTAACAAAAGGTTACAGTATGATCCTATATATTTGGAAACATGTATACACGGTAGATACGTTTTCGTGAATATTTCAATGGAAGAAATCGTATAGACTTTAGTCAACTTATACGCATACAATGATAGAAATAACAGGAGTACGTTTTTCGAAACATTCGGTGATATCAATGAAACCCTCATTGAAGAAGATAGAATTTCTAAAAATGTACAAATTCAATCAAGTAGCCTAATAAAAAGACTCAAATTATGCGATATATGGCGAATACTAAACACTAATAAACAACAATTCACATGGCGAAGAATCAATGGATATGAAAAAAGTAGAATTGATTTATGGTTAATCGATGAAAACTTAGTGCCGATTATATTGAGGTCTGATACAAGACCCGCTAAAACAACATTTACCGACCATCAAGCAATATCATTAAAAGTAAATATTCCTTCAAAGCGTGGTCCAGGTTACTGGAAATTTAACAACAGTTTGTTAGATGACCGTGAATATGTTGAATACATTACTAAAGTAATAGACAGCTATAACAAAACAAGACAACAATTATCGCAGCAAACTTTATGGGAACTATGTAAGTTAGACATCCAAAACCATACTATAGCATTCGCGAAGAAACAATCGAAGTATAAAAAGATAGAATCTTAAACCTAGAAAAACATATCTCAGTATTATACGAACAAGAACCAAAAACAAACGACATAAGAGCAAACGTAAGGTAAATTGAAATAGAATTACAAACATATTACGATGAAAAAGCAAAAGGGGCTCAAATAAGATCTAAAGTCTTCCAACTGAACTACTCAGAAAAAAATACCAAATACTTTCTAAATCTTACAAACTCAAGACAATCAAGAAAAACGCTTAATGTATTAAAAGTTAACGATTGTATCATAACAGATACATCTGCATGAAGAGGTCACTTTCTAAAAAAAGCTATATTCCTCTAAAAATAAAAACATGACAGAAATTGAGCAATACTTAAATAATACAAAACCAGATTATGTTTTAAATGACAGCGATGCTAATCTTTGTGAAGGTCTCTTAGATATGAAAGAATGTGAAAATGCGGTTCACACCATGCTTAATAATAAAGGTCCAAGACTTGACGGGCTTACCTAATTATGTTGTTTACAGGTGGCAGAAGAATGCCACCATAGAAACGTATTTGAACTATAGGATGCACCTTACATAGAATTATTTACTTTATTTCACACAAGGTATCATCATGTACCATGGAAACCGATTGTCCAAATGGATGTTGCTATACAGATAACCTACATGGCGCCACGTGTTACAGCTATCAAAACGAGTCTGACCCATGTCACCTACCTGACCATCACGTTAATGTTATGCTTTATCCATGTGGGTGTATGCAAGGTTTGTCATATCGACTATAATGGGGATGATATTCGAGTATTTGCAAGTATTGTCTTCTGCGATGAGCGTACCCATAAAGCAATATATATAATCATACATAAATTGTGCATTTAGTTGGCAGCTTGGTGTTTCAGCGTCGGTTAAAATGGAATCTTAAATGTACAAAAGACATATCCATAAGTTTCGGGTACAAGTGCCATTAACTATTGGCAATACAGTCAAACCGATTTCGTTTATTTCATTTCCATAAGTAAGCAATATTGCGTACAATCTTGTAATTGCTATGTCTTATTAGAAGTATCCGTGGTCGAGAGGTTATTAAATCACCAACGCCTCACCGCTCCGTGTTCGAGTCTCATCCTGGATACAGAATATAAATGAGAAAGCCATTCAGCTGGATTTCGGAAGGTCGATGGTTCTACCCATTTGTCTTCCTGTGGTCTGTCTCCACCCTAATTGCTGTAATAGTTACTGTATGACCCTGGCAGTTTATGTGACTTCAATCCATAAATACTTGCATATCAACATGAAAAAGATGTTTTTTCTAAGTAGCACCACCTCTTTGGAGCTGCCCGGTATGATTGTGTACGATTAGTTCGTTCCTAGTTTCCTGACATTATTGTTTTACAGGACTTATTTGTGACGAGATACATTTTGATTCTTCATTACCTAACCCCGTTCATCAAGCAGAATTACTTCTACTTGGTCATGGTTATGGGCTGTGTACTTCCACACCAGGAACAGTGTTCGGCTAAGATTTATCACAACAAACGAAAACAGCATATCTCAAGCTTTTGTTCATAATATAAGGTGTATTGCAATTATTGCTATTAAATATTTAGTAAACCGATGTCGACGGCAGTCTCGTTTATTGTCTTTTTATATACTCTTGTGCATGTCCATTATCAATTATGGGTTTTGTGACTGACCCGCTTCGGAAATATAGGGATTAAGTATGACCCACTATATTTCTGTGAGGGTCAGCCATAAATCCAATATTTGATTTATTTGTTTTATTGTCCACTCGTTGAATAGAATATTTGAGTACAGATAAGGGCTTAACTACATTAGGTTCCGGAGCCTGGTTAGCACATTGAACGGGGATAGCTGTGCCTGTTCTAGTTCTGATACAACCAGACATAATTGCTGTTCTTTGCTTTGTCTTTGTTTGCTATTTTGTTCTTTATTGTTTGTTTATAATTACTTATATTACTTCCATGACATTGTCTTCCTTTTACGGATGCATGTTTTGTAATTAATTTCATTTTATCGTTAGTGCATACCAGTGTCTTTTACAATCCTCTGTGTACTACATAACACTCATAGTATATGCCTATGTGTACGTACACCTGCTTTCACTTTGATATAGCTAAGATATAACCACGAATATTAGTCTGTCCAAGTATCGAACGATATCCCCCAACATGACCCAATTCTTAATGCATGTAAAATTTACAAGTAATCAACTATGTACGGTAGATACTACTATCTATATTCTTATCTCTCACGCAAAGGGCCTTCCTGAGAAAACTGTGATTATGTCGTCCCAAAATGTAGGCAATGTGTATATAGATGTTCGAAACGTATACCAAATAGATAGCTACGAGTGATTAATATTCTTTATACTGTTAATGGCTACACCACAATATTTAATATGTGATAGATAGTCAAGCAGCAACAGTAATATTCTGCAGAAACTCCAAATAGTAAGTTTAATAATCTAATGGGATGATACACTCCTGTACAGTGAACAGCTCCACTAGCATGAAACGACGACTTACCGCCACGGTTGAGACCGTTAAATGTCTAATATTACCTGTGGACGTTAGTTTCCGTGGGACATGTTAGCCAACGAATAATATATACCCGTTTAACAGACTTAGTTTCACTGTATTGAGTGTTGAATGTCTATCACTGCAAGTGGACGTTTCAGTAGGACTTAAGATAAACACATATACCGCATTCTGCTCAACGCATTCTTTTGAGGCCGGAGATCAGTCTTTCCTGTTGAAATGACAGTGACATAAAATTATAGTCTGTGTAACGCATTAACGCTGATGACGAATAACAATTAATATCAACCTGGTGAGGGCGATATCACGTCAATCTGATGTTCTACCCCTAAGTCCAGGGAATGACAATGCTTCAACAAATAAAGACGGAAAAAGTGTTGTGACTATCGATTATGTAAGCGGTCTTATTCTCGGTAGAACTAACAGGCCCATTGCGTAGTCGAGAAGAATTGCTCAAATTGGTAACGACAACTGGCGGGAAAGACAGATATCTAGCCACGAGATATAACCCTCGACACAGTATCGTTTAGATGTCATCCTGTTCGGACGAGCCTTATAAGTCAGGGCCGTAAACTACATGGAGGCATGTAGGCAGTTGCCTCCTATTGCGGGCTGAAAAAAAAATCATTTTTTGTCTTTTAAGGGTCCAAAATTTTTTTTGCCTCGCTCCGCTCGTCGGGGTGCCTCCCCTGGAAGGGGAGGCAATTTACGGCCCTGTAAGTCACCTAACAAGTATACTGAGACTATCGAAGAACTTGTCCCTAAATAAGTTACCAATCTCATTGTTAAAAGGATAAACTATTTTATAGTATACAGTCACTAGTGTCCGAAAAGAAATGTATGAGGCATGTTTACCGTTTAATTAATGTAAAACCCCCATAAAGTTGTCAATGGTCCTTCGTTGATTTATATTCCACTCTTCAAGCAACATTGTTTGGAACGTTGACGCGCTTCCTATCCCGCTTGTCTAGCTTATCCATACCCTTCCATGAAAATTTGACAAAAATGTCGATTTTCCTCCACATGTGGAGAAGTTGCCGGCTCCTTGTGGAAGGGTAAGTTAGTACTGGTAAGAATTCAGTCCAGGAAAAACTGGTTAGGTGAACCGGCCGCCGTATATAACTGAAATATCGTTGAGAAACGGCGTTAAACTCGATGAAACAAACAAACAAACAATAGCTTTTCCAACAAGTGCTCGATTGGGTTCGAATCTAAACTATTGGGTGGCCAATCGAAAACATTATGCTGGTTGAGGAAGTACTCCCGCATCCGCATTTGACCGTTCTATGACATCCCTGACGTCCACGACTGCCGATTATCCGGCTCGCCATCTCCTTTGCTGTCTTAAAACTGTTATTGAGGTAAGAGAGGCGTATGTGTCTATCATCACGCCACGACGTAAGTCGATGCCGCCCGCTCCGTGGACGGTCAGCCAAACTTCATCTGGAATGTACTATGGATGTTCTTATTTGTGCCTGTTCCACATGTTGTTTTCACCATTACTTTACGTTAACGCGAAATGGATGAAAATGCGTCTGAAGGTGGTATTGGCCCATTATGGCTTCCCGCCAGTATAAGGAAGTAATCATCGAGTGCATGTTTTTCCGGTATTTACTTATTTGTTCTGTTCATTTTATTGATGGTGACGTTATGATAAATTTGAGGTTGGATGCCGGCTTTAACCCTCCAGAGGAGTTTTATCACTGCCGGTTCCAAGGCAGCACCCCTGTCTTCACCAGTCATTTATGTCTGTGCCTTGTGTTCGTGTTGCATTTGTAATTGTTTATATGATATATTCTTGTGTTATAATATAAACACAGCGGAGTCAGCCTGTAAAGCAATACTTGCATTAACAGAACATGATATATTACCTTCCTAGCACCAGACAACGTAGTACTATTACGTTTTATTTAACCGCAATAATTCAACAACTCAGTATGGTTACTTGTGTCAAGTGGAACGTTTTATTAAACAGCTAAGCCCATGTGGACGTGATCATTTTACAACAATAAACACATTTACGATATATCAACAATACAAGCATTCACAGTCAGGCAAATAATTGTTAAACAAACTATCAAAGTATTTCTATGCAACACACATTCTCGATCATGTTTATTCCCATGTGCGAACGTAATGGAGGTAAGTGACATGGTTACGATTTGGACCAAATTTGTGTCTCTGTTACCATTGAATTAACATTTGAAATCTACGCAATCTAATAATCTTTGAATGTTTCTTATACCAATGGTCATCAATTAGTGGAGTGAGAAGGAGACAGAAAATACTCACTTCCGGACGGATAGATGGGACACAAGTTCATTTAAATGTTCTCGTACACATACCTGTACCAATGTCATTCAGCAATAAGAGTTAACTCTTAAGGTATTCCGTCCGCAATGGACATTTCACCAAAAGCAAATGAAGCTTGTATTGATTTGATTCAATCTGTACCAAAATGCGGATAAAAATTTAAAATTTCATAAATCTTTATCGTTCTAAAAAAAGTTATTCCCGAAAAACGTTAGCCGTACCAGCAAAGACCAGTAAATAGAAAATTAACATTTTACTTCTCATTTTGTAATTATTATTGTTAAGGAAAGAATCTTTGTACTAATCAGATATGTAGAATAAAGTAAAGTTTAAAAAAGGAGTGTTTTTTTACATTTATGCATGTATCATTTAAGAATGGGCACATTTCCTTTCAAAAATTAAATATTGTTTAAGGCAGTTGACCTTAACTTAATTGATGTATCAATACATTATCTTACAAAGAATACATAAACAATTCAGAGACTTTATCGTCCGGTTACAGCGCAATTTCATTTTGAACAGAATGACTGACGTGCACATATTCTGAGAAAAAGTAACACTTCTGAGTGGTTTTGTTTATATACATAACACAACTGACTTTCGCATTTTCTGAACTCGTCACAGAATTCGAAGCGCATGCATCTCTTTGTAAGAAAATTCTAACCTATGCAGGAAATTATCAACAATAAATGCACATCAAGGAGTACTACGCCAACCGTCTCGATACAGTAAACGGGTTATACATGATTCATGTACAGTATTAACGTGATAGAATCCTGTGCCAATTACAAGGCAAAGACAAACAAAGTCATATTTCTAGACAATATTTACCTTTCCTGGTTGTATTATTGTTCTTCTTTAATTCAAATGTTATGTTTTAAACATATATTAAATGTGCAATAAATTATTTCATGAAACCTTCCGTCGTTTATTACAGCCAACAGTATTACGTAACTGACAAAACATTGTGTTTACTTTTACATTCGTCTATGTAAAATATTTCATCGAAGGTGTTCTGCAATTTTATCTTATATGATTGTGAAACCAATATACCTTCAATTTTTCAAATGTCAACATAATGTTTACAACGCAGTTTGTAAGTATCGTTATCTTGGACTGTGGATTAACAAGCACTGTTTGTGTTTGCTTGAAATATAAACATAAAAAATGTGTACGAGTTAATTACTTTTTGTGTTCGCAATATGTCTCTTCACGTCACGGAGATCACTACCTATCCGTATTGAAAACAAATAATATCTCATAGTCGAAGTCATATAACCATGTCATGGCAGCTTAGTCGACCGTGCCGGTGATATTACTCTTTGATTATTTTTACATACACCATCCAGCCACCGTCTACGCCACATATACGGCGACTACTGTGTATATTTCCGACATTTCCTGTAGATTTTGTAAACAAATGATGGAGTTTAATACGAACATCTGACTTTTATAGAAAACTAGCAATATAGACAATACGAGCATCGGATGATTGAAGTTTCCCATAGTAATGTTATTTCTGTCAGTAATACTCAAGTTTCTCCAATCATACGAGAACATTTTCTAAAATGATTTAACTTTTCAGGTCGTCAACCGCCTTCAAATACAGGATTGTTGATTTTCGTCTTATACAATTATACATACTATACATACACAGTAGCTTCATCGAGTCAGATATATGGAACTAGGATAATATATTTTTTAGTCACCGCGTCACGTTGACAATAAAACGACAGGAACCACAATCCAGTACAGAGTTTACAAATTACAGTTTTGAACACATCTCCAACCAGTTTACACAGTTCGGCTGTCAAAAAATTGCTTCGACATTAATAACTTTAAATTTGATCGGCTTACGCACCGCTGAATGAATACGTCTGCTCAAGAAATAATTGATGGTTTAAATGCAGACATACAAGATTGTGCTACACATTCATACGGACAGAAACTATACTCTTAATTACTGACGAATTATTGCAGTTTATGCACTTCATATATCAAAACAGCACAATGTTATATTAATCAAAATAAAAACAACTTTATGTTTATCAGACAAATCCACATTAATTAATACATTTTCTATAGTTGCGATAGTCAAAATTAGTCAACACAAACCACAGTGCCGTTGTATTAACGTTCGAAGAAATCATGCTTGATATATAAATGTAAAAGAACTTTCTTCACCAGATCAAGAGCACTAGAGGAGAAATATTGTCCATGATTTAGACAGGTCCAATTATTATTTATTACCTATAAGACATTGTTTTTAATCTTTAATTTAGACTCAAGATAAATCCGTAAATACCGTATTTATGAATTTGTTTTAATACGAATGTAGTGACTGCATGGGTAACAGTGCCACAATAGTCCTGTGTATAATGTGCATTTATTTATGAGCCTTATTAAATTTTATTTAACATGAAACATAATATTTCTGCCACGCAATGAATACATTTACAAGTTAAAAGAAATGAGCGAAAGCAGAATGTTAAAAAAGTACGCCATCTTCGCCTTTATAATTTCTTTCAATCATCGTTTTTAAAGACATTTTTTGCTTCGCTCTGATATGACCCTTTCACAGCACTATTCGTGATGTGTTCTTGTGCTATGTCTCGGTATTTATTGTAGTTCTCGGTAATGTGTCCGTATGAGTATATTGTAGTGTTTCTTGTGGTTCCTTTTCATTGGTTCAAAGTTTCTGCGTTTTTTTCTCCAAGTTGTTTAAAGTTAACTGTCAGGAATAACTGTCACAAAGTGCGTTCGATGTTTCAACCAATTTTATTTCAGCAAGCAAAGGATATAAGTATAATACAGATAACATATTTCAATACTGACATATTCAATATTTGACTTGTATACAATAACACCATGGGGAACATATAGAAGAAATCGCTTGTGTAGAGGTACAGAATGAGAACATTTAAAGAACCATTGAAACTAAATACTTTCAGTCAACAGATAAATTTGAACACCTGTTTGAAAGAGATTAATTTGAAAGTTTATGCATACAATAAAACATTTAATATTAACTTCATAAAATATAATGTATACCTTACCCTTAATCTAATACGCATTTCATTGATCAGTCCCAAAGGGTACAATGATACCCAGTGAACAATATGTAAGACTGGTGTGGTGTCAAAATGGTGTAAGAACAGATAAAGCAGTGCATTTAAAACATATTTGCATAATAATTTACTCTAACAAAGCATATTTCATTAATACAGTGCTCAGATAGTGTAAACAATACCTACATGTTTATTAAAGGGGCATAACGTACTATTTTACCTTCCCTGGTGGCTGTATGGTACTAGTTTCCAATCACCTAAATTGCGTTGTATTTAATATAAAAAAATCCGTTATTTTGATATTGACGCATTTTTAAAACAAAAGTAGCTGGTTTAAGACATGAAAACGAAAGTAAGTATTCTCACAAATCGGAGAGAAAGTAACAGCTTATACCCAGTGTCAGCGAAGTTCGTTCGAGGAAAGTCAGGAGTAAAATGTAGTTTCATTGCCAATTAGATAAAATTAATCGAAGTGACAAATATTTTCATCACCAAGAAAGTAATTCCATACGAAATAAGTAAGGAATGTTTTTACATAGATTAATGACATAAAATATGAAATGCAACAATAATGAATAAAGAAATTAAACTCATTAAGAAAAATATTCCATTCACACCAGTACATGAAGCATCACACGATGTTCTTTCATTAAAAGCATACTTATATGTCTTAAACTCCGAACCTTTGTAAAGGTTATATTGTTTAAAATCTTAAGTTGACAAAGAGTTTTCATCTTCCTCATCCACCTCGTCAAGCATATTGAACATGAAATCTACCGTAGATCGAAGCATCTGTCGTAATGAAAGCAGCGCCAGGATGCTGATTTCGGTTTTCAGGCTGACTTCCTTCTCATAGTTTTTGACTGGTAGCACAAAGCTTCGAGGAATCCCAAACGTGTCGGATACCATGTCAACAAGCTCACGAACGTTTTCACTACGAAAGACTGTCTGCACATCTTCTTCAACAAAAGGACATACCTTGTCCACCTTTGTTACCAAAATGGCTTGTGTCACGCCTGTTGACAATAGTAAGTTATACATACAGTTAATTTGCTGTCTTACTTTTATTAAAAGCGCACACATGTTTATACTTATAACACACAAAAAAGTAATGCTTAAATGTATTTACAGCCCGCTCAGTTAGCTCAGTGGTTAATGCTCTAGGTTGTGATCCGGGAGGTCCGGGTTCGATTCGCGGTCATGTGTTTCTGTAACATATAGCTACAGTCATTAGTCCTCCTCTGATTCATGTGGAGAAATTGTTAGCATCTTCCGGAAAGACAAGTTCGTACTAATAAGTTCCAGGAAAACTGATTGTTTCAATTGACCGAAGTATGTAACTGAAACACTGTTGATAAAAACGGCTATAGACCCCGATAAAACTTCAATGTATTGAATACTGATTTTTAAGGCATTACCATGACATTGGATATAAACTGGTATTCAACTTTGTATGGAAAATATAAATTCTGTTTGAAGTGTAAAACAAATTTACGCGCAACTTTCAATAGGCCAGCAAAATGACAATAACTGAATAGTTACCAACTGAGTAAAAGTGTTACCTTTTTGACGAATTTTCAACTGCAAAGATTTAATCTTGTCCAGTAATTTCTCAGACAAAACGGTGGCTGTACTACCATCTATAACAAAACACACACAATGTATCTTATCACTCAACTTTGGCGATTTTATAAACCCTGGCATATCAGGACTGATGGGTGTGGAAGGGTTGAACTGAAATACAGAATATAACTATAATTCTATTTATTACAGATAATACCGGGTATTCGGAAAGAAGGTAGTCGAATAAACGAGGTTTAAATGTATATAAATACGCTCATTATTGATCAATATAATATTATTAGTTTAGCACTTTATTGATTATCTTAATCAGTGTATTCTTACAATTAAATAGATAACGAATGATGTAAAACAGTTCAAAATTTTGAGTTGTACAGTGTCGCTGGTAAGAAATTATTGACTTCAGAACCCAATAAATATCAAATGCTTTTGTTAGGAAACTTTTGTCTTTCTTTTTTCACATGTTTCTTTGACGAAATGCATTTGTACTACGCTATTTAATCTATCATTTGTGCCTATTGTTGCCAGCTGTCTTGACTTGTCCTGTGAGGTATTCCATTAATTAAATTCCCACATTTTTGTCCTGTTTGATTCTCCTAAGTTATCCCTCATGGTTGATCGGACCATTCCTTGCATACCTGTTCCCTTACGTAAATAGAGGATCTTACATGAGTGCTTATTTGATATTGTTTTTATGAAACGAGTCGACTGAATATGACGCGAGGCTCTGCCGAGCGTCATATTCGTTTCAGTCGACGAGTTTCATAAAAACAATATCAAATAAGCACGAATGTAAGATTCTATTTATCACATAACACCATAAATAGATTGTTTTCAATCTTTAAATAAGTTTTAAATAGTGCTGTGATTCGGCTATTTATGTAACTAGTTACATATGATATTTATGTCACTGCTTTATGCCACTCATGGAGTGCAAGTTATGTGATAATTACCCTTGCGCTTCCTAAAATGACTCATGTTTTATGGACTGCTGTTTTACCGGAGGTCTGTGTGGAGATGGATTATCTTATGTATGTGGCGTTCCCTGTAGTAACTGTTTCTCTCTTTTGTTATTGTTTATTGTTATAAACCATGATCGAGTTAGAAGTTTGGATGCCGGCTAGATCATGGAGGGTAACACTATTGGTTATGGTTCTTACTTACGTCTCCAAATTGGACATTTAATCAAATATTGGTCTGAACGAGTGATTGGTCATTAGTGCGAACGAGACTTTCGTGTAAAGTAAAGGAGAAAAAAGTTTCATTGTTAATGCCAAATGACGTCATATGTATTAATGTGTAGAGTGGACAATCTAACGTTAACACCATCAAGTAATGACCAAAATCCTTCTTTGATGTACGGAACAAAGGTACGATAAACATTTGCATTTCATACTTCATTTTGAGTATTTCGGTCGTATTAAGTGGATAATAGATCTAACTATTATGTAATAAATTCAACAACAAAAATATACGTTCGCCAGTTTTGAATTTGTATTATAACGCATTAAAATATATTTTAGAAATTTGCGTTTGCATTAACATGATCCAGCACTAACTGAAAAAGCATTATCAAAACATGATTTGTATCAGCAATTAACTTCATTTTTCACAAAGTTTTTGCGTTGTTATCTTTAATATGGTGCATTTTATTTAATGTAGGTGATTTATCACTAAATAAAGTCATAATAAAGAAAGAAGTTTAGTAAAATCTAACTGATAGATATGCCCCAATGACAAGTACGTATTATGTAGAGAAATAATTTTATTAAATATCATCATAATAAAGAAAGAAGCCTGGAAAGATTCAACTGATATAGTATGATCAAATGATTAGTTATAACCAATTTGCTTATAGTGTTAGGATCACTTAATTTATACTGATTCCAGCGTGTACCAAACCTTATATTCATCATTCCCTTTATAATACAAATACAAACTCATTTGATAGAGTTCTATTTAACATGCATTCAAAGTTTAGAACTTGAAAACGCACGTAATCTACACTATTAGTGATGAGCTTTACGCTAAAAAGCAAATACAGTTTTATGAAATTTGAACACTTATATCGAACAATTTTAAGGCTCTTGTGTAGAGTACAATTATCTGCTTAGCATGATATATTCGCCAATGCAACAGTGTAACATTTGAAACGACGAACTTGTACTGCTTCCAATTGTTATAAGTGACATCACCGACTACGTGGTATGGCGGCACTGATCTAGAATGTTTGGTGTAGCCCAAAATCTAAAATCGACATTAAAGTATCAAATGTAGAACAATGAGACAGATAAATCTAACCTGGTGACCATTACGAACATGGCCATCCAAAAGATACCCAATTTCGGCTGCATCAAGGCCTTGCGTTTCTTCTAAACCTCGTGTGTCACACAGTCGAAATTTAAGTGCTTTCGACGTAGCTGATCCACGAATCCTATACATACGATACTGAAATGTTAAATAGAAAATCCCCTTGGAGTTTGGAATTTATATTTAACTGCAATTGAGCATTTTATACACAAAAATATATCAAATGTGATTTATCAAGTACTAGACAGTATTATTATTGTTATTATTCATGAGCAACTAAGTCAGTTTAATTGGCAGAGTGCGTACCATATCCAATGTGATAAATTGATAATTACTGGTTTATATATCGCTGTTGTGGCTAATCGTTACATGTAAAGGATGCTGAAATGTCATCAAGCATCAAGCGATTTTTGTCAGGATCAATATGATTTTGGAGAAAAAAATACAAAGAGACAACCATAAATATTCAAAAGTAGACACAAGATAACGGCATACACATAGGCCGAGTAATTTACTTGTAAAAAAAGGCGGGGACTTACGACCGGAACAACGGGCCAGCGGTTTCCCACAAACTTTTTTTAAAGTTTCCACTGTACAACAAAGAAAACCGGACCGCGCTCTCAGACCATATCTTTTCACGAACCAATATTGCATTAAGGACTTAGATATAGGGTCACATAACACAAGATACCTTTCTGTGGAATTATTTCTAAATCTTGCCAGCGGTTTCTGAGGAGATATTTAATGTTGTCCATAATGCAATTTATATAAAGATAGCCGCCGCACCTTGGCCTTTTTGACTAACCAACATGATCAGAAGGAATTTTGTAAAGGGTATGCCAGAAAGTATTTCAGTGAGATGATTCTGAAATCGTGCCTGCGGTTTCTGGCAAAATTTTCAGAATGTTTCGTTTTGGTCGCGATGGCAACTAGAACAATTCGAATGAATCTAGAAGATGACCACCCAAGGGACAATCATGGGAAGTTTGGTTGGAATTGGCCGGGTGGTTTAGGAAAAGACGTCTTTGGAAAAAATGTTGATGACTCGTGACACAAGACGTTGCACGACAACGGGACATGGGAATCAAAATAGCCCACCCTTGAGTAATTAGTGCTCAGGTGATAAAAACTGTTTTGTTAGAGTTATACGCAGATTTTATTTTTTTGTTGCGTACAAGTCAGTTGACCTATAAAATCAATGTCCTCGGGTTACAAAATTGTTCAACCGCAAGCAATTGATAACTTCCCAAAATTTATCAGAGGTGGCAAATGGCCTTTCACGTAATACCTACGATCATATACAGTGTACGTACGCCTGACCTGGTGATCAAACTAATGACCTCAATGTTGGTCGCAGCGTTTTCTACATACTGAGCTAATGGAATGGACTTTGACTGAGAGCAATGAAATTAAATGTAGGGTGGTACAACAATAAAAGGGAGCTTAATGTCAAACAACACTGATATGCCCAATAAGTAACCATGAACAGAAAGCAACAATATACTACTACTTATACACAGGTTACAATAGACATCCCTTTACCTGAGACGTAACGCTTTGCTCAGCACTTCCACTTATAGCTTGGCCAGTAACGTGACCTCGAAACACAGATGCTATGGTATTGAAGAAACTTGATTTCCCTGCACCAACAGGTCCAAGAAAAAGAATATTTGCAGTTTTAATACCAATGCCTTGAGGCGGCGAATAGCAGTCAATCTCATTCTTCAGTTCTTCCAGGTCCTGTTTATAGTCAATTATTTAAAGTTATTCAACAAAGACACACAAATACAACGCGTAACGTGTAAAAGGTCGAGTAACAACCTTATGTAAGAGGGCATGTAAATGAACATTATAAAAACATAGTTGTGTGGAACTGACCTGTTATCCATTTGTAGTGAACAATAAAAAACATAATTATACCTAATACTAACAGCTACAATTACATAGTAGATACATATTACATGTGAAGAAAAAATCAGTGATAAAAACTAATTCCATTTACAGCAACGTTTAGTGTACTTTGACTGTCAAAATAAATGGTAACAAACCCGTTTTTCCCAGGTGTGGAAGTCTCTCCATGCCATATCTTGGTCAATTAGAGGGATGTCTATGAAAACACAAGAACTGCATAAATACGAATTATAAGCATAACAGAGCGCAAAATGGAGCAATATCAATAACAGTAATCATACATTTGACAAGTTAAAAGACTGTCACGATTAAATTATATCAATATTGACGAGAAATAATGTCTTTATAGAGAGTGTCTGGGGAAAAAATGTGTGTGCTTAATCGAGTATACGAAACGACGAAAAAACACATTTCGTGAAACATTGGTTAAGGACTGGTGAAGAAATTTGCTAAAGCATTTACAACGTTTCAGTTTATCTTTCAGTAAGTTCCATAAAGGCTAACATATGCTATATTTTGACCCCATAAACCGAGTTTTAATATCCCTCTAAGTTATATAAAACTCAAAATTCAGACTATGTTGCATGCAGATTGGGTGAAAATCATGGCCTCGGGACAGAAAAAAAACAATAGGTTTCTTCTACTTGACCCAGTGATCAAGATTTTATCAAACATGGCCAAGTATTGAATCTGATTCGTATTGTATTATGACATCTTTTCCGATCGGATTCCATGTTAAAGTGTTGCCTGCAGCGTTTACTAGATGTGGTCTAATACTTAACCTAGTCACCTACATTAGGACCCAGAATCAATAAAGCTAGTCCAATAATTTGCTACAAACGTTTCGAGACTGGGTCAGAATTGTGGCCTCTAGAATGCCCACATATCAATTGTTGATGGACAACATATGACAGGCATACTGCTTATGTTGTAACACCTTACACATTGAAGATGAATATCATTTGATTTGTACAACATTGACATCCAACTATCATAAAGGCTCAACATAAGAACTTCGTGCTCGATGAGCTAAAGACATGTAGGATGTACATCCTGTATGTCATTTACAGTACATTGAAGTGCATTATTCTATTACCACATAGTGGGTAGAAACGAAACTGAAGACCGTCTGTAAAGTTAAAAGCATAACAGGTAAAATGTCTAATAAAATTTCTAAAAATAGAAACAAGTATGAATCAGTAATGGTGGAGTATTTCACAACAAAATATTTGTGATTATTTTGAATCCACTTATTATTGTTCAGTTCAATAAAATAACAATAAAAATTAATTTTACCGCAAAATGTTAAATTTAATGCTACATTGTGACATTATTTTGCTTGTGCACATTGATCACAATAATGGAAGCTAATCTTTACTGGCGCTTAGCTTTTAAGACCACGGACGTATCACGCCAATGGCAACTGTCCATAAAACATAAGGCGTTTGTGAAGGCGCAATGGTAAATACGTAAGGGTTCAGTGGCGCAAGCAATGGCCCGGTCGAACATAAGGGATAACTAATGAGAATCAAAGAGGACAAACAGGGGGTAATTTAATAGATGGAATAAATCACAGGACAAGTCAAGACAGCTGGCAACAATAGGCATAAATGATAGATTAAAAAGCGGTAGACATAGCACACGGTAGTACAAATGCATTTCGTCAAAGAAACATGTAATTAAAGGAAGTCAGAAGTTGCCTAACAAAAAACATTCGATATTTATTGGGTTCTGAAGTCAATTATTTCTTACCAGCGACACTGTACACCTCCAAATTTCGAACTGTTTTTACATCATTGGCTATTTGGTCAATGGTTACACCACGCATATCATAGGAATTTCCGAAACTGTATGATCCGTTTAATGTGTACACATCATCTTTTGGGTCCAGAGATCCGGTAAATGTGCACAAATCATACCCATTACCAAACGTTGGACCATATCCAGTGTTGCAGTACGTCGATTTATCTCCGGTTTTTGCTACAAATTTTATCGGTGCATTTTTATTGTTCAGCTTCAGTCGAAACAAGAAGGCATGTTGATCTGTGGAATAAGACCCTGCCCCTGACCAACTTTTCTCTGTAAAGCCTCCAAACACGGAACCTTCAGTATTGTAAATGATTGTAACAGTAGGACCTTTATTGTCGCATTTCTGGTGGAATGTTGCAACATTAGCTCCATCTGTTTTAAAGCTGTATAGCAAATCAAACACTTTAGGGCCAGACTGTATATAACGCTCTAGTTGTTTCCTTCCATCTAATGACAGTTGACCGGCCATTCTGCAAGTTATAATGAAGCAACTTATTATTATAACTGTTTGACAGGCTTGAAAGGCTTGAAATACGTGTTTACCAATTATCTCTTATATGAATGATACCATTGCATCGAAGCACAGAGAGTGTCACACGTGAAAACTGATCAGTTAATAGTTATTATTTTATGCTATAACATTGCTATTCTGCATGATCTTTTTTTCTCTGTGCATATTTCGTGATGTGTGTATTCATTGATTAATACCAGATGTGAATGATGTATGAACGATTTTTTAATGTTTTATGTTTTAAATGTTCGCTGGTCATATATAAATGTTATTATTTGAATGTTATTTATGTTTTCCTTCAAACACTTGCATGTACACATTCACATGTTGGATGCTTCATTTTGCAAATATATCATAACTGCTACATTTAAGTTATTGCTGTTCACATGTATGTGTTATGTTTTCACACCTCCTTGTAAGTTTAGGATGCAAGTGCCCTTTGTATATTTTCTGCTCGACTTCATCAGTTATTTTAATATAATCTTTAATTATTTATAATTCCTATTTTAGACATTGATTCATATAAAAAATTCGTACCTTTGTGGATGTGTCATATAGCCATTTTGTTTGTATCATTAAAAGAGAGAGAATACGTAGCTACAGGAAACGCCACATACATAAGACAGTGCCTCCCTACGCAGACCTGTTGGAGTGGTTGTTTTACGGTAAAAAATAATCCTGCCTGATAAAATTCAGTTTTCTTACTTTTAAATATACCTACTGAAGAAATATTGGAGTGAATGGAGTATACTTTAAGCACGCCTGCCACCATGTTGAAACATCGCTATTGATCTATCCATATAGTGAACAAAGATTCAATCAGACAATTGTTTTCTCTACTTTCCAACATATTCTAGTAGTAAGAAAACGCTACGAGTCCAATAATTTTGAAATCATTAATGCAATCAATGCGAAGACTCCCTGAACGGCAACGTATTGACGTTTTAATGTTGCATGCCATATGTGACTCAGTTGTTGCTGTGGGAATACTTTGCCACATAACAACAGTAAGCAAACTTCATGACAGGTTTCAGACAATGGGGACAATTGCCGATCGTCCTCGATCCGACGTAACTGACGTCAGATTAGACCGTCGTATTGAGCTGACGCACACTAGACGTCGTGTCCATACCGCTGGTGCTAAATCAAGGCATTGGATCATGGGACTCAGAAAAACAGTTTTTGTTTTTTTTCTTTCTACATATTTTGCTTTCTTTACATCTCCAGTTTATGATTATTATTAAAATATGTTTACTTCATAGCTATAAAAAAGCAATTTAGAATCGTATTCTCTGCTTTTACCTAACTAGCACATATATATTTGCTGTAAACAAATGTATAAATACAGTAAAACCTCACATAAAGAAACACCTCAATAATAAGACCACCTCAAAATTATGACCACAATTTGTAATGCCATTTTCACTGTTTTGCTCTTTATTCAACCTCAGTATTAACTCAACCTCAATATTAAAAATATTGTTCATGGGTCCGATTGGTGGTCGTATTATTGATGTTTTACTGCATTGATTGATTTTCAGCAAGTATTCAGTTAGATAAAACGAATAAACAACATTAAACTTTGATATTGCGTTGTCTTGATTTGTTTTGCCTTCATTTACGTTGGGCAACACGTCTTAAGCTTAGAATTGCACGAAACGTGAATGTTTCAAAACTCGAAGAAGGTGATTTTTGTCAAATGTCTATCC
The DNA here is from genome assembly GCA_032209605.1 of Mactromeris polynyma. Classification (NCBI taxonomy): domain Eukaryota; kingdom Metazoa; phylum Mollusca; class Bivalvia; order Venerida; family Mactridae; genus Mactromeris; species Mactromeris polynyma. The sequence goes on from JASFXZ010000002.1 coordinate 46,418,079, forward strand.
TCAATTCAAATTAACAGTAATTAATACAGGTTAATGTCAGAATATTTTGCATTAATGAATGAAACGTCAAAGGATCAACACTCAGTAATAAACACAAAATGTAGAACATGTTATAAAGATCAACAATCGGTAACAATATAACATGTAGAACTTGCTATATATGACATTTAAACCGTTTACATTTTGTAAAATAGTTAATGGTTACGTTCTATTAATTGTATAGGGAGGAAAACATACGGCATCGGTTTTTCCATGCAGTATCACGTTTCACCTGCACTGGTGGACAAATGAAATCATTCATGCCAGACCTAAGAAACAGCACAAAATGTGATATGGTAGCGCCATTGACCGCTTTTTCGAGTTCCTCAAAAAATGACTTTATTTCGATTTTGAACTGATTGTCGAAGACAGTTTGAAAGATTTTTGAGTCTGACTTTATTGAATCTCTTGGAACGATGTATTGATGGATTATGAATGGTTGTAGAGGGGAAAGTCACAGAGCTGCGTGGGTACATACCAATATGATATAACGCAAATCATAATGCTAACTTGAAATTTGTAATATATATACAGTAGACATTGTATTAAGAGACCAACAAAATGTGGTCGCTTAATAAAGTGGTCCTTTAATAGATATCAACAAATTTAACGAAAGTCAAGTACAAATGAATGTCGTACTGAACAATCAAAACGTATAAATACCGTCCTCTTTCCATTCATATGTATCTATGGTCTGAAACAAAGCTCGTGAATTTAAACCACTCTATCAGCTCACTAGGCAATAGAACACAAGTGCCTAATTCTTAAATTCCACGTAAGTTATCCAATATGACAAGGTTCATGTACTTCGAATAGTGTAGTTCAAGAATTTTCTTATCAGACGCGCGAAATTTTCTAACTAACGCAAAAAAAGACGAAACACAGACACACACATTTACACGGGTACATAATAATTTTCAGTCTATAAATAAATAACTGTACAGTGTACTCATCACAGTAACACGAATCTGCGCATGGTGTGACGTCATGAAATCAGTGACGAAGTTTTGACAGCTATTAACTGGAATAATTTTAAAACTTTATTCCACGTGCGTATTAAAACAGGCTGATAGTAATAAACTTTTTTTCCATAAGGCAGTTATTTTACGGGGTCTTTAAAATGGATTGCATACTATACAAAGTGAGTGTTTACACATATGAACCCAGAGTTAAATTATGCGATGTGTTTTTGTCTGACATTTTTATTCTCTCAGTGAGTATAAAGAAGTTTGTCGACATGACCATTTTTCAAGTAAAGATAAAAGCAGGCGAGACGGCACACAAATTACATCTCGCATATTTCTTCTCGGGACATCGTAATGTTAAAACTCGGTGACATCAAGAAACGTAAGTCGCTTAGCAACGACGTTACATGAACTTGGTTCTTGTAGAAATTATGAGCGTTTACATTCGAGACTGGCACTCAAAGGGACACATAATATGCAACGATTTTTACATGACGTTTTATAACTGTGTCGCCGAGTAATTACATGGTCGCATTTATCACGCCTAATTGTTTATTCAATTGTTTAAAGGACAATGCGCGAATACAGTTGTGAATAAGGTGTGAAATGCACAATGGGATTAAGGGCAGGCGGTCGTTTAATTATTTAACTATCTTGTTTACCTGTCGGGGCTGGTTTAATGCGGTCGCTGGTCGCGTTATAGAAAAGTCGTTTAATAGATACAATTTATATAGTAAAAACGCTCGGGCGGGAATTTAAGTGGGTCGTTTAATACAAAAGTCGCTTATTACAGGTGGTTGCTCAAGCAATGTCTACTGTATATTGAAGAACAGCACAGTGGAAGATGGGATTCTAACCCAGATCGGAATATTAATGTGTAAATTCCACATTCTACCACTTTACTACCACGACTATTTAGTTTTTGGGATAAACCGATATACTAAAATTTTACACATAGTCTAATTAAAAACTTGCAACCCTGACACCCGGGGAAGTACAAAATTAACAGTACATTCGTGGCTCAATTCTCGATGTCTATTTAAACTATCGAAAATTCTAAAACAACACTTCGTCGTCTTGTATAAATATCTTAAACAAAAGGGCAAACTTCGTTGTACAATCCGACGAAGTGTCAATATTGGTATATATTAAGTGCACATCATCTTGAAATAGAATCCGGTAGGTTTAACAATATAGATAGATCTGACAGAAAATGTAAAGTATGTTCTCAAAACGTTGTAGAATCAGAGTATCATTTTTTACTATGTTGTTCTCTATATAGGCATTTGAGATCTAAATACTTACCAAATTTAGCATGGGCCTCATTACATAAATTTACTGATATTCTCTCTTCTAAAAACAGAAAAGTACTTGTTAACACAGACAACTTCATTTATCATTCTATGAAACTTAGACAGGAGAAACTGTCAAACATTGCTGCTTCGTAAATGCTACCTGTTATATTTGATATAGAATATTCATTAATGACATATGTATACTTGTTATTTTTTATAATACATGTAATAATATGTTGGAATTGTATGTCACTATGCTTGCCTAGGCCATCTTTTTTTATGACTTTGTAAATGGCTAAAGGCGTATTTATATGCCGATTTGCTATCAATAAATGGTAAATGGTATATGGTATAAATTAGACAATACATTTATTTTCTTCATCATTTCCTTAATGCATACTGTATAATATATGTTCGAGTGTAGTCATAAATTGATGTAAAATGCTTAACATTTATTTGATTTCAGTCATAGATTGATGTATACTCGTATGTTATGTCTTACATGAATGATTCTTGTGTTATTACTGTGCGTCTAAAAATAGAACATTGTCGTGATGTAAATAAGAATAATCGAATTGTTGAATTGCATTTGTTTTTGTTTTCCTTTCGTTTCCACTCATTATTATTATTTATTATGCTATGAATATTGATCTACGTGCATTCAATATGACAACACACAACTATCATGTTTGCAGCATCCTTAGTACACTTGTACTGGGGACAGGCAGTTCTTACATACACATATTTAACATACATATACATACCTCGAACAATAGAGGGATCGAACAAATTGCTAGATTCGACGGAAAGTGCTACAATAAATCCCATGCTTCCGTAGAAATACCCTTTATAAAAAACTTCAAGATTTTATAATTATTAAGACAAGTGTAAAATATCGTTTGCATAATGTCGCGCTTTTTATTTCACGTTATCTACGCTACAGCCTAATTATCAGTGGACGAAATGTAATAACTGACAATTCCCAGACTGTTCGAGCTATTGCCACTGAAAAAGAGCTTTACCAATTAAGTGCTCTTGGTTTAGATTGAAATTACCTGTATAATTTAAAACAATACCCAGATAGTTAAAATCATTCACTACTTCTATATGTTGATCATTGTAGGTCCATTGCTCAGTTGGTAATAAACCACCCCTTTTGCGGAAAACCATATTTTTTGTCTTATCAGTATTTACCTTCAACCCCCAAGTATTGCAATAGTCCAGTAAATTATCAAGATGTGTCTGTACTTCATCAGGCGATTTACATAATATGGCCATATCATCCGCAAATAAAAGTAGTATAATAGCAATGTCATCAATTGTAACGCCAGACTTAACATCATTTTGAAGAAACAATTCTAAATCTTCAACAAACAAAGAAAACAGTAAAGGGGACATAACTTCACCCTGACGTAAACCAACTGCGTATGTAAAATAATCTGAGTATGACGACAATGATTTAACGCACGATTTAACATTTTGATACATATCTCGTACAACTTTCAATATTTTACCGCGTATACCCGTTTTATACATTTTAAGCCATAGAGCGTTTCTATAGATTGAATCAAAACATTTCATCATATCCACAAAAATTACATACAATCGTTTGTTTTCATTCAAGAAGTTTTGAATTAATGACAACAAAATAAATATAGCATCTACAGTGGAGCGGCCCCTCCGAAATCCGAATTGTGCATCCGAAATTATGTTATGCTCTACACAAACTTGCTCGATGCGCCTATTCAAAATCGTTGTAAATAATTTAGACAAACAACTAACAAGGGTTATACCCCTGTAGTTATTGACCTCGGTTTGTGAACCCTTCTTATGTAATGGGATTATTATACCGACGGTCCAAGATTCAGGATAAAAACCGGAATTCAAAATACTGTTAAAAATGTCACATAAATGTTATGATAAAATGTCAATAGTTTCTATGAAATACTCATTTAATAAATTATCATTACCGTGGGCTTTATGATTTTTTAAAGTCTTAACAGCATACACTATCTCATTAACGGTAATCGGTCTATCAAAATATCTCCCGGTAAATCAAAATCATTATCCTCATTAAAACTCTCGGACTCCGCATTCTTACAGTCAAACATATTGCCACTCAAGTTCTTAAAATAATCGCGAAATACGTTTAACGGTATTGTATCATGACTGGTAGACGCTTTTGATTTAAAATACTTCCAAAACTCTCTCGGCTTACTTTTTCTCATATTTTCAAGTTCACGCATTTTACATTTATAATTAATATTTTTCTTTCTCTTGACAATATTTTTATACCGCGTCTTACTTTCACATAAATCAACTCTATTATCATGTGACTTATTTGCGTTGAATACTCGAAGCGCGTTTAAATATATATTTCTCGCATCAACGCATTCCGCATCAAACCAATATTTATCGTTAGATCTGTGAGAATCAAAACATACTTGTTCTCGTACATGGCATCGTTTAGAAAATAAAGGATCGGAAATATTTCGTAAAGTATCAGTAAAATCAGTCATCATATTATTTACAGACTGCCTTGATGAGCTATCAACCGTATTAACGATATGGTTTAGCCTCGGTAAACTACCAATAATACCGGCGCGAAATTGTTCGCGTAAATTATCATCCCATTTAAAATTAACCCATTTTCGATTACAATGTGCAGTTTGTCTATTATTACAAAATAATGAAAAGCTTAATGGTGCATGGTCACTCTATTCACTAAAGCTACCAACACAAAAGTAACCTAATTGTGAAAAATTGCATATATGTGTAAGTAAATAATCAATAACAGAACAACCGTTATGTGAAAGAAAAGTATATTGATTGGTATTATCAACACGACCATTTGCGATGCGCATACCTGACGCTTTACATAGATCTAACATTTTAATCCCGTGACTATTATGTGTAATATCTAGGGAGGCCCTTACATGTGTACAATCTGGATTATAATCAATATTATCAATGAAACAATTTAATTTATCATGAACAATATAATCGCTCTTTATCCCAACCCTACTATTGAAATCACCAAATACAAAAACAGATCCAATGCGTTCATATTAATGCACATCATTTTCTAATATATTGAATAAGTCAACATTGATAGTATTATACACAGGAGAATCATCAGGACAAGTCGGCTATTTCCACATCACAAATGTGTGAAAAATCAATACTAAGTAGGTCAAATCCAACACCAGAGAATTCCCCGTGGAAATGAATAACAAAGCTACTGCTACTCACTGGATAAATCTTGAAATATATAGAAAATGTTAACCAATCTGCTTCAATGTTACAGCTATTTTTAAATTGAAGAGAAAATGCGCGAAATTGCCTTCAAGTCGGTGGTTAACTTAAGATTTGATTGGTTTACAGAACACTGAATATGTAATTAGCAAAACCATGTTAGTACGGCTGCGCCGAAAAAATATCAATACCAAAACATAACTCTGATATGTATTCAGGTAATGAATAACCATATACGAAAGAACCGTTAGAACATCCAATACATGGCTAATTAGAGTATATATTACGCGGTCCATTTCGGTACCCGCACGTAACGTAGTGGAGGCAACAGCGATCCATAACCAGTGATGTGTTGATGGCACGATAAAACGACAATAGCACAGTTCCGTTGATAATCAATTTTAATAACAGTGAATAATGTCTGCAGAGTAATAATAACTTTCACAGAAAGTATATTTAATAATAGTCACTAAGTTAAGTTTCAAATACACAAAGTTTTAGAGTTTAAATCACAAAGAAACACCAAGTAAAAATAGTCACAAAGTAAAAATAGTCACAAAGACAAATGTCACTTAGACAATTTCCTAAAGTATCCTGATCACCAATAGTATTTCTCTTTTTTTCTTTAATCTCTTAACAAATTACCCGCGAAAGTGAGGAGGTGTCATGCGTTAATCAAGTGATTCTAATTAACAAATGCAATGGCGGTTTTAACAAAATAAAGAATCAATGGGCGTGTTCTTCATTATTACCTAATACATTTAAAAAGTCTTTGTCTTACCTAGAGATCGTTTCCCCGTAGAAGCCACATAAATGTTACGTCGAAACCATAGACGCGTATTTGTCTATCAATTAGGTAATTAAACTGTCGATTCAAATATACTTATATAGATAAAGATTATCATAACAGAACAGAACAGAACAGAACAGAACAGAACAGAACAGAACAGAACAGAACAGAACAGAACAGAACAGAACAGAACAGAACAGAACAGAACAGAACAGAACAGAACAGAACAGAACAGAACAGAACAGAACAGAACAGAACAGAACAGAACAGAACAGAACAGAACAGAACAGAACAGAACAGAACAGAACAGAACAGAACAGAACAGAACAGAACAGAACAGAACAGAACAGAACAGAACAGAACAGAACAGAACAGAACATTTATTTCGACGTGTACATTGTACATAGTCATCATTTACATATAAATACCCAATATAAACACACATATATTGTAATTATCTATAAGCATATACTATAAATCCAAATATATCAAAATTACATAATATACACAATACAAACACAAATATAAATACCATTTACATTCAAAGTTTCTTATAAATACAAATATAAATCAAAGGTCAAAGGTGATCAACACAAAACATTTTTTTAGAATTATGTTAAGTATAAAATTATAAATAGAATTCTATGCATAAATAGAAACTAAGCAACATTATTTAATAAACTGTTTCTCAACATCAAGGCTTTTTTACAATAAATTGCTAACGGAAGTAGAATGTTTTTATCCTGGCTTTTCAGTAGTTGAATAAATTTAAACATGTTTGGTCTTAAATAAAAATATTGATCAAGGTATTGTTTTCTTAAGTTATTATACAACGGACAGCTGATTATAAAATGATATTCATCTTCAATATCTCTAGTATCACAAAAAATACATAGTCTTTCGTTTCTATCTATTCTATTTCTAGCGTATCTTCCTGTTTGTATTTTAAGGCTATGTGCTGATATTCTTATTCTTGTGATAAAAAAACGTAAATTGTTAGGTATAATATCGAGGTATTGTTCATAATTAAAATCTGATTTACAGTTATTGTACAATATCATAACTGGACTTATATTTTTTCTAACATGCCAACCCTGAACAAAACAGTCAATTAACCTCTGTTTAAAAACATATATAAAACAATTACCGTTAAACGTATCAGGTCGTTGCCATACATCGGCAAAACCATATTCACACAATAACTTTTTTACACTATACACCCAGTTGACTTTATTGTTTTCACAGTCATTTAATGATTGCAAGTATACATGTTTGATTATAGTATTATCAGTAGATAACACTTTAAACCAATATTTGATAATACGTACGTATCTGGTAATGAACAAAGGATAACGACCTAACTCACCATAAATACCTGTAGAGCACGTGCTTTTTCGGACGTTCAAGATTTGCTTACAAAATTTTAAGTGTATACTTTCTATTTCTTTAGATTTGGTGAAGCCCCATATTTCTGATGCGTAATTTAAAATAGAACCAACAAAAGCATCAAATAATTGACATAGTAGCCGAGGCTTTAGATTAAATTTCTTACAATTGATAACTAAGACATTCAATGCTTTCCCTATAATGAATTCTTGATTTAAACTGAAGTTACCGGTATAATTAAAGACAAAACCGAGGTAGTTGAAATTATCAACCACTTCTATATGTTCGCCATTATACTTCCAAGATTCATTATTTCTTAACCCCCCTCGTTTTCTAAACACTATTATTTTAGTTTTATTTATATTCACTTCCAAACCCCAAGTATTACAGTAACTATAAAGCATATTCAAATTGTTTTGCAATTCCTGTGGTGTTTTTCCAAATATTGCCATATCATCTGCGAATAATAATACAATCAGAAGTATTTCATCAATAAATATTCCTGAATTACAATCACTTTGGAGGTAAAGTTCTAAATCTTCTACAAATAATGAAAATAAAAGCGGTGACAATATTTCTCCTTGTCTTAGACCAACCGCATATTCAAAGAAGTCTGAATATTCATTACAATTTCTTACACAAGATTTTACCTTTTGATACATATCACGAACAATTCTAAGCATTTTACCTTGGATACCAATATTAAACATTTTATACCATAGACCGTGCCTATATATTGAATCAAAACATTTCTTCATATCTACAAATACACAATACAATCTCTTATTTTCATTCAAATGGTTTTGTACAATATTCAATAGTATAAATAGAGCGTCCACAGTTGAACGACCTTTCCTAAACCCAAATTGAGCATCAGATATAACATTATTGTTTTCACAAAAGATCATGATACGTTTATTAAGAACTGATGTGAACAATTTTGATAAACAACTTACTAATGTGATCCCTCTATAATTGTTCACATCACTTACATTACCTTTTTTATGAAGTGGAATAATTATACCTTCCATCCATTTTTCAGGAAAATAACCAGAACCTAAAATAGCGTTAAAAATATCACATATATGACCAGCTAAAATATCAATAGTTTCGATTATATACTCATTCATAATGCAATCTATACCTGTAGCCTTTTCATTCTTTAATTTTTTAACTGCTTCAAATATCTCGTCAATAGTGATCCGATTATCCAATTCGCTAAAAGCGCAATTGGAATTATCAAAATTATGCCGATTACAGAAATCTTCAGCGTCACTGTTGTTGCAATTAAAAATATCGTTTCCTAATTCGGCAAAATATCTTTTAAAATCTGCTAAAGAAATATCGTTTTTACTGCCGGATTTTCGCTTAAAGTATTTCCAAAATTCTTTAGGTTTACATGTTTTTAATCTTTCGACTTCATTTATTTTCAACTGATCGTAGTTTCGTTTCTTCCGTTTACAGATATCTTTATAAAGTTTTTTGAAATGACAAAATTGCTGCCTACTAAAATCGTTCTTTAAACGGTTGAACTGGCGCAACGAATCTAGATATATTCTCTTAGCTTCTATACATTCAATGTCAAACCATTCAGCATGATTGGACAACGGCTTATCATTAAAATGAACACTGTTTTTATTATTATGACAAGTGCGAGCAAATAATGGGTCAGCTATTTCCCGTATGATTGACGTAAAATCATTCAACATTGAGTTTACTGACGTTCTACTACTCAAACAAATATTTTCAGTAATGTTATTAAAGCTAGGTAATCTCGAAATGATACCTGCACGAAATGTATCTTTATATTTGTCATTCCATTTATATTTCACGAAATCACTATCTACTTGATTATCAACAATGTTATGACAACAGATTGAAAATGACATAGGTGCATGGTCGCTAAATTCATTGAATGAATTAATGCAAAAATCGATCAACAAGGAAAAACCACGTTCTTTTGTTAACAATAAATCAATCACGGATGCTCCATGCTTTGCAGCATATGTATACATTCCAATGTTAAAATCTTGTCCAATCCGACCGTTACAAATTCTTACACCTGAAGCTTTACACAAATCTAACAATTTGATCCCATAATTATTGCATACTTTATCTTGTGAGGCCCTGAACATGTATGAATCGGGAACATAGTCATCATTATCAATATGATTATCACATTTATCATAGACAATAAAATCATGTTTAACTCCTACTCTACTATTCCAGTCTCCAACCAAAAATACAGAACCTAAGTGCTCATGTTTAACTCCTACTCTACTATTCCAGTCTCCAACCAAAAATACAGAACCTAAGTGCTCAAAATCATATATATCAGATTGTATAATATCAAAGAGATCTACGTTAGAAACATTATACGCAGTTGTATCTGTCATCGATTTACAGCCCAACCGCTTACGAGTACTTATTAGTGTCTATCATCACAAAGAAGATTAATAAGTCATGATAATGCGTTGCTATAATTGTGAAGTACCCAAGTAACACAAAGAAGTTATAAATTATAGAAACAAAATAACTATCAAAATCTGAGGAATTGATATAAATCATGAAAACAATTTGACACTAAAATTGTTAAATTTTAGCCTTGTAATATATATATGAAATATTTAGATATAAGACAGTCGTCCTCTCCATCCATAACAACAAGTAAAAAAAAAAGTAAAAAGGGATTTTTGACTCATAACATACATGAGTCATTGTGTTTGTTTTGCAAAAAGCGGATACTTTAAAATGTCTATTATACATAACTTTTCTTAATAACTCCACTATTAGCTGGTGAACAAAATGTAAAAATTCAACTGTTTTGGTAAGTATTCTACCTACATAATTGCTAATGCAATATTATACAGTGTGACGTACAACCTTCATGGTACAATAATTAATATAATGCAAAAGCATAGAGAACATACACAATGTTATGTATGTACATGTTACATGAATGATGTTTTCTTACTTTCGGTTTCGATAAGTAACACATATACTGTAGACATGAACTCAGTATATTTTTCTATTCCAGTTTCGATAAGTAAACTTTCTAGTCAAACTAAATAAATGATAATAGTGTGTATATACATGTAAATTATACAAGGTCAAAGATTTCTACTTTTGTTTTCGATTAGTTGCAGTTTACCAACGCAACATTTTAGTGCACCAGTATTTTCATTCATCATATTTCAGGGAAACGAAAAATAACAATTTAACGTATCCTGCACATTAATAAACACAAAAACATGACACTAAAACAAAAATACTGAGTGTATACATGTACATGTACTGTCTGTACATATGAAATTTGGTAAACAACACCTGTTCACAAACAAAATGCAAATAAAATAGGTTAGTGGGTCAATAGTTCATTCAGCTTCATTATTTTGCGTTAATAATGTACAGTATACTCACTTCAATGTTCAGTTTTCCAAAACTTGAAACTTACAGAATTAATTGTGTGTAAATTTAACACAAGCCGCGTTCACACCGGAAGCCACGCCTACTCATATATTGCTTACGTTGCATCATGAAGTAGTCACGTGGTAATGTCACATGCTGAATAGTATCCAATAAGATTTTAATTCGTCATAGAAATTAGCATCAATCAATAAACAAATACACGTGCTTCTACAATTATCAGTGTAACTGACAGGTCTCAAATCATGATATATTATGACACATTCAGTCTGCATGAATTTCATGCCATGAATTAATGAAAGTGAAAGTTGAAACTGAAAGTACATTTTCGGAAAATCGCTGTAGGGTAAACAACCTGAGGTGATTTCAATCGCTGACATGTGTTGTTCTGATCAATCGATTATAACGCTTAGATGGAGGATGATAGTTCGATTCAGTGAAACTGTTTTTATAAAACAAACAATGAAAGTAGGTCAACAACGCGTAGGATGCAAAAAAAACATAACAAAAAACTAGATCACACAGGCTTTAGAACATGTGATCGGTGTATTTAATATAACCTGCTAGTTTAAACGTTTACATGTTATTTATATGTTTTACACGCATGTTTGAACAATACATGACTTATTTATGAGGGAAAATACTGCATAATATTAAACAGAGCACAGAGACGAATGCTGGCTGCATCATAACAATAACAAAATAAAATGTAGGTCAACCACGCTATGGGTCAACCGCAGTGTTGAAACGGAAAAATTCAATAAGTATACAGTTGAAAGGATTAGTTAATGACATAAATCACATACCTTAATTTAGCTTATGTAGCCTACAACAGCAATAATGACGTTACAACGCACAATCGTTCGTTTCTCGACATCGATTCCGGCCGGTCTGCGAATTTAGCGCATGCACACAATAGCGTCTGTTCGATCCCCCCCCCCCCATTTTATTCATAACCGAGTCCATTGCACAACGAGGCTAACATAATTCAATATGCCCGGCGTTGATGCGCCGTGCAATAAATATATGTGTGCATGTATATTAAGTTGCGAATGATTTCATTCAGTATTTGGAAATTTCAACGAAATAGAAGCATGTACTAACCACAACCTCAACTTACCTACAGCGATGCCCAAATACTGTCACATACGATATTTCCATATACACTATAGCAACTATAATAATGGAAGAAAACTCGCTGTGAAGCAAGTTAACTGTTTGGTGATAAGGTTGCGATTTGAACTGAACTTATTGACCTTAACCGCATTCGCCCCAAATACGTTTTCTGAAAATCATTTTAGATAACGTGACATTTTCCTTACAATGCAACAGCAAATAAAAATTCTTTAACCCCTGAAATGTGAATTTACGACATAATTTAACACATGTTTCATAATGTGCATGTACTAAGGAAAATAATTTGGTTTCAGAAAACGATTGTAACTCACCAAATATTTGTTTATATGATTTCAGAAAACTCGCTTCGCGATGTGTGTACACGTATGCTACATCATTAGTAATCAGGGCTGCGTTTCATCAAATATCCTAGGAGCGAAAAGTTAGGCACGAAAACTAGCGCACTTAGGATCGTTCTTATGTGCGTTTCATTAAACTATCCTAAGATCGTTTTTGGTCCTAGGAGCGTTTTCCCTCCTAACAGCTGCTCTTCATATGGAGGTTAAAAATAACGTTAAATGTAAACATCCGTGTATCTCTATACGGTCCGCGCTTTTTGACATCGCAAACGTAAACATCCGTGTATCTCTATACGGTCCGCGCTTTTTGACAGCGCAAACGTGGAGTCATAAATGGCTGATGCAAATGTAAAAACCAAGATGGTAACATCCTCCGTCTTTAAGAGGAAGGAGAACTGGACACATGAGGAAGTCTCCACATTGGTAGAGGCTGTTCAAATAAACAAAAAAATACTTCTTGGGAAGTTTTCTCAAGAAGTAACTAAGCTAAAAAGGTTAGCCACCTGGGAACAGATAGCAAAACGGTAATGTAACATTTTATTTTCAATTGATCATGACCTGTCTAAAAAACATACCTTGTGCCACTACTTTGTGTTTCAAATGACAATACCATAAATAGTATTATAGGATATTATATAGTTCACATAGATCTCATTATGTTTATTTTGAAGTTTTCATTTTTGTGTTGTAGTGTGGGGTTAGACTGCCTCCCAGTAAGCTCAGTCGGTAGAGCTGAAAGAAAATAATTAAGCATTTCATGATAGTCGCTGGAGTCTACACATTACCTGAAAAGTGTGTGTCCAAAATACTACAACTATCCTCGCTGTTTCCACACCGCTATACAATCATAGTAGCTATAAGCAATGTTAATCCTATGGGCCAATCATAAAAACATATCTTGGTTGTTTTAAACATTTCACCCATCTATTATCATAATTCAGTTTGAGTCGTCTTGGTGTATGGATGTTAGGCTGATGGGGCTTGCATATTAAACAAAAGTAACTGTGGTAAATTTGTAGGGTTACTGGTATATACAGTGCATAATAAAGACGTATATTATGATGAGGTGCACTATATAGTGGATGTATATTCATGTTATATTCATTTCATAATAAATTTACAGGGTGAGTGCAGTGAGTGTTGGAGGGCAGCGGTCTGGGAATGAGGCTAGAAAGAATTGAAAATTGATATTTAACTTACAGATTTACCGGTATATTTTTAACACAATGTTTCATATTTAGGAAGGAAATGAACAATTGAAATAGTACTGGACGTACATCTAATAATCTGCTTAACATAAATGCGTGACTTGAAACATTCGAACATAACATTTTCCTCTTGTATATACATATTGTAAACATCAAATTAGAATGACAATACCTTCTCTCGCAATATTTATTTATCATATATATATATTATTTATGTATGTATTGTTTAATTGTGTTTCTAATACATGATACATCGATTTTCTAATTGTAACAGCCTCTTTATCATTGTCTTATGTTGTATAGTATGTACTCGTGTTGCCATGTTTACATGAACTGAGATATGTAAATAAACTGTAGATTGTACAAACCAAACATACACTTACTTGTAAATGTGTGTGTTACGTCTGCCTTAGTGTCATTGTTTGATAAAGTGAAGTACTGATTAAGAATAAAGATCGAATTATGGGGAAATGAAAATATTTACAGTATGGGCTTTTCAGCCGTTGTACATGACGTGATATGTACAGAAAACTCGTGATTGGCAGACGCGATTACAGCCGAGATTTAACCAAGGAGTCGAGTACTATGATTTAAATAGATTGGCAATTCAAAGTTTTTATCCATTGTTTGTACATGTCGATAACGTGAAATGATCAATGTACCTGCACCGGTTGAATGCATTTATCGTGATCATTAGCGGACCGAGGAAACCAACTGCCCAAATTATAAGGAAATCTTATTAGGATTTGTTAATATTAAAAACCAGGTAATATCACACTGAAAATTGGTGAATCTCGCATATTACGGACTCGAAACATTAATCTCCTCGACCATCAGAAACCGTTTATTTATAGATTATTTGGCATATGCATATAACTTTGAAACTCCACCGATTTTTTCATTTCCGAAACTTAAATTGGTTTACATAAAATAGTACAGCGTTGGTTGTTAGTAATGGGAGTCGTTATGGCTAGGAATGTAAAACTTAGATGTGTGTTTTGTTATTGTACACAATCCCAACCGTAAACTAATAGTTCGATTTAAAGTTTATATCGTAATTTCCGTACAGTAAACCTAGGCACTCATTAAGATATTACTATAGGTGAATCACCCTGTTTTTTCCTTATAACGTGCATACTCTGATGAAGTACAGTGTTACATGTACAGTGTCTATACAGTGTTTTGAATCGGTTTCATTATAAAATCAAACAGTTTATAGCAAAATGTAAAACAGTTAATATAATTACAAAACAGAATTTCGATGGCGTCTTAATGCATTCCTGTTTAACTTTAACTATTTGAAACACTATGAGTAATGGCTGTTTGATACGTATGTACCAACAGCGTGGATGAATCACTTACTTGTTTAATCCCATTTGTCTTTCAGATATAGCATTCAAAACCGCCGCGATTGATGTCGGAGTGTCACACGGTTGTGAATTTTCCACTTGTTTGATTTCCTAGTATCTGTCCGCACTTTTGGTGAACTTGCTTCGTAACGGCGTCCAAAAGGCATGTTAGACCTTTCCAACCTTTCCAAGTTCTTTAGCCAACCGCTCGATCGCAATTCTCACTTGAAAGCGAAAGTAGAAGGGGTTGATACGGTGCGCGTGATAGTAATTTTGTCGTGAATAAAATAAACTCGACCAGGTGCATTCAAAATTACTGTATTTAATTTAACTTCTTCATACATCCGATTTAAGTAGCTATAACTTTATGCAGCTGTATTGTATGCGAAAGTAAGCCGAAACACTGAGAAATCTGATTTATGTGACATGAAGCATAGAAGCATTCTAGTTCAATGCCCCATACCTGTTTGTGTGTCTCCTGCTCATGACTGTTTGTGTGTCCCCTGCTTATGACTGCTTATGTGCCCCTTGTTAATGACTGTTTGTGTGTCCCCTGCTTATGACTGCTTGTGTACCCTCTGCCTAGGCTGCTTGTGTGCCTCCATGCTAATGACTTCTTGTGTACCCCCTGACCATGCATGCATGTGTGCCTCCATCCTAATGACTGCTTGTGTATCCCCTGCCCAGGTTGCTTGTGTGCCTCCTGCTTATGACTGCTTGTGTACCCCTTGCCCAGGTTGCTTGTGTGCCTCCTGCTTATGACTGCTTGTGAACCCCCTGCCCAGGTTGCTTGTGTGCCTCCTGCTTATGACTGCTTGTGTACCCCCTGCCCAGGTTGCTTGTGTGCCTCCTGCTTATGACTGCTTGTGTACCCCTTGCCCATGCATGCATGTGTGCCTCCATCCTAATGACTGATTGTGTACCCCTTGCCCAGGTTGCTTGTGTGCCTCCTGCTTATGACTGCTTGTGTACCCCCTGCCCAGGTTGCTTGTGTGCCTCCTGCTTATGACTGCTTGTGTACCCCTTGCCCATGCATGCATGTGTGCCTCCTGCTTATGACTGCTTGTGTATCCCCTGCCCAGGTTGCTTGTGTGCCTTCTGCTTATGACTGCTTGTGTACCACTGGCCCAGGCTGCTTGTGTGCCTCCATCATAATGACTGCTTGTGTACCCCCTGCCCAGGCTGCTTGTGTTCCTCCATCCTAATGACTGCTTGCGTACCCCCTGCCAAGACTGCTTGTGTGCCTCCTGCTTATGACTGCTTGTGTACCCCCTGCCCATGCTGCTTGTGTGCCTCAATGCTAATGACTGCTTGTGTACCCCCTGTCCAGGCTGCTTGTGTGTCTCAATGCTAATGACTGCTTGTGTACCCCTTGCCCATGCTGCTTGTGTGCCTCAATGCTAATGACTGCTTGTGTACCCCTTGCCCATGCTGCTTGTGTGCCTCAATGCTAATGACTGCTTGTGTACCCCTTGCCCATGCTGCTTGTGTGCCTCAATGCTAATGACTGCTTGTGTACCCCCTGCCCAGGCTGCTTGTGTGCCTCAATGCTAATCACTGCTTGTGTACCCCCTGCCCAGGCTGCTTGTGTGCCTCAATGCTAATGACTGCTTGTGTGCCCCTTGCCCAGGCTGCTTGTGTGCCTCAATGCTAATGACTGCTTGTGTACCCCTTGCCCATGCTGCTTGTGTGCCTCAATGCTAATGACTGCTTGTGTACCCCCTGCCCAGGCTGCTTGTGTGCCTCCATCCTAATGACTGCTTGCGTACCCCCTGCCCAGGTTGCTTGTGTGCCTCAATGCTAAAGACTGCTTGTGTACCCCCTGCCCAGGCTGTGTGTGTGCCTCCATCCTAATGACTGCTTGTGTACCCCCTGCCCAGGTTGCTTGTGTGCCTCCTGCGTATGACTGCTTGTGTACTCCTGCCCAGGCTGCTTGTGTGCCTCCTGCGTATGACTGCTTGTGTACCCCCTGCCCAGGTTGCTTGTGTGCCTCCTGTGTATGACTGCTTGTGTACTCCTGCCCAGGCTGCTTGTGTGCCTCAATGCTAAAGACTGCTTGTGTACCCCCTGCCCAGGCTGTGTGTGTGCCTCCATCATAATGACTGCTTGTGTACCCCCTGCCCAGGCTGCTTGTGTTCCTTCATTCCAATGACTGCAAGTAGAATAACATCGATGAATTATCACATGAATATTTACCTCTTAGCTTCCATTAGCAGAAAACAATAACACATTATATACAGAATGTTGATTTCTATATACAAAAGTCAATTAAGACCCTAACTCAGATAAAAGAGTTTGAACAAGATATAAATATGCCCCCATGACAGCAACTGTAACATACAGGTTGCAACGGGGCATAAAATAACTGACTAAGCGAAATATTGATTCCCCAAAAGAAGTGTCATGTGATACTTACAAACATAAAGCCTGATGGCTGTAATCTCCAAAGTTATTCAGTTACTGTTGGCAACTGTCGACGATACATCAATGAACATCTAAGGACACTGAACGACATTGTACATGTATTATACAAACGTCGTTTGAAGTCTTAATAACACGGTTACTTTGACCTAGCGTTCCCGAAAACATTAAGGATCACATGCATACCATAGACAATCATCGGCACCGCTAGCTCAAGAGTACCTAGTTAATAATCGGGAATATTTGCAGTCTCAATTTCACTGTCCTTTTGACCAACATACCACAATAAACAGGATTTCTCTTACGTATGTACCCCTATTGAGCCTCCTCAAATGCCTTGTGTTTTATGGATTGTTGTTTTCCCGGAGGTCTTTGTGGAGAGGCACTGATTTATGCAAGTGTCATTCCCTGTAGCAGTTTATTATCTCTCTTTTATCTGCTGACAACAGACATCATCCTGTGACCCGTGTAGCTCAAAGCGTTCTCCAGTTAAGGATAGAACATCGTTTTCACTCTCATTAATACTTCGACATTAAACATTAACTTACTGACCCAAAAAGCAATTAGTTGTCATCGCATTAACACCACTTGCGCATGACTTATCGTTCAGTGTTACAAAGAAAATTAGTTAAATTTGACAAATATAGCTCTGTCTTACTTTCTAACTGACTGTGTCCTATTCTTAAGAAGCAGTAAACAGTGCGCAGTTGGGTGCAAATTTATATGTTATCTCAAATTACAATATGTTGTACTTAAACATACATCCATAAGTACAAAACAACATGTGTCACCTGAAAGGAACTAAAGTTCAAAGATTTGCTTTTATGCGAAGAATGTACATGTATTCGCAGATTTTTTAGCTAGTGAACACAAATTTCCAAAACTGCTATATATAATTATCAATATACAGTTATTAAACTATGCATTTATTCATTAATAAAAAAATGTAATTAATACATGGATATAGTTAATGAGTATTTTACTTTAACTCCAGTTATGGCTCGGAAACGGTTGAAGTAACGAAGTAACAGCAACTTTGAACTTTGACCGCTGAGAGCATTCTGTTACTGGTCGGATACTTAATAATGAGTACCTATGAATTGTGAAATAAAATAGTGATAAAGTGCACAGGAAGAATAATAGCTACCTTAAAATTGGTGTATCATTTCCATATCCTGGGAAGGATGCAACGGTTTCCTATTAATTGATATAATCAAACCTTTGCTCATAAATCCCATAAAACGCTCAATTAAACAAAACAAAATACCTTTGAAGACTATATAATTAACTACATCATATTGTTTAGCTTATGAAAGAGAGAGAATAAGTTGCCGCAGGGAACGCCACATACATAACACAAAGACCTCCGGGAAAACAACAATCCATAAAACAAAAGTTATTTGAGCAGTCTCAATTGTACATACGTAAGGCAACAGAGGGGCGGACAGAATGACCTGGTCGACCTTAAAGGATAACTAGGAGAAACTAGGAGAATCAAAGAGGACAAACAGGAACAGAAATTAACAAACCATCAAATCTGTTTGCTGTATAATGTCGTAGCTTATCAGTTATTTCATTCAAGTCAAATGTGTTGCAAATATTGGGGAGAAAAGGTAGCCTAAATAAAGGGGACATCCATACAGCCGGAAATAAAATAAAATTACGTAGGAGAGGAAATGGTACCTGGTTAAAATCAAAGCGCTGAAAGACCAAAAGTTCTTCGATATGGAACACTGGTCTTCCAGGCTCACAGAAAGTACGAATCATTATAATTCATTGTTGACAAATTAAACACAAGTTCGCAGTAAAGATTACTATCATCATTGAGTATGTTCTGCAAGTTACGCTCACATGATGAACAATTTTAACCGATTCACTTACCTGTTATTCTTGCGCCACTTCCGGAAAAAAGTAGTTGTCGTATTAAGGCAATGCGACTGTCGAACATTGCCATAGAACTAATCTACCGAAAATCTAATAAACTGAATATGACTGCTTATGTGCAAGGACAATACAGGGATGGACGTGTGGTCAAAATACGATGTCTGAATTAAGTAAGATGAAATCATGAATAATATGCCCAACACTTGTCAATTATCATGGTTACCCTTGAAGGTAGATCTAGCCTTCACGTCGATAAAATGTCCTGTTTTTTTAACTATTTCACAGTATTTATTGAGAACAAAGATAAAAAACAAGATATTGCATGATACATAATAACGGCTATTTTCATAATTAATCATTGGGATAATGAATTCAACCTAAACGACAATAATGATGTTGCATTAATGACCACGCCAAATTTTCTTGACTTAAATGGCGATTAATGTTATGTTATAATACAAACTGTCAATCTAAACAAGTAAAACTAATTTATCAGAATTACACGAAAGAAATTGTGTGTTAAATATAACGTATAAATATAGTAGCTGACGGGTAGGATACGGGGGTTAAAACCTGTGAAACAAACACGTATATTGCTTCATTACCTTGATTAAGGGTAATTATACATAACATAATTACTACAAGAAAACAAAGAGCATGTTTGCTTCGAGCGATCGCTAGTCACGTGATCTTTTTTCGAGCCACAATGCACTTAAATTGTAATGGCCACGTCACACTTTCACATAATCTTTAAACTAACATTACCACACAACCACACGAATCTATTCGGATAAAACATACAGAGGTAACTATCTTTTTTAAATCGTTATAAATTTTGTGTTTTCAATAATATATTATGTATTTTCAGCCTTAGTTTGTAATTTGCGACAAATGATGTATAATTTGTTATTGGAAATACTCCGAGAATTTCCCAGAGTATTCCACTGCTTAAACACCATCGTTGCATCATTGTCAGTTTTGTTTAGCAAGTTTGTGCCAGTACATGTTTCAATCCACCTTTGTTCATATATAATAACTCTAATTGTTCTATTTATTTGCGAAATTAACGCTTCAACATTGTTTTATCTGTCTAACAAACCGCGTATATACAAAAGAAAACACAGCAAATAAAATAGTTATCCTACTCCATTTGAGTAAAAACATTTGTCATCGCGTGCTTATGAAAAGATGAACATTCAGATTTTCAGCTGGCAATTGCTCAGTTTGCACATGTATGTATTCCAAAATTGATTGTACAATTTCTGAAAATGAAATTAGAAAAATACAATTATAAAATATATCCGGAAATGACAACCGACATGTGTGTAAAGTGATATATTCAACGGACTATTGTCATGCTAACCAACAAGAAAACATTATATCCTATAAAATACTGAGGACATGTAATACATTGTTTTTACCGCATGTAGGTACGTTCCATTTAAAACCAAATGACTCCACAAGCTTTACGAGTATTCAGCATGAAAGTATCGAAATATTAGACCGATTCGTTTGTTCCGTTATTTCTACAACATATATGTGACCAAGAACTGTAGAGATGAATAGTAATGAAACCATGTTAGCGTCATATACAAGATGTATATTTCAACAAATACAATAATTAACGTATACATACAAAGCAACAAGCCATTCCATTATTACAGACAGTTGCGTGCATAATTAGGCACTCCATGTTATTACGATTTGTTAGCATTCTTACGAGTATTTTTTACATTATATTCAATGATTCTGAATGACCTTTTCTGATATCTGTATTTTGTGGCCATAAAAAGGACTTTAACATAATTCACTTTTATGAAGATTGCGATCAACTTGAATACAGTACAAGTGACTACATGCTTACTGTTTAACAAACGCTGGTGCAAATCAAGATTTACAAAACAAATATCCACTTTGAATATGATTTCTGCTATTTCAATTCTTTCATTTAGCAAATGTTTTTCGTAAAGATTGCGAAAGTTGGGTCAATGTATTTTGATGTACGCCTAAATCCTGTCACGTTGACTGTATTTATAGTTGATATGCTTTGAGCATAACATTGCAGTCTAGCAATAGACGGTGAAGCTGTATTGTACCGCGATATGTAATGAACGTACTGTTTTTAGCAAGGGGCTCGTCATGGTCAATTGCTATAGTAGGCGAAATACGCGGACACTCATCGGATGAGTCATCCCAAGTCTGTAATTCTGAATGTAATAACATTATAGTTTATGTAAAATACGTTAGTTTTCAATGGATTACATTGCAACTGGGCAGATAATCAACATTAAGGTTCTGTTTACTTCTTCTCCACACATCCTTCTGACTGTCTATGCAAATTCCTTGTATACAATCTTCTTCAAAACGGAAACGAGAATGATTAAAATAGTCATGTATTAGCTTGTTTCTTTCTAGTCATGACCACCTGGTCCCGTGTTTACAAAGATTATATTTTCAGGATCAGGCTTACAATCAATTATAATTTCTGTCAAATTTCATAAGAAATGTTAAGTAATACTAACTCTTTTATATGATAAGATAGATGTGAACATTTTGCCAATTTCTGAAGACGTTGAATGCAGATCTCATAATTATTTAGAAAACTATGGTTAGTAGATTATTGTCAGTCTAAAGTATGAATGATTAAATTCTCAATAAATGAATGGATTCGGATTTTTTTCCGATGTTAATTAAACATTTTTAGTTATTTGTCTATATAAAGTATTCAGTTAATTTAAGTAAATGGCAAATATTTTCAGTGTTAAATTGATTTTAAGTTGATACAAGTAATTAGATGTCTACCGCCATTTGATGTTTTAGTGAAGCGATATATTGTGGTACATATTGTGACATATT
Organism: Mactromeris polynyma; assembly: GCA_032209605.1. Taxonomy (NCBI): domain Eukaryota; kingdom Metazoa; phylum Mollusca; class Bivalvia; order Venerida; family Mactridae; genus Mactromeris; species Mactromeris polynyma. The sequence goes on from JASFXZ010000002.1 coordinate 46,440,428, forward strand.
TCTAATGTATTGCGATATAGCATGGTGCACTACTTGCTCGTCCAGACACCCCTTCTACAATCTCAGGTGTTTTCGTTGCTCAGATATTAATGACTTACAAGGAATGCGTTTTTGATAAAATGTTTCAAATTGTATTATGTTCATTATAGTAATAATCTATTAATGAATGCATGTTATCTTAATTAGCATTTTACTTAGATAGCTGATATGGTATATTGTTTCTGCATATTGCGTGAGCTCAAAATTTATGTCGCCAACAATCCTCGTGGGACAGAATCCTTATTGAATTTGTCCGTTGGTCTGTATGTTGTCTGCCAATTCTTCAGTATGTCCGTCAGTCGCAAAACAGTGTCCGCCTAGTAGCGTTTTCGCCAGTTAATGATTTTAAAATACCTGATACGAATGTTTGTCGTTATGTCAAAGACATGTCCGCTAGGTATCTTGTTACCCCATTTGAAGGACTATCAAATCCGAGGTTTTATTCTTTATACAATACGTAAGGGATTTTAAAGTAAGTAAATTTATTGAATCATTAAATATCTAACAAAATTTAAACTGATAAAATATCATATAGCAAGTTATACACTTTGTGTTGATCTTTTGATGTTTAATATCATTAATGGATCAATTTAAATTTAAATTAACTGTTTATTTGAATTGAGGTAGATAAATGTCCGAAAATCTCATACCACCTATACTTGAGAACTTTGATCGTATGAAGGACTTAAATTATCTATTTTGGTTCAACCGATATGGAGCAGACACAAAATACCTCCGTATGATGGTCGAATTTGATAGTCCTTCAAATGGGATAAAAAGATACACTGTCGCATTAACACACTATTGTATACAGTCATGACACAATAAAACCCTATATTTAACAGATTTGATGCAGTGAAGCTCTATGCTCTCTAAACAGTATGCATTAAAACTATATGTTATATACATACTTTATGCGATAAACGAACAGTGCTAAACAGACATGACGCAATAAAACCATATACGTTACAGACATGACGCGATAAGTACTATGCGAAACAGACATGACGCAATAAAACCATATACATTACAGACATGACGCGATAAGTACTATGCGAAACAGACATGACGCAAAATATCACATTATTAAATAGACCTGACTCAATTAACACTAGGTTTTTTCTGTATCTCCGCTACTTTAACTCAAATAATGTTTAGTTTATGTTTTATTTATTACAGATAATTAATGATGTTTACCTACGTTGTGGTGGCCATGCTAGCCTCAAGCGTATCGTGTATATCCATTTCTGGCGTGGTGACGAACTCACCAACGTACGTGCCAAGACGTAAGTTGTTATAAACACACATTATAAGATTGTAATGATTTTGTACCAGGTCACATGAGCAAATGAAGCAAAATTGCGCAATTTAAAACCCATTTACTTAACTGCTCTACACTAATAAAGCATTGCATCTATGCGTGTGCAAAGGGAAGACGACAAATGCATTCAAGTAGTGTTATGTTTATGTTGTGGTTAACTATATTTAAACTGCATTTATAGTGCTGTTAGATTGACTTCGAACAGGTGTATGAACTTTCAGGACCGAATCATGTCAATTTAGGTAAAGAATTGCTCTCGTGTGTAAAACTTTAATTGCTATTTGGACCTCGGCTTTTTCTCCGTCAAGCTTACGGACAAGCACGAACATTTCAATACACCCATTTTGAAATGTGATGGTCCAGATACTATATTTAATAAAACCGCACTATACCAAATTTGGTTCCTTCGTCCTTTTACTTAGTACAACCTACTTCTTCAATTCACGATCAGTGTCTTTGTTAATGTACTGGCGTTTTGACTACATCTCGTATTTCCATGATAAACATATATAATAATCACTTTAATACAATTATCTATGTATCACTCTCAGCCTCAGCAATGCGTTGAAATTATTTGCGCTCTTACATATGATTGCAAAATATTCGTTTATCCAAATTTCAGGATGCTTACTAGACGTAGCCAAAGGAACATGCCGTGTCGAAGCTCGAAACTACTTTTTCAATGTAACAGCTGGTTCTTGTCAACCTTTTATATATAACGGATGTGGTGGCAATTGGAATAGGTTCACAAAACTCTCAGATTGCCATAAAGCTTGCACTTGTGCGTTACCACCGGAAACAGGTCCATGTAGAGGATACGAAGCCAAATGGTTCTACAGTCCTGCTGACGGTTGCTGTAGGCCTTTTATGTACGGTGGTTGCGGAGGTAACAGTAATAGCTACAACACATGGAACTCATGTAGTGAAGCTTGCGGATATCCGACAGCAAACAGTAGTTGGTGGGCATGGGGAGCTCAATGGGGAAACGCGACTGCTTCAAGGTCAAATACAACTTACTCAAGGGATAAGTTTATGCGTGACTGGATGTTATGGAAGCTTTTTGCAAATGGCGAGGGCTTCGAAATGGAAGACATAGCAACGCTTATAGCACAGACGCATATACTTGGACGTGGTAAAACAATGGGGTCATTTGCCGGAGGACTAGGTGCTAATAAAGGATTTGGTTCCCAGATCAGTGGGCAAGGCTTGTCGTCTGCTTTTGCGAATGGATTCCTTGATGCTGAAGCAATGGAAGGCCAGTATGGAACAGCTAACTGGGGTTTACAAACCGCGCGTCCCGGATCATTTACACCCTTTGGACATGTTGGTTCTGCAAATAATTTGATACCTCACAGTGGCGGACATGGCGTAATGTCTAGTGATCTTGGTTTCTGGGAAAACATGAATGGTGTTGGAGGTCAGGGAAACGGACAGTTTTGGGATACTCAAGGAAATACCCAAGTAGGAATCGGACAAGCAAACGTCGCTGGGATGGGTATGTTCGGACAGGGGCAATTTGACACTCATAGTTCATTTAATCAAGGTTCAGCACGGGGAAATTCAAATTGGGGAACACAAACTATGTTTACTGGTCAAGGACAACAATCGGTTGGACAATCGCCAAGTAATTTTCCCCAATTTAAAAATGTCGCTATGGAAATCCTTTATTACATTCGAAAACTGGGACGTGGCGAATTAGCACAAAGAGACCTGTTAAACCTAGGAAAGAGGTTTGGTGCAGTAAGCTCAACTGGAAAGCTAAATGTCAATCTCCTTGCATCGGAGATGGTTAAGGAGCTTCAAGGTCCAAAGGTGTCATCAAATATGGCAAGCATCCAAGGTATTGCTCAGTCTGTTGGAGCACTTGATAGCAATGGAAATGTTGACATTCCTATGTTAGTTAATACTCTGACTCGAAGTATGTCAGACAATAAATTTTCTGAATTACTACGGTTTGGCATGCCGTCCACAGATGAGTTTAATTGGCTTTCTAAACGAGCTGATGTAACGAGAACTAGAATTGGAGGAGGAAGCGGCGGAGGAAGAGGTAATAGAAATCGGGATCAAGGTTCCAGTGTAATAGGAAGAGGACAAACAGGACTAATAGGTCTATCACGAGGAATGCGTGACGGTAGTAGTCGAGGAAAGGTGGGAGGTGTGACGGTTGTCAATCTTGGTTCAAGAGGTTCCGATGTGCTATCTGGAAATAGAAGGACTGGTGGAGCAACACGATTAGGTGGTACTCTTGGAGGTATGTCACGCACAATGCTTGGAAGGACGATGACACCATCAGATGCAACAGGGACTAGTTTATTACAAGGCGCTAGTGGTATCGGAGGAACGGAAAGATTTGGTGTTGGAAATCCATTAAGTAGAGGCACCGACATGTCATCTGGTGCAACAGGAAGAGGGTTGAATAGGGGATCTGGTGGTGCTGGAGGTCGCGGAGGAATGGATAGATTTGGTGTTGGAAATCCATTAACTAGAGGCACCGACATGTCATCTGGTGCAAAAGGAAGAGGGCTGAATAGGGGACCTGGTGGTGCTGGAGGTCGCGGAGGAACGGACAGATTTGGTGTTGGAAATCCATTAAGTAGAGGCACCGACATGTCATCTGGTGCAACAGGAAGAGGGATGAATAGGGGATCTGGTGGTGCGGGAGGTCGCGGGGGTACTCGTGGCCTAAGTGGCGATAGTGGAAGACTTGCAGGGAGAGGAGGAATAGGTGGACTTGGTGGAGGATTTGGCGGTGTGGATGGCATTTCTCTAGGTGGTGGAAGAGGATTTAATACTGGTGGTCTTAATGGAGGCGTCGATGGGTCAGCGCTTGGAAGAGGACGAGCTGCGGTTGTCGTTAACGCCGGAAAAAGTGCCAGAATGGGATCGTACGGCAGAAAGTAGATACATATATCATTTGTTGCGCAACAATATTTTAAAAACAATATCAAAAGGTTAATTTGCAATTATAAGAGAAACTATTGGTTCTATCTTTCCTGTTAGTAACAAAACATTAAATCGTATACATACTTATTTATACCTTTCGTTAATTAAAATGTGTATGGTCCGCTTATTGGATAGTGCAATGGTGACCTCACAAAAGATAACATCTGTGTTAATCCGCTTTGATATAGTAATTATGTGTTTTGAAACGGTACAGATGAGTACGATGTCGTCTTCATAACGTATCTAATGTAATTAGCATTTCAAAGCTCAACAACATAAACACAAATTGATTTGAATAGAATTTGTCCAACAACATAAATCAGTTCTTGATTACTAATTAACAACACACATTACCCTTCCATATGAGAACACTGGAAATTCGTTCGGATAAACGACAACGCCAAACAGTGTCTTTACACCTGTTTAATAAGGATTTTATAAAAATTGTCAAAATATTGTTTGCCAATAGTGGTCAAGCAATTTTTCGGGAGGCATACTGGTCGAGGGATAGACGCTTCACTTCTGCCCCGAATGCCGTGGGTTCGAATCCACTCTTGTCGATGTTAAACACAATCACAGAACAAGGCAATTTCTAATTTTTAATTAGTAATCCAGGAGGCGGTCATCAGATGATTTATATAATCTGTAAGCTTGTTTCCCAATAAATGAAGTAAGTTTCAACTGAGGACATTTTGCATGTACACGTGGTTAATGTAACACACTTGTTGTTTATTGTTGTTATTAATATAGCTGCTGCTGCAGTTGTGGTGGTGGTGGGTCTAATGCGGTCTAACAACAATATCCCTGTCTTAAATCAAGCGGTCAGTTGAAGTAGCGAATGTTTCCAGCAATGAACTATTAGTTCTTCCGCAAGCAACCATAACTTCACCAAATGGATGACGGATGCATTTAATGTAAGACGCATTTATTTACTGGTAAATGGTCAGTCTATGCCGGTACTTTGTACATATTTAATTGGGTCAACTGGCAATGTCTAATTGCACGCACTGCATATTGCCAAACATATAGTGCAGGAACTTTACAATAGAAGAAATAAACAGATTCTTTCACGATGCATTATTAAGCACAAATTAGATTATGTTCGAATGTTATTTTCCAATCCATTTAAACAGATACTTGAATAAAACAATAAGTCGGATATATCATTATATAAAACAATAAGTCGGATATATCATTTTATAAAACAATAAGTCGGATATATCATTATATAAAACAATAAGTCGGATATATCATTATATAAAACAATAAGTCGGATATATCATTATATAAAACAATAAGTCGGATATATCATTATATATATTATATTGTAATAACCAGACATTTAGCAACAATGAAAATAGCTTTTACACAACAATAAAGAACAATATGATATAGAGAACATGTAAATAGAAAATAGAATAACATAATTTTGATATTAATATACAATGTACACACGTTAATGATTACAAAACCGTTTCACAAAGATGATTTTTTGACCTCAAAATGGTTTTGAAACTTCTGCCTCTCGTTTTACGCTCTAATAATGAACCATCATGAATCAGTAGATACGTTTATTTTGTTCATCACTAAGTTATCATAGAAAATGTCCAATGAATGTTTCAAAGCAAATGTCGAGTTGTTTGCAGTTATTCCATGAAACACATAACTTGTTCTGCAACTCAATAACAGTTCCATTTCTTATTTAAGTGCATATATGATCTTATCTAACAAATACCAAATATTTATGCCTGTTAATATTAGACTTAATGAACTGAAAAGACATATATTATATATACAGTTTTCCCGGTTTAGTAACACTGCTTTAGTAATAATTCATTATAATTTTTAAACATAAACTATTTGATCACAGTTCGTCGTACATGTACGACAATTTTAGAAACAATAATATATACATGTAATCACAAAAATCATAAGATACAACTTGTTTACAACGAGTCACTATATGATACCTGGTACAGGTTACAGTTTCATGGATGGTTTTAAGATACATAAATATGTTACCAACGAAAGAAAGCATCGTGCCAGTTGTGTCCCTTTTGCCGAATAGTATGAATATTTTGCTACATGAAGTTGTAATACTGGTTAAAAGTAGAACCAGTAGTCTTAAAGTAGTTTTATTCCAAAATTATTTTGAGTCCGAATTCGTATAACCAATCACACACTGGTGACCAAAACATAGAAACGGCGCCGCTACATGCGTATGGTCAGATAGTGCCAACGTTCATTTCCTGTTTCAGAATGTTCAGTTTGATTTTAAACAATAGACGAACACTCATCAGCATTTTATTCAGAGAGATAGCTGAACATGTCATTGTTTTTCGACAATGTAAACATTCAACATGGACAAACAATAATAATAAAAAGTAGCATCCATCTGGCATACTGTCTTACTGTGGTTATACAAGGTTAAAACAACTACAACGGTCAAAATAAATTATATATATATATTATATATTTACAAATATATATCACAAAACATAACAGTAGGAAAGGTGTTAAGACAGGAACACCATAAAATGTTTCCAAAACATGACCTTGCGATTTATCAGTCCGAGGTTCGTGTACGTACATAGATGTTACTTTTATATCTAATACCAATTTACATGGAAATTAAATGAAGGGAAACTGAGTAGAGTACTTGAAATAACTTCCGCTACCATCCAGTGGCGTTAGGAGACAAATAATGAGAGTCGCGGCATGTAAAGCCACATATCGTACTTGTGTACTTGTCAAACATCCTTTGAAATTAAAGTTAAATGGTGACTTTCGTGGAATGAAATATGAACTTTAACAGTATTTTCGAATTAGTGAATAAATGTCACCAACATTATGATGCTATTGTCGTGTTGTAACGCAATATGCAAGTCATTGTGTGGAAGCACATTTTGAAGGTGTCCAAAAGAAAGACATTTGTTTCATTCACAACCAACTAAAATTCACAAATATGTAAAAAGTAATATACTACATATATACATATATCTATTATTATAATCATGTTTAACACATAACACATTTATATGGAAATATTGGTTGAAATTTATCCCATTAAACACACGTAACTTAATCATTTGGCAAATTGGTCCCAAAGTGATGACGTACTGTATATACAATGCTATGGAAAAAAATTGATACATCCAAAAAATGAATATTATAAAAACATTTTACAAGAGATGCCCGCCTTGATAGCTTGTCGAAAAGGGAAATCTGCCAACTATTAGAAGCAATATTTTGATAAATGATAAAGTTATATCAAGTTATCGTTTTTAAAAGCGACTACAGTCAGGCAATTATATGACGTATTCATGTGATTATTGACTTTCTTACAAAGAGCTATGATTTAAAGACTTAAAGGAAACGACGCTTTGATGTTTTATGACTAAATGTCAAGATGTCTCCAGTAATTGATCGAATTATCCTGACATTGACCTTCAAACTGACCTCCAATCCAATAGCGATCATTGCCTTCTTGATCAAAGGTACCATTGTCTTACAATTAGTGGCCTCATGACATATGTTTCATTGTTGATTGGAACCGGTTACAGTATCAATGTCACCGTGCCTCTGTTCTTTGACCTACTGACCAATAAAACAAAAGCGTTTATTTACGGACAACAAACAGTCATTTCATGACGTTTGACCACTATAATCAAAAGTGTCATCTAGTTATATACCAGAAAGCGTCAACGCGACCTTGTCCATAGACCTTCTGATCCCGTCGCTACAATATTGTTCCTGAATTGACAACAGAAAGAATCATTCAATGACATTTCACAAAGATTTGACAAGTGTGCAGATCTAAGCATACTAAAGTTATTGGTCGGACACCAAGGGTCCATCGACTGGTCACCGGCCGCAATGATCAAAGCAGTATATTGCTATTCTTCACATGGGTGTATAATACATTAGTTTCTCTTTTACATCGTTTTATAATGATCGTTTGTGTTTTATGCGTGTTTTATATATACTATTGTTGAATGGATCCGTCGGTTGATTGATAAGCCGGTTGTGGTCGAGGAAAACTTGGTATACCCTGGTACTCCGACTGGGCCGCAGGTTCATCGTCAATCTGCTTGGTATATTTTTGCCCGGACGATGCCGCCGACGACTGTAGTCTCATACGCTCGTCCTCGTCGGTGTCACTCTTGAGATATAAGTGAAATCCTATGTTTAGCTCTGGAATCTCGTAAAGTACCGCGAGAATCAGCATCATCGTCAACAGACCAATGAAAAGATAAACTGAAATGAACAAAATTGAAATGTCAGAAAATCAGTGGAGCATTGCTTTACATATGTTCATTTCAATGCTAGATAATGACTTATCTATGTATTGTTTCTTATTGCATGTGTTACTAAATACAGTAACAAATTTGCACTGTACATAAACGTATATGGGCTAAAGCCGTCGGGCCAATATCTCTCCTAGTATGGCAATATCGCCGTAAGGCACACCAGTCCCGTATGAAAACATCTAAGTAGTGCTTCTACATCAAGTGCACATCAATAATATTATGATAGCAAATCGACAGGAATAAGCTTATTTTATCTAGCCTTTCGTTTATGTGTGGAGTTTTAAGGAGAGGAATTTGACCTTGTGTACATTTTTCGAGTGTGATGGCAAAATAAATACATTTCCTTATTAGTATAACATAATGGTAAAGAGCCATGAAAGTGACTTTCTATGCCAAGTATCAGTGGTGTGCTATCATGATCTTAAGAACTCTAGAATACAGAATACTGTAGAATATCGATTGTAGAGTATGTTCTAGATATATCAGACAAAAGTATGAACAAATTATGAACTGGTTTCCGCATGATGACATCGCATGATTAATTATTTCGGAACCATTCCACGTAGCCGTATGTGAAGCGATTCCCTTTTCATGAGGTCAGACATCAGTCCGGAGGACAGTAGATAGTTGCCAATCAATAATGGTAATACTAATTGCGTATTCAGTGACCTGCATAAGCACAATACATGTCCCTAGATCCCATGTGGGCTATGATGATTACAGATGTATTATATTCTACTTTGTTCTGGGTGATCGTCTAGTTCCGTGGAGACAGATAATTGTCCATTTCAATGGACAAACTGTAATTCGTGAGTGACGCGGGACTTATAACTCTTTGAAGTTTCTCCAGGGTTTTCTAATCACAAATTAATACAGGCACTGAACAAAAATGCATTATACATGAAAAATGCAACATTCACAAACAGGGTTTCTTCACACAGTTCCCGAGGGAAGACAAAGGGAGATGGGAGTTTTCAAAGCCCTTTTTTTAACAGTAGTCAATTATGTATTACGATCAATATACACCCACCAGTTTCAATCGGTTATAAACCTGTACCAAATTGTCCGTTGGCAAACAACGGACAAATTCATCGCAAGAATCAGTGGAAGACGAATAACATACGCCTCATCCGGTGTTCTTTACCACAACCTCTTGACTGACAGTCAAGTGCTCAACCGACTGAGGTAACAGGGCGGGTAAACAAGTGGACAAGTTACGTTGATAGAATAGTTTCGAATGGCAGTTGGTATAGGCTTAAGAATACAAATACGTCATTGGCTTCATTTACATTTACAAGTACGTCTGCGACTGTATTCCTGTATCTTTATTAACGGGGCTAAATTGCTCGGACGTAATTATTTTAGTAAAAATGTCAAGTTTACAGTCTTCAGCAATAGTCAAAAATTTAATATCAAAGAAGAAGAAATAAATTAATGTGTTGATCATTCTAGTTCGTAAAGAATTATAGTAAAAATAAATTTGATACATGTATTTATGTTTTCTAAATAAACGCCAAAGAAACCAACTATTTAATGCATTGTAGAGACAACATTACGCTATCGTATATACCAAGATGCGATAAACTTACATGTTGTAGCAACTTTATACAGCGGACGAAGTGGTTGGTCAGGGGAGTCTCCGGGATACAACAGAAATAAATTAATGTGTTGATCATTCTAGTTCGTAAAGAATTATAGTAAAAATAAATTTGATACATGTATTTATGTTTTCTAAATAAACGCCAAAGAAACCAACTATTTAATGCATTGTAGAGACAACATTACGCTATCGTATATACCAAGATGCGATAAACTTACATGTTGTAGCAACTTTATACAGCGGACGAAGTGGTTGGTCAGGGGAGTCTCCGGGAATGTAGTCTCCTAGTCCAACAGTTGTCAAGGAAATGAAACAGTAATAAAATGCATCTAAGTAGTTCCACTTTGGTTCTATTGATACGTAGATACCAGCTGGTATTAGATAAAAGAATATAATGACTAGAATTATTATAATGGCCAGATGTAACAGCTGTATATGAAACACTTTGTATAAATGTCCAAGTTTTCGGAACATAAACTGCAGAAACCAAGACGTCGGTATCATTAGACGCTCGACGACAGCCGTAAATAATATGAGCGTCAGAGGGATCCCGACAATGGCGTAGAGGACGCAAAACCCTTTGCCTGCTTCTGATAATGGCGTAACACGACCATAACCTGAAATACAACAAGTTTCTTATATATCCTGGAATTAGCTGTAGACTATGATTAGCTTCTTAGAAAATAGTGTGTTCTATGTCAAGATTTCCATAACATTTCCAGTTGATCTAATGTAGGAATTATGTAAATACTAATTGTAGATTCCATTGCAGTTAGTAATATCACGAGGGCGACTATTGATGCTAACTTTCCTACTCAGTTAGCCTAGGGGCTACAACAGGGAAACGACAGTTCAATCAAACAAATAACTTCAAATGCTAAATATCAAATTTCATATCTAAAATTCTGTGCATGCAATGTTGTATGTGTTATCGTTGCACTCACACAATGATGATGTGCTGATGGAATACGAAGTGACACTAAAATCGCCAATTTGATAGACATAAAACATAAACGCCTGTATAATCGTATCAAACTCGATTCTAAGCAATTGTATATCAGATATAGCATTCAAATAATCTAATTCACGTCAGACGGTAGGTGATGCACATAAATTTGCGCGTCAATAGACATCGCAAATATGAATATTTCAGTGATTTCAACACTTAATCTAGGCTTTATCAAAAGTATGAGATGATTTCTAGTCTTTATCTTATAGCAATTGTATATATTAAGCAGTAGCAGTTGTTCGGCTGAAATATAAATAGTACTACGGTTACCGATTATATAATGTTCTTCAACGTCAATTATATCGATAAACAGTTTTGACAGTCATGAAGTATATTACTTCTTTGCCGAACATTTTGATAAAATTGAGAGTATATAATTTCATTAACTGCAATATAACACTCCTAGTATGACACTATATTGTCAAAGTAGGCAGCGAAACATCCGCCATGATTCCCTTTCATTTTACAACCGCATGATAATTTAAAAGCGCCAAGAGGAAAAGGGAAAGTAATACCATACTTATCAAGTACATCAATCCCACACACTGATCAGTTTGGACTTACTTGCCAAGACAGATGCCCGTCAAAGCATATTTAATGATTATTTATTGTTAACCAGTATTTCCAAACCCGTCATTTTCAGGATGGGAGAGGTTCCATGCACATGACGACATCCGGGGGCGTGGCAATGTTTCAATATAGAAAGGTTTCTAAGTCTAACACAAGTGGGAGTGTAAGCAAGCAAGTACAACTGTATTGATCAGGCAACAAAACATCAGATCTGTACTTTACAAATACAAATTGGTAGAAATTAATGAGGAAAATTACACTAAAGAGTCAATAATGCTATGATATACGTTTTGTTGCTTTGGTACACGTTTGGTTTGTTGTAAACATCGGCGAGTATAGAGGACATATCGGGTGAAGTAATGGCTGTATCTCTAATCGCAGTTGTAAGTACAATGCCTTAAACATATAATAAACTTAAAGTCATACCTATTGTAGTTATTACGGTTCCAGCAAAGAACAATGCTTGTCCAAAACTCCAGTTCGGATTGGAACTTGTAACATTTCGTACAGCAGATATACCTCTATTTGTTGCTTGTACAATCTTCACTATAAATTCTTCTAGTTCAGCATCTGAAAATAGAAACGCAATATTGATAAAAATGATTTGCATATCAAACTACTGTATCTTAGATAGATTGTGGCATTGTTAGTCGTCGCATGGTTCGACCATCACATGTGTCCAGGATATCCATATATAGATGTTTTACTTAAAGTTTCATACATTTGCACTATACCTAGATGGTGGGGTATTTGAGATGTTGATGCTCTTGATAACACATTATATTTGATAGAGGTCTTAGGCGGCATTACATACACTGAGAGACAAACACTAGTAATAAGTGGTAAGCTTGAATGCTTTAACTTTTTCACAGTTAATTTTTTAACAATATTTGTTTCAATCACACTAAAATATCGTGGTATATTGCTAATTAATACAGCTATCACAAAATTGATTAATAGACACGAAACACAAGCCAGCCTGCATAATGAATACATAAATAACCTTATGCGACATATCACCGTAATGGCGACCCCAAACAGAGATTCAACAAAAGATGTGTACCATTGTATATTTGTTTAATGCTACTCCCCATAATCACATAGCAGACGCAATGTCATTAATAAACTGTTTTCAACCATTATAATGCCAATGGCGATTTGACGAGCAACGAAAACAACGACTTTGTTCCCCGTTGCATTGACAATTAATGGTTTATCGAGCGACAGGTTTGCAGCATAGCATGTAATCTATTGTCTGTTTTATTTGTTTACCTTCATAATGATCTGCTATTCACTTTCATAATAATACAATTGAAATTATATCAAGTTTTGCGATTCAATGATATATGTTTCAATGGTTTGATATTTTGATATTGCCACTTGTGAACAGAGGGGTATAGCACTGTTACTTTGTTCCACGTCCTATGTAAATATTATCACTAACTGGTTAATTCGTTTTAATCATCTTCAATACGGATCTTCTTATAATTTCGGATGTAATCAAACATTCGTAAGATAGAGTTGTGTGACGTTAGTCAACAGTATTTCCAATCCGTACGATGGTGATCTGACCTAACTAGTGTTCCGGGGTTACCAACCAGTACTATCAAGTTCTCCCAAAGCAATGACATCTTCTCCACTTGAATCAGGCTAAGGAGGTGAAAATGGCATTGAATGTATTTCTGCCCATTGAATTGTCACGGAGACTTTACTCCAAAATGTCGAACCAACGACCTTTATTGTGAGAGCCATTAGCATAGAACTAATCGTACCGGACAGGTTGCATTTAACAGTGGTTTGAGGATGAATACATTCTGTTATCTTGTCATGTTAGCCGTCTAGTAGAAATGTATGAAACTTACATTAAATAAGAAAGACACATTCAGATGTAACAGGGAACGCCACATACACAAGACAATGCCTCCCCATACAGATCTCCGGGAAACATCACTCTATGGGACTGGGAAAGCAAGGAATTGTCTGGTTGATTATCAAAACAACCATGGAGAAGTTAAGTCAAGAAGACAGATCGATTTCAATATATAGTGCCAGACAAGTTATGCTAACAGATCTTCAATGTTACATATTTCAGACAATCATATGTAAATTACATGTGACAGAACATTATTTGAAGTGTACAAGTGAATACACTACGCATTAATGGCTGTGTCTTGCAATTCTTTGTCACTAACAAAATGACGAATACAATATCTAAATACATTGTTGTCAGAAGAGACTAAATATATGATCAATCAACCACAGACATAAAACGATGAGCTTTCTATTTATTCACGATGTGGGTAGTAATTGGCAGAACTTATTTATACGGCTTTGTAAAAAGATACACAGACATAACGTGATATGGCAATAGTTGTCGGATGGTTGCGGAGGAGTGAGCTAATAATGGTAAGTAACCCAGGAGTGTTGGTTATGTCGTCTGTCGGCCGTTAATAACTAAAATACTGCTGAGAAACGTCGAAAGATCCAAAACAAACATAAGATGATAGTAAAGCGTTATGTACAAACACGTGACGGATGAAGCCTCTTACGGTGTTGTAATTCAATCATGGATCACTTGTACTGCCCACGTTTTGCGACAAAGGAGAGTACTAGCGCTTAAAGCTTGCAAATAGTCATATTAAGTAATATTAACTACTAAAAATGTGCAAAAGTAACACAGGGAAGGCAAAGTTAACTAAACAGGACCTCCTCAGACGGATTCCTGGGTTATGAAATGAAATAATAAAACTACAATTTTCGGGATGCGTATTGTATCACAAATCACAGCGTATTTGATATCACAAAAGTACGATGTAGCATAAGTTCAACTAAGGTTTTCACGCCGCTATACTATGCTATACTATAACCATGTTGCAAACAATAAAGTATTGTAGCTTGGGACATATAATCTTTATATGTTATAAAATCTGTCATGTTTGTCTGTTACATGTACATTTCATAAATATCCAAACAACTATCTCACTATTCAAACGTTTCTACAGTATCATGATGTACATACAAACGTTACTACAGTATCATGATGTACATACAAACGTTACTACAGTATCATGATGTACATACAAACGTTACTACAATATCATGATGTACATACAAACGTTACTACAGTATCATGATGTACATACAAACGTTACTACAATATCATGATGTACATACAAACGTTACTACAGTATCATGATGTACATACAAACGTTACTACAATGTCATGATGTACATACAAACGTTACTACAGTATCATGATGTACATACAAACGTTACTACAGTATCATGATGTACATACAAACGTTACTACAATGTCATGATGTACATACAAACGTTACTACAGTATCATGATGTACATACAAACGTTACTACAGTATCATGATGTACATACAAACGTTACTACAATATCATGATGTACATACAAACGTTACTACAGTATCATGATGTACATACACACGTTACTACAGTATCATGATGTACATACAAACGTTACTACAATATCATGATGTACATACAAACGTTACTACAGTATCATGATGTACATACAAACGTTACTACAATGTCATGATGTACATACAAACGTTACTACAGTATCATGATGTACATACAAACGTTACTACAGTATCATGATGTACATACAAACGTCATTACAATGTCATGATGTACATACAAACGTTACTACAGTATCATGATGTACATACAAACGTTACTACAATGTCATGATGTACATACAAACGTTACTACAGTATCATGATGTACATACAAACGTTTCTACAATATCATGATGTACATACAAATGTTACTACAGTATCATGATGTACATACAAACGTTACTACAATATCATGATGTACATACAAACGTTACTACAGTATCATGATGTACATACAAACGTTACTACAATGTCATGATGTACATACAAACGTTACTACAGTATCATGGTGTACATACAAACGTTACTACAATATCATGGTGTACATACAAACGTTACTACAATATCATGATGTACATACAAACGTTACTACAGTATCATGATGTACATACAAACGTTACTACAATGTCATGATGTACATACAAACGTTACTACAATATCATGATGTACATACAAACGTTACTACAATATCATGATGTACATACAAACGTTACTACAGTATCATGATGTACATACAAACGTTTCTACAATATCATGATGTACATACAAACGTTACTACAGTATCATGATGTACATGCAAACATTACTACAATATCATGGTGTACATACAAACGTTACTACAGTATCATGATGTACATACAAACGTTACTACAGTATCATGATGCACATACAAACGTTACTACAATATCATGATGTACATACAAACGTTACTACAGTATCATGATGTACATACAAACGTTTCTACAATATCATGATGTACATACAAACGTTACTACAGTATCATGATGTACATGCAAACATTACTACAATATCATGGTGTACATACAAACGTTACTACAGTATCATGATGTACATACAAACGTTACTACAGTATCATGATGTACATACAAACGTTACTACAATATCATGATGTACATACAAACGTTACTACAGTATCATGGCGTACATACAAACGTTACTACAATATCATGATGTACATACAAACGTTACTACAGTATCATGATGTACATACAAACGTTACTACAATATCATGATGTACATACAAACGTTACTACAATATCATGATGTACATACAAACGTTACTACAATATCATGATGTACATACAAACGTTACTACAATATCATGATGTACATACAAACGTTACTACAATATCATGGCGTACATACAAACGTTACTACAATATCATGATGTACATACAAACGTTACTACAATATCATGGCGTACATACAAACGTTACTACAGTATCATGATGTACATACAAACGTTACTACAGTATCATGGTGTACATACAAACGTTACTACAGTATCATGGTGTACATACAAACGTTACTACAGTATCATGGCGTACATACAAACGTTACTACAGTATCATGATGTACATACAAACGTTACTACAGTATCATGGTGTACATACAAACGTTACTACAGTATCATGATGTACATACAAACGTTACTACAATATCATGATGTACATACAAACGTTACTACAATATCATGATGTACATACAAACGTTACTACAGTATCATGATGTACATACAAACGTTACTACAGTATCATGATGTACATACAAACGTTACTACAATATCATGATGTACATACAAACGTTACTACAGTATCATGATGTACATACAAACGTTACTACAGTATCATGGTGTACATACAAACGTTACTACAGTATCATGGCGTACATACAAACGTTACTACAATATCATGATGTACATACAAACGTTACTACAGTATCATGGTGTACATACAAACGTTACTACAATATCATGATGTACATACAAACGTTACTACAGTATCATGGCGTACATACAAACGTTACTACAATATCATGATGTACATACAAACGTTACTACAGTATCATGGTGTACATACAAACGTTACTACAATATCATGATGTACATACAAACGTTACTACAGTATCATGGCGTACATACAAACGTTACTACAATATCATGATGTACATACAAACGTTACTACAGTATCATGATGTACATACAAACGTTACTACAGTATCATGGTGTACATACAAACGTTACTACAGTATCATGGCGTACATACAAACGTTACTACAATATCATGATGTACATACAAACGTTACTACAGTATCATGGTGTACATACAAACGTTACTACAGTATCATGATGTACATACAAACGTTACTACAGTATCATGGTGTACATACAAACATTACTACAGTATCATGATGTACATACAAACGTTACTACAGTATCATGATGTACATACAAACGTTTCTACAGTATCATGATGTACATACAAACGTTACTACAATATCATGATGTACATACAAACGTTACTACAGTATCATGATGTACATACACACGTTACTACAGTATCATGATGTACATACAAACGTTTCTACAGTATCATGATGTACATACAAACGTTACTACAATATCATGATGTACATACAAACGTTACTACAGTATCATGGTGTACATACAAACGTTACTACAGTATCATGGTGTACATACAAACGTTACTACAGTATCATGGTGTACATACAAACGTTACTCAATCAACGCAGTAACAGCTTGGATGACGAGCCTCAAATGAAGCATAAGAAAGTAAAATTGAAATGCAACCACATAAATGACATGATTAGCACGCATCTCTACGATAAATTGTGCGTGCTGGTAATCATTTTGTTAACAAATACCACAGCGCCAAAAATGGGATTTTATCAATGACGTTTGTGAAACACTAATGAACTTAACCGGCATCGGTCTGGTACTAGCAAAAAGACTTTACATTGCATAAGTGGACATTACAACGTCCATGTACTATTTTGTGTACACGTCTTATACAAAATATCGCACATATAAGAAAGATTAAGTTGTTACAGGCAAGGCAATGTAGAACCCCGGATAGCAACAGCCAATTCGCTAAAACAGTACATGGTTTAGAATAGTGTGTAGAATATTTACTTAGAAAAATAAGTAGCTTAAATAGCGCATTGTACATATGCTGTATTCAAATTATTGGTCAGTATGTGAAACAGTATGTGGAACGACAGTCGGTAATTTGGATTGACACTTTTCTCGTTGAGGCATGATCCAAAATGGCAAAATGACTGCATTACATTCCACATTGGCATACAGTGCTGTTTGGAAAGTTATCGTTGTGCACGCAGTCTTTGGAGACCAAACTCGACGGATTATGATAAAAACTTCCCAACATATTTGACAAATCGTAATATCGAATAATTTCAAACGTAATTAGGGTGAAATAAAATGGCTACACAATAAGCTGGGGTGGTATTTTTAAAAAAGCCGACAGTGTTTCGATTCCAGTCTTAGAAACTACACTGTATAAATCCATGTTTTACAATTCTGTCCACGGAAGAAAACTACGTCAAAAGGGAAATTGAAAGCTCAGACGATTTTCATCTAAAAATGTTTACCGTTTGCAAGCATATAAGGCATTTTCTGACATTTCACCTAATAGCAAGCAATCCAGCAATATTGATACAGTCGCTTAATACTTTAAATTATTTCGATTGCAAACCACGAATTTTATCGTGTCGGCATTTGTTCAAACACATAAGAACGCTTTTAATTACATGGTATGCTCGTAAATATAAGGATTTGTCGCCTGCGGTTGGAGTCCGTATGGTGGAGAAGATATTCGAATGTCATTATTACTTGCACAACTAATGTACATGTAGTTATAAAATGTTAAATGTCAGACTCAAAGGTTTAATTGTTACTTTGCTGTGGTAAAAATTTCGAAAGTAAAACTTTGATTATTACCAACTATGCATTTTTAAAGTATGTGTCTGTCGTAATGTACATGTATTTGATTAGTTAAAACGTTCTATTCCATGTACGAACAATGACAGTCAACGAAGTCTGACTTATATCGGAATCGCGTGATATTATATTACTTCGTGACAAACGTCAGTCTATAATTAACAAACCAATGTCACTAATTGGTATTTAGAATCTATTAAAACCCTGAACAATATAAAACATGTTCGATTCATGCATACAAATAACAAATAACAATTTGTATGTACATGAAAACATACGAATAACATATTATAAAGCATTATATAAATAACAGTCCGTGAATTATAATGAAAACAACATTTATACGATGTATTTAAATGGTTTTAGTATATTCACCGAGTACGACCAACACTCCCAATACTTCAATGAATGACTATTTGATATTACATGTACATAAAATAACATCTATTCAAAACATGATGCAAATTAATCAAATGATCATTATGCATGTACGATACACACAATTTATTACAAAGACGTATACATAAACATGTATTTATAAGTAAGTAAGTAAGTAAGTATGTTATAACTCTTTTTCATCATCAATACAAACTCCCATATACTTAAGAAGTAACATTCTTACAGTCTTCAACAAAAAGGCTATCAACCAGATGATAGTTGTTCTCATTATACCAGATGCGCTATATGAATGTTAATATATTATTGTTTTGCTTTGCGCACAAAATATATTGAAATGTCATGAGTTGAACTGTTCCCCAGTCAATTGTATGAACTGTTGCCCTCACGTGCTCTGTGCATCACAGGATTTTCCACGTTCTATTTATAGACGGCATATCTTTAAATTATTATTTAAGTGTATTTCTTTTTTCATTAGTATGTACAAATTAAGAAAACAAAGTTGTTTTAGTATATAAATTGTAGCTCTTAACATTTCCTTGAAATGGACATTTGATCAGATAATAAAACAGGTATTTCATGGTTATTTCGGCAACAGTCGTAACTGTAGCCCCTTAATTAATGTCCCTCCACCTCGAAACAATACTGTTGACTGTTACACAAATAATCATGGAATAACTAATATGTCAATCCCGGCGAACCCAATGACGTCACGTCATAATTATATACATTGTTTTGAGCGTTTTTTCAAGGGTATCAACGACCTTAATGATCAGCCCTCGTATTGATGAATAAAAGAGAAAGTAAGCTGCTTCCAAAGATATTTATAGCCTACATCTAGATAATGAATATATTCTTTTTATTTCGGTATGATCAAATACATATCGCTTAGATTATCATTGGACAGAAATAGTGTCAACGTTCGTAGGTTACCATCACTATAGGCTGCACCTTGGGTGTCAGTGTTTTCCTCAGGTAGACAATATTACTGTCGAAGTCAAGGCTATATGATATGTTTATAACATGTTTCCTATGTACAATCTACTATTACATTGCGTGCAAGTTACAGAGTACAACAGTATAGAAATAATTATACAACTATATCATTCACATTGTATCCATAGCATACATATAATTATTTAAGACTGCTTAATAAAAACTTAAGTGCGAAATACGGGTGGTGACATTCACACTTTATGTTTCTCTTCTAGGTAAACTTGATTTCGAGCAGTTGAAATTGTGAATTGTTGAAGTTGAAATTGTGAATGTACGAAAACTCTAAAAATCTACAACGCAAACAAGCTACTCTACTGTATCAGTAACAACCTCATACCTTCTTAACATGTTACAACAAGCACTAAGAAATGAACTACAGTCGGACCTCGCTCATTCGAATGCTTCGGGTCCGAAATTTCATTTCGAATAATACATGGTTTCGAATAACCCATTTCAATTCGAACTGCATAAGAAGATAAATCGGGGGGCTGATATTTATTTCGGATGATACCGAGTATTCGGACAGAAGGTTGTCGAATAAACGAGGTTAGACTGGAAGACATTCACATGAACATCATCAGACGGTTGCCAGGAGCAATCACTCTTCATAAGCGTATTAGCGTTAACTTATCAGTGAAATCGGAACTGCACGGCAAAACGAAATATGTCAGTTTTCTAGACGATGAGGACATTTTTGAATCAGGAACGCACGCAAGCGGTGCAGGGCTTAATTAAACCCGTAACAATGGTAATACGGTCCATCAGAGAAAGAATTTAGTATCACGTACAATTATCTTTGATCATCCAGACGGGAAATTGGAACGGGAAAGTTATTCAGTATAAACTGGTAATGTATAGTAACAGATAGTGGAAACGTAATATCCCTGTAAGGATGTAGATACTTCAATTAGCGTTATGCATTTATGTACAATGCAGTACCATCTAAGAAGAAATGAAAGCAATCATGTCGCCTGCTTTATTACATTACAACAGACAAAATATTTTAGAGATAAGATGTAGTGTCGTTCAACACATCGTTGAATGAAGAAGTGGACCTGAATATTACATTGAATAAATGATATGTGGCTCATTATCAAACAATTACAAGAAATAATTTGTAACCACATTGTGTTAGAAAAGCGCAAATAATCAAAGTGCTGAAAGTACAGTTGAATTCACTGCTCTAGAGAGCTGCTGAGGGGATTGAAGCCTTTCTTCGACAACAACATGTGTGTCTGTTTTGATTATACCATACTAGCTTCACCTTTCACCACCACAACAAGGACAATATATATATTATACAACAAAGGGGTGAATTTTAACACGGCTTTCGAGTATATGAATATTTCAGTACCCTTGCTTTGACTAGTTCACGGTCGTGATGTATGCAATGCAAACTTTTCAACTAGCCGCCGTCATCCTTCTTTCAATAGCGCGCGGACCTGATAGAGAGCATAGCCTAGGACGCGAGCGATTCACTTGTACTTTAACGCTTACAGAAATGTTGTGTTCGTGAGTACTAATTTACGCTTAATTAAACCGTATACAAAAATATGTGCGTCGAGACATTTGGCAAATATCGAAACGATTTGTAATAATTACATAAAACGTACAAGGTTTTTAATTGAACATGAGTAAACATATTGAATCGATCTTTGAAAAACAGGAACTATTTCGTGTTGCAAGGTTTAGGATGAATAAGAGACCCAGTGTTATGGTCTGGGCAATATCTTTTACACCCATTTTTGGCATTTGACCACCAAGTGTGACCTTGATCTTAAGTTAATGTGTATCACACAGTGAATGCAAAAATGGTGATAAAATTAAGTGACTACTGTCGTTTTTATTCGTATACACGGCGCTTCATGGAGAAATGGGGATAGTTCGTATTAGTGACATAGTTCATCATTGCACTCTGACTTCGCGGCTGAGAGGTAGAAGCATGTTTGATTGACATGCACATATTTACAGATACATATTTAGTTTTAAGATTTTTAAACTTTGCATATCCATTGCTGTATATTAGCTCATTAAAGATGTAGTTATTTATATTCATGTTTGTAAATAACATGTTATCGTTTGGGAAGAGAACATATTACAAAGCAAGCATACAATAATATAGTATTATATAGAATCACATACGACATTAACGTGTAATTTTCCGATGTTCCATTAAAATTAATAGCATCGATTTTGCGATAATGTTCAGAATTTTGGCGACGGATAATAATGGTTACATGTATTTAATAATTTAATGTTGCTTTAAAGAAAACCGTTTAATGTTGTTAAGTTTCTTGTTGTTAAGTTTAGTGTTGTTACAAATGAACTTATTTCCGACATGGACAATACATAATACGTTCTGATGATAGACGAGCGACATACAACATAACCTCATTTGTATACAAGATTGATGTACAACTAGTCAATTAAAGTCGCTGATTAATTACACGATCACGTGTAACCTGCGCTGTATTGTTCACATTACACACTTCCCATATGGCAGACGTATAGTCATATAACTTGATGAGAACATGTTGTAAAGTTTCAGTGGGTAAAATAAGAATTTAATGAGGGTTATACGTCGTCTTTCAATAGTGATTTAGCTATTTAAGCCGGTCAAGTTACTTAACTAGTATACCAGTCCTACTTAATTAACAGATCTTTTGCAAGTAACTGTCATTTTCGCCACATGCATCAGAGATGGAGAACGTATTACTTGAGCGTATTATTTTCAGTCTACTGTGAACAATATATTTGCGATATAATAATCATGTGAATGTGTTATCGTCATCAACTCGAGAAGGTACGACATGGCGCGAGACGTTACGACAAAAAATGTTTACGACATGACATGACAAAGGACAAACTTGACTTCAATGGTCCTAACAGGATTTCGTACAAGCGGAGATCGAGATTCGTGACCCGTCATGCTGCGCATGGTAGGATGTCATTTGCAACAAGTCGTACAATTACTAAAAAGAGACTCTGTAATGTGCATGGGGTCGTATGACATGCAATATTTAATTTAATATCCGCCAGGCAATTTTAGATCCCCTAGTAATAAAACACTGACAACAGAATGAGATTTTCAGCCTTTGAAATAAAAGCTCCTGATATGCATGTAAATTCGAAAATAATATATATGCAATTAAAGAACTGAACATCACCTGAAATACACGAAGCATTCCTTTTAAAAGAATCGCGTATCTCAAATACTTCGTTTCTTAATTTGTTCTCATGTGGCGCTTCCATCAACGAAAATACCATCGCTCCCAAACATAAATACGATACATATCCAAGCACAAATATTC
Source organism: Mactromeris polynyma (assembly GCA_032209605.1). NCBI lineage: Eukaryota > Metazoa > Mollusca > Bivalvia > Venerida > Mactridae > Mactromeris > Mactromeris polynyma. The sequence goes on from JASFXZ010000002.1 coordinate 46,464,351, forward strand.
CAAATCTTATATATTTCATCTTCCTGTGTTTCCATTGCTCAATAACCTCCCGGTCTAAATACATCCGAATGTATGAATGTAAATCACTTTTTAACGCGTTTTGTATTGAGGATGAATATGTTCAGCTTTATTTATGTTAATCCCGGTATTATACGTAAGTAACGGTGTTCGGCGTATATCCACAAATGTTGTATTCAACTTATGCAAATCCTAGCATCCATGTATAGATCCGTAGATTTATTATTATGTTCAAAGTCTTCAATCACAACATTAATAGTTATACATGTTTTACGGTATACAAGAACACACTTGAAAAAATGTTTGTTCAGCATCCCGACTGTGTCATCGAAATTGGTCCAAACTCCATTGTTTTGACTTTCCCGATCAGGGCTATTTTGCGTCTAAACATTTAAAAACGTTTAAAACATTTTCAACAATTTAGCCAGTATCAACTGACCGATTCGTTCTAATATTGTCGGTAGTGATACAGTAAACAAACATGTATTTACGAATGGCCTACAAGCATCAATCACGCGAACATCGTGCACTAATTATATACTGTGTTTTATGTTAATATTGCTCGTTTGTTTGAGGATAACAATTGTTGTTTGAGATGGCTGTTTTCATAAAATGTAATTTTCTTCGTTTGAAGATATGAATTAGACGAAAAGTTATTTCCCTTGACAGGAATTCGCCGGATGATGTCTCTCGTGTATTTACACGAGATTTTGTGTAAATATAAGTAAGTTTTGGCGCTGAATGCCCTTTCAGCTCTGGGAACGACCGACAGTTGTACGTCTTTTCTTTTTTAGAATTCTTCGCATTGTAATTGTGAAATAAAGTGTAGAATAAGGCTGATATTTATTACTTTCATGTGCATTTATCTAGTGAATGTATGTAGCTATCAACCCGTGTATCAAGATTTGATTATTGTTCTAGATGACTTTTGTATTATCTGTATAATGTTGTGATTCGTTATGTTGTTTGAAATATAATGAATGCACATTTTTATTGGTATACAATACAATACAATGGTATACATGCCTTTTACAAGATGGCCTTCAATATCTATGTTTAATAATTTAATGAAAACTGAAAACAAAAAAACTTTATATCAGATATGTTATTTTCTAAAACATTCTTTTAACATTAGAACCGCATAAAATTCAGTACTGATTGGTGTAATGCCTATTATGTCTTCATCTTAAATATATACATGTATTTGAATACATATTGCTCTTCCCCATATCGTTGACACCTGTTTATATACATACATTATATGTACATATATGTAAATACCTCCATACGTGAATTGTGTCATTTTCACGATTGATAATTTTGTGATTATTTGTGTTGTATATATGTTCATGCTTTTCGTTGCCAAAGGCAAATCTGTTTGCCGATTATGCAATAAAGTGTGTTTGTTTGTTTGGTATAATATATATACATGTACATGTACATATAAATATACAGTTGGTCGGCGGTTCCCACGGCTCATACCAAAAACGATTTGTGTGTTTGTTGTCTAATTATATGCTAACGAAGGTGCAGTAATAAGGGAATTCTTTTTATGCAAATAAATGTTGGCGTTACCTCTGGTGTATTAAAAACTTTATAACAAATAAATCGTAACGATGTGCATATAAATACATAAGTTTAAATTAATTGCTGGCGAAAGTATCGAAAAGATATTACTACCACGAAAATAAATGAATTCGCTGTATAGTAATTGAATTTGCTTATATCGCATGAGCTTAAGCTACAGTAATTTCCGTTACTTAAGGAAAAAATAGATTTGATACTTGTACAAATTTAATAAAAACGTTGGTAACACTATGAATCCAAGTGTAACAGTCAATACCAGTATTGAAATATGTGAGACGTTGCTTTAAAATATACAAAATGTACTTAATACTTATTCAACAATAATAACTGCCAATGTAAAGCCGATTCGTTTCTACACATGTATAGTTACTGACTGTTTACCTAATTCTTTAGCTATGGATATCTAATATCAGTTTGTAAGACAGTCTCGATTATAAATAAAAGTTTGCATCCGGTTTATGCATATTGCATAATTATCACAATACAACACTTGTGAATGTTAGTTGCTTGAATATAGTGTATAGATGGCTATATAACAGAAAGAGTTGTTCCCCTTTCCTGATTTTATTCATGCCTGTTAAGGAAGTGAATTTTCTACAACGGATACGAAAACAAGCAGCATAAAAACAATGCATCCTTCCCAATGATATACAGTAAAACCTGACTTAAAGGCCACCTCCGTAATAAGACCAAATTAATAACAAGACCAGCTCAAAATTAATAACACAATTTTCAAGTCCATTATTCTCTGTTTACTCTTTATTTAATCTCAACATTGAGACCACCACAATAGTCAGGCCAGTTTTCAAGGGTACACTGTACAGACTACGACATTGTGACATATTATTGATGTTTCACTGTACAGACTATGACATTGCAACATAGTATTGATGTTTCACTGTACAGACTATGACATTGCAACATAGTATTGATGTTTCACTGTACAGACTATGACATTGCAACATATTATTGATGTTTCACTGTACAGACAACGACATTGCGACATATTATTGATGTTTCACTGTACAGACTATGACATTGCAACATAGTATTGATGTTTCACTGTACAGGCTACGACATTGCGACATATTATTGATGTTTCACTGTACATACTACGACATCGCGACATATAATGGATGTTCGACTGTACAAACTACGACATCGCGACATATTATTGATTTTTCACTGTACAGACTACGACTTCGCGACATATTATTGATGTCATCAGAATAAATACTGACATACGATGGAGAATCGATCGGGCCATACTAAAAGTGTAAAGTATAATACAGTAAAACCTCATAATAAGACCACCCATGGGACCTTTGAAAAGTGCTCTTAATATTGAGATGGACCTCATATCGAGGTTGAATAAAGAGCGGAACAGTCATGTTCTAAATGGACTTGAAAAATGTGGTCTTTATTTTGAGGTGGTCTTATTGAGGGGGTTTTTGAGTGAGGTTTTACTGTACTATTAAAATGTATGATAACTGATCATTATCACTATACCTGAAGAAAATGAAATTTACAAATATAACGTGTAATAAGGCTGTCGGTGATGATCGATTTCATAAACATTCACCAACATATATCATACAATATGTGATTTTACTGCGGGCCAAATCCCAGATTGGAAATCCAATTTCATACAATGATTTCATATAATATTCCTGTTCCGAAGTCTGAAGTTATAAATCTGAGTATGTTAACCAATCTAAAGTCTCTTCCATATGATTGGTTGTTCTTTTAGAATTGACCAATGGCAATGCTGCATTCTGAGACTAGTCCTCAAAATCAGTTTTATAGCCTTGGGTCCAGGTCATCCTGACAAAAATCAATATAATACTAAAAATTGTTAGCGCAGAAATGCCAGAAAACCCACCTTTTATATCAATTAAAATGACTCAGCCACATATTGATTTTCAATATGTCGATGCGAGTGCTAAGAAATTTATTGTTTGAATATCTCATCAGTGATGGAGTCCTATGGTGCTAGGCAAACATATCATATATACTACTGTTTGAGTTCCATATTTGTACAAATACACAGGGATAATTGTGAAATGGTTTTGTCTGGCTTATAACAAATGCGTAGGCTTCCACCTACATTGGTGTATCTTCTCATCCAAAGATAGGCTGTATTCGGGTTTTACACCGTGTTACAGTTACGCTAGGCAGTCAGTTGACCTAACCAATGTTCCTCAGTTATCTACCAGGGTCCGTATTCACAAACGTTTTAAGACTGACTCCTAGACTTAGACTTGAAAATGGTAAATTTTCATTTTGTTCCTACGTTATTGTTACATAATATATTTTGATAAAACATGGCAAAAGTGTAGAGTGTGTAACAAGAAATATTTAGGCAAAAATGTATCCGTTTAAATATAATGAAAACGAAATGCTTGTAAATTTATTTTTTTGTAATTTTAAAGTCTAAGTCTGAGATTCTGTCTTAAAACGTCTGTGAATACGGGCCCAGGTTCCTGGATTATAACGGATGCATACATTCAGCACTCTAGCTCAGATCACACTGTTTAGTCAAATGAATCTGATAGTAACGTATATTGAGTTTGGACAATGTATGATAAACTAATACGAATGCTGAGTATTCTTTGGGTACTATTAGATCTTGAGAGTCTAAGTGTCTGAGTGTCTGAGTGTCTGAGTGTCTGAGTGTCTGAGTGTCTGAGTGTCTGAGTGTCTGAGTGTCTGAGTGTCTGAGTGTCTGAGTGTCTGAGTGTCTGAGTGTCTGAGTGTGGCACTCAAACCCAATACTAACACCCATATATCTTATTTATCATAACATATAAAAAAAATGACTATAGATGATATTCAGCACTCATTTAACATTTTCATACAATGTCCAGACTCAATTTTTCAATATCAGACAAATGAGAGTAAATTTTGTGACTTGAATTTTGAGTACTGAGAGTAAGTGTCCGTTATAATCCCGGATCCAGTATTACATTGTAGGTTACTATTCCGCGAGCAAGAGACAACGTCCCCGCATCAAGCCGAGGTGTTTGACACATTACTTTTAATGTATTATCTTCAGTAAAAGTGTCACGAAGAACAAAATCCTTACCATAGGCTCGGAACTATGACCTCCAAATCTACAGTTGAATGCGATACCAACTGAGTCAATCTCGCATCTAATGTGATTCCGCTTTTGCTAGATAAAGACGGTTCATTCATAGTTGTCAGTATTTCACTGGTTTTTAGAGGAGCTTTATTAAGATATCGCTCTGATATGAAATTAAAATGCACTCAAGGTGAATGTAGTTTTTTTAGAATTAATTACACACTCCTGTGGGAAAACCGCTGGAAGAATTAGTTGCCAAAGTCTTTTCAAACATTTAATAAGAACGTCTAGGAAGATTGATGAGTGCATGGCCTTTGTGAAATTAGCAATATTGAATCCTTCTGCTTCAACTGGTAATTGCTTCATCGCAAGCTATTAAAATCTGTTCTCTCATTCCATTGAAGCGTTTTCAAATACAAAAAAATGAAATAATGCTGAGCAAACAATTTAATGTTTCGAAAAAGGAAGCTAAGATAGTTTTTTATATATTTGTTATCAAAAGAACTTCCTGTATGGTTTTTTTAAACAGAGCTACATGATTGGTATCGTATCTAATACGTTCCCCGCCCAATGTGATAGGGGTATTCTATGTTCTATGATCTTGCTTCATGAGCGAATGGATTGTTAAAGACTCCACGGATCAAACAATTATTAGTGTAGCTAGAAATAGTATATATTACCCATATGGTTTGTACTGACAATCGAAGTTTCATCCAGGAGTTTGTTTCAAATTTAGCATACAAAAAATATATCACAATCATGTGAAAACAATATGTCTCCCTACCATACTATATTTACTATGATGCGTGTAATTTTACGATGCGATCTCTGATTAATATATTCAATCTTTATTTCAATCTCATCAGTGTACATATCACATACAATAAAACTCGAATAAGTACCTAATAAAAGTACACTGCCACTCATAAATTGAGTTATAAGAGATTACGTATACACATAAAACATCTACATACATTTATGTACGCTAAACATTAATATCACATAGTACACTGTACATGTACTTATATATCACATATATCAACATGGAATAAAACTTGCTAATCAGTAGAACTAAGAACTGCCATAAAACAATTATAAGATACTGAAAAGGGGAGAGGAGCACTAACGCGCATTAACTAAAAAATGGATGTAATATATCACAGAACACGTTGATCAGATCATCGTGAATTGGATTAGCAAGCTTGCTTCAGACGAAATAAAAAGGAACACATAGAAAACTAAATCAATGAGCATTATTGACAAATTATAAATACATTATTTACAAGTTAAAAATAATCGTCTTTGTACAATTTGATTGCAGGTTTTGGCACAGATTCGTATCATATCTGGGTTAGAAAACAAGAACTTGAACTTATCCACATCAGAGAATGTAAAAAACGCATTGTTAAAAACTACTGCTCGTATAAATAATGATTCTCGTATATCACAATAAGCTGGACAATTAAATCAGACATGATATTCAGATTCAATATCATCACACATGGGACATAATCGTTCGTCCACTGACTATCCCTCGTATCGACCAGTTTCAATTCTAATGGGGGCAACGCCAAAACGAAATTTACTATACGCTGACCTATGGCTGGATGGTAGAATTACTTTACAGTATTGCTCGGGAACAAATTTGGACTTAACTAGCTTATATAAACGGAGCTTATTACCACCTCGTCTAGAAGGACCAATATCACTGTTAATCCTATTAAACCACTTAGTAACATAGTCGTCCAAAGTGACATTACAGATTGTACTGACGAACGAAGCAGGCAGGGGTTGTTCGATATCATTAAACATATGTAAACTATTGTCATCAAGAAATTTCTTTACATCAAAAACCCAATTTCTACATACACGAGAAGATTTTGTTGTAACCCAGATTAAAGATGTATCTAGCTCATCTGGACATATTTTAAATGAACTTCATCCAGTATTGTTGTTACATAGTCTAAAACATCATGAATAAGGACCATTGTCATGTATAACCGTTTAAAACAAGTTTGTTTAATCATATTACTAACAGGCAAAACTAGTAAAAACACCCGCTTGTTAAAAAACTGGAAGATTTTTTTAATTATTTGATGAAACAAACGTCTTTTTTCGACAAATACAGAGAAATACATTATAAATGCTTTCTGTGATAATGCATATCTATTGAAGTTTTAACTAGATAAAGTATATTAACATGATTGTTTAGGTAAACAAATGAACAAAATAATGAGCATAATATATCGTTAATACATAAATTCGTATATGAATACTCAGTAAGCATGAGGATTGAAGTCGGGAGTCTATAACTCTTTCTGTTATATATATGTACATAAGTTGTCACAGACGTAAGAAAAATGATCATATCCAAATATACAGTTTAACTAAAATTATTTTAACAGCACACAATTACATCTTTTACTATCAAGTTAAGTGATTTGTTTAAAAGGCAACATAACAGCAACATAAAAGTCTAACATACCTGTAACACACGTAGCGTCTTGTTTAAATCTATTCCTCATATCGTATAAATCGGTTCTTATTTTATCTTCAACAGGTGCTTCCATAAGTGAGAATACCATCGCTCCAAAACACAAATACACCAAATAACCCAAAACAAAAATTGTAAACTTTAACTTGTTCATGTTCCTGTTTCGCCATCTTTCGAACATTTCATGATTAAAAGACATCTTGGTAGTAAAACTATCTTAACGCGCTTTAAAGTGGTTTTACTTGATTTCAAACAATTCTAAGGACGCATAAAACGTTACAACCGCGCGTTATTTCCTCTTGTTCGCCGAGTGATTTGTCAATGACAAACGAATTGCAGAACTCACAGCGATTTTCACGATAAAGTCTTTTTCACGAGAACACAATCTGCACGATGCTCGTCAATCCATCAGATATATATCACCGCTGGTGCATAATGCATTGTTCAACTATCCATTGAACGAATCACAGCACTGCTTTAAAATCGTTGAAGAAAGAAGCAGCCGATCACATCGGAAACAAAAGTTCTCCTGTCCGTATGCTGCTGAATAAAAAATTTAAGCACGAAAATACAATAATAAAAAGGTTCGTTTTTCTGACGTATGCTGGTTATTACAATTACATTCGGAATTATACAAAACGCGAATTCAAATCCAATTAATGAATCCACAAAAAAGTACAAAACGTTTCAGGCAATAAGACGAACATATCGCGTCGTATTCAAAGTGAAATATGAAAGATTGTAACAGTGTCGAGCTCTCTTTGTAAATGCGAAAGTTCAATCCAATTAGCTCCAGAAATATGAGAAATAATTCCACCACATCATTTATTCATAAACGTAAATTCTAAAACAAATAGGGTAATAAAATATGTAATGATTATTTCTGCAATTTAGCAATTGTCAATAGAACTTAACCTCGTTTTGGAATACTAGCGTAAATTATCTAAGCGGGTGTCGTATGACTAGGCGAATATTAAACAGTGTCCATTTCACCGTTTGCAGCGCTGATTGACAATTCTATAAAATTGCCACATGACACGCTGTGTTTAATTCGTAACAACAGTCAGTTTATCGCTAAAGTTTCCAATATTGAAAAATCATTGAACGAACATTTAAGTCCGTAACCCGTGTCGCTAGTCATGCAGCGGTGAAGATAAATGTTACATTACATTTTCAATTATTCACAAGTCTATGATGACTGTGCTGTATATATTATGACACACATAATGCCTGAACGCCATGAAGTTACCTTTACAGATCTGCGAAGATTAACCAACGTGAATGAACACATTTACGCAAGCCAAACATCACCAGTAGCTTCATGAATAAAACATAACATTCACTATATTAATCAATCCGGTCCGACATGCGCACCATTACAAGCCTGTTATTTGTAATTCTATGACACAACACTACGAAGTCATGATAATGTAAATTCATTTACTGAAGGAACCCAACATTATTGAGTCATTTGATACAATCAATCAATCAATCAATATCTTTGATGAGCTTGATGAGAAGATTAAGAAACCGATGTCAGATCCATTTAAGTGTGATGGCGAGTATTTTGAAAACCACAATTTAGAGTTGATACACGACATCATTCGGAAATCCTCGGCCAACTACGTCAAGTGCCTCGGATGTACGTTAGGCACTACTTTCAGAAATATCATTCGGATGTCATGAAAACAAGATGGCGGCATGAACGCTGGAGTGCTGATGAATGCAATATTTAAGCTATATGAAGACTGAAATATGTGAGTTTTTAACTAGAAATGACAACGATAATCCATCTCTTACGTGAATTTATCGAAGTTATTGAAATTATAAATCCGTTTTACGAGAACTATTTCTTGACCCCACAAAATGTTGAGTTTTGCTACATAGTGCTCCGCCTTACATACACTAGAGGGTGTTATCCGAGTAACGAAGTGGTACGGAAATGCCCGAGAACTGTCGAGAATGAGACGACATTAGATTAGTATGGCGTCATTGACGCCGTTGACGTCATTCTGTGTATTGAACGTGCACCGGGTCTGCGTTAGTGCCGATGTTCTGACCCATGTAACTTTTGCGCCTGGAATACAATTTACTTCATAATTTCACTGCGTGTAGCGAATAGACTCTGCTTTTTGTTATGGATATGTTGGTGTTTATTATTTCACTATATTGGTTCTATGAGAACACTCCTGTTTATTGTCGACTACCCCTCGTGGTTAGTTTTCTCAAAGTGCTTTCCTATTTAACAGTGTCTGCTAATAACACACGTCAAAATCATGAGTGGTGAGGGATATAGATGGCCAATATCTGGCTGTTACACCAACTATTTATTTCTCAGACCAAACTAATTAGAAAAGCAAACTTGCAGTTTATGTACATTATGTAAGGAGCACATGGCTTCTGTCTGTATCTCCAGACATCTTAACGACTTTGTATGGCATTGATCGGTTATCAATATGAAGTCCGATCTCCTCTTATGTGTTCTGGGCCATAGCAGCGCCGAGATTACACGTTCGTTACTAGAATATTAATGTGACAAGGAGTACATTTCCATCCGATGAATTTACAATAACCAAAATAATATTACGAAGTTACGACATTGTGGAAATTGTGCGTCTGACAATAAAAACAACAATGGCCACCGTTTTTGACGGTTTGACACACGTTCCTTTTCCAAAACATTGGGCGAAGTGCTAACAAGTTTAGCTAGCTATATTAATCAAAATACAAAACATGTCAAATCGACAAGTAATTAAAGGAGATTTCTTGTGGAAACAATATTCATTGTATTTGTAGAAATTGTTTAATGGGATCGGGTGATGTAATCTTCAGATGAAACAGGGAATAGGGAATTTCTGTGCAGCATTTTTACACAGTGTACCTATACGTCGATGGTATCTAAAACAGTTTCAATATTCATAATTAGACCAATGGAAACAACATATGGACACTTTAAACTAAATTGAATAAAAATTAGCAATGATACAGGGATGGGTATATCAGGCGACAGCGAACTGGCTATAGAGATCCGAGTCATCGCCAAATACAAAATTATGTCAGCATCATCGAATTGTCCATGACCTTTACATCTTGTTGTCGTTGTCGCTGTAGCTGCTGCTGCTGCTGTTGCTACTGTAGCCGCTATAGCTGTTGATGCTGATTTCGCTTCTGGTGATTTGCTGCTGTAGCTGTTGTTGTTATTTGCGTTGTTGCTGCAGCTGCCGTTATTGCTGTGTTTGATGATGTTGATGTTGTTGTATCTAGTACAATTATTCCATTTATCGCTTCATAATTTAATAAAGATTTTAGACATATTACAAAGCTTGTTCTTTAATTCAATGTGCAAGCAACATTGGTCAAAATTCGGCCTAGACCAAAACTTCTGTAGAAACAACATGAATCTAACGAAACTTATTCTTGTTTGATGCATGTAGTGACACGCGGCAATCAATTAAGTGCATTCAACGAGGGCGAAACTGATGATATTTCGATCGGAAAACAATTGTATTGGTAATAAACATGCTAAATATTTACGTTAACAACTATAATTGGCAGCTTATGCATTTGTTTAATTCAAAAGTAAATGTATCTGAACAAAAGACCTTGCTTCAGTCTGCATTACTTTAAAGTGTTCTTAGTATAGCATTGCCTTTATTGTAGGCGTAGACAAAAATATTGATCAGTTAAGCGATTTTGCGATTGTGGTTTAATTTTCATGTAATGATGCGAAGTGGTCGACGGGTAAAGCGCCAGAATCCTCATCCGATTATCGCGGGTATCAATGGTGACTTGGACAAGATTGAACCGCTAACTGCACAATTCCAGAAATAGCGCGAATATCGCTTAGTCACCTAGGTAACAGTCATCGAGAGTAACTGATATACATGTATGTTGTAATAACTAGTTTCACGAATGATGTAAAATATATATGTTTAAACTAATGTTCTGCTCTGCACACATCAAAACAAAACGCGAGTGAATGAGATGCTTAGAATATAACACGCCAGAATATTCCGTTTTACCATATAAACCAGATAAATTCGAATGGATATTTGGCAATATAGGACCATAAAACATGATCATTAATTTCCATTAAATGCGTTGCATGCTTACAAAGAATAGTTCTGAACAGTCTGACATAAACATTATGCAGAATTGTCAAGGGAGCTACAGCTTTTGTATGTACATAGAAATATTTGATTAACAGTAAATATATGTATGCTTACAGCGCAAATATATTTCTTTTATTGTCTGGAAACAGAACATGGAGGTAGGCGTATTGTTAGACAAAAGTCAGCAAGATCATTCATTGAAAAGTCAATGTACGAACCGTTGTCAACTGGGAGACAAAACATGTCAATGTTGTACAAATAGTCCTAGCCACGGGGAATTTAACGTCGTTGAAACGCTTGCAACAAGAAAATATCAACAAGCATTTTGACAAATGCACTTGCAGCAAGGAAATCCTAAAAAGTCAATGTGACACAGTCGCTTGCAACAAAAGGTCATTGTGATACAGACGCTTGTTAGCATTATAATGACAATATATTATATTTATCACAGATTTTATTTTCTAAAGCCAATTTCTATCAACGGACAACGATTATGTCGAAATAAAAATTCATTGCAATTGCTCTTTAATTACCCGCTGGGTGGTTGCACATTATACAGCGCACATTGTGAATTAGATGTTTCTTGCAAATATGACAACGTCAGGTAACAGACTTATTCACATATTATATTGCAATGCAATGTTAATCTAGGACTGCAACGATAAACCGAAGTCCGGTTATTTTCGGTATACAATAAAACCTCACTTAAAGACCACCTCGATTATAAGACCACCTCGAAATTAAGAACACAATTTTCAAGTCCATTTGCAAAGTTTTGCTCTTAATGCAACCTCAAAATTAAGACCATCTCAATAATAAGACCAGTTTTCAAGAGTGCCAATGATGGGTCTCATTATCGAGGTTTTACTGTATTTGGCTTGGTTCGGTTGTCCGTATTGTTTGCGAATATTCGGCTCGATACGCCGCTGTATTTTTACCAATCACTCCTTATTGTTTAGTAAAACAATATTAGAACACTGTACCTATATAAAGGGACTTAAAGATATAGCTCTAATCATTGCTCTACTTTGTTATATATTAGTGCACAGTGTTCTCTCTATATATCTTCGAGTCAGGGCTTTACTTCCGGTCATTACTAACCATTTAAACTATAAGTCATTGTATGTGTGTCATATACATGTATAACCGAACCAAATAATCGGAAATCGAAAGAGTTGTTTTCGAAACTGATACCTTACCGAGAAATACCTGTATCGTTGAAAATACTTGTTCAAAAAGACAATATTTATCACCACCAGACATATTTACTAATACATGTACACTGTATTTAGTGTTCTAGGTGAAGTGAGAACAATGAAAGGTTTTATTATTGTTGTTATAATGCGATATTCATATGTAGAGGAAGATGCATCATTGAAATACTGCAGCGAATAATAGTACAGACAATTGGTGCTATTTCGATGAAATTAAATTGTGAAAAAATTTCTCTGACTGGAACTGATTATAAAAACACATGACGCAAATATTGAACAATGTTCTTGATCAGAAATTGTAAATTCCTCTGGCAAAGAGAAAGGCCGACTCTGCATTCCCTGTAGTATATGGATAATCAATATCGGAATAAAACATGATTGTATCAGCAAACAGAAAAAACCTGACGTGCGTACGCAATGTTGATTCAATGAAATTAGAATTAACGATAACATTGACAAGACATTGCCATAAAAGGGGAGACGAATGCGTCTCAATAGTATGAACATTGTTCCACACTTCACGCAGCTTTGTATCCACAGAGAGTAGACACACTACAGCAGAAAGCCTGTAGCTGGAGGTGAAATATCTTAATCTCAAAATATTGTTTTTCTTGTTAAAGAATGAAAGTTATATGACTTGAATTGCATCTCTATTGCCCGACATTTTATTGATTCTCCTGAATGTTTTGCGTTTTCTATGGAATTAATTGCCTGAATGAAAACGATTCCAAATAACTAATTCAAATATCTTTAATATTTAAACACTGAAAAACTGCTTGCAAATTAAACAAACAATGAAAATATCGACGCTGCTGCTCAGTGGGTATTATATCATAATGAGTAATACAATATACATCATTAATAACGTCACATCATTCAAACATGATACATGTACATGTAGTTGTATTATATATAAATTATCAGATAATGTTCATTGCATGTATATGCATGTCTCTAAGTTATGTATTGTAAATTAACATTTAATTCAAACATCACGGTTATCATGAGAAAAGTTTGATAAGTTTTTAGGTGACCATTTTGATAGTACCGTGTAAGTAATTTGTCAAGATTTAGAAAGTGCTGTAGATGCAAATCGACGAAAAGTCTGCATCAATGTAAAGTACAAAACAAGTCCATCAGTCAAAAAAAAAATCAGTCACCAATTATTGTAGGCTTATAAGGGGAAAACGTAGACTATTTCACAATTAGTTACTAATTCATACATAATGATGGTTTTATTTTATCGTTCGTTCGTTCGTTCGTTCGTTCGTTCGTTCGTTCGTTCGTTCGTTCGTTCGTTCGTTCGTTCGTTCGTTCGTTCGTTCGTTCGTTCGTTCGTTCGTTCGTTCGTTCGTTCGTTCGTTCGTTCGTTCGTTCGTTCGTTCGTTCGTTCGTTCGTTCGTTCGTTCGTTCGTTCGTTCGTTCGTTCGTTCCTCCGTTCCTCCGTTCCTCCGTCCCTCCGTCCCTCCGTCCCTCCGTCCCTCCCTCCCTCCCTCCCTCCGTCCGTCCGTCCGTCCGTCCGTCCGTCCGTCCGTCCCTCATTCATTCATTCACCCACTCACTCACTCATTCATTTACTCATTCATTCACTCATTCATTCACTAATTCACTCATTCACTCATTCACTCATTCACTCATTCACTCATTCACTCATTCACTCATTCACTCATTCACTCATTCACTCATTCACTCATTTACTAATCACTCATTCACTCATTCATTCATTCATTCATTCATTCACTCATTCACTCATTCACTCATTCATTCATTCATTCATTCATTCATTCATTCACTCATTAATTTACTCATTCATTCATCCACATAACCTAAAATCAGCATTGATCTATAGACTGGTAAGAAAATACAAATGACTTCATCATTAAACAATTCCTTATGTTATAATCTGAGTAGATTCTAACGACCACTTATACAGAAGAAGTGTCATACAAGACGATGGAAGACATCGAACTTAGCCACATAAAACAACAGTTCATTATACTGCCTGTGATACCAAAACAAGGAACATAGACGGATTCAATATATCACTAAACAGGCATCGTCCACCACGCTGCATAAGAGAATATTCTAAATCTATAGATTTCCAATTCTGTTCCACTTTTAAGGCATACGGAACAAGTTACATTTAGCACGGTACAGACTTTCAGGAGAGAGACAAGTAGCCTAATACGATAATATTGCCATAATTACAATCTGAAATATGATAAACCATTAATCAGTTTACGAAAATGAAGCTGCAGTTCTGTCCATAGTTAATTTTCATCAAATATGAAGTTCAATATTATTTATTACGGTACGTAGATTTCATAACACATAACAATACAAACATAATTCTGTTTAGTACATTTTAGTATTAATTAGTTCCATCATATAAAACATTTATGCAATAATATATTGACATTTACGCTAGTAATTTGTTTCAGGTTTTTCACCGTTCCTCAACAGTATATCTGTTATACACGGTGGTTAGTTGACCTAACCAGTGCTCCTGTGTTACAAACCGGTACTAATCTGCTCTTCAGCAAGCAATTGAAAACTTCCCAACATAAATCAGAGTTCAGAGTCGGAGGACAAATGGCTTTGGGTGCATTATCATTAGTTAAATTGTCACGGAAGAACATACGCCTAGCCTGGGTTTCAAACCCACGAACTCTAGATTAGCAGTCGAGCGCTCTATCGAATACCCTAGTAGAATTGTAACGACTAACTTCACATGATTCATAACATTTCTGCATTTTTCCGATGCAGTATGCTCATTAGATATGTATATATTTGTTTGCAACATCTTTATGAATTTGTCATATATATGTATCATATGTCTACACAGACATTACTGATAAATATTGAATTTTCTCCCGAAAGAGAAAAATACATATTAAATCAAGCAGAGGCTTTTAATACGGAAAATTATCATTTCGGAAATTTTACAATCATTACTCTTAACGACTTAAACAACCGAAGGACGTGTAACTTGTAACTTCAGTTATATATTTGTTTAAGATGTTTTTGATAAATCCGTATATACTAGCTGTGTGTTCCCTCCCTACGTGCGCCCCCTGGTCTGTTTGATATTGTGTTTGAGCTGTTCCCTGTGTGTGTGTCCCATCTCCTGTCTTCTGTCTTAATCTGTCTGGGGATGTTCTGATTTATGAATGTGGCCTTCTCTGCTCTACATTAATTCAGTTTTTGTAAACCAGTTGAAGAATTTAATGTAATCGGGGTCTATTCAACTAACACCTTTTTTCACACATTTGTTTTCGGACAGAATAGAGCAGATGTAGTAAACAGGTTGCCAACAATGATTTAACCAGTTGGCCGGAATAGAGACGCGAGACATTACAATGGACGATGTTGTTCAATTAGTGAATGTCTAATCAATAATGAAAGTAGAAGGATTAAACAATCAATAGCACGGGTAAGTATCGACTTAAACAAAGCATGGGAACCAACATATCTGCTTCAGAACAAATGGTAATTCTTAGAACGACGAAACAATGTTTCACAATCGATAGATCTTAAGAAATACTTGTTGATTTACAGCTAAATTCCTGTAACTGGATTATAAGAAGAAACTCCAATATAGTTGTTTTTCATAAACTGTTAATTTAAGAAAAGTTTCGACCATGTTGGTATTCACCAGGCTAATAAAACAACAAATGAAATAACATCAACGTCACACGACGTCAATGGAGATAAATAAAATAATATTTAGCCAAACGATAACATACGTAGGATCTTCAACATTATTTACATATAAGGATGTAATGAAATCTCCAAAATTACTTGAAAAATACAACAGCCCAATACGACAAATAACTGGTTTAAATAATACTGTCAAGTTAATAAAACACCAGCCACATTAATCCAAATCGCATTGGAAGTGATGATTCCAGTCAGATGTCAAGACAATTCATCAAGCAAATTAGCCCTTGTGATTGGAAACAAAACAGCTGCAAAGACGAAGCAAAACATGTCATTTCTATTTCAAATAAAACGTTGCAGTTTCGATGATAATTGAATTGAATAAAACAGAGGATATGCAAAGATATTAAGTGTCTATACATCACTACATCGAGAGAATAAGTTGATACAGGGAACGTCACATACATAAGACAATGCCTCCCCAAACATACCTCCGGGAAAATAACTGTCAATAAAACATCAGGCATTTGAGAAGGTGGAAGGGTAAATACGCAAGGGAACAGGGGCACGATGAATGGCCTGGTCGACCACAGAGGACAACTAAGGAGAATTAATGAAGACAAACAGGTGGGATTCACAAGTTAAGACAGATGGCAACAATACGCCGAATGGGGGAGAATTGCACATGGGGAAAGGGAAATTTAAGATTCATCTAAAACACAAGACGAAACGTCTAGCAATAAATGATACCACATCGGAATACACGTACATTTGTTTATATTTAGACTTTAAGTTACTTAATCCTGGCTAAGATATGTTCCAACTATGCATGCATAAATATTCCTAATTGATTAGATTTAATTCTCAGTTTGAAAGTCAATGAAACGTTGGTGAGAAATATGCACATAACATTGTGTGATAAACTCTTGCATTCAAATGAAATTTCAGTCCGCGAATACTTAATTACTGTACTGTAAATAAGATGAGTGGTACACATTGCAACTGTTGTGAGAAATTTACATTTCTCCATATCAAGTTCTATCCTAGTAGTGAACAGTATTTTATTCACCTTAGTATCGGAATTACCAGCTTACTACAATATCCCTTTTCAGACAGCGTTTTACTAGAAAAATGAACCATAATTTGGTTTTCGTTTTTACTCGCATGATATTCCCCTAAGCTTTTACCATTTGAATTAAAACACGCACGGCGGATTCCTGTCTTTGAAAGTTCTTTGTCAATAAAAAGGGTAGAAAATCTTAAACTCTTCTGAACGTCAGAATACAATGGCATGGGGCTGAACTTCTTTAAATTGAACCGGGATTTTGTTTAAAAACAAATAGTTATTTGACTACCGAGATATTTTTTCAACAGAAATACTGTTCAATCCCTAGAGAGCCCAACCTTCAAAGTGGCGAATATGTGCAATTGAGTGGAATCAACACGTTGTGGTAAAAATGATCATCTACATTGCGATTAATGTTAGATCAAGACAAGCTCCAAATCAGCAAAGGTCAAATGTTCCTTTCTAAATGCAATAAAGCTAACTTCACCCGGCATGTTATGAAATAATACTTAGGTATTTAAACTATGAGTGTTTAGAAAATTAATAATTCCAGTAAAGTTTAAACTCCAATTCAATATAGATCATAATATAAATCGTTAACTAAATATCATTTTATAAGGTCAAGATTTAGAATTGATTGGCTAGATCAGGATTCTGTAATGTTTATAAAGTATAGATATGAAATAACAAGTACGTAAAATTTGCTTTAAGACTCACCAAAATGTTGCAACGAAAATTTTTATTATCAATTCTTAATGAAATAATCTCAATAAATCATGTTTCCTCTTAAAACAAGAGCACACAAATACATAAAAAGACATGGGACACGTCACCCTTTGTCGGACAGACTAGTACATAATCTCCGCTTAATGTATCCCTGTCTCTTTATCTATTTCTCCACCTACTCTCCACTGTACCCCATCTTTCTTTCTTTGTATACCTTCTCCGACTCTGTTATTTCTTTAGTGATAATATCTGGTCAACAACAGTTTTGAACAAACAGTTAAAAATAGAGGTCTAGACTTAAATAAATTAAAGTTTTAATTCATTGTTTGAGTAATTCGTAGGCATGTTAAGTATTGTTATATTCGACATGTATAAGGCTTTGTGTGAGAGAAAGAGATAAATAAACTGAATCTAGAGTTGCAGATATTATCCCCGAAATATCCCCGAAATATCCCCGAAATGATGGTTGAGACTAGAACATGTTGTCAGTCTTTCATTTAATTAATCACTCAACATGCAAACATATTCGGTAAACAGAGTGCCTGTGTCTCTAGTATTGATACATGTATTTAAAAAAACAGCTGATTGCGATAAGAAAACCTTTCATTTTTAATGAGACATTACGTGTTGAGATTAGTGATATAAGCAACTAGATCATTCAAGTATTTGTTCAATCATTCAATATAACCGAAGGACATGGTCAGAATACAATTACATATACAAAGTCCAGTTTTTCTCCAATGATTGGTAGTACTACAGGGCAACATCTCCTTACAGCGGGAAACTTCAATGATCTGGCGCTCTTTCTGACTACGTTGCTACTTAATGCCGTAAATACACCGTACTTTCCGTAGGTGATGGACACTGACACTGTGTATTTGTGATGCACTCAGAGTAAAACAATTTACCGTCAATTTGTATTGTTTGGTAAATACTTAGAGTTAGTTAACAAAGTATTGTCACTTTGTTTGGATTGTATCGATCAAATGTTGCATTACGCCTTACATCAACTTGTAGAGAAACGAGAAGTATAGCGACCATTGAAAACGGACGATACTGCTCACATGATACATAACTTTACAATATATTTCTGCCGTGCATACAAGCAAGTTCGACCCCTATCTACGAGTACACTACCTCGTTTACTTTACTGCGTATACCAACGCATGTTCAATTTGTTCAACTTGTGACGAAACCATAAAATATGCAAAAGAGCCTCCACTACGTGGTTATTGCCTCAGCCCCAGTTTGAATGCTCTCACCAATAAACGTTCTAACAAGATATACAGTGACAGTATCAGGTGCGTAATCAAGTAAGAGAGTACAATAGTATTGCCGATCGTTGTCCACAGTACTAACATTCCCTTATTGTGAACCAATCGTCAGTAATATTGATGTGAGCAATTCTGCAATGACTGACACTGTATTACTTCACTCAGTAAGTCGATAATTCAACAACCTGTCCATTCCATTGTAACCAAATCAGTCAATAACGACGTGTCTACATTTACAATTGGAATTTCTGCTTGACAGAGAAGCGATATGTAATCGACCATTAAGGTATGCATATAAGTTATTATGCCCAGAACAGAAACAAATACTGCAAACTACTAACAGTACTACGAAAACAACAGCCATGAAATCCAGACTTTCCAGTGCGGATCTAAAAGATTTTAAGCAGCCAATACATGAAATCCGGGATTTAAATCATGTACTTTTTCATGGCGATTCGAGCACGATTTGTATGTGCCACAGGACTGGTGGAAAACCATATCTATAGCAATGGTAACCGGTCAACTCGTACCTTGACAACTCGTACCTGTTTGGTCAACTCATACCTTAGCTTCGGTCATCTCGTACCTACCGAAGTCAACTCGTACCTTAGTTAACTCGTACCTTTCCATTTTGTTTACTTTTTTATAACTTTAAAGCTGTATACTAATGCATACGTTATAGTGTTTTTTTCAGATATCATTTAGGATTGACATCATTTATTGTGAAAATTTTGCCAAAGGAAGCCTAGGAAAATGATATTCATCTATACATCAATAGGTGCATTTGATTGTATAAATTATCGTTATGAAGATCGTTTGTTCCTAGAAATGTGTACATTATACATTAATATAAAAAGACATATTAATTACCATAATTATATTAATAGATTGTATGGTCAAATTCAAAATTTGTCAGATTGAAGTATGTTTGTTCCGAAAATGAGTAATTAAAAGTTCTTGTTAAAAAAATATGTTAATTAGTATGACAAACTGTTACTAATTACGTGGACGCACTATTTGATATGAATAGGTTGTAGTAATACCAGAGAACAAGATACCAGACACTGCAAGGGAAAACTTTTCAATTGTGGAAAAAGTACGAAGAAGGAAGTGACCGGGCTGTTGAAGAATTTCTGCGAGTTGTACAGACCTGCTGTGGGCAGGCCTTAGGGACTATGACCATGTTTATAGTGTGTAAATATCGGGACACTCAGTCAGTGTAAATTGATAATGTAATTATATATATATTAAATATTTTGTTTCTGTGATTTATTTATCATTGAATTATTATTTTTTGTTAATTAATGCATTAAAATCGTAAAAATATTACTTGAGTTTGTTTTCAATTGTCTTTATATTGTAAGACTATCATTAAAATGTGATGGTTTGACATAACCATACCCAGCAATTAAGTTTGTAGGTTTGTGCCACAAACAAATATTTAAAAAAAATGGTCTAGTGCATAATACATTGTCAGGAAAAAACATTACACAGGATTCTACAATAAGATTAATTTAATATTTTGTATGGTGAGAAAATGACTGAATTACGAAGGTACGAGTTGACCAACAGGCGTTATATGCCGTCTATTAAGTAATGATTAACGTTACTGTGAAAGTTTGATATGTTTACACAGGTCACAATACAGGAAAAGCTTACTTTTAATCAGATTAACTCTATTAATAAGTGTTTGTATGACTTGAATATGACTTGTTTTACCGAAGGTACGAGTTGACCAACTGGTGTGTGATAACAATCGCGCAATATCTTAGATTGTGATGTATATTTTAATAATACAGCATAAAGTATGTCGATTGATACACATTCAACCCAACATATCACCATATCGTTAGCGTCTTATTTATACGTTAATATCAAATACACAACGTTGTTCATATCAATTTATTTAGACTATAGTCGATGTTTTTTCATCTCCCCAAGCCCCAGAACCACATAAAGTAGGTAGTACATAATGTATCTCTTTTTCAGTAAGCTTACGTCGAATTTCCATTAATTCAGTGTAATTTATGTCACCGAGAAGGGTCGTTATGTGAAATAATCTCTGTAGAGTCAACCAGCGCATAGAGACATGTTGATTGTCCATTAATGGAATATTGACTGTTTTGATAATGAGCCGACATTGATCGGCTCTCCACACAATTCTATGACAGTGGAATTGAAATACAATCAAGTGGACGATATTGACAGCGTTATGGCCAACTTCATATCCACGAGTGCTAGATACAAACAGCATTAAGTCCAGTATATTATACCATCTAGAAACTTATATGTAATTGGATCGTGACAAGAAGTCATTCACATTTGGTTTCATGCAATCTACGTTTGCGTCATACAAATCAAATATGCACCTATCATGTCAATTTAATGATACTCGTAACTAGAGTTGTCTTGGAGTTGTACGCGGCTTTTAACACTATTTTTAGCAAGCACAGAGGTCAATTGGCCTAACAAGTGTTCCTGTGTTATCAACCAGGGCATGTTCTTCCGCTAAATAACTGACAACATTGCAACACGAATCGGCGTTGGAGGACAAACGAAAATGAATGTATTATCTTCAGTCAAACTGACACAGAGCACATACGCAGCACACGGGGCTAGAACGTACCACATTCTGATTGGCAGTCGAGTACTACATTGACTGAGCTCACCGGGCGAAGGTATGATTAGTATAGTCCTTTTACAAAGTCACGTGTATGATGACTCCAGTCCGCATTTGGAAACCACAACATGCAACAAGCTTCTAAAGCCCGCACGGCTAGCTCAGTTGCTAGAGCGATAGACTGTCAGGATTCACGGGTTGGACAGGTTCTGTTATTCCGTGACATTGGCTATGGTCATGTCCTCCATACGAGGAGAAGTTGTCAGTTGCTTGCGGGACAGCTAGTTAGTACTGGTTAATGATTAATTCCAGGAAAGCTGATTAGGTCACCTGGCCACTGTATATGACAGAATACAATTGTTGCACAAGAGTCAGGAATATAATGTTCAACTAATAATATTTATATTGCATGACTTACTATATTTAAGGGTAACCTCACAGGACTGGGTTATTAGTATATTCAAATTGAAAATATCCATACACCCGCACCGTAGCAAGTAGGGACTATGTGTGTCCTAGGAGATTCTCAAATCCTTTGATGTAATGCCCATTTCATGCTCTTTGATCCTTTAGTGTAAAAATTGAATACGCAAATAGGACAAAACCCTATATTAATGACCCCCTGTGGTATTTTTCATATCATTATTCCCAACACACAACACCATTTCTGTACAATGGATTTCAGGAATAGCATATTTCAGTTTAAACAAGCCAGACAAAGGGACGCCGCAATTTACTGTATCAGAAAACATTTACCAGTGAGAGAGTTGTATATTTTACAATGAGGAATTAAATTACATACAGAAATAGTGCAGTCTGTTTCTTCTGTATTATTATCTGAATTGGACAACAGTGTCTGCTTGAATAGGTCAAGGTCACATTATAGTATGGTAAATGGGCTAAATCGTTTTCACATTGCTACAACAAGAGGTACGAAGTATCCGAACACTGAATACACTAAATATACACTTTTAAGCATACATGTTATCAATACATTTCAGGTTTCTTTTGACAAATTGAATGCAATATTATGCTACGTACGC
Source organism: Mactromeris polynyma (assembly GCA_032209605.1). Taxonomy (NCBI): domain Eukaryota; kingdom Metazoa; phylum Mollusca; class Bivalvia; order Venerida; family Mactridae; genus Mactromeris; species Mactromeris polynyma. The sequence continues at coordinate 46,487,247 of JASFXZ010000002.1, forward strand.
ATTTAAGATTTTATTTCAACAGATGTGTATTAACACTATGATATAGCATCGTGTACAAAGAAATCTGCTTAACTTTATGTACCATACAACGATACAATGTACGTGCTTACTTAACACCACCACGTCCATACCAAATCAAACAACAAACCAACAAGTTGAACAACACATTTAGTGGATACATGCAAATTATACCCGATATAAGTTTGGTATACGTTGAACACATTCAACATCGAAAGTTTGTTTAGATGCAATGATAGTACAAGTTGTTTGTAATGAAAGAGCGCACATACCCGTTAGGCAGCGTTCATGGTCCTTCATGAATAACGCTCTCTGCTCTCTCAGCTCCTTCACAAGGGACTTCTCTTGTGGCCCCTCAATCGCCGAAAAGATTGATGCACCAATAATCAGATACAGCATGTAAAATAGTCCAAACATAAACAACCGAACACTACTTTTTCGGAGCGACATGGTTTGCTCTTAGATATTCCTATAAACAGTAATATACTCTGTCATACAGTACAGTACATTGCAGTATACTGAGTTGTCACCACACCGTGTTAGTTTCACGTATTCCTGATAGAAAGCAGTAATAGCTGTAACCGAACATTGCTTTCAGTGAAAGACACGATACACGAGGTATAGAGGCAACGAGATCTAAAATTCATTACTAATGTTAGTTTCCGTGATTCTGTTGATCTTCAACGCTCAAGGAATAAATCAATATAGCCACGATATAATATATCGTCTGCTAACGGAAACCATCCGGCTGTGCTTGTCAACAATGCTATATAAATGTGGTAAAAACTGCAGAATATGGAAATTCATGTGAAAACGAAATCACGTGTTTTGATTTGTATTGTGTTGGTACGAAACAAAATGAGACTCACGCATTTTCTTATTTGTTTTCCGAAGTATGTAAAGCTTTTATAATAACCTTGAAATTTCATTTCATTTTCAAATCATAAGCATACATTTTCATTCACGCGGTAAAGAAATGTAGTTCACGGTCTGTTCGCGATTGTTTAATTTTCATTAATTTCGAGTCTTCACTTAACTGCCAATTCAAATGTTTCCTGATTGTATAGGCAACATGTCGCCAAGATACCTGTGCTACATCCGAAAATATGTTCACTTGGCTGCAGCGCGAATTGAAGATTTCTCAGAATAAATTGGATGTTGAAATTCAGGAGATCTCGTAAAATAAAGCTCTTGCGAATTTCAAGTTGTGTACAGAATTTAGTTTTCTTTTCATATAACGCAATGAAACAAAACGATTCAAAGGCAAGTGTGCATAGAAATTACATACATTTATAATGAAACTGGCGACTTTATTTTTATTGCACATTTGGTCCGTGGGAGGAGCAGTTATTTATACTGTTAAAGTTATGTCAAAACATTACAAACATAAACTTTTACATTCTAAAAACAACCGAAATGGGTTTCAGAATACTTATTATTCATACATTTTCAATGAAAATGTAACTTTTATGGGATTGTTCTGCTGATTAAAAACTATGTGTGCTAAAAAATAACTGATCCCTGAAAGGATAAAAGTCATACAGTTCGCGACGTTTTTTCTACAGCTGCGAATCGGATGAATGAACGTGAGTTTATGGTTGTATAAAATATATCTTTGCTGATTTATCAAGTTTTGACAAGATATGTGATCGAGAGAGAAACTGTTCAATGTCATAAAAGTTAAAAGTTGAAAATATTTCAGATTGTTTCAAAACCGTCGTATAATCTTAGATGTTACGTTTTTATTGCCCCTAAATCAAACTAACCACAAAGAAATTATCTTGTTCACATTTATATATGATGTATTAATTAATATGTTCATGCGTAAATATTACAATACATTGTACAGTGTACCGCACCTCGCGGTCACTGGCTAGTGACTAAACATAGTGACTGTACTGATGGGGAGTTAGCATTATCATTATTCAATGTATACAGTGTTCTTTAACACGTTTGAAAACAATACATTTGGTGTGTTAACAATATCGCAATCTAAGTTCCTATAGTACTGCGATGTAAGACAAACATCTGAAATGTCACTGATTCATTCTATTTGTATATATGCAACTAGCTTAAAATCACTATTTCCATTGAACGACATTGTCGGGATAATTCCTGTTTTGAATCCGAAAAGATTGATAGGCGTGGGTATAGCAGCCCCGGTAGCTCAGTCGGTAGAGCACGAAACTATTTACATCGGGGTTGTGAGTTCTAACTCCACGTTAAGCGCTTATTTTTTCTAAACTGGATTTTTTCCATATTTCGGATTTTCTTGAAATGTTCGATACCTCTAAAGACCTTTTTGCTGTAGAAATATTTTGATTTTATATATTTATGTAAAAGCTGTTTATAACGTTTTCTTCTAAACAAAGATTATTATGCCTTTTATTTTTATTTACATCGTTCATGTACACGAGCAATTCCTACTCTATATAATTGCACGTTCTAACTTCGACGTATCATCACCCAACCGTTGAAGAACGTTTTACATAATTCTGCGTGTGTTATAAATAAATACCTTTACATCACTTTTGTTTTATTTTCTATTCAGATTCACTTAAGATTCCCTTCAAATAGTTCTCAACAATTACCTTGCTACACTTTTCCGGAGACATTGATGCATCAATTTTTTATCAGGGGCGTATATTGCTATAGGCATTTTCGAAAAAAAAGGCCAAAACTGCAAAAAGATATTATACACCAAAACGGGAGAAGATGCCCCTGAACAACCCTAAAACTAGGCATACACATCAACTCCAGCCAATCTACGCCCCTGGATACCCCTAAAACTAGACCTACACATCACTTCCAGTCAATCTACGTCCCTGGACATCCCTCCAACTAGACCTACATATCAATTCCAGCCAATCTACGTCCCTGTACACCCCTAAAACTAGACCTACACATCAATTCCAGACTATCTACGTCCCTGGACATCCCTAAAACTAGACCTACATATCAATTCCAGCCAATCTACGCCCTCGGACATCCCTAAAACTAGACCTACACATCAATTCCAGACTATCTACGTCCCTGTACACACCTAAAACTAGACCTACATATCAATTCCAGCCAATCTACGCCCTCGGACATCCCTAAAACTAGACCTACACATCAATTCCAGCCAATCTACGTCCCTGTACACCCCTAAAACTAGACCTCCACATCAATTCCAGCCAATCTACGCCCTCGGACATCCCTAAAACTAGACCTACACATCAATTCCAGCCAATCTACGTCCCTGTACACACCTAAAACTAGGCCTACACATCAATTCCAGACTATCTACGTCCCTGGACATCCCTAAAACTAGGCCTACACATCAATTCCAGACTATCTACGTCCCTGGACATCCCTAAAACTTGGCCTCCACATCAATTCCATACTATCTACGTCCCTGGACACCCCTAAAACATATTTGTGCAACATGTATGCTATATTTCAGAACAATCAACAGGTATTTTTGTATAAAACGAGTTACAAAATGCAATAAAATGATGCTTTACAAACATTTCGCCGGACAAAAACTGTACATATTAAATGTGCTGGAGAATGTGCTGGAGAATGTGCTGGAGAATGTGCTGGAGATATTATTATTCTAATATCACAATCACTGTCTAGGTTTCATCTTTCCGTATCAGAATCATTTGTGGCAACTAGTAAAAAAACAGGGCTCGTCCGGGATTTGAACCCGGGACCTCTCGCACCCAAAGCGAGAATCATACCCCTAGACCAACGAGCCACACATTTAAGAAGGATCAACGAAGACTTTATATTCTTACTCCGAGTGAAATTTAAAGTTTAAAGTTAAATTTACGTGGCACAGATACACTCGTAATTTCATTTTGCTGATTATACGGGACAATACTGTGCGTGTATAACAACTGTAGCTCTATTTGAATTTACAATCTATTTAATCTGTTTTACACAACAAAGTTAGATCTACACGTACAACAAACAGCTGTTACTCGCGCCTAAGTTATATCTCAGCTTGGTCTTATCATCTCATTTCTATACTATCTAGTATTTAAATGAAGATAAGTATCTTATTATCATAATGGCTCGTTGGTCTAGGGGTATGATTTTCGCTTAGGGTGCGAGAGGTCCCGGGTTCAAATCCCGGACGAGCCCAACTTTTTAAAAATATTTATAAAACTAATGCTATAGTTAGGTTTTTATTTTCATATAAACATTATAAACACGATCGTTTCATTTCAAGGAAAGTGTAGTGCTGTTTTATTAACCGCGAACGTATGAATATATTACCTGGACCTTTACATTTCAAAATAGGTGTATTAAATGTTCGTGTTTGTCCGTAAGCGTGACGGAGAAAAACTGCGGCTGTGTTTTGATAGAAAAGTAATCCAAGCAGCATTATAGCTTTACACACGAGAACATTTCCTTACCTAAATTGACATGGATCGGTCCTGAAAGTTCAATCTAACAGCACTATATAGTATAGATTTATTGACCTGTCAAAATTTGCATATCTTCTTGGTCAATGCACACGATAAATTAGTAGACGGGCCACTTTCGATAAAGACTAATTTATCGTGTGCATTAACCATGAAGATATGCACATTTAGACAAGTCAATAAATCTATACCATAAGACAGGTAAATGTGTTGATTCAAATACGAATTTACTTACAAACTCTTTGATTCACTGTTTTATTACATACTTTGAAACAGTGCAATGTTATAAGTTTAACTTAATTAGTTAAATCTAATAAGCATAAATTTCGAGCTTGAATTCTATTTCAATACGCAAGTCCACAATATTCAAAAAACGTGAAATGAAATCCACACGGAACCCATGCAGTAATACATATAGTACACGTATAAAGTATAATAGAGAAATTCAAGCGATTGAAGAGAAAGAAAAATCACAAGACGTACGGTGGACATGTAAAAGTCGTCATAAAACATGTTATAAAGGTTTGTAATGTTTAATTAATAGTTCTTACAATTTGCATTCAATTTTGAAGTAAATTACAGTAAAACCTCACTTAAAGACGACCTCAATTTTAAGAACACAATTTTCAATGTCCATTTTCACCGTTTTGCTCATAACTCAAACTCAATATTAAGACCACCTCAATATAAAGACCAGGTCGTATTATCAAGGTTTTACTGTGCTACAGATTATGTCTTAGATAGATAGATTTATTTCAACATAAAATGTACAATTTACATGGCAATATAAAATTAAGACATATATTAATAACAACAATAAGTATGAATCAATGAAGCCATATCAATCAACATTATATGATAAGGATAACACAAAAAAGTACAAGTACAAACTCTTATTTCCATTGTGGTCCTTAATATATAGTATTGTGTGACATAGGAAGAATTAATCAAAGATACATTGCGGTGTTACATGTTTATAAACAAATAGATAAAACGATGAAACAATGAAACAATAAGTTATCTCTGACAGGAATAATGGATGAAAAGGCTAAACTAATAAAAATTAACAAGGTATTAGGTTACAAATGATAAAACTGTTAAAACGAAAAACAATACATTATTTAAGACGAGCTACAAATGTGTTTTTTTACTTTGCATTTGAAAGAAGAAATACTTTTGGCATCCCTCACATCTTGTGGCAGACTGTTCCAAAGACAACAACCATTGAAAGCAAAATATTTCTTTCCAAAACCCTTGACTTTAGGAATTTCAAATCTCTTACATTCTGACATTAAATAATTTGTTCCATCAGGGGTAACATCAGCTCTAACTCTGAACCTGGTAGGATATTTGTGGATTTCACTGATGGGGGTAAATTGATCATTTAAATAAGAAGGGGAAAGTTGGGAATGGATTTTATATATATGACATAGCGTAATTTGATTCACTCTACTTTCTACGGGTACCCAATTTAAACGGGGAAAATGTTCTGTGCCAATATGTGATCTAGGATATAAGTTCAATACAAATCTCACCAGTTTATTTTGTGTGACTTGCAATTTATTCTTTAAATCTTGTGTTAAACTGTTAAACCAGACTGATGATGCATAATCAAAGTAACATTGAACAAGGGAAGATACCAGAAGTGTCTTCGTTTGCATAGTTAGGAATTCACTTTTAAGATACAGGAATTTTAGCCTTGCATTGATTTTTTTAATAACAGACGTTGCCATAGACGCAAAGAACAAATTTTGATCAATGGTAACTCCAAGATATTTAAATGATGTTGTTGTTTCAATAGATTGGCCGTTACAGCTTATATCAAGTTTGGACTGGGATTTTAACCGACGTTGGGATCCAAAGAGAATAAATTTCAGGTTTGTCAATATATGAATGAAGTTTTGATGGTGCCCATAGAACGAACTGCTAACTACACTGGTGCGTCTGCTGCCACGTGCTACAGATTATGTCTTAGAAAAACTTAAAACGAATAACTAATCTGGAGACAAGAAATTAGAAATGGACGACTTGGACACGTGCAGAATGTAAACGATATCATCACTCATCAAAGGTCCTACCAACAACACATACCATTTGGGTGTGAGCTCCGGTCCAGACTAAACTATGCTCTTACACAGTCTGCAATAGATGCAATCACATCGAGAAGTGTGTAGTAAACATGATACTTTGGTAGAAAAAAGTACTGGTCAACATAGATAGCGGTTGACAATGAGATGGAACGCATTGTAATTCATGGGATTTCTTCGGACGAAAACACAATGAATAGGGAAATGTTGACGAAGAATAAGATACAGTATCAGCAGTCGGTTTTGATTGATTGTCTTGTGGAAATATATCAAATCAATTAAATGGTATTTTCCTTAGCACTACAATAATCGCTGCCTTCACCAATGTCACGTAATGAAGAATGATTGGTGTTTTAATAAAACGGCCATTACACCTTTAATTTATTGTCGAATTAAAAAAAATCATTTGACTTGCGGCATTAGCCTTATTTCTCTGTAGTATGTGAATAGCCGATGTAGAAAATCATAAGGAAAACATGGCCGAGGAATCTGTACTTTGCAAAGGGAAGACCACTGCGAGATTGAGTTCACTAACGACCGTCATACTGCCCTGCGTTCAGTTACGGCTATTAGCCCTATCGTTTCGTAACGTTTTGCAATTTGGTTCTCGTGTGCAGCCAATGTGCTATGGTGGGCAAGGGATAAAATACAAAACGTTTGCCACTGATAGCCGTAACTGAACGCAGGGCTGGACTTTAACTACACTAACGAGATCCACTTTGACGTTGCTAATTACAATTTGACGACGAAAGTAGCGGACAATAACTCTATCCGCCATTTGTAGCGGACAATGACTGTGGGACGTCAACTATGGGCTATGTACTGCAAACGGTGTCGAAGTACATTTATAAGTATAGATAATTATACATGTATATGCCTTTACAGACAACTTGAATAAATATGACATTAACTCCTGTTAATCTGCATTGTTCTTATTATAATTTCATCATTTCCACGTTAGTATCCATTATCTGGCCGTAATACAAAGCGTATAATTACACTCAAATGTCAAATGACGCCCATTTCTAAATGCGGTTTTACCTCTCGGTATCTACGTTATACTTTGCCTTGAACAGCAGGCCCGGTTCCAGAAATTCCAGACTGGGGGGGGGGGCAACCATGAGGACAAATGGAGGATCTCCCCCTGGAAAATTTGAGCAATATATAGGTATGAAAGGGTTTCTTCTGGTGCATTTCGGGGTCTAAAATTTGAGGACTAATTCATGAGAATTGCACTAGTATTCATAAAAGTATCAACTTTTTAAAAAAATCCAGGGGACACCACTTCCTGTACCAACCCCACTCAGATCTCCCCCGGAAATGTTTACAATATAGGTAAAATTTACGTTTCGGTAAATACTTACTTTCGGCAATTTCGATGATTAGTCGAAGGAGGAGTGATTATTTTTATCGTATATGTTTATGATATTTTAATTACAGCTACCAAATTGCAACGTTATGCGTGAATTCATTGATTCTTTTACCAACATTACTAACATTTTTGCATAGCACGATCACTAAACCTGTGCTTTGGTCACAGCGCTCTTCTTTACATAAAACAAATAGCTATGTCACATGATTATTTATTTGATGTACCAAAAAAAACTAAAGTTGAATATTTAATTTATATCGGCCTAGAATTCAATGACGTATAATTGTTGTTGGATATTTTAAATGTTGCACCGGTTTTCCACTACAGGGTTGCTCTTGCCTATTGTTTGCTACCTTATACTATCGTTCGCTAAGGTAAAGTCCGCTATCTTGTTTTCAGTTTTGACGTTTACGCGGTAAATATGGATAAATGTTTTATTGTTTCTGAGATTTATAATCTTCAACCTTTGTCTATTTAATTTATTTTGGTCCTGTATATTTGGAGTGTTCTTTCAAGGTCGCCTGCGTTACTAAATTATTTATTATACATTCTCGAAAAGTCAGTGTGACTTTTGTCACCCAATTTCGCGACGCAATTACCGACTTGAAAAGTTGTATTTCATTATTTACAGATAGTTTGCTAAATATATGTTTCAGATTGTTTTCTTCTCCATGATAAAAATATTATAGTGTTAAAAAGACTGAAATTTTATAAAAAAAGTAATTATAGATTGTGGGACAATATTCTCAACTAGAACATTATGTCATATAAATTATAATCAAGTTCTACCCTGATTGAAAAATGATTGCGCTCATGACGGTAACCGGTCAACTCGTACCGTAGTCAACTCGTACGTCGGTCAACTCGTACTGTTTTTGGTCAACTCGTACCGTGGTCAGCTCGTACCGTAGTTAACTCGTACCTTTGTCAATTTTTACCTGTTTTGGTCAACTCGTACCTTAATATTTGGTCAACTCGTACCTTATATAACTTTAATCTGTATACTAATGCATATATTTATTAGTGCTTTTTTCAGATATCATTTAGGATTGACATCAGTTATTGTGAACATTTTGCCAGAGGAAGCCTAGGAAAATGATACTCATTAATACATCAATTGGTGCATTTATTTGTATACTTTATCGTTATGAAGATCGTTTGTTCCAATAAATGTGTACATTATATATTAATTTAAAAAGAGATATTAGTTAGCATAAAAAATTACTTGAATTACGAAGGTACGAGTTGACCAACAGGCGTTATATACCGTCTATTAGGTAATGATTAACGGTACTGTGAAAGTTTGATATGTTTACACTGGTCACAAATGAGTCACACAATACAGGAAAAGCTTACTTTTAATCATATTAACTCTATTAATAAGTGTTTGTATGACTTGAATATGACTTCTTTTACCGAAGGTACGAGTTGACCAACTGGTATTAGCTGCCGCATAATAAGTACTGACAAACATTACCAGTATAATTATACTGTTCAAAATTGTTCACCGAATACAGGAAAATGCAGTAACACTTAATTATATAATTAATAACTGTTAATACTAACTGTTAAACAAATGAAGGTACGAGTTAACTACGGTACGAGCTGACCACGGTACGAGTTGACCAAAAACGGTACGAGTTGACCGACGTACGAGTTGACTACGGTACGAGTTGACTGGAAACCCTCATGACTACCCATGTCTGCACAAATGTCATGAATGGAAATGGACTTATCTGTGAAAAGGGAGCTGTCTGAAGAAGAAATATCCTAAACAAAACAACTTGGGTTTTCACTAACCTTCAGTCTAATGATGCTCAAGGTTTTTTTTATCGTTTTTTACCAAATTTTACTATTTTATAATCAAATTATCTATAAATTAGTGAAAAATGACCCTTCAGTCAGAATCCTGGGGGTCAAAATATTACTTTTTGGAAATTCCAGGGGTCAAAGGCTCAACTCCAGGGTCAAATGGAACTCCTGTAACTGTAAATAGTTAGACCCATAACTATAGACAGACCCATACTTGGCTATAACAGTGTCTTAAGACAAGAAAAATCAGTGACAGAAGTACCATCATACACAATGTTACTATTACTTATAATTATTCTATATATGCAATAATCTGCACATAATCACATATATGCAAACTTGAATTGAAGAAAAACAGAGTGTCTTAAGCTATTCAAATGTGGTTCAGGTGACGTTTCCTATGGCATACAGAAATCTAATTCAGCTAGTTAACAGTACTCCCAGACGTGGTGGGTCCAACTGTGTCACCTTATCAACCAAAAACAGATAATACATCAGAAAAAACCTTATTTTTCAGCTTTACATCTTTAAGTGTTCCTGTTCAACAAGTAGTTACTAAGTTAGCAATTTTGTTTACTTTACATGAATTTATCAAATATTGTATTGACAAGTGTGGAAAACTACTCAAAATAATTATTAGATAAATACCATGCATGATACATAATGAAATGTGAAATATATATTCAATTCCCTTCTGTTCCACTCTGTAGGCCAGTTACATTGCTCAGTTATTTTTATGCCCCCCTTTAAAGAAGCAAGGGCATATTTGTTTGCACATGTCGGTCGGTATGTCCGTCCGTCGGTCCGAAACCTTTTCATTTCCGATCAATAACTCAAAAACCCCTTGACCTATCATCCTCAAACTTGGTCCACACATTCATCTTGGGTAACAGAGGAACCCTATTGATTTTGGGGTCACAGTCAAAGGGGGCATAATGTTTTACAAACATCACTTGTTTAAATCTATTTTCAGTATGAAATAAAGATGAGACTTCAGTGTGATGTTGATTGTGTAAATCGAACACTAGCCTGCCACAACTTAAAGAAGTCAGGGAAATCAAGCAGAGCTCAGCTATCTATTGGTAGGAAACCAGGAAATGGTATTTTAAAAGATAGTACACTGTACATGATGCTTTGCACTTCGAAAGACACAAATGGCACTAAGTATCCTGTGAGTAATAAATTAAAGAAATATGTTCTTTTGATAAATGATTAATGAATAATAACAACAAAGGCACATGTAAGGTTGTCTTCCCGCGTATGTTACTTTCTGACTTCTTAACTTGAGCTTTGTACATAGTCATCAATTTAAAGTATGTTTACTGCAGGTCATGTTTTGAAAGGTTGATAATTAATGGTTTACATAGTTGATGATTTGTCTCCCCTTTGTGAAGTTGAAATTAATTCAAATTGATTACTTGAGTATCTATTGAGGATGAGGTTTATTGTTCATACGTTGTTTCTCATTTTGGTCATTTACAAAGACAAAGAAGAAACGACATATAAATTTTGCATTTCACATATTTACAAATACTGATTGCTTGTATATATATTTGCTTGCTTCAGTATGCATTCATTTTAAGAAAAGTGACTAGCAAATAACTATGATGGTTTAACAATATTTATCAATGCATTTTGTATTTCAGATAAAAGATAACATAAGTCAGGTTTTTACTAAATTTGTCAATGAAGGGAAGGCCACTATCAGACTTAAACAGCCAGAACAGGATATTTGTATCAGTAAGGTAAGATAACAGCTGTGTGCTTTAATCTATGGATGTATTACACTTAATTGAATGGCTGGTTTTTATTCTAGGAATTAATATTTAAGTTCAGAGATAACAGTTCCAACTTGACTGCCAAGTTATTTGTTGCTCACTATTTGTTTTTTGTTTTGTATACATGTATTAAGTTGGATGCTCATAAAATAGATACCTCGTAACACAAGTTTAAATTAATTGGTACTTAATTACAGAAATATCTGTCAGCAAAATAAATAGCAATTTTATTTTTTGTTGATCAATGCCAATTTTGTCATTAATTGCACTGTTTGTTATTTCATACTGAAATTGTAGTTTTTAGGATTAACATCATATTCATAAGAGGCAACTCCATTATTCCGCAGTCGGTTACAACGCAATATCCTTTATAACGCGATGTCTTCGTGGCTCCCGACACATGTAGTCTTAAAAGGGCATGTACATTTTCTATGCAGTTCACACAGCCAAAATGTCGCATTTCTGTTGTTGTTGTTGTCGAAAGAAAATTACCACATTTTAGTGTGGTTTTAATTAATTTATTTTAAATTGTTCAGAATTATAATGCATAAACATTTGTTTTTATATTTTCATCTACCTGCATGTTTTTATTAAACCAATACGAAATTGATGAATACGTAGTATGCACATCGTTTTATTGGGTGGGTGGGGTAAGTTGGTATGGTTAATATGTCGATAGATTTATACCGTGGTCAGATTCTAACGCAATCGCGAGTCTTGGACCCCCTGATTGCGTTATAATGGAATTTGCATTGTATAGCAACACAAAATATAGGTCAAATATGACCGATCAAGAACAATGTTCAATTATCTTTCTTCAATCTGTAGTCCTAGAAACATAACTCTCGGATGAATATTTTTATGGTAATGAGGCTCTGCTAATGTTTTAAATAAAGTCCTGTTTTATGGAACACGAAAAATCAGTCAATGGCGCTACCGGGAATCTAACCCGGGTTTACGGATTGCCGGTCAGTTATGCTAACCACTACACCACAGCAACCTAACGTCATTTTCATGTAAATTTAACGTATATATAAAGTTGATTAAGGTTAACTACACTTTGGACAAAATACATTCAGTGTAATACATCCATAGATTAAAGACTTACTTGTTATGTTAGCAAATGAATTCATTCAAGTCTCTGTTTGTTATAATGTCACTGTGTGTAGTGTAATCAGCCAGAGACTCATCTTATATGGGGGTGTAAGATGTAAGATATACTTTTCCTGCTGTTGTATGAAAACTGGAAGTTCAGGTCTGGTAAGCAAGACTGTTAACATATCAGCTTTCCTGTGCTTACTTTGGGTACATGACCTGGTAGTTTCACAATGGTATGAGACCAAATTGCACATTTTGAAATATTGTCAACTTATGCAGGATAAACTTTCTTATTATACATTGTATTCATAAACTTTTATAAACAAAGTGAAAATGTCTTTTCTTTCAAGCTCACTTGCCCAGTGGCTCAATGGTCGAGTGTTTGCTTAGAGATTGTATGGTGACAGGTTTGATCCCGGGCCATCCTCAAAACACACAAAGTTAAAAAATGGTACTAGTAGCTACCCAGGCCTTTTTCTGTCCATTTTGGGAAAAGGACACTAGATTAATTGGGAAAATTTGCGTCGTAAAATTGGCAAATTTGGGAAAACTGTAATTGCTTCAACTCCAATTATGCGAATTTTCATAGTTAAAAGAAAAGGATTTCATATCTAAATTTTATATAAACAAGCATTCTTATCTACATTTCTTATATCAACTATCAAAAAGACACACAAAATGTCCACAAACATTTATGACACAAAGGACAATAATGGCCAGAGTTAATCAAAGAGCTTCAAGATAGGTAAGGTTGCTTCAGTAGATGATTTTTCATAGGTGCTTCTGATTGGGAATTGTTTTTCTGATTGGGAAATAAAATAGATTTGGCTTTGGGAATTGGTCAGATAGTCTGACCTGTGGGAACTATAGAAAAAGGCCTGCTACCTGAACAATACTACTTCAAGCCATAGTCATGTGTTAATGTCTGGCTAACCCTTTTTTCTAGTTATGAAATTTCATTAATGTTTTTTTTCAGGCTGATGTGATACAACTGAAAAGTTTCCTCAATGTCATGAAACAAGCTCTTCAAGGAAAAACTTTGGACAACATTACTTTGTCAAGTCTCGCACCAGCTTCAAAGAAAAGTGTTGAGAAACCTAAAACTAGGATGGTGGTAACATCTAGAAAAGAATATCCTATGACTTCTAGTTTCCCATGGTCACTGGAATCTTTACAGGTACATGTAGTATTGTATGAAGTATCTTACCCACTGGCAATATTTTCTTTACTTTAATGTAAATCCCTTATATTTGGTCACAATGGTGTGACTTCAATTTAGCAAATTAACCCTGAAACAGTCGTTTATATGCTCTGGTATATTTATTTAGCAACATTTAGCTTGAATTAACAAGCAAGTCCAAACACTAATTGAAAATAAACACTTGTTAATATAAAAATGCTGAGTTGACATGAGATCTAGCACCCATCTCATATAATAATATTTTTTATAGAATTTATACAGAAGGCGTTCAGTATCAATTTGAAGTATCTGTAGAATGTGAGAGAAGCCCATTTTAGATACATACATATTAGAAGTGTGTCATGGTGTTGAGTTATTTTAGGACTGTCATTGACTCAATTTTTTGCATATCGACAGTATTGATATATCGAAAGACAACTATCGACAGTACTATTATATTGAATATATATATTTTTTAATTTCCTTCGACAGACTATTAAGTCCTATTTTTCTGTGTGTTTATGTGTGTATGCGCTACTTATTTAAAGCGTTCAACATGAATTTTTATGATAACAAGATACCATATAAGTAATTATTCCATGTGTTTAACCTCGTGTATCATATTATATTGTTGACATTTGGAATGCACTATCCACTAGAGCACTGTTTAACGAGTGGCTGACTACAAAACGACATAACACTGTTTTGGCACATTTTTAGGCTGTACCCATTCTCCTGTATTTTCCTGCCATAATGTCGATATTTGTACGTGTCTATCAAATATAACAATGAAAAAATCGTTGATATAACAATAGTTGCATCAATGACAGTCCTAAGTAATTTGTTTGTTTGTGTTTTTCCAGGTTTCTGAATGTCGCATGAAGAGGATTGACTCAAGAATCTTTAATTGTCGGAATTTGACTCATCTCGACTTGAGTCATAACTGTATTGAGATTATACCTGATGAGATTGCACAATTAAAGGATTTGTCAGAACTGAACTTGTCTCACAATAACTTGACATTATTGTCACCGAGTGTTTGCTTGAAACAATCTCTGCAGAAATCATTATACCTATTGGACTTAAGTCATAATAAAATTCAGAGATTACCATTACAGATTTGTGAAATGGAGAACTTGGTTAATTTAAAAATTGACCATAATGAGATGGAAATGTTGCCGCCAACTATTGGTCGCTTGTTAAGACTGAAATACGTATCCATTTCAAACAACAAACTCCGAGTTCTGCCAACAAATTTCATGAAACTCAGACTAGATAATGTGGATTTATTCAGCAATAATTTTGATGTGATTGAAGACCAAAGAGTGTCGGGGGATACAATTGATGTTCCTACTTTAGTGGAGTGTGCAGCAAGAATGATTAAAAAGGGGAAGTAAGTACATGTAGTATATTGAACTTTTTTCTCTCAAACCTAGAAATTAGGTTGTACCATTTAGTTAGTAACTCGGTATAGTCCAAACAAATTTACCTGTTCCAGACCATTATACATGAATATAGATTCATACAGCTATTAGTATTAATGCTGAATTTATCATTTTCTGTTAGAAAATTGTATTTTAAGCTGATGCTTAATGTTGCAAATTGGCTGTGAAACGCCTTCGGAGGTCAGAAGTATTAGGTCAATTTGTTGTGGTTTTCTTTAGTAGAATTGTCTAGCAACTAAACAAACTGTTACTCTGACTATCACATGAAAGCATTATTAAACACAGGTAGCCTGATGGTGCGACAATCAATGCCTAATTTTGTTTTGAATATGGAATTGTTGAAATTCTAATTTTCAGAAATTTTGAATGTTTTCAGACTTCCATATACAGAAGAGGATCTACATTTACATCTGTGTCGATATCTGGATTCTGCTCGACAATGCTGGTGTGGGAATTACTGCTTTCAATGCTGTGTTCGTTATACAAGCAAGGTGGATTTACGGAACATATCCAGTACAGTTGCTGCTGTAGACATTTCAGGAGGAACACTGGTGCCTGTTGAAGGATTCTTATGCTCTCCTCAATGCTTGAAAAAGTTTCAAAACAATCCGAATGCTTACTGGAAATAAATGAAAACATTCCTCGGACGAACCTTTTTGCTTTCTGCCACTCCTGAAATACACAGAATACAAAGCTGACTGCTGTATATACTTATCAAATATGTTAACTTTTGTTGGTGAAACTGTGTAATACTGGTGCAAATGCTGAAATTGAAAATTGTATGAGAGTTCACTTATATTATGAAATATAGTGTCTAATGTCAAGAATGGTGAAAATTTGCTGTTGACTTTAGTCTTTGCCTGCTATTTCCAACTATACAGTTACCACAGGGGGTGTCAGCTGATCATATGAGGATCTGTCGAGCTGGTAGGCATATGGCTTGATTGTATGATTGTGCTCAGTAAGTGGAGTATATTGTCTTGGAATAAAATCAAGATTATATGGAATATGTTTCACTGCAGTCTTGATCAATTCAATGACCGGCGACTCAAAGAGTTATTACCCTTGAATGAGTTATTTGCAGCAGCCCTTTAAAGGGAATTGGGTTTGAAATATGCACCTTCTGTGAAAATTAATTTATATTGTTGTCCATTTCTGATAATTGCGAATAATATTGTTATTTCAGACACAGGCAATTGATCTCTGCTTAATGAAGTCGATTTTGTTTTTTTGTTTCCATCAATCATGTGTTTAGTTGTATTTATTTTGAGTGCAAATTTCTAGGAATGAATTGCATATCATTTCTGTGGTGTTTTGCTTTAAAATGTACTGTATTAATTTATTTCTTGTCTGACACTGTAAACAATTCCAATGTAAATAAAAAAAACATGTCACGATTTATTTTGTTAAATTCTTCTGAGTAATTTCTTACATTTTATCAGCACTTTTCTTCAACCCTACCTTTTGTTGTTATGGAAATTTTTGACCAAGTTTTACACTTGGTTTTATAAAAATCTGATTCTTCAACTTTGAGCAAAAATATTCCTTACCATTTATGATAATGATTTATTTCATTTTTGGCTAGCACGCTTTTGGTGAGCTGGTCGCAGTCACTGCAATGGCCGATTGGTATCTGTGCATGAGTCTGTACATCCAATTACATTTCTCTGTCATTTATTGGGGAATTTTCAACTTACTTTGCATAAATGTTCACCATGACGAGATGGTGTTTTTCGGATGCAAGACCCATGTCCATAGGTCAAGGTCATCCTTTGAGGTCAAAGGTAAAATATGAGTAGTGGATACGCACTACATAGCTTTTTATGTGTCATGAAGTAGCATTGATTAGACCATTCTAAATTCTGTTTATGTTGTGAGTAGGGTTCATTTTTATGCCCCCACTGGAAGGGGGGGCATATAGATTTGCCCTTTACTGTCCGTCTGTCTGTGCGTCCTTCCGTCACAAAATATTGTGTCGCTCATATCTCCAAAAGAATATGAACCAGAGTCATAAAACTTTACTGGAATGTTCCCAAGCATATGTTATTTTGCACCTGGGCATTCATGTTTGGATGAGCCCAGTAAGTGCAAAGTTATGGCCCTTGACTTATTGAGTGTGCAATTTTGTGTTGCGCACATCTCTAACAGTATATCAGCTACACTCACAAAACTGTACAGGAATGTTCACCAGCATGTGTAGTTGTGCTCTTGGGGTTTCATGTATGGCTCCACCCAGTAAGTTCAAAGTTATGGCCCTTGTAATCTTGTGTTGCGTGTATCTCCAAAAGTACATGACCCAGAGTCATAAAACTGTACAGGAATGTTCACAAGCATGTATAGTTGTGCACCTGGAATTTCATGTATGATTACGAGCAGTAAGTGCAAAGTTATGGCCCTTGACTTATCACCATAATCAATACAGTTGTTCACTTGGTAATTTTGATACCCATTCACAAACTATGAGCAGAATAATAGCATTTGCTTTTGTGACAAAGGCTGCAAGTGGGGGGAACTCACACAGTGCTTTGATCCCACTGCTGTTATGAAGGTTTCGGAATAAGTGCCCAATGCTGTAGGAGATTAACATCATTCTTGGGGATTTTTTACATTTCAGATGGGTTTTATCGAACAGACTACTGAAAACCTACCTGCTATAAGACAATAAACATAGATTCATTTGCTTGTTTCTTGTGTAAACTTTGTATGTGTATTGTAATAAATACAAAACTAGTCGTAAATTAAAGTCATATCCTTTTGTTGCAACATGCAGTATTGCTTATAAGATTCTAAAGACATTGTGCATTTACTAAAGGTCCTTTCCTATTTACCAGTAATTAACCAATTAGTGCCAGGTAATGGCCAACAGCCATGAAGTCATGTAGATCTACACCTGGAAACATACTGGCTTTCTGTTGTACAAGTTATTTCCAATTTTGATTTATTATTAAGTTTAACAATATCATAACTGGATGAGATATCAACTACAGACTTATTGCAAATGTTTAGCTACTAGCTTTGAATTTACAAAATATATATTGATGTAGCGCCTAAAATTCTCTGGGCAAGACAAACACAATAGAAACACAGTCAATATCCAACCATGCTTTATTTGGTAATTCCCTAACAGAGTGACATAATGTATTCTACATCAACCTAATAACTCTCTCGCTTAAACATAATAGGCTGCTTTTATATAACTTTAGTAGAGTCCTAAAAGTCCAATGATCCAACACTGCATTCTGGGCGTTCTGAGGTCCTTTATTTAGTACTGGAAAATGGACAGTTTTAGGATCATAAATCAACAAATAAACCCTTTACTCGGCAGATTTTTTTCTCTAAAATAGCAAACAAATACAAGCCCCGATTATGTTAGTCTAATTTTCTGTCCTTTTTGCCAGCGAACTGTATTATTACATTTTCAATGTCCATAATTATGTCTGTATGGTAGGTTGTTAGTGCCAGCGGTATAAATTGGGTAAACGGAAAATTCTTGCGTCAATATCCCAGCTCGATTTCTGAGAATTTTTAGAATAGAAACGGCAAGGAACGTTTGATATGTGCATGTAGACTAGTCAAGTACGCAAACTGCAACTTTGGCTGATTTTTTTTTGTCAGAATCATGTGGATTCAGCTACGCCCCTGGTTTAGTTATAAAATACTAAGAAATGGATTTGATCTTTAATAGTGGTGCTATCATGCATCTCAAGCTATAGTAAAATAAAATGTTCAAACATTACAGCTAAAACAAATAAAGTGACCAGTCAAACTACAAATAGGTAAAAGTTATCTTGTGTGTCTGGAGACAATGGCCAAGATTGGTCAGATTCAATGTCTTTTATAGGAACTTTAACTTCCCGCCAAATACTGGATTTTGATCATGTTCCATGCAATACCCTAAATACTATGAAACTACATGAAAATACTGATATGCAGACCTTGGAGAACTGGAAAAACTTGTATTACTTCATATAAAGACTGACTGGAAAGCATGCAGTAATTGATATGTTTAGATGACTAGGACTATCGGATACTAAATCAGACAAGGCCATACAATTGTTGGTTTTTAATACTGAATAAACCATTCCTGCTACAGTACCATAAATCAGGGACACGATGTTTATAGTGTGTTCCAGCAAAGACCTAAGTCTTAGGTTCCAGCAATAGACCAAATGCAAAAGCACTTGTAACACAATTTAATGATCTACGTTGGAACACACTCATATACGGTCCCTGATCTACGGCACTACGTCGTATATGAACCAAATAACTAATAACTCACATATTTGATCATTAACACATTATTTACATCTAAAATAAAACAGAAAATATTTAAATAAAGTCAACTGTTATCTCAGCAGAAGTTAAATTGGTGAAGAATTCGCCGGATTTCGTTGCCCTGTACTATGTAACGCTCGCTGAAGAGGGCGAGTTGGAACGCTGTGTCGGAACTTCACTGTAATCAATGAAGTAAACATGGCGGATTCAAGTATACAACTCGAGAATTCGGAAGTGAAGCAGTTTCCAGGTTTCACTCAAGAAGCCCACCCTGAATTGTTTGACATTCGTGCTATGTTGCCACAACCACAGGAACTTAAACTTGGACAACTACCGGAAGATCAAATTCGTCAGTATTTTACCGATGTAAGTAAATTTCTCCAGGTAATTTTGTCCAGTGTTACAGTTGAGTTCAGCAGATGTGGTTTATTGTAGTGGAATACGCAGTAGGTACTTGGCAGTATTTTTTAAGAGTTGTGGGTCCGATTTAAAACTGTCTGCTATTGAAACTGTGAGATACTCGTGCTATCACAATTCTTTTTTCACACAGTCACACTGTAGATCTACATGTTGGCCTAATATACTACTCAAAGTTTGCTAAGCACCAAGAATATAACTACATAGAATAAATGGTTTTACTCAGAATATTTGGGTGTAAATTGACCATGTTTTAGCACGGACATGTCCGTGGTTTTAGTTTAAAAACACGTTGCATGATTTTAGTGCTTCTTCTGCCACAATCAACAGGTTGATTGATATTGCCATTTATGAGGTCTTAAGCACAAGAGGTAGAAAAAAAGAAAGAGTAAAAGACGGGGTGAAAAAGATAGGTGGTGAAATGAACTGTTTTTCTGAATTTAAATTGTTTACACTGTCAATTTGTTTTTGTAGTTAGCGAAATATGTGTGATAAAAGTATAATGATGTATGTAATAACAAAGAATAATTTGTAGAGTGACTTCTCAATACCATACATCTATCCATATCCTTATCCATGCATTGTAGTTTATCTTGCTTGCTTTGTGTTGCAATTTCCTCTGATTATGTATATATGTGACAATGCTTTATTGTAACTATTTGTGTTGAAATGATGTATACAAGTACGTATAAGTCTAAATCAGGGGCGTAGCTGCCTATATGCGAGTACGCGGCTGAATCCACATGATTCTGACCAAAAAAATAATTCAGCCAAAGTTGCAGTATGTGTACTTGACTAGTCTACATGCTCATATCAAACGTTCCTTGCCGTTTCTATACTAAAAAGCCCTTGAGGACCCTCCTCCGCATTAAAAATCCTCAGAAATCGAGCTGGGATATTGACGCAAGAATTTTCCGTTTACCCAATTTATACCGGTGGCACTAACAACCTACCATACAGACATATGGACATTGAAATTGAAAATGTAATAATACAGTTTGCTGGCAAAAAGGACAGAAAATTAGACTAACATAATCGGGGCTTGTATTTGTTTGCTATTTTAGCTCTATTTTAGAGAAAAAAACCTCCCGAGTAAAGGGTTTATTTGTTGATTTATGATCCTAAAACTGTCCATTTCCAGTACTAAATAAAGGACCTCAGAACGCCCAGAATGCACTATTGTTTTCAATTTTTTCCTGGACCCCCCTAGCACAATTATGAATCCACATGAATAGAGGGCTAGCTACTCCCCTGTAAATACAAGTCTTTTCTGTTCTTCTCTGTTCTGTTCTTACATTCTCACACCATTATCTCGACTTGCTCATTGAAGAGGTGCAAATATGTTCGGATGAATTGTTCAAACCTATTACTAGTATTGATCTGATAGTTCAAAAAGATGTACTGCACATCAGTGTGCAATTGTATGTCGATATTTTAACTGGGCTATCTAACCATTCTTTTTCTGTTTATTTACATAAACTCGGTGCTAATAACCATCAGACTACGCATAAAATCAATCTATTTGTCCTGTTGGCTCGAACTCGTCGGGACTGACAAAATTTGTTTAAGTAAAAGGTGGTTCTAGTCAACCATGGTTGTGAAATAATTATCTGTATCAGTATATGATTATTTCAGGCAACAAATACTATCTACAATCAAAGTGCATTTGTTATGCTTCTAATTTGATATAAGCATAATAATATCTATTTCAACATAATTTAAAAAAATAATTTCTATTTACATATAAAGTCGGGTTCTATAAATAATTTCAGTCACATAATGCATTGTTATAAAGTAGGGGTCGAAGTGTCCAGCGAGTAGGGGTCGATGTGTCCAGTGAGTAGGGGTCGAAGTGTCCAGCAAGTAGGGGTCGAAGTGTCCAGCGAGTAGGGGTCGAAGTGTCCAGCGAGTAGGGGTCGAAGTGACCAGCGAGTAGGGGTTGATGTGTCCAGCGAGTAGGGGTTGAAGTGTCCAGCGAGTAGGGGTCGAAGTGTCCAGCGAGTAGGGGTTGATGTGTCCAGCTAATAGGGGTTGAAGTGTCCAGCGAGTAGGGGTTGAAGTGTCCAGCGAGTAGGGGTTGAAGTGTCCAGCGAGTAGGGGTTGAAGTGTCCACCGAGTAGGGGTCGAAGTGTCCAGCGAGTAGGGGTCGATGTGTCCAGCAAGTAGGGGTCGAAGTGTCCAGCGAGTAGGGGGTCGAAGTGTCCAGCGAGTAGAGGTCGAAGTGTCCAGCGAGTAGGGGTTGATGTGTCCAGCGAGTAGGGATTGAAGTGTCCAGCGAGTAGGGGTTGATGTGTCCAGCGAGTAGGGGTTGAAGTGTCCGGCGAGTAGGGGTTGAAGTGTCCAGCGAGTAGGGGTTGAAGTGTCCAGCAAGCAGGGGTTGAAGTGTCCAGCGAGTAGGGGTTGATGTGTCCAGCGAGTAGGGGTTGAAGTGTCCAGCGAGTAGGGGTCGAAGTGTCCAGCGAGTAGGGGTTGAAGTGTCCAGCGAGTATGGGTTGATGTGTCCAGCAAGTAGGGGTTGAAGTGTCCAGCGAGCAGGGGTCAAAGTGTCCAGCGAGTAGGTGTTGAAGTGTCCAGTGAGTAGGGGTTGATGTGTCTTGAAATCCGGGGTCTAAATAGCAAGGGGTCGAAATGTCGAACAAATTTACTAGGGGTTGAAGTGTCTAGTGGTTGAAAAGTCCTGATACCCTTACAGACACTGCATCTGGGGTAGGCTGTTCCATTCTTTGGTAGTACGTGGAAAGAAGGAAAATTTTCTAGTATCTGTTCTAAATGTTGGATACTGGTTGACTTTACAGTGACTGCGTTGTGAAGATCTTCTAGGAATTTCCAGTCTTTGGGTTTTGTCTATATTTTTTTATCTACTATATCATTGTCTGTCTTATTGGACAGAGAGAGTCTCGCAATTTTATGTCTGTTTTCTAGAGAGCTCCAATTCAGATGTTCTATTTGTTCACTCACACTAGATCTATTACAGTATGTGTTTGAGACAAATCTTGCACCACATCTATTTCGACCTGAGCGTACTGATCCCATATGGCACTTGCATATTCCACTATTCGTCTTACCAAGGACATGAAGCTTTTTCTTTAACACTTGTAGCACTAATATTAAAGTTCCTTCTTTGTTAGTTTTTCCACAGATATAACTTATAGTGGTTAGTCTATCAACTTGTTGTTGTTTCAGGACCTTTTTTACCTAATGAACAACCCAACCATGGAAAACAGGGATTTTGAGTAACTGGGGTAATTTTCTAAATTTGCTCAAAAGATGATAAAAAAAGGCTTATTTTTGGTTTAGTATCTGGTATGTGGCCCACGGCTATCAATCACACTTTGGCAGCGCCTCCTAATGTTGGCAGTCAAGGTCATGTCTGGCACATTGTTCCATTCTTGGACCAGCATGTCATCAATCTCCTGGAAGGTTGTTGGACTTGTTGAGCTGAAATTGTTAGCTGCAAGTCATTCCATAGGTGCTCGATCAGGTTCGAGTTTTAAGAGAGGCCTGGCCACTCCAGATGTTCGATCCCCTCCCTCTCCAGTTACTCCCGTGCAACCCAGGCAGTGTGAGGACAGGCGTTACGAAGGGCATTCAATAAATTATGTCGCTGGTCTTCGTATGTTTAAAATTTCACTGCATCGGAAATTTGTTCACGTCAACCCTTCAAAGTATTCCCCCTGCACAGATACACACTTATGAAGTTTTGCTATCCACGATCTCAATGCTGCAAAGTAGTCTCCCCTTGGTATACTGTTGAGACACTGAAAAATTGCAGAACCAAGGGCACTTCTAGTAGCATAGCGCTTAAGATTGTACAATTTTACTTTTGTGGGCTAAAGCATTGTCATGAATAAGCTGTAAGCCTTTCAAACCTTTACTTGGGCGTTTATTTTGATAGAAGTTTTCGACAGATGTAAGAACTTTATTTTTGTAAAACTTGCCTGTGATGGTTCTACCCTCTTCGCAAGGAATTTGTACAACAGGTCACTATAATTAAAGAAAATGGCATACAAAACCTTCTTGGCGCTTCTTGTCCTCTTTGCAATGACCGGCCTTGTCTGACTTTTACTAAGCCATTGTTTGTTATTTATGCATCGCTGGGGCTCAAAATAATACACCCAAGTTTCATCCCCAACTTTACTAGGATTATACAATTTTCATATTTTTTCAAAAGTACTTTGGCACAATAGAAACGCTTGGCTTTCTGGTCTGGTGTCAACAAGTGGGGAATCCACCTAGCACAAAGCTTCTTTAATTTCAAACATTTCTGAAATGCTTAGACTAGCTATCTGGGAAATAGTATATCGGCCATCTTTATCTACCATAGCTCTAAAAGCAGCAATGTTTCGCTTTGTTGCTGCAACAACAGGCCTACCAGCACGATTACTGTCTTGCAGGCTATATGGACCCCCTTAAAAAATTTAACCCAGCGAAAAACTAGAACTTGCCATGTATGCGACACAATTCAGAAATTTTTTGGAGATACCTACAAAGAAACTCGGGCTGTAAGTTCTGATTACTACATGAAATTCCCAAGCTCTTATGCAACATGGTTTCTACAGAAGACCATTTGTGACATAATTTATTGAATGCCACTCGTATCATCCCTGACAATGAAGATGTAGCTCACTGCACCGGCGTAGGACCTTACGTAAACAACCAGGATCTCATTCCTATATCACTGGCCAGTCATAGTGCTCCAGTCAAGAACACAGAGCCCAGCTGATGCCCCCCACACCATCATTGAGCTCCCACCATACCGGTCATATTCCGTGACGTAAGCTGCATGAAACCTCTCCACTGGTCTCCTCCATACCCTAGAACGCCTTCCGTGTAGTCAAGACAATACAGGGACTCATCGGTTAAGAGGACTGGTCTCCACTGTTCTGTGGTACAGCCAATATTGTCCATGACTCACTCATACCGTGCCTGGCGATATTTCTGTCAGCGGGATGCGTATACATGGTCTGCTCTACCAAAGACCATCCTGATGCAGCCTTGATATGATGGTCTGAGTGGAAAACATTCACCGCAGAAGCTGGGTGGCGATTGCAAAACGGCTTGTTCATGCCTGGATTAGCAGAAACCTGTCATCAGCCCTTGAAGTGGCCCTTCTTCTGTCCCCACCATATCTGACAGATGTACAAAACTGCAGATACTTTGAGAAGTATATTATCTACATGGAACTAGAGATGTTGATTGTCACTTTAATTGCAATTCGGGCGAGTATTTCACATGGGTTTTGACTTCATTTTCTATGAAAGCCATTTTTGATTTTTTACTTGGTGTACGTGGAATAATCGGTCATCACATACATGTACATTTATAAGTAATTTTGAAGTAAAATCGTCGACCATGTATTAGAATTTAGATCAACATTTCATAGCATTAATTAAATTGTTTTAGCTCGCCAGAGGTCGAATATGTGAGCTATTTTGATCACATTATGATCGGCATTGATAGTGAAGATGAAATTACTTGAGCAATCTTCATGCCACTAAGTGTTAGAAAAATTCAATGTTGGGAAATTTTCTTTGTACAGTCACTAGATTTTGGCCATTGAGGAATCCAGATCACCTGGTAACACTGTCTGGTAATCCTGCATGTACATATTATTATACAGGTGCTATATGCCAGATCAAACTACTGCGAATGTGGCAAAGAATTAGAAAGATTGCTTCAGTTATTTGTAGTAAAGTTTTGCTGGGTCTTCCCCAGAATGTTCAAGTGCTGTGGTCGGAACATGCAAAATGATTACATTACAGGAGCGGATATTTCTCTCCTTGGAATTTTTTTGACTTCAACCTTATTAAATGTTTTTTCTAGATGAGTTTTAAATCTGTCTGGAAAACAGTTAATGTCTTTCTTTCTCATGAATAGAAAATATTATACCTGTCAAAACATTAATTATGCATATTATAGGACACCACAGGGTAATTCTTCAGACACTGGCTGAAAATATATGCATTCATGCCATAATTAAGCGCTGTAGTAATCATAATGAAGTTCAGAAGCTCTGAAGGAGACCACCGGGCTTAACCAGCCTGGATAAGTCTATGCTTTGGCTGATACATATGTCAAAATGACCTTACATGTATATGACATAGCTAATATGTTAAATTATATCACATTTCTCAACCAAGCATCATGAAATTTGGTTAGAATGTATAGAAAATTGAGATAAGCTTGATAATGAGATTGCTTGCAATATTGCTCGAGTATGTCCTTGAATTAATTTGTCTAACGCTTGAGTTATGTCCTTGAATTAATTTGTCTAACGCTTGAGTTATGTCCTTGAATTAATTTGTCTAACGCTTGAGTTATGTCCTTGAAATAATTTGTCTGCCTATATAATCGTTCAGATATTATAGCCTGTGTGATTTTATAGATAATATATATAAAAACTTAAAATACTAGCTGTATGTTGTACTGTAGTTGTACAACCTTGAGAAAATCAGGTTTCAAGTTCTGAATGGGAATTTTATATTAAGATCCTTTAACTGTGTCTCTGTAACAACACCACAATTTCATTTGCCTAAGATATTTGTTGTGGAAGACAGATATTATTTATAGAAGATGCATTTTGCTGCTTTACTTCTACCAAATTGTGTGACGTTGCTCTGATTGATGGACAAGTCAGTTTTACTCTGGTGAGCAGTATAAGGCAATCATGGCCAACTTAGTTAGTCTAGACAAGAGCATAATTATTGTAAAATTTACCAGATATAGCTATTTTAATTATCACTTATTCAGTGGAGAGAAATGACCTTTGAAGATTAGTTTTATATCAGTGACTTAATTATAGCTGACAATGCTTGAAGTACTAAACTTGGTGAAAGATAATGACTTTTTCTGTTTAAAATGTTTATATCTTGAGGATAGTAATTGTACTTAGTAAATTGTTACAAACACTGACAATATGTTGAGTCCAGAGTTCAAGTCTTGCCTTGGTTGCCCCTGACTTGGATTTGGCTTACTGAATACATACTTAAATGTACAGTTAAAAAAATTGGTATTTTATAATGTTTTGATATTGTCATTGTCTAGAATTGGTAGTTCATTAACTATCAAGTAACTGGTGTCCTCAGTGGTGTCTTAAGCTTTGAAAGTAATGACAGGGAATGTTGTGCATATACATTTAATAACAAAGCAACACTACAACTAAATGTTGATGAGAGACATATGTTTGAGCTAATATTTGAGGAATTACTCAGTATATAATAACATTCATGCAGTATACAGTATGCATATGTCTGTATTAGAATGTGTATTTTGTTTCAGGGTTATCTAGTCATTGAAGATTTCTTTACTGATGATGAACTTCAACCAGTCAGAGATTGTATTAATGCTATTGTTGATGATCTTGCACAGAAATTATACAAAGCTGGTAAAATCAAATGTAAGTACTCACTAATCTAGGGCTCATCGCAACACTGTTGTAACTCGTATGTATTTATATAGGAGTTACGACAGTGATGCATAGAGCCCTCAAAATGCTGATTTCCATTTTGGCAGCTATTTAATTGGTAATTAATATGCTGTTTGTTGGCGTTATGTGGCCCACTATAAGTCCAGTGTGGACACTTGGTCTGATAAGGTATTATGTAAGGTCTGTGTTGTATAACAGTGTTGATTAGTTTCTACTGTTTGACAAAGTTGTATTTGCGTTTATTTATCGTCGCCACCAGTTTCCCATATGGGCGACGCCTCCGGAAGATTGTTAGTCATTTTAGATTTTTGGAGGATAGAGCATGATACAGGAGATGCCCCAGTTCCAGAAGCACCCCTGGTTCTTTTACGTGCTTGATGTAAAGCATCATACACAGGACCTGGGTTTTTCAAAGTCTCATCCGAAAGACTGTTAGTACTGTCAGTGATGGAGCGGGAATCGAACCTGCGATCCCTGGATTACAAGTCCAGCACGTTACCACTGGACTACGGATCTGCTACAAGTGTTTGACATAGGCACTTGAGTCTTGCATATATAATAATTACCATATGTTCTTAATGTTCTTAAAACATTTGAAGATGCATGTTTAATTCATCATTTTGTTTTCAAATACTGAGTGTATTTTTAGAAGTGTCGTCTTGGTGATAATGGACTTTGTTACACTATGATTTTGAGCTTTTCTTATGCTTATAGAATACTTCATGTATAAACTGATATATAAAATCAACTGGGTCTTTGACATGTCACCCACAAGGACCAGTAAAAATTGGCATGTGCAATCACAAAATTGTCATTTTAAACATTAAAGCTATAGCATATACTTAACAACATTTTTTATCCCACACCTTGGTTACCATTGAAATCTCTCTGAAATATTGACAATTTCCAATGAAAATTTTGTTTTAATAAATCAATACCACAGTAAAGATCATATGTATTTTCATTGAACCATACTATTTACAATTATGCATAATATTTTGCCTGGGGGGGTCCCAGGTGAATTTGACAATTTAATGTGTTTATACTCACATACATGGAATAAGCACAAAGTGCATGTAAAGTATAATAAGAATATAAGTGTAATATGTTGGCTGTATGATATAATGGAAGCAGGTAAAATGTTACTAATTTCTCTTGTGCTACAAATGAGATGTTTAAAAAATGAGTGTGAGGTTAGACAATTGCTTAGTGTATTGTGACATTTTAGACAAGACTGCTGCATATTGTCAACATGTTTATGTTTACTCTGCAGGTCTGTATGAGGAGTTTGGATTCACAGAAAGACTCACTAAACTTGAGAATGAATTTCCTGGTTCAAATATCATCTGCTCTAAATTAGGCGCAGTGCCTCAGGTATTTAATGCTCTTTTTTACCAGGGATATCATTTCATTTCAATTAATTATCACTTGCGTATTTTTTCCACGTGTGCTTGAACAGCTGTTCTTGTATCAGAGGTTCCATAGTTTATTTTCAGTACTGTATTTGCTATTCATATTGACTAAATTTCAGTTGTGGAAAAATCTCCGGCTTTGAGTCTCAATCTCCTGCTTTTTGGGGAGCAATCTCCAAATTTTGACTTCTTATAAATGTTCTTTGGTATGTTAATTCGAACTTATAGTTATTATCATTAATTGAAAGATATATGTTAACAAGAAATATCTTGAAAAAAGATGGTCGACACAATTTGAAGGTTAAGATTGTTGTGCAATATAAAAGTTGCCGAGATGTTACGATTGCTGGTCACTCCAGATCCAAAATGGATTTTGGTAAATTCACAGATATTCAGTGGATTTCGGTACGGAAATGTACCCCTTATCAAAAGGTTAACCAATCCCCGTCAAGGTTACAAACGTTGTTCGGTTGAAGAGAAGTTGGCTTAGTGGTTAACGTAAGATGTGATTGGTTTACACAGCACTGATATGCAAATAGCAAAGCCATGTTAGTACGGCTGCTTGGTAAAATACACTATTGAATAGATAACACAAATAGTAGCAAGAATAGGTATATCTTTGATTTAATTATTTGTATTGCTATTTATATGTGCCAAGAACCCTTACAGGGTCTGCCTTACAGTTTTGTAGTATGTTTTTATATATTTATTATTTTGAGAAAATAGTTTGAAAATGAAATATGATGATATGGAAGACTTGTGTTTGTCTTTTGGTTACAAACTGCCATGAGCTTACAAATCTATTAAAGTATTTAAGGATTTTACATATTTCTGAATTCATGATAAAACATAATTTTCAGGCATTGAAGGAATTGTGGTCCAATGAGAGAATGTTGAATGTAATTGAACAGCTGATTGGTCCAGATATTGCCGGAAATCCATCCTGGAATCTACGTACTAAAGTGCCACGAAACATTGTCACTACAGTACCCTGGCACCAAGGTGATACTGATTATCTATTTAGGAGTTATTCTGGCTGTCACATACGGCAGAATATGGCCCTGTCCAAACATCAAGTACACAGTAAATGTCCTAATCTGTTGAAAGATTTCCAAATGTGATTAAATCAATTACTTCTCAGATATACTTTTCTATATTGTTAATTTGAGTAAATTTACCAATTACAAAAGTGGTGCAATAAATTTCAGCTGTTAAAAATAAATAATTCTCAATGCTTCTGTGTTCAGACCGTTAAAAAAATTATACAAAGTTGATTAATACTTACTGTGTAAGCAATTTTAAATAATGTCTGTCCACATTACCTAGTTTTGTATTAATTTGCTAAGGTACTGAGTGAAAAACTGGCCACCTAAATTGAGCATAATTAGATAAACAAGGGCAAACTATTCTGTGTGCATTGCATATTCACAACTACATGTATGTACATAATGTTCTGGTATTCCTTCTAGAGTTCTCACCCTTTATTCCTTCTAGAGTTCTCACCCTTTATTCCTTCTAGAGTTCTCACCCTTTATTCCTTCTAGAGTTCTCACCCTTATTCCTTCTAGAGTTCTCACCCTTTATTCCTTCTAGAGTTCTCACCCTTTATTCCTTCTAGAGTTCTCACCCTTTATTCCTTCTAGAGTTCTCACCCTTATTCCTTCTAGAGTTCTCACCCTTTATTCCTTCTAGAGTTCTCACCCTTTATTCCTTCTAGAGTTCTCACCCTTTATTCCTTCTAGAGTTCTCACCCTTATTCCTTCTAGAGTTCTCACCCTTATTCCTTCTAGAGTTCTCACCCTTTATTCCTTCTAGAGTTCTCACCCTTTATTCCTTCTAGAGTTCTCACCCTTTATTCCTTCTAGAGTTCTCACCCTTATTCCTTCTAGAGTTCTCACCCTTTATTCCTTCTAGAGTTCTCGCCCTTTATTCCTTCTAGAGTTCTCACCCTTTATTCCTTCTACAGTTCTCACGCTTTATCCCTTCTACAGTTCTCACCCTTTATCCCTTCTACAGTTCTCTCCCTTTATCCCTTCTACAGTTCTCTCCCTTTATCCCTTCTACAGTTCTCACCCTTTATCCCTTCTACAGTTCTCTCCCTTTATCCCTTCTACAGTTCTCACCCTTTATTCCTTCTACAGTTCTCTCCCTTTATCCCTTCTACAGTTCTCACCCTTTATTCCTTCTACAGTTCTCTCCCTTTATCCCTTCTACAGTTCTCACCCTTTATTCCTTCTACAGTTCTCTCCCTTTATCCCTTCTACAGTTCTCACCCTTTATTCCTTCTACAGTTCTCACCCTTTATTCCTTCTACAGTTCTCTCCCTTTATCCCTTCTACAGTTCTCACCCTTTATTCCTTCTACAGTATATATACTACAAGGAGTCTAACACTTG
This sequence comes from Mactromeris polynyma, assembly GCA_032209605.1. Taxonomy (NCBI): domain Eukaryota; kingdom Metazoa; phylum Mollusca; class Bivalvia; order Venerida; family Mactridae; genus Mactromeris; species Mactromeris polynyma. The sequence goes on from JASFXZ010000002.1 coordinate 46,518,377, forward strand.
TCACACCTGACCTCTTTCCACAGGCCAGAATCGCACTTCAAACATTAAAATAGTAATACAGAGCAAACTGCCGGTGCCGACACCTGGTCATAGCGACAAACTGCTGCATCTGACATTTCTGGTCGGTCCCGGCAAATTTGCTAAATAATCTATATAACCTAAACCTGCTGATAACGGTAACTGTGAGTCCCGACATCCGACACTAATTGGCAGTCCCGCTAGCATACAATACATGTATTTCGCACCTTTTTATTCGACACTTGATGTGTTGCAGATGATTGCCTTACCCGCGAGCATCTAGCGATTTGGGTAAATGTTTACCGGAATAAATCATTATCGAGTAATACATGTATTGTTGTCATGATCATCATTTAAATGTAATTTATACCATACCGATACATTTGGACATTAATCACTGAGTGTTGCAATACATTTGTACGAGTTTTGTTAGAAAAACTATTGATTTTTGTTGCTATGTTTCTTTATGATAAATAGGGTCTAGAATTGTGTTCAATATCACAATGAAATGTTAAAATCATAAACTGTTCAAGTTTTTGCATTATACATGCATGTTTCATTATTAATTATGTTACTTACCATTTAACAACTTTACTGAATAAAGTTTTACCTCTGTGAGGTATCACATCGACTAGTATTTGCTTTGGCATTCAATAAACGTTCATTTCTACTTCCTCTTGCCAACACTGCTGAATACCTGTTTATCTGACAACCTGCTATATCCGACATTTTACCCAGAACCACCTGATGTCGGATACGACAGTTTACACTGTATATATATTCTTACACAATAAATGAGATAAAGGGAGAGAAATCTAGAAAGGATAAAATTAAGACAATCTCCTGTGGGTTGCCAACCCGGTTACTAATCAATGAATTATAGATGCAACAATGTAGACTGTAGTCACTGTATGGGTAACTGACTGAATTATTGTTTGTTTCAGATGTCTCCTATCTGGACAATGATACATACAAAGTGTTCATTCCTACAGCTTGGATACCATTTGTTGATGCTAACGAAGAAAATGGATGTTTAGAGGTTGGTATGAATAGGAATAAATATAAAAATATTGTAGAAAGATAAAATATATATTTTTATGACTTTATTGCTGAAATATTTATTTTAGAGTAAGTCGGGCTTAAATATATGTCTGTTTCCTGTAACCACTACCTATCATAGTATTTTGCTCAAAACCAAAATATTTAAGATGGGATTGTCCGATACAGAGATCTCTGTTCTTTTACAATTGACTTGGGCTTTCAACTCAGTGTGTGCAAAATTGCTGATGGGAAGGATTTGGTCCGCCTACGCAAAAATGGTTGGGAGAGATTTTGTTTGTGGTGTTGGGGGGAATTTGTCATAAACTCCTACAAACCCAAACACTATGGATGAACTTGTTTCTGTATAACAAGCATGTTGATATCATATTTAGGTTATTTGGTAATAAGATGAGCAATGTAACACATACAGTCATTATAGGAATTAAGTCACTATAGATCTTTTGCCTGGAATCCAAGATGCCTAATTGTTTGTGAATTATTGTGCTGACATCAATTTGATTTCACATTGAATTGTGACATTCAAATGTTCTTGTGCCTTACAATTCTTTGTACTGTACTTTATTACAGGTTGCAGATAAAGGACATCATACAGGACGTATAGCTACACACCAGTGTTGTTGGGGTGACACATTCTATACAATACTGGAAGAGGAAGAAATGGAAAAGACACTAGGTTTGTCATCAGCAGCGTATTTACATAATATTAAAATTTGAAAGATTTTATTTCTTGTTTTAATTGATAAAACAATAATGTATTGCTTGATTCATATGGTAAAATAAGGTATTATAGTGAGAAGATGAACTTCAGAGAACAAAACAAGATTATCTAGTGGAGAAGCGTTTTTATTTCACAGTATCTCTCCTCTTTTATAATGAATTTCAAAAACTAAGCTTAAGCTAACATAGGACTACATACAGGGTGTTAAACAAGTTTGTTCACAAAGTTTAAATTTTCATGAATATCTGTTTTAAAATGGAACTTTCACACGGAAGTATATATATATAGCGACATAGATGGGATGAGCAATTAAAATAATACTAAAATTCCAACTTTGTGGACAAACTTTTTTAACACCTTGTACTCTCATAAAAACTTCCCTCCTACCTGCGTTTACACCTAAAATTATGACTCTATACTTGTCAGGTGTTGACCTTAAACGCGACTCGAGACCATTACCAGTGAAAAGTGGAGGACTTATTCTGTTTAATAACATGATACCACATCGCAGTTTACCTAATGTGTCTGATGGTATCAGATGGAGTGTGGACTTGAGATGGCAGAAAGCAAGTGACCCTGCAGGACTTTGGGGACTGAAGAATGGTGTAGTGATGAGATCTTCCAAGGATCCGAACTTCAAAACTGACTGGACCGAGTTTGATGCAGTGAACAGACATATTGTACAGACAGAATATGTCAAGGGAGATAAAGCGGTATGAAAATTGTATAGTTTCTATAATTGCAGTCAGTCCAAGCAGTTCGTTGAATAATTGATGTTCAGTTGTACTTATATATAGTGGGGTTTTCTAAACTAAAACTTAGAATTATGTCTAGTCAAATTGTAGGGAAAATGAAATGTTGATGACTAATTAGATGCTTGAATTAGTTCTACAAAGTTAATAAGGACTGTCTCTGTAAATATAATGGTGTGCAAATATATCTTTAATCGGGCGATGAAAAGTAATTACTAAATTTGTGGGATTGTTCTTATAGCATGTTTGTTGTACATTTCCTTATCGTCCTCTACATTAAGCGAAACCAATAGTAGACCATTGAAAATAACTAAAAAACACTGTAATGTATTGCTACAAATAAGCTGTAATGCAGTATGTGTAGAAAGTAAACGGACTGACTCCTGGTATAGAGGTTATTGGTTAGACTCCAGGTAAGGTTGGATTTCTTCCATGGTGACCAATAAATACTTTAGTTACGTGCAAATAATGTTGAGGATCCCAGAACGCAGTTGACAAGATTGATTTATATACATTGTTAAACATTTATCATAATTTATGTAAAATTAATATTTTAAAGTACATAACATGTTAGTGCTGCTTACAAGTTTGTGATATAAATCAAATAGAGGTATGTTAGGTCTGATCGTATATCCATTCAAATGTTTCCATATCGGTCAAAATATTGAATAAAAAATAAAACAGTGTACATATTCTCAACATCTGGGGATAATGTGTCTGCAGAGAGAGCATGTACTGATGCAGATGCCCTTGACAGCATAATTTAAAAAGTCATCAGAATTCCTCACAAGTTGAGATAATACAACTATGTCACTTTTTAAATGCATAATACAAATATTTTTAGCTAACATTTATTTCTATGTACTAAAATATCATTTGATATATCGAATATAGATAATTTTGTATTGAAACAATTATCGTATTAATCATTATGACTGATACGCAGCACTTGTAAATGTTTGTATGTTACAGATAAATGCATGTATATAGTAACTGACTCATTCACATGTGGTATATATTACAGAATATGGAAGAGGAAGAATTTGATACAACGATTCAAGGACCTTGGATGAAGAAATGGGAGATTGTACACATGAATAAACATGTGGACAGGTTCATCAAAGAAGAGGAAAAGGCTGCCAAAAATAAAGCTTAACAATCTGTGGATTATATGTTGAAATATTTTCTTAAATATCATGTGTTCACTGAGATGCCATAGATGCTACATGTACTAGTATTATTATTTGTGTATTGTGATTGATAATACAGTGGAACCCCTCTAAACCAAACCTCGTCCGGACCGGATAAAAAGTTCGGTTTAGAGGGGTTTCCGGTTTAGAGGGGTTTTAGGAAATGCATTAAACAACAACATAATTAATGACTTAGTGCAATATGCAACACCAGAGTACATTATAATATTAACTAGGTATAGTCATAGGCACACATTACAAACTTAATCACCATGATTGTCGGTTTCGGAACAGATTCTGACTCTTTGATCAATTTAATTTTGTCATCAAGTGACAATTCTATTCTTCGACGTTTAGAAGAAGGCGCAGACATGTTGATTGTGTGAATGATAAAATCAATCTGACAGAAACTGATTGATAAAACAACAAAATTGTTGCACATTATTGTTAGTTTAAACAACAATACATGCACTCGTCTTTACTCTTCTAATACGCTCATTAACTAGAATGATAATTTGATTCTTTTAACAAAAGATCAATTGAACAGTCACCTACTGTAGCATTCATCATTAAATAAATTATTGAAAACATCCATTGATGTGTATGGTCGGCAATTAAAAGTTGTTAATGATGTTTGCAAACTGTCACTTTCTTTTGTCGTTACTCGGTTAATAATTGCGATTATCACACTGTACCTATTTACCTGCGCACCATCATAAAGTTAACAAACGTGTAGCTACTGCCGATTGAAGCCATAACATATTAGGTGTGAAAACGCCGTGTATCATGGTAACACATTTATTGTCTAAACACTTTAGGTGTCATAAATTGCTGTTCGGTTTAGAGGGGTAAATTACAGTTGAAATTGTTTAGAAATAATGGAAATCTTGTTCGGTTTCCGGAATAGAGGGGTTCCGGTTTACAAAGGTTTTTACACAATGAAAATAGAACAGAAAAATCGGGACCACGCAAATTGTTCGGTTTAGAGGGAATTCCGGTTTACTGAGGTTCCAGTTTTGAGGGTTTCCACTGTAATAATAATAATTAGATAGATAAATAATTAATTTTCAGAATGTAACATATTGAGGTTAAACAATGATGTTTATACCTTATTTTAGATTACAATATGGCCTTCTATTAAGAAGATATAATTGAGTAACAACCAAAACACACATACACAACACACACAAACAAGCATACACACACCACTTACAATGTATCATGATTTTCTTTGATAAATTTGAAGTTTGATGTATTTTGTTAATGGATATTTTGTATACAATGCAACCTCTCCAGAGCAGCACCCTGTGAGAGGTGCAGATATTGGCTGTTGTTGAGAGGTGCAGATATTGGCTGTTGTTGAGAGGTGCAGATATTGGCTGTTGTTGAGAGGTGCAGATATTGGCTGTTGTTGAGAGGTGCAGATATTGGCTGTTGTTGAGAGGTGCAGATATTGGCTGTTGTTGAGAGGTGCAGATATTGGCTGTTGTTGAGAGGTGCAGATATTGGCTGTTGTTGTGAGGTTGTTGCTCCAGAAATGTTAAATTAATCGTCAGTTCTTACTATGTACAACAAAATTTGATACTGTTGTTGAAGAGATGTTGTCGCTCAACAAAGGGCTGCATTTGAGAGATTGCCTTGTACTGTTACAGTACTTATGTTTTGAGGGAATCTATTGGTGTTAAGTTGGTTTTGGTTATGTTACATGCAACTTCATAGGCATTCCATTATTTTGAGTCATACATTTTTAGTGAGACAATTATCTTATCCTATGAAAGAATCGGTGTTTCTAAACTTATTTTACTTTAAACAAGATGTTTGTATTAACTTTGCAAGTCAATTTTTAACCTGTTTATGCTTTAACACTTGATTTGTTTTAGTTAAAATATCATTCGTTACAAGGGTTTGTGCAATTCTGCAGCACCATTATGAATGTATGTACTTATATGAGGGTTGTATTGTTTGTTATTCTTATTGATTGCTGTTCTCTGTAATCATATTAAATCATACTTTCCTGAGGTAAGAAATGATCAAGTTATATGTGCCTTTGTTCATTTGTCTCAGGACTGTTGAATTCATGTAGCATTGTTCAAAGTAATGCTGGATTTATGCTAAATTAATATGAATAACCAGTATAAGGTTATTACAAGCAATATTGATTGCTTACTTATTAGAACAATTGCTTGCATTTTCATTGGTTGTTATTATACATGGTAAATGAAGCAGTCTTGCCATGTGATTTTCTTATCAATACAAACTAGTTGTGCATTGTGTTCATATTTTGTGTTAGTTTACCTTGTCATACAACTATAATGTGTTAACTTCAGAGGTATTCTGTTTTTTATTTATCTTTAGTTCAGAGTTTTGGTATACATGTATTTTTATCAGTATTTCATACCTTGACAAATTAGATTGTGATAGATGCTGTTGTTCTATTATGTTGTTTGTCTGTCTCTGCATACTTTTTATAAATAATCCTATGCATAATAATGATTTTAGTGTGAATGTTTACAGGTTTTGATAAGTATGATTTTTAAATAAATTGTCTAATCTATAAGTATTAGTGTAATCAGTCCCCAAATTAACTGTCTAATTACTGCATGTGTTCAATGCAGAAATGTCTATGATTGTAAATGTAGGTAATTATAATTATCATTAAGTGAGTGGAATAAAATTATAATACAATGTTCGTTTGTTTGTTTGTTTTAATAATCATAGTTTGTCTATAATCAGCACTCTCTTTGGCATTGACATGACAATTATTCGTGCAACTACACTATTTGACATGTTTTAAAATATATATATATGTACATGACATCTTGAGTAAGGCAATTGAAATCCGCTTAGTCCGGATACCTGAGCTACCTAATCCTGATTGAGTTGCCGTATTGAAGACACTTGGATCACACGTAGCAGCACTTGAACTACTTTCGGTTCTGTGAGGAGATTGTGAGCCACCATCGCTCATCATGCAACTCTGGGTGGCTTGTGCTTGTTGTTGGTACACGGCCATTGCCAGAAATATTTAACAATTTTACTTGATAGTCTCTCTTGATTATCCCTGATTCTCCAAGGTGCGAGACGAATTGAATTGTCTCCCTTAGACATCGATCGCAGGGAATGCGTCGCGGATAAAATTAAGATATTCGTTCGCGCCTTGATTAGCCACCCCGCTGTGTTTAATCAGCATAATGAAATTGCCCCGGGCTGTACTAATTTATCTGAATGTATTATACATTTATGATACTTATATTGTAGCCTCTTTCGAAACAAATAATTTAAAATTGAATTATGCACCATAAGGTTTTGTCTTGTTTTTTTGCAGATGGTAGCTACTTAGCTTTCTAGCATCGCAAAGATACATTTGTCTTTTTTCAACAGAAATAATAATGACACTGAAAAAATACAACTACTGATTTTGTATGTTACATTTAAAAACATGATCTCGTATTTTGACGATGGAATGCAATTATTTATACCGTCATCATATGTGCATTGGTGATAATATCTAATTGAAATAATTGTGATATATTATGTACAAGTGTGTACGCCGGACAATAAGTATAACATTTACGCCTGTAGTTTGAATAAAGTATAAGTGATAAGTTTTATCATTTTTGCAAAAAATATCAAGTTACGTTGTCTTACTATTGAAGTGAAATTATGCATACGAAAAGTGTTTAGTGTATATTATTCATTGAATGATCTCTCTTTCGTCTCTTTTCTCAAAAAACGATATAAAACTTATAAAACGAATATCAAACCTAGTGGTCTTAAATTTACATTACATACGTTATGCAGGCTATTTGTCTAAATAACTGTAACATCTGTATTACAAGATTAATATAATATTTTCACTTTTTAATTGTTAATTAACAACTTGTATAATCGCTGCATCCGGCTTGATCACTTCAGTTAGATGTCATGCTGTACACGCACTGTTGAATACCGATCACGCGTACATCACGATATATTGTGTATTCAAAATTATTGGGAAAAAATGGTATTTTCAGGTTTTTTCAAATACATTGCTAATTTAAATCAAACAGGGAAGCATGAAGATCACATTTGATTTAATTTTTAAAAACACCATTAAAATATTTATATTTTGTAGTTTGTGCACATATGTGAATAAATATTGTACGTTAAATATAAATACTTTAAATATGTATCTAAAAATGGGATATTTTATGAAATTACAGTTTTTCGTGTGTTTTTCAGTTAAAGATATAAGGATCAATAAGGATCAATGATGACAATTTTAAATCAAACAGGGAAGCATGAAGATAATAATCAATCATAAAATAATTTATATCATTTAAAAAAGGAAACATTGAAGTTTGTGCTCATATGTGAATAAATTATGTGAATTAAATAATAAAAACATTATGATAATTTAAAAAACTGTTTACTCTATATTTCAATAGCCACAAATTGAGCGAACTGACAAATCGATACCGCCGATAGCGTATTTTCAAGGGAGATTCGGATCAAATTGTGGATGTCGAAGAACAAACCCTTAAAATACACATTCCGAGAAACATAAACTGTGTGAATTATCTCATAAAGTCTTGGTACTTATAGACTGGGAATTATTGAAACTAAGAACTTTGTAGCGTTTTCCCAAAATGGCTGAATGTGTGATTGTGGTTTCATTTTATATGTTGACAAATCGACCGTTACAATTTTTAATCATATTAATATGTCTACTTGTTGTACAAATTATGAAACATAACAGTTAACTTACCATCTGAAGAAAAGAAAATTCCAAATAAAACAGCTAGTGTTGCCTGTACCATATTCCTTGTCGATATGGACCAGTAAGTCCGTGAGAAGTTTACTGACTTTTTCTATCAATTAGCTGACCTAATAGTCACCTGATAAGTGATATATACAGCTGTAATACGATAAGTGTTTACCAGGAATGTACGTATTATTTTATATGCTGTTGTCACGTATATACCTCCTCTACTAGTGTGACAAGAGACTAACACATTCCATCCCCTACGCGAGACATACGGACGGACGGATGAAAATTAAATTCATATTCCTACCATTTTGTCGCGAACTTTATATTGTTTATATCAAACCATACATAACAAAGTCACATTATTCCTGAATAGAATTTCGTAGACAAATAATTCACTTGATGTTGTAAAACATTTCGAGGTTAGGCTATGGCTTTCTGGAGGAAATCGTCAACTGTGAAGGTCATTATTTCACGTTTTGTAATATGAAATAGTCAACAAAAAGTTACCGTCTTCCTTAAGTACCTATTTTTTTAATATTGAAATCACACAATTTTTTTATGAATGACATATATTTTTCTTTGTCAGTGTACATTTTACTGTAATTCAGCCTAAAGTAATGTACGCTCATCCAGTATATTTTGTAATTTGAGCATAACAATTTACATCTTTATTTCAGCTCACTGCGAGGGATGCCTTCAGTATGATTTACCAAATGGTCAATTGCTACACGAACCACGTCAAATTCCTGATTCAACATTCAGTGCAAATACAAACGTCATGGACACCGGTTCTCTGTATATACCATAAGCCAGTACATCAACAATGATAACTAGCAACACACGTCAATACGTCCAGGCAATGTGATATTCCTACCAGTACCGGGAGAGCAACACACGTCAATACGTCCAGGCAATGTGATATTCCCACCAGTACCGGGAGAGCAACACACGTCAATACGTCCAGGCAATGTGATATTCCCACCAGTACCGGGAGAGCAACACACGTCAATACGTCCAGGCAATGTGATATTCCTACCAGTACCGGGAGAGCAACACACGCTCAATCGACCCGCTCAGCCACTGATTCCATCCTACATACATGAAGTAGAATCGAGACCTTTTGGAGATTAGCATTTCCTAACCAGACCTCAGTCTATTATTTCGAGGACTTCACTACGTGCCGCACCATGTCGACTCCTCTCTCATGTATACAACAAATCTCGGATTTCTTCCACTGGGTAAGGTATTTGTAAGACCACAAATTATCGTTAATGCGGTAAATATTGACATAACGACGATATGGTAAAAATATATTTTTCTCAAGTATGCATCACAACCGTACGTCACTAAGCGCGTCTGCTGTGCAAACAAGTTACTAATAGTATTACATTAATCGTAAACATTTGGCTAAAGTACATTAATCTTGATGTCCGATATATTGCTGTATCAATAAGAATTTATCCTATTTAAGGAAAGGCATATGATGTTTTAGTTAGTGCTTGTGGTACTAACGATATCGACCGATATTCTGGATAATTGAGACCAAAAGTGCATAAAATGTATACCAACTCATCTCATCTACAAAAATCATTATTCTACTATCAGAAACAGGTTCGAAGTAAAATTCAGCATCATCCTTTGTTTACTAGTTGACATTCATCTTTTTTATTCCTAAACAATGTTAAGTGTCTACATTTATACTATCGGAGATCTTTTGCAAGGGCATTAGAATGTGCAAATTAAATTCCATCCCATGTTTTATAATATGCAGCATTAATACGCTTGGAATGGTCCTTCATATGAACCATAATTTGTTGTATATGCTAACAAGCAAACGGTGTGTATGTAATTATACCTTTAGACGATCCTATACATGTATACTTTTTCGGCTCAATCTATCAGTTGTTAGAGCTTTTTAAAGGTCTTTTTAAATGATGAACGCGAATAGAACATTAAGATGACGGTTAGTAGTGTTTTCAAAGCTTTTGAAATAAATTACGTATTCAACTGGTGATACTCGTTTGTTCTATTCAGGCGGCTATATGGTAGTTTCAAACCACCCAAATTGTATATCATTTACATAATAACTTTATTTTACTTTGATATTGATGTGTTCTTAGACCGAAAATAACCGATTTTATTTATCAAAACGAAATAATGATTTTCTTATTTCTCGAATGGGTTACGCACAGAGAATGTATTATGTGTCAATACATCAAAACTTTTTCATACATTATTCCATGTCTGATAGTCTCACATTCAACAGTTTATGCCAAGCATTCTTCAGTGACGGCCATAATTCTTCGGAGACAGTCTGGTGTTAAATGTCTTATCTATTACAAATTGTATCAAATTCAGCTTGAATGTCATGCCTTACAAAATATCTGAAATGTGTTTATGTGAATACGCAATGCCGCTTTAAAGCTTTTTAAATAAATGACGATTATAAAACTTTAAAATGTCAGGTGGTAGAGTTTTTTTAAATGAATGGCGAGATGAAAAAGTTCGATTAAGTATACAACTGCATGTCTAAATTTCGGTTAGTATTATATTCAAATATCGTAATATAGTGGTAAGATAATGAAGGCATAGGGGAAATAGCTGTCGTCTGGAAAAAGCTTCTTTCTGGGTGGGAAAAAATGTTATTTTTTCATGTCACAATATAAAAATTTCGTTTCATATTTTGAAGTATGTTTTATTTAGTTCATTGCGAGCATTTGTTTGCAAGTTCGTTTATATTCCCCATCAAATAAATTTTATTTCATTAAATTTCCCTGTGAATAGAATTGAATTTCAAAATGTAAAATACATTTCCTCATCGTATATAAAGATTTGGATTCAAACTAAAGGGACGGTTTTTTATGTAATTTGAATACGTTCGCATGACCACGACGAAACCTTTTACCTGCATCTATTCTTTATTTCATCTTTACCAAGTTAAAAGGAAAATTAAATTAATTCAAAAGAATTCACTGTCCATAAAACCTGACAAGCCATACTATGCAACATATACGATACACTTCAAGGTTTTAGCGTAAGAGCGAGTATCACCATATCGATGTCCGGATGGCTTAACATCTTTTTGTATCTTCTATTTTTGTTCTCCTTTGAAGCAAATTATACCCGAAAATCTTTCCATTACGATATATTGGAAGTGTAAACATACGTTAAGTTTCGATAGAAAAAAGTGAGGAAATAAGAAATAACCAAATGTGGTTACACACTTGTAATGACAGTACTGTTGTTAGTGTTTGCTGTAAAGGGAAGTAACCGCTGCAATTTGGACAAATATAACAGGACAACAAACATAAATTTCGATCGTTACAAACGACTGGTGCTGTCTTCTTTACTCACATAAATACATAGTTGTAAATATAATATTGTAGGTTAATATTTTGTTTCTTATTTAGTTTAGTCGGGTATGGTAAGGTGTCATAAATTCGTTTATGAAATAAAATAACCTCGGATCCAGAATCAACTTAAGCCCTAAGCTTACATTTTCCTATTTTTATTAAACATGAGACCGGATAAGTTGTTGCAACATCGACCCACACATACTTATTTACGAGGAAAAAAATATCTCACCTCAAAACAAATGTTGCAACATCGCCACTCCCTGTAACGGCTTCGACTTACGAGAAGGAACCTAGTTTAAAGTGTTTGTGCTTTTTCGCTCGTTTGCAATATATGACATCACCGTCCATCTTTCGTATCGTATACATCGGCGACATATACAATTGATTCATATATCAAATGTTACATACTTCTTTCTAATAGATAACATTTGTATGAGAAATAAGTAATTTCATAATTAATATTGCTTAGTTTAGTTGGATATAATAATTTTAAGGCATCCTTATAAGACATATAATAATCACTTGCTCGCTTCAATAAAATTGTACTTCCCTCTAAAAAACGTGAACAAAGTGAAAACATGGAAATATCGCTGGGTCGACTTTTAAAAAGAAATTTCTCAAGAACTATGGATTAATTTGGTTTGGCCTTATGTAAATAGCAATACTTCGCCATTTTGATTACAAATTCTAATTTAAATGCATGTCAGAGTTTGTTTCTACTCGAACTTTGACATGTAAACCCATAAAATATTATCCGTATTCAGTTCGGCGCAGTTATATCTATTTAGAAATTATATACACGTATGTACTAGGATGTGCACGAACGTCTTGCTCATCTATCAAATTGTCTGTTGAATTTAGATGTACATTCAGTTATACCAGAAATAAGCGGAAATCACGATTCCATGAATAACATGAACATAAATATATTTCACATTTCTGCGTGAAGGTTTGTAAAACTCACTTAATACAACTAGCAGTTCAAACATACAACTAAGTAGCACATACTTCAATTTTAGTGTACTGATTTTTAATCCGTATCGATAATGACCGAAACCAGAAAATTATCGGATACGTTCGTCATACTAGGGCGATTTATTGTGGATATTTGAATTCGGGGATAATTAAATGTCCCCAAGAAAATTATCGAAACAGCAGTAACCGTTGTTTTTGCTAGTTCTAGTACGTTTCTCACAATCGAACAAAGATTGAATTCACCAGTTTCCTCCACAATGCTGCGTCTTATCGCCAGAGCTTTCCGCATTTCTTCCTTTATTAAAGCCTGTTTCTATGGCAACCAGGAGAGATTTCAAAAAAATGAAACAATTATGATATGGGAGAGATCTACATGGCTAAAATGCTTTTAACCATATGAGAATTTGTGTTGTTCTCAGAGAATTGCTGTTAAATGATAATAAGACGTTCTTACTTTTACTTTTGGCGGGAAACGTTCAATACCGCAACATTTAGCCATTTGCTGTGTTTGAATATTGACCAACTAAATATTGACATCATACATAAGTATACATCTAGCAGAGAGTTGTTAACACTACGTTCAAATATTAAATCTCTTGTCCTAAGACATAGATCAAACATTATTGGATATTAATGTGTGTATTGCACACATAGACAGACTCTTTAGGAATAACTTGTCACAATGTCAAAACAAACAAGAGTATAAACGGTCCGTAGCGGAATAATTCAATGTCATCTTCGTCTTTTGTGACATGAACATTGATAAAACTTGCGCGAGCTAAGATTATTCATGATAATGTGAACGCGTACATTTCATGAATTGTTAAGCTTAACATTTGGATACAGGTTATTGATGTTACAGGTAAGCAAATTAAGAAACTAATTGTTCTTATTAATTGCACTATGGAGGCGACGCCAATTAAGCCGTTAGACCGGAATGCAAATTATAATACACTCGTATATGAAGTTATAAAATAGTGAACTTGGCTTTCAAACAATTAATTTAATATTAATTTATAACCGCTTCTTATGTATGTATTCATATTAAGTAATTTATCAATTATTATTAATTTATTTTTATAAAACAATTTATAAATAATAATTTATCTATTTATTTTATAAACTTAAATAGCGCCTCGCTTAGTCATCGTCGATGACGTGGGTATGGGAAAAATACATAGGATCTGTGGAAAATCGTTAATATCTCAACAACGGATTATGATGTCAAAATTGTGCAAACGGTTTTGAAAAAAATAGCATATATATATTCCGTTTTTCAGAAAGATTGTGAAAAGAACATCTTGTCCTTTTTAACTTTGAAAACGCGAACCATGGCTATATAAACAAAGAAGGGGAAAACGGAGTGGTCGAGTTTAAAACCAATTATCTCAGTAAATAAAAGGAAATCTAAATTTGTGCAAACGACTTTAAAATCTTCATTCCCTAAGCTTTACAAATATGTTAATTTGATATAAAATAAATAATTTCAGTTTGGTCCTTTTAAACTTTGAACCTGATGATTTCCATTTTTTCTTTCTATTTCATATTGTAACTGCGTAGATCGATCACGGCACCGTATCTCCACAGGTGGTCACTTAAGATATTATCTTAGTCTTGGCGTGCTATATTGTTCGCTGGATCATGGTCTATGGTGGTAAAGTTATTGTTAGACTGTATGTATGCAATATAAAGTGCTAAGTGTAAGGCAATTAATTTCTTCTAGAAGACCATTACGTGACTCTTGTTTCGCGTTTTCTTTAGCAGCGGATATATTTCAATTGTGATACACATGTTGTTATATTCAGAGCAATTGTGATACACATGTTGTTATATTCAGAGCAATTGTGATACACATGTTGTTATATTCAGAGCAATTGTGATACACATGTTGTTATATTCAGAGCAATTGTGATACACATGTTGTTATATTCAGAGCAATTGTGATACACATGTTGTTATATTCAGAGCAATTGTGATACACATGTTGTTATATTCAGAGCAATTGTGATACACATGTTGTTATATTCAGAGCAATTGTGATACACATGTTGTTATATTCAGAGCAATTGTGATACACATGTTGTTATATTCAGAGCAATTGTGATACACATGTTGTTATATTCAGAGCAATTGTGATACACATGTTGTTATATTCAGAGCAATTGTGATACACATGTTGTTATATTCAGAGCAATTGTGATACACATGTTGTTATATTCAGAGCAATTGTGATACACATGTTGTTATATTCAGAGCAATTGTGATACACATGTTGTTATATTCAGAGCAAAATTGAACATGAAATATAATACAGAAAGAATGTTGTTAAATATTTGTGGTGTATACTTGATCTTCCACACATATCATGAACTAATATTATTCATTAGTTATCATTAAACAGTGGGATTTATAAATCGGCTTGAACCATTCTTACTAAATTAAACCAGTACATATATAAATTACCCTCCGTGAGAGTTTACTGTGTTTTGAGTAGAAAAAACAGCTTAAACTATTTTGAAGAAAATAAATAATTGTTGATTGCTCCTAGCTACCTCATATGCAAGAAATCATTAATTGGTCACCGACGTAGAGATGATGCTGTTCGGTATCTGAATTTCTAATTGGCATGCAGGTGTCAGTCTTTAATATACAGAAAGTTATGTATGACCTTTTCTTTACATGTAGCCAATACAAGGTGTATTACCTCTGTGTGTACCACAGTTGAAACTAGTGTTCATACTGGACAAAGCAGTCTAAATGGAAAGACCACAAATAATAATATACGAGATTCAATTTATTCAATAATATACACATTCATGTTATCTGCAAATATCTTTCTGATTTCCAAATATCTTACACATTCACATAAAATTGAATTTTACGCATGCGCACCTAACTTACATGTACAACATGTCACGTCTTTAAATTATTACAAAGCAGATTTGGACACTTTAATCGTATCCGGATTATTCTATGATTAAGGAATTTACAGAGTTATAAACGATAGGTTTTATCGTTTTTGCAAAACAAAACAAGCTTCGCTGTCTTACGTTGATGCTAAAAGTATTACATGTATATTGTCCACTGAAATATTTCTCTTTTGCAAAACAAAACAATATAAAATGAATATCAAACTTTATGTTTTTAAATTAGTTTTTAATGCAATGAAACTGAGACAAGACAAACTTACATTAATTGCTCCATAGTAAGATTTGCTGCTCTTAAAATATCATCTCCTGTTCACGTATAGTTATATATATTTATTATTGCGTAACATTAAGACACTAAAACGTTATTCCATTGCTGCTTACATTTAATATTCATTCTTATACTCAAATATCTTTGTTCTGTTCTGTGTTTGCTTATATTACATGTTTGATATTGTATTTGTAACATGTATATTTACTGTCTTGACCATCTCATATTATATTTATTTTGTTAATGGTCAAAGGCACTGTATGTGCAGATTGTACCAATAAACGTATAGTAAACGTATAGTATAGTATGCTTTTATAACTATAAGTTATACAGGGTGAATTGTGTAAATAATTGCGACATCAGTATTGCAATATTAATAGCAGTAATCAAATAATTTTCACTTTAAAGAATAAAACTAAACAATATCATTGCAAAATTATATTTCTACCGAAATTTGTCTAAACAATTGCAACATCTGTATTACATGTACAATATTATTAGAATAAATATAATTATTTTCACTTTTAAGTATAAAGTTAAAGAACATCAACGCAAAAAATAATAAATTTATTGCAACCAAGTTTTACTGTGTTGAATTTCACACCTTTAGAGTTTAAAAAGTCGATCTATTGTCACCCTAATACTAATCACACCAATATTTTATCTCTAGACTGGGACCAATATTGGTCCCAGCTCTAGGCTATACTATAAAAAGTCATATTTCTCCAAGTTTATTTACAGATAAATTCTTCACTATAAGCGCACACGATGTTAATTAACAGCTTGTATAATATCTGCATCCGGATTTATCACCCACAACTGGATTACAGAACTGGGTAGATATAGTGTATGGTATCACCCAGCATTGTGTCTTATCTCTTATCAGATTAATCGGTTGTAAAACAGATAAGACTGGTAATTAAGGTCAGGGCGGATAACCAGAGATTTTAATTGATCGAGTTGTCTCCCTTGTCAACCGTAAATGAAAGTATGACACGACATGTTCATTATGTTTGTATTCAAGGTCATTATAAGACTTTTTATGTGAATGAGTATTTATGTATGTCAGTCATGGGCAAATGTGTTTATTTCTGTATAACTGTAGTAATGTATATGATATAAACTAATTCAAAGCCAATCGACGGTTTAAAATTTCGATAATAATTTTTTTTATTTTTTCATTCACGATCATATAGATGTAAAAGCTGTTCTGAGATATTCACCTCCAACAATGTAAAAAAATACCATGAATGCGTACGTTCTGCACTCTCATATTTCTGAAACGATCTTCTTCAACAACCAGCGAGGGTATAGCACAAACTAGAACCGGTATTATAACCAGTACCAGTAACCAGTGCATTGGACTCAGCACTCCGCACATATTTGTGAGGCTTAGGGAAAACATATTTTAAAACCGTTTGCACAAATTGAGATTTCCATTTATTTACTGAGATATTTGGTTTTTAACCCGACCACCCCGTTTCCCCCATTCTTTGTGTATATAGACATGGCTCGTGTCTTCAAAGTTGAAAAGGACCAAACTGCTTTCTCAAAATCTTTCTGAAAAACGGAATATGTATTGCAGAAATTCAATTTTTTAAAACCGTTGGCACAATTCTGATATCTCAACAATGGATTGAGTTATTAACGATTTCCCACAATTCCCATGTATTTCCCCCATTAATCACGTTATCGACGGTGGCTTAGCGAGGCGCTATGAAAGTTTGGTATGGCACTCCGCACTCCACACCCCGCACACAGAACTCTGTACTCAAACCTTACTCTGCTGAGTGTCAGTGAGGATATCTGTGAGTGTTGAGTGGATTTCTTTTAATCCAGAGTTGATCGAACATTTGAGATTGTGTGTAAGTTTTAGTGCTGCGTGCTGGGTATAGGTGTTATGTTCAGTAATTTCAATTCAATGTTAATTCAAATTACCTCAGACAAAGTGCACAACAAAGATAACTAAATGCCCTGTAAGGGTTTTAATCCACTAACACTTTCAAACCTCAGTACTCTGACTCGGCGGGGTGATTGAGAACTTAGAAACTGTTTTATATCTGCGCCCTGATCAACATTACGTTGCCCAATGTTTTATATCTGCGCCCTGATCAACATTACGTTGCCCAATGTTTTATATCTGTGCCCTGATCAACATTACGTTGCCCAATGTTTTATATCTGTGCCCTGATCAACATTACGTTGCCCAATGTTTTATATCTGTGCCCTGATCAACATTACGTTGCCCAATGTTTTATATCTGTGCCCTGATCAACATTTTGCCCAATGTTTTATATCTGTGCCCTGATCAACATTACGTTGCCCAATGTTTTATATCTGCGCCCTGATCAACATTACGTTGCCCAATGTTTTATATCTGCGCCCTGATCAACATTACGTTGCCCAATGTTTTATATCTGCGCCCTGATCAACATTACGTTGCCCAATGTTTTATATCTGTGCCCTGATCAACATTACGTTGCCCAATGTTTTATATCTGTGCCCTGATCAACATTACGTTGCCCAATGTTTTATATCTGTGCCCTGATCAACATTACGTTGCCCAATGTTTTATATCTGCGCCCTGATCAACATTACGTTGCCCAATGTTTTATATCTGTGCCCTGATCAACATTACGTTGCCCAATGTTTTATATCTGCGCCCTGATCAACATTACGTTGCCCAATGTTTTATATCTGCGCCCTGACCAACATTACGTTGCCCAATGTCTAATCTTTTACTTCATCAGTAAATACACGTCCCGACAAATTTCTTTATTAATATTATTATTAACATAGAATCTAATATGAGAATTCTTGTTTTATTGAATTTATTAAATGTGTCGGTCAAAATGATGTATTTCGAGAAATAATGCATATGTTGTAATCGCCACCGCGCCGCATGTTATGTGATTAGTTCGATTTCATGTGTTTTAGTTCCATATATGATACTGTGATATTGTGTAAATTAGTCAGTGTCTAGTAGGCCAAGTTTGGCTAGGCATAAATATTTTTATGTTTTAACTTTGTAAATTGTACAGTAATATTTTATGATTGACACTATAATGAACTGTAATATATATTGGACGTACGCTGTTATAACGCATACAATACGAATAATATTATTAAACATGGGTCTCAGTAAAGCCCCAGGATCTATTGTAACTCTATTCAATATGTGAGAAATCCTAGACCGACAAACCGATCTTGCAATAAACAACTTGAAATTAGTGACCCATAAATCTATGTATATACCATTTGAATTTCAGTGAAATTTCTGACTGTGTTGTTAGTAATATGAAATAGTCAAACTATCAAGTGCTGTTTTAAGAAAATGTAAAATAAGATTATGGCATTACTTTCATTTTTATGGACAGTAAAATTGTATAGTTATAAGTTAATAGTAGAATGTCAACGATGTCAATAAAACGTATTCATATAAATATTTTATCTCACTCTGTAACATTTCGCACTGTACCAGAAAATATCGTATTGGAAACACCCTGCATATTGACAAGTACAAACCTGAGGTTCATATATCATATGTCATTTCCTATCGTTGTTCTCACTGCATATGACAGAATTATTATTTTCTTCAAACACTCTTCAAAAGTAAAATGTAAAGAAAAGATACACTCTTCAAAAAAAACTTCCGAAATGTTTGAAATTATAGATAGATCTACGCATATCAAAATATGACCAATATTCAATTATATTATTCAAAATATCACAAGAGCATTCTACTCTGCATTTGCATATTGAAAATAAGCAAAGATAATGAAGTTACTAATTAAATGTGTAAAGGGGTCGAAAACAATCACTCGCGCATTATTATCAATTATTACCAGTGAAATGGAGGGTTGCCTTGCAACAGCGACGCATGGAACAGACTAGTCTTTTTATTTCGGTATGTGAACGGATGGAAATCGGGCGATTTTTCAGTTTAGTTACAGTATGAAAAAACGGAAAATCAATATCGACAGTGATCTTAGGTTATCAAAAATTCATTTCTGTCTACAACAGGATTACGGTACATCGACAAAAGTCTTGAAATGCGCAATAAATCATTGTTTACTCTAGAGCGTATAATAAATTATAGTAATTTAACCAGTTAAAATGGCAAGTGAATCTACCAGAAAAAATATTTTTTACTTTACGTTTCAAATATTTATGTCTATAAATACCATATTTATATACATGCCATTAGCCAACGCTTGATATTTCAGCAAACTGTTCACTGCATGACTCAACATAAGATGTAAAATTATCGTAACCTTTTCTTATGAAGAACTCAGGTGTTCCGCCCACCGATCCTTTTTCGTTATATTTTATTCCAATCCTAATGGTTACCTTATTTTGTATCCTCGGGATATGTGCCCTGTTCTTTTAATGTGACCTACCCTGTGCCATATTTTCTTACCGTTTTTACCAATATAACATTCAAACAATAACCAAGTTGTGTTTATTTGTTCTTTATTTCTGTTATCTTATTTTTAGGACGATTACATCAAAATGAAGTGCAGATTAACCAAGTTCACACGGCCACTGAATAAAATCATTTTTGCAACAGGATTTCTGTTTTTATTGTGCATCTTGTTGATCTTTAAGCCCTATAATGTGAATCCGCAAGATAACCGATTTTCCTCTACCAGTTTGGATGTGTTTCAGTGGCACAAGGCGGAAAGCAAGCAATTGTGCAATGGAAACTACATAGGTTACGCACATAGATATCTTGAACTCAAGTCCACCGTATACTTTCCGTCTGAGGACGTTTTCTCTATTTCTTGCAACACTTGGATACCGTTTTCAGCTCCTAAATGGTATTGGTTCCATACGAAAATATACGCACAGGCTAAATACACAAACTCACTGACTTTTATGTCGCATTCCGACCCAAGTTTTCGTGTGGATAAAGAAGATGTTGTTTTCATAGTCAACCGCGAGTATCCACACAATTTTTTCCATGCCATGACTCAGTGGTATAATTTATTCATACTTTCCAAAATGTACGGAATGGATATGAAAAATATGACAGTGTTGCTTCTAGATCGTGGTCCTCTCGTACATCTTGATGAACAATGGACTCTGTTGTTTCGTAGAATTTTGAAAGCAGATGATTTAACGAAGCCCATTTTTATCAAAAATGCAATATTTAACATCGCAGGACACGAAAGCCCTATGTATTACTTTGATCTGCACAAGTTGCCATTTGTAGAAGAATTTTCATCATATTTCTTACGAAATTTTAATATAAAAAGCAAGATGGCATTCGATTGTAAAAGACTTAATATTACGTTAGTTTTCAGACGTGATTATTTCATGCATCCAGGCGTTAGTGAAAACATCAGAATTGCAGAGCGAAAATTCCAAAATGAGGATGAAATCATCAACACTATCGAAAGTGAGTTTCAGGAACACAACTTGAATTTATTGGTAGCTGAAGACATGTCTCTACCGGATCAATTAAAACTGACAACTAATACCGATGTCCTTATTGCAATGCACGGATGCGTTTTGACGCAAACACTTTTCTTGCCGAGACACGCCATCGTATTTGAATTGTATCCAAATTTCTGGACAATTCAGAGATTTTTCAGCTCCATCGCCAGATGGAGGAATATCAGACATAAAATATGGCAAAATGTTGAGAGTGAAAATGAACTCGCTAACCACTATACATACATACCCACTGATGTTATAAAAAACTTTGCTCAAGATATCAGAGAACATTTTGTTTGCGACACTGCAAAGTAAGCCATTCAAATAGACTGAAGACGTTTTCCGCGCTTTGATGTTTGTTTTTAATGAGCTGCTGTAATACCAAAAACAAGACGAACGAGACATGCTGAATGGTGTAATCACATTCAAATAGAATATCTGTTCAGCATGAATTGCATCTTGATTAGCACATGACTTCATTGCAGCTGGTCAATGGGTTTGTTTCTGGGGGGTTTATTTACGTTTAGTAGTCTATGTAACGTTAACATTTTCTCTCATTTCAGAATAACTCATACATACAATACATGACTGCTTATACTTAAGGTTTATTTATTTGTTATCAAACCTAGAACAAATCAATGATTTAGTCATAACGACAACAGTGCAGTTCTTAGTATCATGTCATTTTTTGTACATTCATATTTATTCCGTGTTTTGCATTTGTAACTAAAAAAATAAAACATGCACAAAACAATTTATTGAGAGACATTTGTTATCTTGATATGTTGACGTGGTGATCTGCAGTATACTATCACCATGAAGTTCGACCATTCGAGGCTTTCATACAAAGCGACGCGATGATCTTTTCGAAAGAGCGATAACCTAGTTTCACAATGCTGTGCATATACATGCATACTTTGTATAAAACAAATATCTGATTTAAATTATCAGCTTTCAATCCAAAGCATACACACACTATCAGTGACACAATCTTGCCCGTTTTGATAATGCAAATTAAACCTAATACCTGAAAATAATTCGATATTATGACAGCCATTTCAGCAATGTCAGCGCTAATTTTAGGGCTATTCTGAATTAATTTCAGGACTAAATTAGGAGTTTTTGGACTAAATTCTAAAATATTAGGGCTATTTCAAGAACCGCTCTACAATAGCAATTACACAAATAGGAAGTAATACTATGTTTACCAGGCTCAATAGTCATAAGGTAGCATTAGCTGCGCATCCAAAAATCTAATCTTTGTACGCCGGTCACAGCCAGTACCAAACTCAAGCCAACGATCTACTAGTAAACTGTATGAAAAAACACTGTTCAACAGAACAAGAAAACTATTGTTTATACATATTAGTTGTATAAAACGTATAGAAATTCTAACTTAATCGTTAATCACCTTGAAAAGTAACATGCAAATGAGGAATTATAACGAGCAAAAATGTTTTTGAGGTTTTCTGACACTTGTTTAGGAATGTTATCACATTTTTTTGGGGAACCTAGTATCCTATCAAACAAATGTTATGTGTTTAAGCTCTTATTCTTTAAAACTGGATAAATGTTTGAAGTACTTGACTTAAACAAACATGTACTTTAATGACGATAAATAAATAGATTATGTTACAGTAAATTTGCAGACAGTTTGTGCAGGCATTTAGTTAGAGAATATCGTCAATGTAAATCTATGTTTATATAGTACATGATTTTACTGTTGTTTCGGAACATACCGCAAAAATAAATGTAGAATTCTAGTTCCTTTTGAATATGTTTAAAATAAATATATAAATATATCTCGTCCGTCTGCATGAATCACAAGGTCAACAAAGCCCGCCTTTTTCTGGTTGTTTCGATGGTTGGTCAGTACTTGGCTGCATATTTACAGAAAATGTACTCTGTCGGTGTCTTAGTGCGTACTCATGAAATACGGGTTTCCATTTCTCTTCCAAAGGTTGAAACCTTAATAGACATATTAGTTTGTTATGTTTAACAACAGTCGAGATAACCTGGATCTTGACTTTCTGTCCTAAGGACTTCATGTCGAATTTTACTTGTTTATTTT
The DNA here is from genome assembly GCA_032209605.1 of Mactromeris polynyma. Lineage (NCBI taxonomy): Eukaryota > Metazoa > Mollusca > Bivalvia > Venerida > Mactridae > Mactromeris > Mactromeris polynyma. Next base: position 46,541,906 of record JASFXZ010000002.1, read on the forward strand.
TTTCATCCTAAATAATAAATACATAATCAATATTTGTTTCGATAATACATGCTTGGTATTTTTGTACAATATGCCCTGTGATATATTCGATTTATTAAATTCCCCTCCCCTGTTTGACCTCAATTATTCTCTTTAGTTGTCCCTTATGGTCGGCCAGGCCATTCCTTGCACCCCTTCCTCAAATGCCTGATGTTTTATGGACAGTTGTTTTCCCGGAGGTCTATGTGGAGAGACTCTGTCTAATGTATGTGGCGTTTACTTGTAGCAACTTAATCTCTCTTTTAATATTTATTGATTTTGGATCAACGCTGCATCGAGCATGTTACAAATATCATGATAATATAAAACAACATGTTGTAAACATAAAAATGTGCATTGATAACAGACAATATGAACTCGTTTGGTGATAAGCACGTGCACGAGGGTAGATAACTCAACACACGTAACATGATAGCCATACGCTAATTATCTTTCTTCCCGTCAGTTTCTGAATGCGCTGTATCACTCGTTTGTTTAGCGCATGCGCCAGTGCTGCCACAATCCCTTGTCAATTTATTTTCTGGTTTTGATGCTAGCCTCTGGGATATTGTATTAATAACAAAAATAATCATTTTCAAAATATATAACACACATTCAATCAACAAACTCCACACTTTTCTTAAGGCAAGGAATATCAATGATGCGAAATATTTTTCCGACTGAATTTTAAGACACATTTCATTAGATAAAACCCTAATCACCGAAATATCTTTGGCTAAGTCAGCTGGAAGTTCCGAATGTTTAGTCAACGAAAAAACATCTGCACCATGCACAATAAGTAACGTAGTCACCTGTAGAAAGCCTAGAGCAGCCGCGGTATGTAAGGGAGAGAACCCATACTCGTCTTGAGAACAAACATTCGCACCATGAGTAAGCAACAGTTTCACAGAATCTAAATTATTCGTCAGGACAGCGTAATGTAACGCAGTCAATCCTGTGTGATTCTTCTGATTGAGATCAATTTCTCCCCGTCGGTATTTTAGAATATGCAGGAGTTCCATTACGTCGCCATCTTGGATAACAGCATTCAAAATGGAATCCGCCGGAAATGATATTCGTTTGGAATTCTGAGTACTCGTTTTCGGATTACCAGTATCTTCATCGCTGCTATTATATTCTGTAACACTGCCCTCTTCACTTTTCGAAATCGATATAGTATGCATTTTACAGTTGCACTGAAAATACAAAAAAAAAGAATGTTAACAATTAATTAATGCCATGAACATAATGAATATGAATGAAAGCATAAACGACACTGTATAACATAATGCAGTGGAACATTGATAAAAAATAAGACCCAATTGGTTCAGTGGGGTTAAATAGTCACTATGGAATTTAATAACACACACACTGACTAGATCTATACTTTTTATTTTCAGTAGATCTATAAATTACAAGTGAAAGCAAAAGTAAGGAGCAAATTCCTTCGTGCTAAAACCGAAATTATGTGTGTCGCATATAGATTCTTACTGCTCAATTAAACTTGAATGTTTATTAAATGATATGGTTAATATACTCGGCCCTAAAATAATTTCATATACTTTTTTTGTAAAATATCAAATATGATTAACATCCTTTAACAATAAACTTGCAACTGATTTAAAATGACAACATCTCAAAAAGGCATATGATTATATAAATCGAGAAAAACTATGGTCTAGGTTGTTTGGACTTGGCATCAAAGGCACGCTGTTGATGGCTATAAAGTCGCTTTACTCCTCCGTTACTGCATGTGTATGTGTAAACTCGTTTTCTACAGATTAGTTTACTGTGTCCTGTGGTTTGGGGCAGGGCTGTATAGTGTTTTTAGATGACCTAGTTAAATATTTGAAAAGTTTGGATGATGGTATTACTATAGGAGATGAGAAGATTTGTATTTTATTGTATGCTTATGACATCGTACTCTTAAATGCTCTGTCTAATTGGTGTAATATCAATGACACGATTGTAACTTGTTCTAAAAGTAATGTAGCGCATTTTTATCTGCAGGATTGATACATTTGATATAGTGGATAAGTATACATATCTTGGTTTTGTCATCACTGAACATCTTGAGTACAATATGACCGCTAAAGCTGCTGCTCAGAGTGCTAGTCGTGCTATTGGTCTTCTTATTGCCAAGTGTAAGCTCATCGGTGATTTACCTTATAAAGCATTCACAAACTTAAGTTATATGGTTATGGTGCAGCGGCATGGGGTTAAAAGAGAGAGAATAAGTTGCTACAGGGTTAACGCCACATACAAACAAGTGCCTCCCCACACGGACCTCGGGGAAAAGTCCTTTTCCTCTATCAATGCGCTTCTTTCTTGTGGTTGGTAAATATACACCTAATAATGCAGTGGCAGGAGAAATGGCATGGTCACCTCCACTGATTTCCAATCCGTTGTCAGTTACTGGTCTAGGATATGGAACACACCTGCATCTAGAGTTAACAAACGCATAGCACTCTGGGCAGACAGCAAGGCATTTAGGTCATGTAAGTCGTGGTTTTACAATGTCAAAGAACAATTGTTAAGTTGTAATTTGAGTGCATATACTGATTTGAATATGAGTGTTTCTAAATACATGTGTATACCTTAGTTAAGCAAGTGTACGATAAAATGATATGTTTGAATTCAAATGACTGGCTTGAAAATATTAATTAGACTGAAGGTATATCTGGTAGGGGGAGAAATAAGCTTAGAAATTATTGTAAATTTAAAATGGAATAAAACCAGAGCATTACAGTAAAATCATTATGGCACCGAAACATAGATCTGCATTAAGCAAATGTAGATGTGGAGTAGCTCCTATTATAATTGAAACAGGACAGGACGTTATGGAAACCTTGTGGAAAAATGAACGTCTTGGTACGCTTCGTTCATGTAACATGGTTGAAACAGAAATGCATGAATTATTAAAGTGCAACTTATATGACAGTTTACGACAACCATTGATAGAATGAGCTAATGCTATTAATCCTTCATTCAATATCATGTCTGGTGCGGGCAAGTTGTTCTTTATTTCATCTGATATAACTCCGTGTCGAGTAATTGCCAATACCTGTAACGCCAGGATGTTTTATTTATGTAAGTTATGTATTTAAGTTTTTTCTCTCTTAAATATATTGTTGTTGTTTTAACTATAAACTAGAGACAAGTGCTAATCAGTTCATCTACTGTCTGTTTTATATCTGTGCCCTGATCAACATTACGTTGCCCAATGTTTTATATCTGTGCCCTGATCAACATTACGTTGCCCAATGTTTTATATCTGCGCCCTGATCAACATTACGTTGCCCAATGTTTTATATCTGCGCCCTGATCAACATTACGTTGCCCAATGTTTTATATCTGCGCCCTGATCAACATTACGTTGCCCAATGTTTTATATCTGTGCCCTGATCAACATTACGTTGCCCAATGTTTTATATCTGTGCCCTGATCAACATTACGTTGCCCAATGTTTTATATCTGTGCCCTGATCAACATTACGTTGCCCAATGTTTTATATCTGTGCCCTGATCAACATTACGTTGCCCAATGTTTTATATATGTGCCCTGATCAAAATTACGTTGCCCAATGTTTTATATCTGCGCCCTGATCAACATTACGTTGCCCAATGTTTTATATCTGCGCCCTGATCAACATTACGTTGCCCAATGTCTAATCTTTTACTTCATCAGTAAATACACGTCACGACAAATTTCTTTATTAATATTATTATTAACATAGGATCTAATATGAGAATTCTTGTTTTATTGAATTTATTAAATGTGTCGGTCAAAATGATGTATTTCGAGAAATAATGCATATGTTGTAATCGCCACCGCGCCGCATGTTATGTGATTAGTTCGATTTCATGTGTTTTAGTTCCATATATGATACTGTGATATTGTGTAAATTAGTCAGTGTCTAGTAGGCCAAGTTTGGCTAGGCATAAATATTTTTATGTTTTAACTTTGTAAATTGTACAGTAATATTTTATGATTGACACTATAATGAACTGTAATATATATTGGACGTACGCTGTTATAACGCATACAATACGAATAATATTATTAAACATGGGTCTCAGTAAAGCCCCAGGATCTATTGTAACTCTATTCAATATGTGAGAAATCCTAGACCGACAAACCGATCTTGCAATAAACAACTTGAAATAAGTGACCCATAAAACTATGTATATACCATTTGTATTTCAGTGAAATTTCTGTTGTGTTGTTTGTAATATGAAATAGTCAAACTATCAAGTGCTGTTTTAAGAAAATGTAAAATAAGATTATGGCATTACTTTCATTTTTATGGACAGTAAAATTGTATAGTTATAAGTTAATAGTAGAATGTCAACGATGTCAATAAAATGTATTCATGTAAATATTTTATCTCACTCTGTAACATTTCGCACTGTACCAGAAAATATCGTATTGGAAACTACCTGCACATTGACAAGTTCAAACCTGAGATTCATATATCATATGTCATTTCCTATCGTTTTTCTCACTGTATATGGCAGAATTATTATTTTCTTCAGTAACTATGTGTGCTGTGTAAATATCACTCATTTAAAACATATAAAAGAAACACTCTTCAAAAGTAAAATGTATAGAAAAGATACACTCTTTAAAAAAAACTTCCGAAATGTTTGAAATTATAGATAGATCTACGCATATCAAAATATGACCAATGTTCAATTATATTATTCAAAATATCACAAGAGCATTCTACTCTGTATTTGCATATTGAAAATAAGCAAAGATAATGAAGTTACTAATTAAATGTGTAAAGGGGTCGAAAACAATCACTCGCGCATTAATATCAATTATTACCAGTGAAATGGAGGGTTGCCTGGCATCAGCGACGCATGGAACAGACTAGTCTTTTTATTTCGGTCTGTGAACGTATGGAAATCGCGCGATTTTTCAGTTAAGTTACAGTATGAAAAAACGAAAAATCAATATCGACAGTGATCTTAGGTTATCAAAAATTCATGTCTGTCTTCAACAGGATTACGGTACATCGACAAAACTCTTGAAATGCGCAGTAAATCATTGTTTACTCTAGAGCGTATAATAAATTATAGTAATTTAACCAGTTAAAATGGCAAGTGAATCTACCAGAAAAAATATTTTTTACTTTACGTTTCAAATATTTATGTCTATAAATACCATATTTATATACATGCCATTAGCCAACGCTTGATATTTCAGCAAACTGTTCACTGCATGACTCAACATAAGATGTAAAATTATCGTAACCTTTTCTTATGAAGAACTCAGGTGTTCCGCCCACCGATCCTTTTTCGTTATATTTTATTCCAATCCTAATGGTTACCTTATTTTGTATCCTCGGGATATGTGCCCTGTTCTTTTAATGTGACCTACCCTGTGCCATATTTTCTTACCGTTTTTACCAATATAACATTCAAACAATAACCAAGTTGTGTTTATTTGTTCTTTATTTCTGTTATCTTATTTTTAGGACGATTACATCAAAATGAAGTGCAGATTAACCAAGTTCACACGGCCACTGAATAAAATCATTTTTGCAACAGGATTTCTGTTTTTATTGTGCATCGTGTTGATCTTTAAGCCTAATGTGAATCCGCAAGATAACCGATTTTCCTCTACCAGTTTGGATGTGTTTCAGTGGCACAAGGCGGAAAGCAAGCAATTGTGCAATGGAAACTACATAGGTTACGCACATAGATATCTTGAACTCAAGTCCACCGTATACTTTCCGTCTGAGGACGTTTTCTCTATTTCTTGCAACACTTGGATACCGTTTTCAGCTCCTAAATGGTATTGGTTCCATACGAAAATATACGCACAGGCTAAATACACAAACTCACTGACTTTTATGTCGCATTCCGACCCAAGTTTTCGTGTGGATAAAGAAGATGTTGTTTTCATAGTCAACCGCGAGTATCCACACAATTTTTTCCATGCCATGACTCAGTGGTATAATTTATTCATACTTTCCAAAATGTACGGAATGGATATGAAAAATATGACAGTGTTGCTTCTAGATCGTGGTCCTCTCGTACATCTTGATGAACAATGGACTCTGTTGTTTCGTAGAATTTTGAAAGCAGATGATTTAACGAAGCCCATTTTTATCAAAAATGCAATATTTAACATCGCAGGACACGAAAGCCCTATGTATTACTTTGATCTGCACAAGTTGCCATTTGTAGAAGAATTTTCATCATATTTCTTACGAAATTTTAATATAAAAAGCAAGATGGCATTCGATTGTAAAAGACTTAATATTACGTTAGTTTTCAGACGTGATTATTTCATGCATCCAGGCGTTAGTGAAAACATCAGAATTGCAGAGCGAAAATTCCAAAATGAGGATGAAATCATCAACACTATCGAAAGTGAGTTTCAGGAACACAACTTGAATTTATTGGTAGCTGAAGACATGTCTCTACCGGATCAATTAAAACTGACAACTAATACCGATGTCCTTATTGCAATGCACGGATGCGTTTTGACGCAAACACTTTTCTTGCCGAGACACGCCATCGTATTTGAAATGTATCCAAATTTCTGGACAATTCAGAGATTTTTCAGCTCCATCGCCAGATGGAGGAATATCAGACATAAAATATGGCAAAATGTTGAGAGTGAAAATGAACTCGCTAACCACTATACATACATACCCACTGATGTTATAAAAAACTTTGCTCAAGATATCAGAGAACATTTTGTTTGCGACACTGCAAAGTAAGCCATTCAAATAGACTGAAGACGTTTTCCGCGATTTGATGTTTGTTTTTAATGAGCTGCTGTAATACCAAAAACAAGACGAACGAGACATGCTGAGTGATGTAATCACATTCAAATAGAATATCTGTTCAGCATGAATTGCATCTTGATTAGCACATGACTTCATTGCAGCTGGTCAATGGGTTTGTTTCTGGGGGGTTTATTTACGTTTAGTAGTCTATGTAACGTTAACATTTTCTCTCATTTCAGAATAACTCATACATACAATACATGACTGCTTATACTTAAGGTTTATTTATTTGTTATCAAACCTAGAACAAATCAATGATTTAGTCATAACGACAACAGTGCAGTTCTTAGTATCATGTCATTTTTTGTACATTCATATTTATTCCGTGTTTTGCATTTGTAACTAAAAAAATAAAACATGCACAAAACAATTTATTGAGAGACATTTGTTATCTTGATATGTTGACGTGGTGATCTGCAGTATACTATCACCATGAAGTTCGACCATTCGAGGCTTTCATACAAAGCGACGCGATGATCTTTTCGAAAGAGCGATAACCTAGTTTCACAATGCTGTGCATATACATGCATACTTTGTATAAAACAAATATCTGATTTAAATTATCAGCTTTCAATCCAAAGCATACACACACTATCAGTGACATCTTGTCCGTTTTGATAATGCAAATTAAACCTAATACCTGAAAATAATTCGATATTATGACAGCCATTTCAGCAATGTCAGCGCTAATTTTAGGGCTATTCTGAATTAATTTCAGGACTAAATTAGGAGTTTTTGGACTAAATTCTAAAATATTAGGGCTATTTCAAGAACCGCTCTACAATATCAATTACACAAATAGGAAGTAATACTATGTTTACCAGGCTCAATAGTCATAAGGTAGCATTAGCTGCGCATCCAAAAATCTAATCTTTGTACGCCGGTCACAGCCAGTACCAAACTCAAGCCAACGATCTACTAGTAAACTGTATGAAAAAACACTGTTCAACAGAACAAGAAAACTATTGTTTATACATATTAGTTGTATAAAACGTATAGAAATTCTAACTTAATCGTTAATCACCTTGAAAAGTAACATGCAAATGAGGAATTATAACGAGCAAAAATGTTTTTGAGGTTTTCTGACACTTGTTTAGGAATGTTATCACATTTTTTTGGGGAACCTAGTATCCTATCAAACAAATGTTATGTGTTTAAGCTCTTATTCTTAAAAACTGGATAAATGTTTGAAGTACTTGACTTAAACAAACATGTACTTTAATGACGATAAATAAATAGATTATGTTACAGTAAATTTGCAGACAGTTTGTGCAGGCATTTAGTTAGAGAATATCGTCAATGTAAATCTATGTTTATATAGTACATGATTTTACTGTTGTTTCGGAACATACCGCAAAAATAAATGTAGAATTTTAGTTCCTTTTGAATATGTTTAAAATAAATATATAAATATATCTCGTCCGTCTGCATGAATCACAAGGTCAACAAAGCCCGCCTTTTTCTGGTTGTTTCGATGGTTGGTCAGTACTTGGCTGCATATTTACAGAAAATGTACTCTGTCGGTGTCTTAGTGCGTACTCATGAAATACGGGTTTCCATTTCTCTTCCAAAGGTTGAAACCTTAATAGACATATTAGTTTGTTATGTTTAACAACAGTCGAGATAACCTGGATCTTGACTTTCTGTCCTAAGGACTTCATGTCGAATTTTACTTGTTTATTTTTTTCATCCTAAATAATAAATACATAATCAATATTTGTTTCGATAATACATGCTTGGTATTTTTGTACAATATGCCCTGTGATATATTCGATTTATTAAATTCCCCTCCCCTGTTTGACCTCAATTATTCTCTTTAGTTGTCCCTTATGGTCGGCCAGGCCATTCCTTGCACCCCTTCCTCAAATGCCTGATGTTTTATGGACAGTTGTTTTCCCGGAGGTATATGTGGAGAGACTCTGTCTAATGTATGTGGCGTTTACTTGTAGCAACTTAATCTCTCTTTTAATATTTATTGATTTTGGATCAAAACGCTGCATCGAGCATGTTACAAATATCATGATAATATAAAACTACATGTTGTAAACATAAAAATGTGCATTGATAACAGACAATATGAACTCGTTTGGTGATAAGCACGTGCACGAGGGTAGATAACTCAACACACGTAACATGATAGCCATACGCTAATTATCTTTCTTCCCGTCAGTTTCTGAATGCGCTGTATCACTCGTTTGTTTAGCGCATGCGCCAGTGCTGCCACAATCCCTTGTCAATTTATTTTCTGGTTTTGATGCTAGCCTCTGGGATATTGTATTAATAACAAAAATAATCATTTTCAAAATATATAACACACATTCAATCAACAAACTCCACACTTTTCTTAAGGCAAGGAATATCAATGATGCGAAATATTTTTCCGACTGAATTTTAAGACACATTTCATTAGATAAAACCCTAATCACCGAAATATCTTTGGCTAAGTCAGCTGGAAGTTCCGAATGTTTAGTCAACGAAAAAACATCTGCACCATGCACAATAAGTAACGTAGTCACCTGTAGAAAGCCTAGAGCAGCCGCGGTATGTAAGGGAGAGAACCCATACTCGTCTTGAGAACAAACATTCGCACCATGAGTAAGCAACAGTTTCACAGAATCTAAATTATTCGTCAGGACAGCGTAATGTAACGCAGTCAATCCTGTGTGATTCTTCTGATTGAGATCAATTTCTCCCCGTCGGTATTTTAGAATATGCAGGAGTTCCATTACGTCGCCATCTTGGATAACAGCATTCAAAATGGAATCCGCCGGAAATGATATTCGTTTGGAATTCTGAGTACTCGTTTTCGGATTACCAGTATCTTCATCGCTGCTATTATATTCTGTAACACTGCCCTCTTCACTTTTCGAAATCGATATAGTATGCATTTTACAGTTGCACTGAAAATACAAAAAAAAAGAATGTTAACAATTAATTAATGCCATGAACATAATGAATATGAATGAAAGCATAAACGACACTGTATAACATAATGCAGTGGAACATTGATAAAAAATAAGACCCAATTGGTTCAGTGGGGTTAAATAGTCACTATGGAATTTAATAACACACACACTGACTAGATCTATACTTTTTATTTTCAGTAGATCTATAAATTACAAGTGAACGCAAAAGTAAGGAGCAAATTCCCTCGTGCTAAAACCGAAATTATGTGTGTCGCATATAGATTCTTACTGCTCAATTAAACTTGAATGTTTATTAAATGATATGGTTAATATACTCGGCCCTAAAATAATTTCATATACTTTTTTGTAAAATATCAAATATGATTAACATCCTTTAACAATAAACTTGCAACTGATTTAAAATGACAACATCTCAAAAAGGCATATGATTATATAAATCGAGAAAAACTATGGTCTAGGTTGTTTGGACTTGGCATCAAAGGCACGCTGTTGATGGCTATTAAGTCGCTTTACTCCTCCGTTACTGCATGTGTATGTGTAAACTCGTTTTCTACAGATTAGTTTACTGTGTCCTGTGGTTTGGGGCAGGGCTGTATAGTGTTTTTAGATGACCTAGTTAAATATTTGAAAAGTTTGGATGATGGTATTACTATAGGAGATGAGAAGATTTGTATTTTATTGTATGCTTATGACATCGTACTCTTAAATGCTCTGTCTAATTGGTGTAATATCAATGACACGATTGTAACTTGTTCTAAAAGTAATGTAGCGCATTTTTATCTGCAGGATTGATACATTTGATATAGTGGATAAGTATACATATCTTGGTTTTGTCATCACTGAACACCTTGAGTACAATATGACCGCTAAAGCTGCTGCTCAGAGTGCTAGTCGTGCTATTGGTCTTCTTATTGCCAAGTGTAAGCTCATCGGTGATTTACCTTATAAAGCATTCACAAACTTAAGTTATATGGTTATGGTGCAGCGGCATGGGGTTAAAAGAGAGAGAATAAGTTGCTACAGGGTTAACGCCACATACAAACAAGTGCCTCCCCACACGGACCTCGGGGAAAAGTCCTTTTCCTCTATCAATGCGCTTCTTTCTTGTGGTTGGTAAATATACACCTAATAATGCAGTGGCAGGAGAAATGGCATGGTCACCTCCACTGATTTCCAATCCGTTGTCAGTTACTGGTCTAGGATATGGAACACACCTGCATCTAGAGTTAACAAACGCATAGCACTCTGGGCAGACAGCAAGGCATTTAGGTCATGTAGGTCGTGGTTTTACAATGTCAAAGAACAATTGTTAAGTTGTAATTTGAGTGCATATACTGATTTGAATATGAGTGTTTCTAAATACATGTGTTACCTTAGTTAAGCAAGGTGTACGATAAAATGATATGTTTGAATTCAAATGACTGGCTAGAAAATATTAATTAGACTGAGGTATATCTGGTAGGGGGAGAAATCAAGCTTAGAAATTATTGTAAATTTAAAATGAATAAAACCAGAGCATTACAGTAAAATCATATATGGCACCGAAAACATAGATCTGCAATTAAGCAAATGTAGATGTGGAGTAGCTCCTATTTTAATTGAAATAAAAAGGACAGGAAGTTATGGAAACCTTTGTGGAAAAATGATCGGCTTGGTACGCTTCGTTCATGTAACATGTTGAAACAGAAATGCATGATTATTAAGTGCAACTTATATGACAGTTTACGACAACCATTGATAGAATGGCTAATGCTATTAATCCTTCATTCAATATCTGTCTGGTGCGGGCAAGTTGTTGTTCTTATTTCATCTGATATAGCTCCTGTGGTCGAGTAATTGCCAATACCTGTAACGCCAGGATGTTTTAATTATGTAAGTTATGTATTTAAGTTTTTTTCTCTTAAATAATATTGTTGTTGTTTTAACTAATAAACTAGAGACAAGTGCTAATCAGTTCACTACTGTCTGTTTTTATATCTGTGCCCTGATCAACATTAGCGTTGCCCAATGTTTATTCTGTGCCCTGATCAACATTACGTTGCCCAATGTTTTTATATCTGGCGCCCTGATCACAATTACGTTGCCCAATGTTTAATATCTGTGCCCTGATCTACATTACGTTGCCCAATGTATTTATATCTGCGCCTTGATCAACATTACGTTGCCAATGTTTTTATATCTGTGCCCTGATCAACATTACGTTGCCCAAGTTTTATATCTGTTGCCTGATCAACATATTAGTTGCCCAATGTTTTATATCTGTGCCCTGATCAGCATTACGTGCCCAATTGTTTTATATCTGTGCCCTGATCAACATTACGTTGCCCAATGTTTTATATCTGTGCCCTGATCAACATTACGTTAGCCCAATGTTTTATATCTGGCGCCCTGATCAACATTACGTTGCCCCAATGTTTTTATATCTGCGCCCCTGATCAACATTACGTTGCCCAATGTCCTAATCTTTTACTTCATCAGTAAATACACGTCACGACAAATTTCTTTATTAATATCATTATTAACATAGGATCTAATATGAGATTCTTGTTTTATTGAATTATTAAATGTGTCGGTCAAAATGATGTATTTCGAGAAAGATGCTATGTTGTAATCGCACCGCGCCCGCATGTTATGTGATTAGTTCGATTTCATGTGTTTTAGTTCCCATATATGATACTGTGATATTGTGTAATTAGTCAGTGTCTAGTAGGCCAAGTTTGGCTAGTAGGCAATAAATTATTTTATGTTTTAACTTTGTAAATTGTACAGTATATATTATGATTACACTATAATGAACTGTAATAATATTGGACGTACGCTGTTATAACCGCATTACAATACGAATAATATTAGTAACATGGGTCTCAGTAAAGCCCCAGGATCTATTGTAACTCTTTCAATATGTGAGAAATCCTAGACCGACAAACCGATCTTTGCAATAAACAACTTGAAATAAGTGACCCATACAACCTATGTATATACCATTTGTAATTTCAGTGTAATTTCTGTGTGTTGTTTGTAATATGAAAATAGTCCAAACTATCAAGGTGCTGTTTTAAGAAAATGTAAAATAAGATAATGGCAATTACTTTCATTTTTATTGGACAGTAAAACATGTATAGTTATAATTAATAGTAGATTGTCAACGATGTCAATAAAATGTATTCATGTAAAATTTTATCCTCACTCTGTAACATTTCGCACTGTACCAGAAAATAATCGTATTGGAACTACTCTGCACATTGACAAGTTCCAAACCTGAGATTCATATATCATATGTCATTTCCTATCCGTTTTTCTCACTGGTATATGGCGAATTATTATTTTCTTCAGTAACTATGTGTGCTGTGTAATATCACTCCATTTAAAACATATAAAAGAAACACTCTTCAAAAGTAAAATGTATAGAAAAGAACACTCTTTAAAAAAACTTCCGAATGTTTTGAAATTATAGATAGATCTACGCATCATCAAAATATGACCAATGTTCAATTATATATTCAAAATATCACAAGAGCATTCTACTCTGTATTTGCATATTGAAAATAAGCAAAGATAATGAAGTATACTAAAAAAAATGTGTAAAGGGGTCGAAAAAATTATTACCATTGAAATGGAGGGTTGCCTGGCATCAGCGACGCATGGAACAGACTAGTCTTTTTATTTCGGTCTGTGAACGTATGGAAATCGCGCGATTTTTCAGTTAAGTTACAGTATGAAAAAACGAAAAATCAATATCGACAGTGATCTTAGGTTATCAAAAATTCATGTCTGTCTTCAACAGGATTACGGTACATCGACAAAACTCTTGAAATGCGCAGTAAATCATTGTTTACTCTAGAGCGTATAATAAATTATAGTAATTTAACCAGTTAAAATGGCAAGTGAATCTACCAGAAAAAATATTTTTTACTTTACGTTTCAAATATTTATGTCTATAAATACCATATTTATATACATGCCATTAGCCAACGCTTGATATTTCAGCAAACTGTTCACTGCATGACTCAACATAAGATGTAAAATTATCGTAACCTTTTCTTATGAAGAACTCAGGTGTTCCGCCCACCGATCCTTTTTCGTTATATTTTATTCCAATCCTAATGGTTACCTTATTTTGTATCCTCGGGATATGTGCCCTGTTCTTTTAATGTGACCTACCCTGTGCCATATTTTCTTACCGTTTTTACCAATATAACATTCAAACAATAACCAAGTTGTGTTTATTTGTTCTTTATTTCTGTTATCTTATTTTTAGGACGATTACATCAAAATGAAGTGCAGATTAACCAAGTTCACACGGCCACTGAATAAAATCATTTTTGCAACAGGATTTCTGTTTTTATTGTGCATCGTGTTGATCTTTAAGCCTAATGTGAATCCGCAAGATAACCGATTTTCCTCTACCAGTTTGGATGTGTTTCAGTGGCACAAGGCGGAAAGCAAGCAATTGTGCAATGGAAACTACATAGGTTACGCACATAGATATCTTGAACTCAAGTCCACCGTATACTTTCCGTCTGAGGACGTTTTCTCTATTTCTTGCAACACTTGGATACCGTTTTCAGCTCCTAAATGGTATTGGTTCCATACGAAAATATACGCACAGGCTAAATACACAAACTCACTGACTTTTATGTCGCATTCCGACCCAAGTTTTCGTGTGGATAAAGAAGATGTTGTTTTCATAGTCAACCGCGAGTATCCACACAATTTTTTCCATGCCATGACTCAGTGGTATAATTTATTCATACTTTCCAAAATGTACGGAATGGATATGAAAAATATGACAGTGTTGCTTCTAGATCGTGGTCCTCTCGTACATCTTGATGAACAATGGACTCTGTTGTTTCGTAGAATTTTGAAAGCAGATGATTTAACGAAGCCCATTTTTATCAAAAATGCAATATTTAACATCGCAGGACACGAAAGCCCTATGTATTACTTTGATCTGCACAAGTTGCCATTTGTAGAAGAATTTTCATCATATTTCTTACGAAATTTTAATATAAAAAGCAAGATGGCATTCGATTGTAAAAGACTTAATATTACGTTAGTTTTCAGACGTGATTATTTCATGCATCCAGGCGTTAGTGAAAACATCAGAATTGCAGAGCGAAAATTCCAAAATGAGGATGAAATCATCAACACTATCGAAAGTGAGTTTCAGGAACACAACTTGAATTTATTGGTAGCTGAAGACATGTCTCTACCGGATCAATTAAAACTGACAACTAATACCGATGTCCTTATTGCAATGCACGGATGCGTTTTGACGCAAACACTTTTCTTGCCGAGACACGCCATCGTATTTAAAATGTATCCAAATTTCTGGACAATTCAGAGATTTTTCAGCTCCATCGCCAGATGGAGGAATATCAGACATAAAATATGGCAAAATGTTGAGAGTGAAAATGAACTCGCTAACCACTATACATACATACCCACTGATGTTATAAAAAACTTTGCTCAAGATATCAGAGAACATTTTGTTTGCGACACTGCAAAGTAAGCCATTCAAATAGACTGAAGACGTTTTCCGCGATTTGATGTTTGTTTTTAATGAGCTGCTGTAATACCAAAAACAAGACGAACGAGACATGCTGAGTGATGTAATCACATTCAAATAGAATATCTGTTCAGCATGAATTGCATCTTGATTAGCACATGACTTCATTGCAGCTGGTCAATGGGTTTGTTTCTGGGGGGTTTATTTACGTTTAGTAGTCTATGTAACGTTAACATTTTCTCTCATTTCAGAATAACTCATACATACAATACATGACTGCTTATACTTAAGGTTTATTTATTTGTTATCAAACCTAGAACAAATCAATGATTTAGTCATAACGACAACAGTGCAGTTCTTAGTATCATGTCATTTTTTGTACATTCATATTTATTCCGTGTTTTGCATTTGTAACTAAAAAAATAAAACATGCACAAAACAATTTATTGAGAGACATTTGTTATCTTGATATGTTGACGTGGTGATCTGCAGTATACTATCACCATGAAGTTCGACCATTCGAGGCTTTCATACAAAGCGACGCGATGATCTTTTCGAAAGAGCGATAACCTAGTTTCACAATGCTGTGCATATACATGCATACTTTGTATAAAACAAATATCTGATTTAAATTATCAGCTTTCAATCCAAAGCATACACACACTATCAGTGACATCTTGTCCGTTTTGATAATGCAAATTAAACCTAATACCTGAAAATAATTCGATATTATGACAGCCATTTCAGCAATGTCAGCGCTAATTTTAGGGCTATTCTGAATTAATTTCAGGACTAAATTAGGAGTTTTTGGACTAAATTCTAAAATATTAGGGCTATTTCAAGAACCGCTCTACAATATCAATTACACAAATAGGAAGTAATACTATGTTTACCAGGCTCAATAGTCATAAGGTAGCATTAGCTGCGCATCCAAAAATCTAATCTTTGTACGCCGGTCACAGCCAGTACCAAACTCAAGCCAACGATCTACTAGTAAACTGTATGAAAAAACACTGTTCAACAGAACAAGAAAACTATTGTTTATACATATTAGTTGTATAAAACGTATAGAAATTCTAACTTAATCGTTAATCACCTTGAAAAGTAACATGCAAATGAGGAATTATAACGAGCAAAAATGTTTTTGAGGTTTTCTGACACTTGTTTAGGAATGTTATCACATTTTTTTGGGGAACCTAGTATCCTATCAAACAAATGTTATGTGTTTAAGCTCTTATTCTTAAAAACTGGATAAATGTTTGAAGTACTTGACTTAAACAAACATGTACTTTAATGACGATAAATAAATAGATTATGTTACAGTAAATTTGCAGACAGTTTGTGCAGGCATTTAGTTAGAGAATATCGTCAATGTAAATCTATGTTTATATAGTACATGATTTTACTGTTGTTTCGGAACATACCGCAAAAATAAATGTAGAATTTTAGTTCCTTTTGAATATGTTTAAAATAAATATATAAATATATCTCGTCCGTCTGCATGAATCACAAGGTCAACAAAGCCCGCCTTTTTCTGGTTGTTTCGATGGTTGGTCAGTACTTGGCTGCATATTTACAGAAAATGTACTCTGTCGGTGTCTTAGTGCGTACTCATGAAATACGGGTTTCCATTTCTCTTCCAAAGGTTGAAACCTTAATAGACATATTAGTTTGTTATGTTTAACAACAGTCGAGATAACCTGGATCTTGACTTTCTGTCCTAAGGACTTCATGTCGAATTTTACTTGTTTATTTTTTTCATCCTAAATAATAAATACATAATCAATATTTGTTTCGATAATACATGCTTGGTATTTTTGTACAATATGCCCTGTGATATATTCGATTTATTAAATTCCCCTCCCCTGTTTGACCTCAATTATTCTCTTTAGTTGTCCCTTATGGTCGGCCAGGCCATTCCTTGCACCCCTTCCTCAAATGCCTGATGTTTTATGGACAGTTGTTTTCCCGGAGGTATATGTGGAGAGACTCTGTCTAATGTATGTGGCGTTTACTTGTAGCAACTTAATCTCTCTTTTAATATTTATTGATTTTGGATCAAAACGCTGCATCGAGCATGTTACAAATATCATGATAATATAAAACTACATGTTGTAAACATAAAAATGTGCATTGATAACAGACAATATGAACTCGTTTGGTGATAAGCACGTGCACGAGGGTAGATAACTCAACACACGTAACATGATAGCCATACGCTAATTATCTTTCTTCCCGTCAGTTTCTGAATGCGCTGTATCACTCGTTTGTTTAGCGCATGCGCCAGTGCTGCCACAATCCCTTGTCAATTTATTTTCTGGTTTTGATGCTAGCCTCTGGGATATTGTATTAATAACAAAAATAATCATTTTCAAAATATATAACACACATTCAATCAACAAACTCCACACTTTTCTTAAGGCAAGGAATATCAATGATGCGAAATATTTTTCCGACTGAATTTTAAGACACATTTCATTAGATAAAACCCTAATCACCGAAATATCTTTGGCTAAGTCAGCTGGAAGTTCCGAATGTTTAGTCAACGAAAAAACATCTGCACCATGCACAATAAGTAACGTAGTCACCTGTAGAAAGCCTAGAGCAGCCGCGGTATGTAAGGGAGAGAACCCATACTCGTCTTGAGAACAAACATTCGCACCATGAGTAAGCAACAGTTTCACAGAATCTAAATTATTCGTCAGGACAGCGTAATGTAACGCAGTCAATCCTGTGTGATTCTTCTGATTGAGATCAATTTCTCCCCGTCGGTATTTTAGAATATGCAGGAGTTCCATTACGTCGCCATCTTGGATAACAGCATTCAAAATGGAATCCGCCGGAAATGATATTCGTTTGGAATTCTGAGTACTCGTTTTCGGATTACCAGTATCTTCATCGCTGCTATTATATTCTGTAACACTGCCCTCTTCACTTTTCGAAATCGATATAGTATGCATTTTACAGTTGCACTGAAAATACAAAAAAAAAGAATGTTAACAATTAATTAATGCCATGAACATAATGAATATGAATGAAAGCATAAACGACACTGTATAACATAATGCAGTGGAAAATTGATAAAAAATAAGACCCAATTGGTTCAGTGGGGTTAAATAGTCACTATGGAATTTAATAACACACACACTGACTAGATCTATACTTTTTATTTTCAGTAGATCTATAAATTACAAGTGAACGCAAAAGTAAGGAGCAAATTCCCTCGTGCTAAAACCGAAATTATGTGTGTCGCATATAGATTCTTACTGCTCAATTAAACTTGAATGTTTATTAAATGATATGGTTAATATACTCGGCCCTAAAATACTTTCATATACTTTTTTTGTAAAATATCAAATATGATTAACATCCTTTAACAACAAACTTGCAACTGATTTAAAATGACAACATCTCAAAAAGGCATATGATTATATAAATCGAGAAAAACTATGGTCTAGGTTGTTTGGACTTGGCATCAAAGGCACGCTGTTGATGGCTATTAAGTCGTTTTACTCCTCCGTTACTGCATGTGTATGTGTAAACTCGTTTTCTACAGATTAGTTTACTGTGTCCTGTGGTTTGGGGCAGGGCTGTATAGTGTTTTTAGATGACCTAGTTAAATATTTGAAAAGTTTGGATGATGGTATTACTATAGGAGATGAGAAGATTTGTATTTTATTGTATGCTTATGACATCGTACGTCTAATTGGTGTAATATCAATGACACGATTGTAACTTGTTCTAAAAGTAATGTAGCGCATTTTTATCTGCAGGATTGATACATTTGATATAGTGGATAAGTATACATATCTTGGTTTTGTCATCACTGAACACCTTGAGTACAATATGACCGCTAAAGCTGCTGCTCAGAGTGCTAGTCGTGCTATTGGTCTTCTTATTGCCAAGTGTAAGCTCATCGGTGATTTACCTTATAAAGCATTCACAAACTTAAGTTATATGGTTATGGTGCAGCGGCATGGGGTTAAAAGAGAGAGAATAAGTTGCTACAGGGTTAACGCCACATACAAACAAGTGCCTCCCCACACGGACCTCGGGGAAAAGTCCTTTTCCTCTATCAATGCGCTTCTTTCTTGTGGTTGGTAAATATACACCTAATAATGCAGTGGCAGGAGAAATGGCATGGTCACCTCCACTGATTTCCAATCCGTTGTCAGTTACTGGTCTAGGATATGGAACACACCTGCATCTAGAGTTAACAAACGCATAGCACTCTGGGCAGACAGCAAGGCATTTAGGTCATGTAGGTCGTGGTTTTACAATGTCAAAGAACAATTGTTAAGTTGTAATTTGAGTGCATATACTGATTTGAATATGAGTGTTTCTAAATACATGTGTATACCTTAGTTAAGCAAGTGTACGATAAAATGATATGTTTGAATTCAAATGACTGGCTTGAAAATATTAATTAGACTGAAGGTATATCTGGTAGGGGGAGAAATAAGCTTAGAAATTATTGTAAATTTAAAATGGAATAAAACCAGAGCATTACAGTAAAATCATTATGGCACCGAAACATAGATCTGCATTAAGCAAATGTAGATGTGGAGTAGCTCCTATTATAATTGAAACAGGACAGGAAGTTATGGAAACCTTGTGGAAAAATGAACGTCTTGGTACGCTTCGTTCATGTAACATGGTTGAAACAGAAATGCATGAATTATTAAAGTGCAACTTATATGACAGTTTACGACAACCATTGATAGAATGAGCTAATGCTATTAATCCTTCATTCAATATCATGTCTGGTGCGGGCAAGTTGTTCTTTATTTCATCTGATATAACTCCGTGTCGAGTAATTGCCAATACCTGTAACGCCAGGATGTTTTATTTATGTAAGTTATGTATTTAAGTTTTTTTTCTCTTAAATATATTGTTGTTGTTTTAACTATAAACTAGAGACAAGTGCTAATCAGTTCATCTACTGTCTGTTTTATATCTGTGCCCTGATCAACATTACGTTGCCCAATGTTTTATATCTGTGCCCTGATCAACATTACGTTGCCCAATGTTTTATATCTGCGCCCTGATCAACATTACGTTGCCCAATGTTTTATATCTGTGCCCTGATCAACATTACGTTGCCCAATGTTTTATATCTGCGCCCTGATCAACATTACGTTGCCCAATGTTTTATATCTGTGCCCTGATCAACATTACGTTGCCCAATGTTTTATATCTGTGCCCTGATCAACATTACGTTGCCCAATGTTTTATATCTGTGCCCTGATCAACATTACGTTGCCCAATGTTTTATATCTGTGCCCTGATCAACATTACGTTGCCCAATGTTTTATATCTGTGCCCTGATCAACATTACGTTGCCCAATGTTTTATATCTGCGCCCTGATCAACATTACGTTGCCCAATGTTTTATATCTGCGCCCTGATCAACATTACGTTGCCCAATGTCTAATCTTTTACTTCATCAGTAAATACACGTCACGACAAATTTCTTTATTAATATTATTATTAACATAGGATCTAATATGAGAATTCTTGTTTTATTGAATTTATTAAATGTGTCGGTCAAAATGATGTATTTCGAGAAATAATGCATATGTTGTAATCGCCACCGCGCCGCATGTTATGTGATTAGTTCGATTTCATGTGTTTTAGTTCCATATATGATACTGTGATATTGTGTAAATTAGTCAGTGTCTAGTAGGCCAAGTTTGGCTAGGCATAAATATTTTTATGTTTTAACTTTGTAAATTGTACAGTAATATTTTATGATTGACACTATAATGAACTGTAATATATATTGGACGTACGCTGTTATAACGCATACAATACGAATAATATTATTAAACATGGGTCTCAGTAAAGCCCCAGGATCTATTGTAACTCTATTCAATATGTGAGAAATCCTAGACCGACAAACCGATCTTGCAATAAACAACTTGAAATAAGTGACCCATAAAACTATGTATATACCATTTGTATTTCAGTGAAATTTCTGTTGTGTTGTTTGTAATATGAAATAGTCAAACTATCAAGTGCTGTTTTAAGAAAATGTAAAATAAGATTATGGCATTACTTTCATTTTTATGGACAGTAAAATTGTATAGTTATAAGTTAATAGTAGAATGTCAACGATGTCAATAAAATGTATTCATGTAAATATTTTATCTCACTCTGTAACATTTCGCACTGTACCAGAAAATATCGTATTGGAAACTACCTGCACATTGACAAGTTCAAACCTGAGATTCATATATCATATGTCATTTCCTATCGTTTTTCTCACTGTATATGGCAGAATTATTATTTTCTTCAGTAACTATGTGTGCTGTGTAAATATCACTCATTTAAAACATATAAAAGAAACACTCTTCAAAAGTAAAATGTATAGAAAAGATACACTCTTTAAAAAAAACTTCCGAAATGTTTGAAATTATAGATAGATCTACGCATATCAAAATATGACCAATGTTCAATTATATTATTCAAAATATCACAAGAGCATTCTACTCTGTATTTGCATATTGAAAATAAGCAAAGATAATGAAGTTACTAATTAAATGTGTAAAGGGGTCGAAAACAATCACTCGCGCATTAATATCAATTATTACCAGTGAAATGGAGGGTTGCCTGGCATCAGCGACGCATGGAACAGACTAGTCTTTTTATTTCGGTCTGTGAACGTATGGAAATCGCGCGATTTTTCAGTTAAGTTACAGTATGAAAAAACGAAAAATCAATATCGACAGTGATCTTAGGTTATCAAAAATTCATGTCTGTCTTCAACAGGATTACGGTACATCGACAAAACTCTTGAAATGCGCAGTAAATCATTGTTTACTCTAGAGCGTATAATAAATTATAGTAATTTAACCAGTTAAAATGGCAAGTGAATCTACCAGAAAAAATATTTTTTACTTTACGTTTCAAATATTTATGTCTATAAATACCATATTTATATACATGCCATTAGCCAACGCTTGATATTTCAGCAAACTGTTCACTGCATGACTCAACATAAGATGTAAAATTATCGTAACCTTTTCTTATGAAGAACTCAGGTGTTCCGCCCACCGATCCTTTTTCGTTATATTTTATTCCAATCCTAATGGTTACCTTATTTTGTATCCTCGGGATATGTGCCCTGTTCTTTTAATGTGACCTACCCTGTGCCATATTTTCTTACCGTTTTTACCAATATAACATTCAAACAATAACCAAGTTGTGTTTATTTGTTCTTTATTTCTGTTATCTTATTTTTAGGACGATTACATCAAAATGAAGTGCAGATTAACCAAGTTCACACGGCCACTGAATAAAATCATTTTTGCAACAGGATTTCTGTTTTTATTGTGCATCGTGTTGATCTTTAAGCCTAATGTGAATCCGCAAGATAACCGATTTTCCTCTACCAGTTTGGATGTGTTTCAGTGGCACAAGGCGGAAAGCAAGCAATTGTGCAATGGAAACTACATAGGTTACGCACATAGATATCTTGAACTCAAGTCCACCGTATACTTTCCGTCTGAGGACGTTTTCTCTATTTCTTGCAACACTTGGATACCGTTTTCAGCTCCTAAATGGTATTGGTTCCATACGAAAATATACGCACAGGCTAAATACACAAACTCACTGACTTTTATGTCGCATTCCGACCCAAGTTTTCGTGTGGATAAAGAAGATGTTGTTTTCATAGTCAACCGCGAGTATCCACACAATTTTTTCCATGCCATGACTCAGTGGTATAATTTATTCATACTTTCCAAAATGTACGGAATGGATATGAAAAATATGACAGTGTTGCTTCTAGATCGTGGTCCTCTCGTACATCTTGATGAACAATGGACTCTGTTGTTTCGTAGAATTTTGAAAGCAGATGATTTAACGAAGCCCATTTTTATCAAAAATGCAATATTTAACATCGCAGGACACGAAAGCCCTATGTATTACTTTGATCTGCACAAGTTGCCATTTGTAGAAGAATTTTCATCATATTTCTTACGAAATTTTAATATAAAAAGCAAGATGGCATTCGATTGTAAAAGACTTAATATTACGTTAGTTTTCAGACGTGATTATTTCATGCATCCAGGCGTTAGTGAAAACATCAGAATTGCAGAGCGAAAATTCCAAAATGAGGATGAAATCATCAACACTATCGAAAGTGAGTTTCAGGAACACAACTTGAATTTATTGGTAGCTGAAGACATGTCTCTACCGGATCAATTAAAACTGACAACTAATACCGATGTCCTTATTGCAATGCACGGATGCGTTTTGACGCAAACACTTTTCTTGCCGAGACACGCCATCGTATTTAAAATGTATCCAAATTTCTGGACAATTCAGAGATTTTTCAGCTCCATCGCCAGATGGAGGAATATCAGACATAAAATATGGCAAAATGTTGAGAGTGAAAATGAACTCGCTAACCACTATACATACATACCCACTGATGTTATAAAAAACTTTGCTCAAGATATCAGAGAACATTTTGTTTGCGACACTGCAAAGTAAGCCATTCAAATAGACTGAAGACGTTTTCCGCGATTTGATGTTTGTTTTTAATGAGCTGCTGTAATACCAAAAACAAGACGAACGAGACATGCTGAGTGATGTAATCACATTCAAATAGAATATCTGTTCAGCATGAATTGCATCTTGATTAGCACATGACTTCATTGCAGCTGGTCAATGGGTTTGTTTCTGGGGGGTTTATTTACGTTTAGTAGTCTATGTAACGTTAACATTTTCTCTCATTTCAGAATAACTCATACATACAATACATGACTGCTTATACTTAAGGTTTATTTATTTGTTATCAAACCTAGAACAAATCAATGATTTAGTCATAACGACAACAGTGCAGTTCTTAGTATCATGTCATTTTTTGTACATTCATATTTATTCCGTGTTTTGCATTTGTAACTAAAAAAATAAAACATGCACAAAACAATTTATTGAGAGACATTTGTTATCTTGATATGTTGACGTGGTGATCTGCAGTATACTATCACCATGAAGTTCGACCATTCGAGGCTTTCATACAAAGCGACGCGATGATCTTTTCGAAAGAGCGATAACCTAGTTTCACAATGCTGTGCATATACATGCATACTTTGTATAAAACAAATATCTGATTTAAATTATCAGCTTTCAATCCAAAGCATACACACACTATCAGTGACATCTTGTCCGTTTTGATAATGCAAATTAAACCTAATACCTGAAAATAATTCGATATTATGACAGCCATTTCAGCAATGTCAGCGCTAATTTTAGGGCTATTCTGAATTAATTTCAGGACTAAATTAGGAGTTTTTGGACTAAATTCTAAAATATTAGGGCTATTTCAAGAACCGCTCTACAATATCAATTACACAAATAGGAAGTAATACTATGTTTACCAGGCTCAATAGTCATAAGGTAGCATTAGCTGCGCATCCAAAAATCTAATCTTTGTACGCCGGTCACAGCCAGTACCAAACTCAAGCCAACGATCTACTAGTAAACTGTATGAAAAAACACTGTTCAACAGAACAAGAAAACTATTGTTTATACATATTAGTTGTATAAAACGTATAGAAATTCTAACTTAATCGTTAATCACCTTGAAAAGTAACATGCAAATGAGGAATTATAACGAGCAAAAATGTTTTTGAGGTTTTCTGACACTTGTTTAGGAATGTTATCACATTTTTTTGGGGAACCTAGTATCCTATCAAACAAATGTTATGTGTTTAAGCTCTTATTCTTAAAAACTGGATAAATGTTTGAAGTACTTGACTTAAACAAACATGTACTTTAATGACGATAAATAAATAGATTATGTTACAGTAAATTTGCAGACAGTTTGTGCAGGCATTTAGTTAGAGAATATCGTCAATGTAAATCTATGTTTATATAGTACATGATTTTACTGTTGTTTCGGAACATACCGCAAAAATAAATGTAGAATTTTAGTTCCTTTTGAATATGTTTAAAATAAATATATAAATATATCTCGTCCGTCTGCATGAATCACAAGGTCAACAAAGCCCGCCTTTTTCTGGTTGTTTCGATGGTTGGTCAGTACTTGGCTGCATATTTACAGAAAATGTACTCTGTCGGTGTCTTAGTGCGTACTCATGAAATACGGGTTTCCATTTCTCTTCCAAAGGTTGAAACCTTAATAGACATATTAGTTTGTTATGTTTAACAACAGTCGAGATAACCTGGATCTTGACTTTCTGTCCTAAGGACTTCATGTCGAATTTTACTTGTTTATTTTTTTCATCCTAAATAATAAATACATAATCAATATTTGTTTCGATAATACATGCTTGGTATTTTTGTACAATATGCCCTGTGATATATTCGATTTATTAAATTCCCCTCCCCTGTTTGACCTCAATTATTCTCTTTAGTTGTCCCTTATGGTCGGCCAGGCCATTCCTTGCACCCCTTCCTCAAATGCCTGATGTTTTATGGACAGTTGTTTTCCCGGAGGTATATGTGGAGAGACTCTGTCTAATGTATGTGGCGTTTACTTGTAGCAACTTAATCTCTCTTTTAATATTTATTGATTTTGGATCAAAACGCTGCATCGAGCATGTTACAAATATCATGATAATATAAAACTACATGTTGTAAACATAAAAATGTGCATTGATAACAGACAATATGAACTCGTTTGGTGATAAGCACGTGCACGAGGGTAGATAACTCAACACACGTAACATGATAGCCATACGCTAATTATCTTTCTTCCCGTCAGTTTCTGAATGCGCTGTATCACTCGTTTGTTTAGCGCATGCGCCAGTGCTGCCACAATCCCTTGTCAATTTATTTTCTGGTTTTGATGCTAGCCTCTGGGATATTGTATTAATAACAAAAATAATCATTTTCAAAATATATAACACACATTCAATCAACAAACTCCACACTTTTCTTAAGGCAAGGAATATCAATGATGCGAAATATTTTTCCGACTGAATTTTAAGACACATTTCATTAGATAAAACCCTAATCACCGAAATATCTTTGGCTAAGTCAGCTGGAAGTTCCGAATGTTTAGTCAACGAAAAAACATCTGCACCATGCACAATAAGTAACGTAGTCACCTGTAGAAAGCCTAGAGCAGCCGCGGTATGTAAGGGAGAGAACCCATACTCGTCTTGAGAACAAACATTCGCACCATGAGTAAGCAACAGTTTCACAGAATCTAAATTATTCGTCAGGACAGCGTAATGTAACGCAGTCAATCCTGTGTGATTCTTCTGATTGAGATCAATTTCTCCCCGTCGGTATTTTAGAATATGCAGGAGTTCCATTACGTCGCCATCTTGGATAACAGCATTCAAAATGGAATCCGCCGGAAATGATATTCGTTTGGAATTCTGAGTACTCGTTTTCGGATTACCAGTATCTTCATCGCTGCTATTATATTCTGTAACACTGCCCTCTTCACTTTTCGAAATCGATATAGTATGCATTTTACAGTTGCACTGAAAATACAAAAAAAAAGAATGTTAACAATTAATTAATGCCATGAACATAATGAATATGAATGAAAGCATAAACGACACTGTATAACATAATGCAGTGGAAAATTGATAAAAAATAAGACCCAATTGGTTCAGTGGGGTTAAATAGTCACTATGGAATTTAATAACACACACACTGACTAGATCTATACTTTTTATTTTCAGTAGATCTATAAATTACAAGTGAACGCAAAAGTAAGGAGCAAATTCCCTCGTGCTAAAACCGAAATTATGTGTGTCGCATATAGATTCTTACTGCTCAATTAAACTTGAATGTTTATTAAATGATATGGTTAATATACTCGGCCCTAAAATACTTTCATATACTTTTTTTGTAAAATATCAAATATGATTAACATCCTTTAACAACAAACTTGCAACTGATTTAAAATGACAACATCTCAAAAAGGCATATGATTATATAAATCGAGAAAAACTATGGTCTAGGTTGTTTGGACTTGGCATCAAAGGCACGCTGTTGATGGCTATTAAGTCGTTTTACTCCTCCGTTACTGCATGTGTATGTGTAAACTCGTTTTCTACAGATTAGTTTACTGTGTCCTGTGGTTTGGGGCAGGGCTGTATAGTGTTTTTAGATGACCTAGTTAAATATTTGAAAAGTTTGGATGATGGTATTACTATAGGAGATGAGAAGATTTGTATTTTATTGTATGCTTATGACATCGTACGTCTAATTGGTGTAATATCAATGACACGATTGTAACTTGTTCTAAAAGTAATGTAGCGCATTTTTATCTGCAAGATTGATACATTTGATATAGTGGATAAGTATACATATCTTGGTTTTGTCATCACTGAACACCTTGAGTACAATATGACCGCTAAAGCTGCTGCTCAGAGTGCTAGTCGTGCTATTGGTCTTCTTATTGCCAAGTGTAAGCTCATCGGTGATTTACCTTATAAAGCATTCACAAACTTAAGTTATATGGTTATGGTGCAGCGGCATGGGGTTAAAAGAGAGAGAATAAGTTGCTACAGGGTTAACGCCACATACAAACAAGTGCCTCCCCACACGGACCTCGGGGAAAAGTCCTTTTCCTCTATCAATGCGCTTCTTTCTTGTGGTTGGTAAATATACACCTAATAATGCAGTGGCAGGAGAAATGGCATGGTCACCTCCACTGATTTCCAATCCGTTGTCAGTTACTGGTCTAGGATATGGAACACACCTGCATCTAGAGTTAACAAACGCATAGCACTCTGGGCAGACAGCAAGGCATTTAGGTCATGTAAGTCGTGGTTTTACAATGTCAAAGAACAATTGTTAAGTTGTAATTTGAGTGCATATACTGATTTGAATATGAGTGTTTCTAAATACATGTGTATACCTTAGTTAAGCAAGTGTACGATAAAATGATATGTTTGAATTCAAATGACTGGCTTGAAAATATTAATTAGACTGAAGGTATATCTGGTAGGGGGAGAAATAAGCTTAGAAATTATTGTAAATTTAAAATGGAATAAAACCAGAGCATTACAGTAAAATCATTATGGCACCGAAACATAGATCTGCATTAAGCAAATGTAGATGTGGAGTAGCTCCTATTATAATTGAAACAGGACAGGACGTTATGGAAACCTTGTGGAAAAATGAACGTCTTGGTACGCTTTGTTCATGTAACATGGTTGAAACAGAAATGCATGAATTATTAAAGTGCAACTTATATGACAGTTTACGACAACCATTGATAGAATGAGCTAATGCTATTAATCCTTCATTCAATATCATGTCTGGTGCGGACAAGTTGTTCTTTATTTCATCTGATATAACTCCGTGTCGAGTAATTGCCAATACCTGTAACGCCAGGATGTTTTATTTATGTAAGTTATGTATTTAAGTTTTTTCTCTCTTAAATATATTGTTGTTGTTTTAACTATAAACTAGAGACAAGTGCTAATCAGTTCATCTACTGTCTGACAGAGATGATAATCGATTGTTACACCCATTTTGTACTTATGCACGCTTGTACGCGATACTTACAGTTTCTTATCCAAAGTATTATCTTAATTAGTTTTATACCAGGATTAGCATTTGTTTCTTGTTTCTTATCATGTGTATAAGAGTACTTGTTGTATAATAGATGTTTTATGTCTCTTATAACTAAAGTTTTGAGTGGCTTTGAACAATGTGTTTTCAATATATGCATATACGTGTTATTTGTACATAGATGAGACTTTAATAAACAAATATATATACATGGCAGCTTTTGTTTTGTGCCAACAAATTGTTACATATTCAGTGTGTTGTGCAAACTTGCGTTGGGAATTAGATTCGGTTTAGTTGAAACTCAGAGCGTATGTTATCAATTCAATTCAGTTCCCAAATCGCCTGCGGAGAGACTAAAATTTCACAAAAATGTGACATATTCGCGCGATGGTTAAGAAATCTCCTCACATATTCTCATATGAATTCGTATCATGTAGTAATTAGTTTCTATGAATTTTACAGTTGTATGTAGTTGCCTTCTCAACATCTGTTATTACTTCCATTTTTTCTCCTTCGAAACTAACTTAGCAATAATGTTTTAAAGTAGTGTTGGCTGTGAACCAATATGCTGGATGTTTTTGTTATTTAGTGACGGAGATAAACAATTGAACATTCGTGTGGAATCTTAATATTTACATCAGAGAAGCAACCAGCTTTCAGGTGCCTTACCGTACTGCTGTCGAAGTAAAATATCTTCCCGGTAAAAGTACCGGTATGTTTAAGATCAGATCATTATCAAAATATGCGTAATTGTCATAAATATATTATCACAATGGCATTAACTCAAGCATCGTATGTTATCGCATGTTAAGATATTTAAAACGAGACATACAACTGACAATTTTCTGGGAGCTATCAGTTTTTATTGATACCGGTGTGAGGGAAATACGGTGTTAATGTTACCGACGCCACATCAATATAACATTCATGTTATACATCCTCTTACACGCACACTTTGCATACATTTTTGTATATCCCTTTTTTCTGCGTAAATTATAATAGAATATGTAGCATCATCAGGCTTGGAAAGTCAGATATATATCTACTCAATACATTTAAAAACGCACACCGCAGATTTTCTCATTTTTTTTGGAATTACATCGGGATACTAGAAAAGAACTGTACCTTGTTCTATTTCACGTTTATACGACATAAACAATGCATTTCATTGCAAATATTGAGTATTTTCATATAAAATAAGTTTCAAACTGCAATAACAAGACAATTTTATAAACATTTCGCATGTCTCAAATTGTGCATTTATAAATGTACTGAGTATACAACAATATAGGAATGATATGATCCAATACTTAATTGAAAAGCATTTGCGCTCACTACAAGTCGTTAAAGATGAAATAGAAGCTTCAGGAAAAAGTTAAACTCCTCGTTGAATTGCCAGACCAATCGTAAACAAAATTAGATAAAACCAAAGGTATGGAAGTAAACAAAACCAATTGCTAATACCTTGTATCGGATTAGTTGTTTATTAGACTGGTTTCCGTGATTGCCATGTTTACATATAACTTAATCAGGAAAGCAGATAAAGACGATTAATTGGTAGTTATTCCCAAGTACAGTACAGCGTACACAGAACAACAACGTCTTGCAGATACATATTTTGGCTGTTGTTGAGAGTTTATTCGGGCGGGTGGACGACCGGACGGACATTTATGGTTTAGGTGGCTTTTCCTTCTTTAAGGAATAGGTGATTTTATGTGGTTTTCATATAGCTAATACAGAACAAATAAGCCCATAACCCTAATGTCAGTAATCCTTAAACCCTAAAATGTTTGCCCGGACGGACAACCCAAGCAAAAACAATATGTCTCCCCCCATTATATGGTGGAAAATCAATAATTATTACGGAGAAATCAGAAAATGTTATTGAAGAGGGGTTGTTGCTAAAGAGAGAAGCAATGTGTATTTAAACATGGCCTAATAAACTAAACGAAGGATAACAATGAATATAGAAGTCGAAACAGAAAGGCCAGATACAAAGCGCAGGAAACCCATAAAAACACAGAGGAAGTTATGAACAAAGAAAACTCGAAGAAGCAAAACAGCGATAAAGAAAGAATATGTACTAGACGTTTACATCAAATGCAACTAATGTAATACATCGCATGTAAACGTATTTCTTTCCGCGAGTTATGGATTCCAAGGTAAGTATGTTTGATTCGTTTGTCACAATGGATGTCATGCTCAGCTGTCAGTTGTTTGTGAATTCTATAGTAACATTGTGTACATAAAGCAGATATTCATCTGTTTACTGAAAGTCACGATGATTGTCATAATGGAATTTCCACCAACAAAACCAGATACTTTCTATTGATTTCGTATAATTTATTTGTAATCCAACAGAGTACGAGGCAATACTGTCTATTTCTGATAAACAAAATTAAATATCTTAACGAGAATCTTCTGTATTATGACATTTATGATAGAAACAAACATCGTAAATGTGAGTATTTACAAATGAAATCTAACTTTGATATACAGAAACAAACAATAAAGTATGCAATCAAAATTGCAATCATTCAGTATGCATAAGAGGGATAAACATCTTTAAACAGCAATATGTGCATCTCAGAATATGCTTGAACCGTCTCCATCAGTGAATGAAGACGTCGCGCAGGAATTACCACGTGTAAAGTACACAGCCACCCTTAAAGGGCAATGAGACACGAATATACACTGAACCAATTTTCTACACATCCATGTGATAAAATACAAATTTAAGGAAACGGTTTTATATGCCGACTTAAAATTTGGCATTCTAGTATTATACATAATACTCTATCGACATTCACAAAGAAAATACATATGTATCGCCATGGTTGATCACGCGCGACGGTGAGTACGATTTTCAACTTTTGGTAGGAGGATCACGTGTACTATGTAGTAAGCGGTGAAATTCATTTCAATGCAATCCGCGTTGTATGTCCAACACGAAAAACAGAAAAGATGCCGACAAAGACCACTGAAGAAAGTGCGAGGACCGTCGGTATGATTGATGCTGGTACTCCAATTCGACACATACGACTAATTTTATAAATATATTAATCAATTCAAATAGAATTTGGAAAATAATTATAAAAATATATAATTTGTGTGTGATTTACCACTTTTTATTAATATTTCTGGTTGCCCGTCTGTTCTATAGGCGCAAATATGTACATTAGTGTCTGTTCTTATATTTTGACGAAATACCAAGTGGACGTTTAGAAATTGTGTTCAATGTACAAACGAGTAAACAAATACAGCATCAATATGGAAAATACAAACATACAAATGGTGTACCCTACCCCCGTAGAACGGTCGGCAGCAAAAACAATACGTACATTAATCTTAACATTTAATGATGTCGTTACAAACCATGATGTCTTTATAAATCAGTTCCAATATAATTGTTGGTTTTATATATGCATATAATAAATAAATTATCAATTAACACAAGGCTGTCATGCAGCTAACAATTTATTATACGACATTGTCATAATATCACTACATCGGCGTGGAATCCAACGATAGTGTTGATGGTAGTTGTCGATTAAAAATATATTACTGTCGTAAGTTCCCGTTGCCATGGTTTCGATAAAGTATTGTATGCTATTAAACCACTCGAAAGTAGAATGAGGATTTACAGTGCTTCGCGCACTTTAACCATGCGGGGTTTGACATGAAATTAGAGGCATGGACTAAATGAATCCTATTTTTCGACATTACAAATCAATATTTGTTTATTTAGTCCTTTGAAAGATATAGCATGGTTCAAAACCAGTGGTAAAATTATTGATACCCTCGTAAATGTTGTATTGAATAAGTGATAAACATCACCAACGAGCCATTTCCAGAAATATCTCGCTTTCACTGCGAGAAACATGTAGACAAAATATTTCGTATTTAATCCACCTTTTGAAAATACAGTCGGACCTCGTTTATTCGACAACCTTTTATCCGAATACTTGGAATAATTTGAAATAAATACCAGGCCAGATGTATCTTCTTAGGCACGTCGAACTGAAATGGTTTATTCAACCATGTATTATTCGAAATAAAATATCAGACCCGATGTATCTTCTTAGGCACGTCGAACTGAAATGGGTTATTCGAAACCATGTATTATTCGAAATACAATTTCGGACCCGATGAATTCGAATGATAGAGGTCCGACTGTATCCAACACTTTCCGCTGAAACGTATTTTCTTGTTACTTAATGACAGACAGTTAAAGATTTTTAGTAAATCAGCGTCTAATACATTTCATCCAAGTTCTGAACCGAGCCATTTTATGCTTCTTTAAAATGTTTTAAGGCATGAATAACCATTCATGTCATAAGTTTCGAAGCTTTGTTTCTAAACCGTATGTTCCATGTTCAAAGTGTGCGTACATTTATATCTATATATAGTAAAACGTCAGCTTAAGACCACCTCAATAATAAGACCACCTCAGAATGAAGACCACAATGTTCAAGACCACTTTCACTGATTTACTCTTTATTTACTGAATATTAAGACAACCTCAATATTAAGACCAGTTTGCCAGGGTCCCGTAGGTGGTCTTATTACTGAGGTTTTACTGTACATATTCATTTAACATTACTTTCGCAGGCAGATATTAATTGAAACTATACATACGCTTATATCTATGTTTGTTTCATTTTCCTTAAATTCTTAGGTGAGTTTGGTATGTGAATACACTTTTTGTTAGCGAACACATTTAAATGCAATAATCGATGAAGAGTGTGTCAGTAATTACATTAGACGACAAGCAGTAGCTCTCCCCTTGTCTGTTCCCTCTTACTTGGCTTCTTTGATGGTTTCAATCGAATTCGACAGTTCCTAGCTGACGGCGTCAAATAGATTTAATTTGTACGTCTAATGCAATTTGCAACCTGTGGAGATAAATTTTACCCCGGCAATATTTCGTTTTTTTGCCACAAAATTAGTTAATATGTTTCGTCTAGATCAGTACATATGTCCTTGAAATATGCCTTGGTATAAGTATACACTATTCTTTGTATCAACTTTATCTATATATTTGACAGTTTATGGCGTGCTATTTATAAGCATATTCTGCTAGTCTTTATTCTTTAATGTTCAAAAGTAAAGTAGATCTATCAGTTATGTGATCTAAGAGAAGACTAGATTCTCTACAAGTTTGCACCTTAGCCTCAGATTGACTTTGTCTTTTTGTAAAAGATCAGCATTTAGCGTCTCGGAGTACACTAAATAAAACATTTGAACCAACTAAAAATAATCACGTAGTGTCAATGCGTAGAATCACATACCTGAAAAAAGATTCCGATTCTATCGCATGACTTTACTCGGCAAACTTTGAAGTAATAAAACTTAAAAGACCCAATCGCTAAAACTAAGAATTATAAATGAATCCACAAAGCACTCATACAATAACTGCTCTATACATCTCATAATGATTGTAAGTTTATACCTGAATACAAGCCTGTGTATATTTTACCAGTATGAACATTTATACGATTCAACCACACGATGATATATTGTAAGTACCAAGGAACTCCATGTTCTAAACGCCGTTAGGCAAATAACATTTTAACAAAAAATATTGCATTTTGTAAATACTTATACCTCCAAGATAACATGTCGTATGTAAAATAGTGAGTTTGATGGATGCAGAACAAGTGATCTTAACTTATTCACTGGAAATCGTTTCAACCTCAGTGTTACTGTGACCTTGACCTTTTACCTACTGATCCATCAAACAATACAGGGCATCTACTGATTGTAAACACTCATCTCCTGACGTTTCACAGCTGTAAGCCCAGTCGTTCTCTAGGTGACCGGAAACCAAATGATCCCCCATCAAACGACGGAACGGCATGAGTAAACTACCCCCGATATAAGAGAATACGATGGATAAAAACTAATAAGCATATTAAGAGGTCTTATTTTGAATTTGAATTTATAATTTATGCTTACTACGTACTGATACCTATCATTGTCCACACAAAATGCCATTAGACTTACATGGGTGATGTTAGCTCTACTTTTCAAAAGAATGACGTAATGTTTTATGCAGATTAAATTATTCACTCAATGGAATATAAAACTAATTGTCAACTAGATGATATCAGTAGAAACCCTCCAACATTAGTTATCGGATGGATTATTAGATTCCGTACAAATCATGTTTTATCTGAAACAAGCAGTTTGGCATATTATCACAAACGTTGTGAGTGAGTACCAAATTCTTATCTGTTTTTTGGTCTGCCAATACATCACATACGTTTGACGTTACTGCCACATCCAGGGTATGTAACAACATTTCTAACATTATAACGTTATTATATCAGTTTCCCGTAACCCATCTGACACTAATATTTTACATCCGCTCACAATGTTAATGGTTATTTTTTATGAAAGTCATGTCATTTATAGCGGTCTATATTCCTATTTAATTTTATAAAAATAGATATGTTAATAATTCTCTACTTACCGAACGTTACAGTAAATACACATTTCAGACATTAGTATACGATATTTTAGACATTAGTATAAGACATTTCAGACATTGGTTTAAGACATTTCAGACATTAGTATAATACATTTCAGACATTAGTATAAGACATTTCAGACATTTGTATAAGACATTTCAGATATTAGTATAAGACATTTCAGACATACGTATAAGACATTTCAGTCAAAATAAAAGACTTTTTAGACATTAGTATAAGATATTTCAGTCATAAGTATAGGACATTTCAGACGTTAGTAGAAGACTTTTCAGACATAAATAAAATACTATTCAGGCATAATCATCAGGCATTTCAATCATAAGTTTAAGACATTGTAGACATACATAAAATACATTTCAATCATTAGTATAATACTTTTCAGACATTAGTTTAAGACATTTCAGACATAAATAAAATACTTTTCAGACATTAGTTTTAAACTTTTCAGACACTAGTATAAGATATTTCAGTCATAAGTATAGGACATTTCAGACGTTAGTATAAGACTTTTCAGACATAAATAAAATACTATTCAGGCATAATCATCAGGCATTTCAATTAGTTATAAGGCATAACAAACATAAATAAAATACTTTTCAGACATTAGTTTAAGACATTTCAGACATAAATAAAAATACTTTTCAGACATTAGTTTAAGACATTTCAGACATTAGTATAAGACTTTTCAGACACTAGTATAAGATATTTCAGTCATTAGTATATATCTTGTAAGACATTTCAGACATATAGTGTACTTTTCAAACGTTAGTATAAGAATTTTCAAGACAGTAGTATAAGAGTAAGACTGTCGCGCAATATATTAAAAAGACTTTATATCAAAATATGCATATTTATTTAATTGAAGGAACATATTATAAAAACAACTTACTAATTCTAAGATGCTACAGATTAAATTATCTCCATGCCAATCCGTTCGAATTTTAAAATATTCTATCACCCAGTATCACCATCAGAATTACTGTTCCACTGCATGAATAGTATCACCTGTTAGCTGTACAACTTACTCTCTATTATTACGATTGATTTAAGTATCACACTGCGTGTAAGCGTTCTAGACGAATATCTACATACTGCTGAAGCGATCGCATTGTACCACATTGTATATATATAATCAGCATAGCTAAATCGCTTAACGGTCTAATGATGTTGAAAGAATATATCGATTTTCCGGGTTTTGTAAGCAATGGAGTCGTAAACGCTTATGAGAAGTATGCATGTTAGTGTACGTATATAAAGTTCCGTTTTCGTAGAATTGATTGTACATCCACTATATGTGTAGCTTTTGCATTTATAAACATTTTATTGAATTATAGAATTATACAATTATAGACTTTGTTATGCTGGTAACCTAATTTCTTCAGTGCCGTTTATCTTTTTGAATTATACAATGATAGACTTGGTTGATTAAGTCACTAACAACTCTGCACTTTTATCAGAAAATGAGACATAATCTCATTGATGTGAGTTAATTACATAAGATCAAATAACTAATTATACTATTAATTAATAATCGCTAATCCACCGATATCAACTCTCTAATGAAACCTGACTTCAGCAAGTAATAACTAAATACTGATCGCTATGAAAATAAATACGGATTTCTTCATCTTACATCTTAACAACACAAAGAGAAATGCTTGAATGCTTGGAAATAGATGAAGGATGAAGCACTTTAACACTTTAAGCTTCTAAGACCATCATGTTTTCCAAGAGGTAACTTCTGTATATAATTACTAATAGTATGCACAAACAAGTTACCAGAGAAAGGGTAACCTTCAAACCGCTGAGAAATCTAAAAATAATCAATATTTTGCATTTTTCACTAATAAGTATCCATTTTAATATTTGAGCTAAAATTATGTACAATTACATTTGCTGATGATATATCGAAACCAATATGTGTACGCACTTCAAAAAGAATTCCGTACTCCTAGATCCATATCTCAATTTAATGAAACATCTGTTTGGGAAAAAACGTGTAGGCTACAGATACACATGCGTGTAAATCATTTCTTGAAAATATCATTCATGGCATAGGAACATTTTCACTTCAAGTTCATTTTATAAATAACTTGATGAATTTTAGTAACTGCGATAGTCCGATCAAAACATTTTGTCGATTTTCGGAGAAAATTATTAATTGCTATAAAATTAATACATATGCCATTTTAAGTTTTAGTTTTGAATACAGATTCAATCCTTATCATTTTCTATTCTAGAATTGTAGATGGAAATTGTTTCCTCCAGACAATGAAGCCTCACAATAGACCAGCATAATTTCATTTCCTGTCAACTGACGCTGATAATCATTTCAAATGTCAATGAATTCAGTCAGAAAATGTATAGATGAAAAATATATTCTTTTCAATATTTTCTCATTTTGTACATAATCCAACGAATTTAGCGCATCGTTGAATATAATATACGGCTTTGTTCAGAAATAAATTATTTGTATTGTCAATAACAGGGGAAATTACTCTCACGAAATAAGTATGACGGGAAATACTGATGGAACACTCATGATTACAGTTTTAGTTATAAAAACTTTTCTAATAAAGATATTATTATAATAATACCGCCGCCACATACATATGAATTACAATGAGAACAATACGGACCCATCCATATTTGCGTCTAACTTGCACATACAGTAAAACCTCAATTAAATATCACCTCAATAACAAGACCAACTCAAAATTAAGAACACAATTTTCACTGTTTTTGCGCTTTATTATACCTCGTTATTAAAACCACCTCAATAAGTAGACCAGTTTTCATTTGTCCCAAGGGTGGTTTTATTATTGAGGTTTTACTGTACTCATCCTGTGAATACTTTAAGATTACAGATAAAGCAACAGCATGCTCTATGTTATCGTCAGGTTATCAGTAAACCAAGTTTGATAACATCTATGTCCTAAAACAACGCGAACCTAATTGAAAAAAAACACAGTTGGTTCTAAGCTCACTGATTTTATTAGACAAATCCAAGTAGAAAGTGGATGAATTAAATGAAGATAAGTACACACTAAACGATAGCTAGTTAATACAAATGAGCCGTAGTAAGTGTGGTGATGTTTGTGATGGCTGGTAAAACGTTTATGTTTTACTTCTGAACTAAACGGAAACGATTGTAATATATACATTGTATCTGTGTTTTAATACAAGAAGGCCAAAAAAAGCATTGGTCCTAATGTTCAATTGTACTTATAAATTAAAGTAATATTATGCTCATATTTGTTCATTTGTTTACCTAAACAAACATGCAAAATATATCCCCTATAGTTTAAACATCAATAAACATGCATTAATAAAGAATGAACTCATAATGTATTGATCCGTACTTGTTGAAGACAGATAAAAAAAATTAAACTTCCAGTTTTTTTAATAATCGGGCTATTTACAAGTTTTGCTGTTAGTAATATGGTAAAAAAATATATTTTCGATCCGTTATACATTGCAATGGTCTTATTAGAGATGTTTTAGCCAATGTAACAACAATACTGTATGAGAGCAATTCAAACATTTAAAAAAAAAATATGAAGTACAAACAACTTTTTTCACCAAATATGGATCAATACATTATGAGGTCATTCATTGTTAATGCAGAATTATTGATGTTTCAGCTATAGGAAATATATTTATCATGTTCGTTTCGGTAAAAAATAGAATAAAAAATGAACATAATACATCTTTAACTGCTCACTCTTGAGTGTGTTCACTGAGAATGACAGTAATTCACTAACGATGTCAAATAAATTTTAATCGTTCCTTTAATACTTTTTTTAACTTCACCGAAGAATCTTCTACAGAAATGTTTCGTATCAAATATGAAACTTTAGTCATTTATGTCTCCAGCAGTGACTCTTTAAATATTCATCAATGTCTGTCGGAACTCCATCAAGTATAGAGTATGGTATAATTTGGGAAACCAACCGACATTTCTACTTTATCTTTAGTTTCAATTCGATTTCTTTCCTTGTCGAAGCTATTACTGAGATCAATTGAATGTGTCAGTTAAAAGTATAAATAAATTAGAACAAATAAAATATTGGGTGATTAATACCCGTGTGAATCGTATTCTCTACAACCTAATTTCTTGAGAGGTATAACCAGTGATCGCTGATCAACCGCAATCATGCATAGTACTCACAGTCTTACTCATCTATGGGTCTCATATGAAAATGATAATCAAGCACGTTAACTCATGCTCGACCATGCTACTTTTACATTCGTCTAAAAAGGAACTTACATGCGTACTTGGAACAATATCAGTTCAGCATTTGAAGATCATCAAAAACGATTTTTGAATTTTCTTTATTTAGATAAGGCCATGTCATTTTATATAAACATTATTTCAGTGTCAGCGTGCGCCTCGGTTTTGAGCTCTTTGATCCAAAAGAAGTTCGTAAGTTTAAAAAAATCGCTAAGGGTAAGTAACCGCTGTATCGTATTTACGGACATTGTTTTGTCAATATTTTGTTTACTTGCATGTTTGAGAATAGTGAGAGAAAACTAGTCAGTTTTAATGATTTATAAAGTAACAAGTTTTTTTTATCGTATTTACCTCATTGAAACATGTGATATGACACCGTCACGATGTTTTCTCTGGCTTTGTGTTTTCTCGAAAAGACTTTTTTCGAATAGGTAGCTTGGTTTTGCTTGACGCTTTCAAAAATTGAAAAAAACAGTATGTCCTTACTAAACATCGCGCTTCTGTCATACAAAACATTTGTTTCATTATTTATACCATAATACTTATACTTACTACACTTTCTCACACAATTATGATTCATGGATACCACTATTTGTAAAATAGTGATCATTTATGTTTGTGTATAGTTTTCTTTTCATCGTTTACTTGTTTTATATATTTTTATTTCTCCTTGTATTTTGGGATGGTCGTGCCGGCGTGGGTGATATTTTCTGCTCGATATGTTTATTCATTTTTTAACAATATACGACAGACGACTAAAATCATAGTGTTTTGTGCGCTGATGTTTCCCTGAGATCGGTTCGCGGAGGTGTTGTCTTGTGAATGTGCACCACAATGTCCATAACAACTTAATATTTCCTCTACACCTAACTTCTTGTTAAAATATGAATCCATTCAGAGAGAATACTAGCTACAAAAATAATCAAATTGCACTTCGTTGTGTACATACTCATCATAGTTAAAACAGGTTTATATTGTTGACAGGAAAACACCATGGTGTTTCATTGATCTTCCAGGATTTGTAAACAATGGACACGTATGGCTCGGAATTCATACTATAAGGTCAATGGGAGTTGATTTGTTCGGCCTTCATTTACGAATTTGTACGAATGTTATTTACATATTGCAGGAATCAGACATGCTTAAATGATCATTACTGATATAATTTACAGGTGAACAGCTTCTGTATCTGTATTATACAAACAGTACAGTACGTCTAACTGCATTTTTCTGCCAATGGGAGAAAGCATTGCCCAGCCCTGGAAAAGCGTTGATAAAAGCACACAATGTATCAGTAATGTTTTAATACTGCAAATAAAAATCTAGTAATTTCATTGGTTAAAATCTCGCGTATGTTATTCCACATACACAACGCTGATACGGTATATGACTTCCGAACTAAATACCCGTCGTGCGCCTCATGACATTATTTCGCGGTCGGCTCAACATGACACCTTGATCGCTTGATGTTCCCCAAATTTATTATTCAAAACGGTTGATGTTTTATGACTGAGCCCATTTTAGTTTGATAACGTCAATGTGATTAGACGCTTAAACATTTTGTCTCACGTAAGCGCTTAACGATATTGTGTAATGAAGTACCATACAAATTATTTTCAGGCAAGATACATGCGGGAAAGATCAAAGAACTTTGATCTGCAGAAAGTATTTCCCGCTATATTTGAAAAGGAACACATTTTAATTATTGAAAATATGCATGGCTATAACACACAAACATTTTTTATGGAGCAAACAATAGACCTACTTAGGTCTAATTGTTTGATCTTGAATTACAACTACAAATAATAGATATGAAATCCAAAATCTGATCCAAAATTGGATTTGCTGTATTATAAATTCGTTATACAGGTCGCTGACACGGTTTATGCGGTTATAAGGCACACACAAACACGTTATAATTCCCCATATACCCTGTCAATAACCTGTACAACTAATAATATCATCGATCAATCAGATGTCAAAAAGGTATATGTGTGCCTTACCTCGTAAATATTTCAATGAAGTTTGAACATTTTTACGACTCATAGAAGCACAATCTTAAAATAAGTCGTTATAGAAATAACATGTTAACATTTATTGTTAACGTCGAACCTTTAAGTCGTCACGTATGTCAATATGGCATATGTATTTGGATACTGCCTCCGATCTAAACCATGAACATGATGAAATCACGTGTCCGAATATCAATATTTAAAACCTATTGTTATACCCGTATTCTATCATAAAGATGCTTTTCCACAATGTAAAATACATCTCAAATGCTTGGCAAAGTTTATCGGAGCTGTTTCGAGGCAGATAAAGAATGAACCGCAAAATAACATCATACTCATTTATTCATTCACGAATTCGGTGAATACAGGTATCATACAGGAACTATATTCCAGAGACAAAAACGTTCCAGAAAGCAGTAAGAGTGTGGAATGTTCTAATTTCACTTGAACTTCTACATCCAATATTTTATTGATGTAGCATTTTGAAGTTGTACAGAAATAACTCACTAATGATATTGCTTCGTAAATATCCGACAGTCAAGTAAAGGTAGCAAGTTGGACAGACATATGTACATATTGTACATATTTATTCATCTTGGGTTTTTTATCCTCAAATAACTGAACTCAACTTCCATGCATTAACGTCTTGGATGATTGTTGATGAATGGATTCCATGTCACACACCTGATAACCCACAGACCCAATAAGAAATAATGTAGCGTTGAACTATGTCGCTATGAACGAGGCATTTCGAGACATAATATATACTTCCCGAAATATAGAGACCATGTTACCGACTAGCAAGCACTTGGGATAAATATATTTAAGTTGTTAAACGAAATAAAGTAGTTGAATGGTAATAATGCATTAAACTATTTAGAATACTTAATGATACCTGGAAATTCAAGGAGCAATCACGTTGTTCCAGGGAACGCCGCATGCAAAAGACAAATGCCTCCCCCCAAATACCTCCATGAGAACAGCAGCCTACAAATCATCAGGCACTGACGAGGTGCAAGGTAAACACATATTTTTAAGCCGTGATTTAGTGCTATATCATTCACTGATCCGCTGTTTTCTGTTTACCAAAGCTTCAGCTGCTCAATACCAAACAGTCATAAAAAGCATATACCTTATTACATATTTATACTGTTGACGACTTTTGAGAGACTTCGCTATTTCATTTTATCTAAGGTGTTGGCACCCACCAACAGAGTGATAGACACAATTGATCGTATGCTACTGAATGGAGGCCAATACTAGCAGTTGACATGAACCAGACTCAATAAATATCTTATTAGAAGTTTGTCATAAAGTAACCATTAACAAACAGTGTAATCTGTAATCTGTAATATTAAATAATACAATATGTTCATACACTATTTGAATTTTCAAAATGAGTAAAAGTTTATTTATGTATAATGTTTCTGTCTGCAGTTTTAGACATTTTGAGCATGTAATATCATAATAGAAGGGGCGCGATATGTACTTATAAATATTCTAAATAAATAATTTGTTATTATGTTACATACGTTTTATAGTACGTCGATGTTTCCCCTGAATGAGGGATATACATTATTTGTATTATAAACTTATTATGCAACAAAACTATTCGGGATTCTTAGTGAGGAATATAACTGGCTTTATGGGATCTTCGCGTATCAACACTCGCAACAGACGAATAGCCAGAGTATGTTTAATTGCTTGTGATGATAGGTTACTGCCTAGTAAGTCAATGTATGTGTATATGTTAGAAATCAATGACCATGTAGCGGTT
Source organism: Mactromeris polynyma (assembly GCA_032209605.1). Lineage (NCBI taxonomy): Eukaryota > Metazoa > Mollusca > Bivalvia > Venerida > Mactridae > Mactromeris > Mactromeris polynyma. The sequence goes on from JASFXZ010000002.1 coordinate 46,585,197, forward strand.
ACGTGCGATGTTAGCTAGCTGTTAAATCGATTAAGATGTTCAGCCCCCTTATCCCTATTTGCAGTTCTTTTACTTGATATAATATTCATGTTCTCCCCCCTGACCCCCCTGTTTGCAACCAAAATTTCCGTAATTGTTTTTTATGGTCTGCTAGACCATTCCGCGCAACCTTATTCCCATACATGTTTACCCTTGCAACTCCTCGGTGCCTAGTGATTTGTAGACTGTTTTTTTTCGGGATCTTTGAGGGGAGCCATTGTCCTGTACATGTGTACATGTTTACCCTTGCATCCATATTCCCATAAATGTTTACCATTGCATCCATATTCCCATACATGTTTACCCTTGCATCCATATTCCCATACATGTTTACCATTGCATCCATATTCCCATACATGTTTACCCTTGCATCCATATTCCCATACATGTTTACCCTTGCATCCATATTCCCATACGTGTTTACCCTTGCATCCATATTCCCATACATGTTTACCCTTGCATCCATATTCCCATACATGTTTACCCTTGCATCCATATTCCCATACGTGTTTACCCTTGCATCCATATTCCCATACATGTTTACCCTTGCATCCATATTCCCATACATGTTTACCCTTGCATCCATATTCCCATACATGTTTACCATTGCATCCATATTCCCATACATGTTTACCCTTGCATCCATATTCCCATACATGTTTACCCTTGCATCCATATTCCCATACATGTTTACCATTGCATCCATATTCCCATACATGTTTACCATTGCAACACCGCATTGCGTAATGTTTTGTATACTGTTGTTTTCTTGGGGATCTGTGAGGGGAGCCATTGTCCTGTACATATGTACATGTTTACCCTTGTACCCATAGTCCAATACATGTTTACCATTGCTATTCCTCAGTGCCTAATGTTTAGCAGACTGTTGTTTTTTTGGGGTCTGTTAGGGGAGGCATTGTCCAGTGCATGTTGCCTTTCCTGTAACAATTTAATCTCTCTTTTATTAATTTCACATTGTGTTGGTTTTGGCCCAGTGCAGTAGGAAATATATTTTATGGTTTTGTTCACGGTTTTATAGCCTGGTTTACTATCAGGAAAGGAACTGTTTGCGTTTCATTAATGTGGTCAACTTTATATTGGTGTTCCTTAACGCCGCCAGCGTATTCCAGAATTTCGTATGTCTTTGTACAGCCTTAGTAATGAATCGCATTTAGCGCAGCACAATACGGCTTCGTAAAGGCATGATGTGGTCACCAGGACGAGTTGTGAGATCAACAAACAGCAACTTCAATAAAGGTACAATCAAAGTTGATTCATAGATACTGAGTTATTTCATACACCATGCAAATAAAATGATCTACTTTTGCTGCTCCAGAATAAATTTCGGAAGGACAAGTATCGTTAGAGTGATTCTTATTGTACATATTAACTACTCTATGAGTGTGGCTTACATGTAAGCTATGTGAATATCAAACAGTAGCAGCAGTTAATATCATTATTTGTTAACATATTATACATTTCGGATGAGCACTGTGTTTTCTTTCTATGCATGTACTAGTATGCATAATATCACATAATATTTCCATTGTTTCCATGTATAACATTAAATTGCAACGATAATTTTTTCAAAAAGCCCTAAAATACAATTTGATAGTACGGAACTTGTAACATATTATGTTTACGATATATATGCGCATGACAACTATCAAACACGCGTTGAATGCCATTTAATTGCTTATTCTTTAAGCTCTTGTTGAAATAATTGACTTCGAAAGCCAGATGCGAATGTTCAACTTATGATTTTTTTCTTATCTAGTTTACATAATTCAGAATCCAATTATATCCCGAATAAATTGAACAACTGTGTTGTTTACTGCTAAACCACTTTTAATGCAACGTCATTTACGCGCATTTAATAAGTCTGTTAAATATAATTCAATAATAATGAGCAACATAGACCGAACCGAATCGAAATGTTTGGTATTTGATTACACACATACAAAAAACACGAGATGTTCATGGTTAATGTGTTTATTACAAGTGGCACGTGTTTTGTTAAACCAAAGTTTTTAATTATCCATTTTTATTCATTAATATTATCATGTCATTATTTATTTAAAATATTTAACAATACAGCATTGTTATCATTTCGCCATTAACCGCAATTTTAATATTTTGTGACTTGTTACATAAACATCATGTAGAAAACTCCTGTAGATGTATGATAACGCATGCTCATGCAAGAACGCACGCACGCTCAAACATAACCCTCATTCATGACTCCTTGCATTAATTTAGTCGACGAAGATCGAGAAGGGCAAACACTTCTCAAGCTTGTATATGCTATGAACAACATCCGAAAAGTGAGAACAATAAATATATTTTAAATGATGATTATATTAACACTCAACCAGTTACACATATGACGCTAACCAATTGCTTATTGATAAGCCTCCCTCAATGGAGTCGTTTTTCAAGGTAAATAATGATTTAAATATTACTGTCGCCGCAAATTTATATCATAAATGACAATTCGATCGACCTTACACGGTTTCCGTCTGATTTGTATCGGCTCATTCTCTTTATACATTTGTTGCTATCATACAATAGACGTATCTAATGTTGTTATCATACAATAGACGTATCTAATGTTGTTATCATACAATAGACGTATCTAATGTTGTTATCATACAAAAGACGTATCTAATGTTGTAAACGAAACAAACATGCCAGGATAAATTATGTCTTGTCGTTTTAATTTAATTTTAAGTAACAGCACACACGTTAGATAGTACAAGTTACAGTCTAAGTAGTTTAAAAAACTAACATCGTTGACAGCATCTGTGTGGTTGGGTATAGGACTGATTCCATTCCGCTTGTTCATACTCAAATTATCAATGAACATAAAGATCAATTAAGTATAGGATATTTGTTCCACGTTGAACGATTTAAGGTTGAAAGCGCGGTTTATAATTAACTTTATCATAATATGCAATTAAATGGAAACTAGTCTATACAGACCTTTATCGAAGTTATGAATTCGAAAGTTATGACGAGCACCATTCATTTATGTAACACTGGCATCTGTTAAAGTGTCAGATATGATCAACAATTTCCTTTCCATCGATGTCTTCAAAGGAAAGAAAATATTTCCACGAAAGGATCATGTATTGGAACAAACCAAGCAACAAAACCGATAAAAAAAACTTAGCGGTAAAACATTCTCGGCGAGAAACTTAACAATATTAGATGTGTTTAATGTTGTCTAATGTTTCTCGTCTTGACAGTGTAATGTTTTATCTCTCCCAAGTTTGTTTGTTCAAGTGTAGAAATAGATCTAAACTATGTCAGGAATCACTTTAAATGACATAATTTATTCACCTGTTTGCTCTTAGATAGGTTCTTTGAATATTTCTAGAGGAATCGACTGTACCTCGCCGACTGTATCGCATAACTGAAAGATCCAATAAAGGTATGTTTTGTATTTTCAAACAACAAACTATCACATATAATTGTATAAGAAACAATTTCATTGGTTGATCAGTAATAAACGCTTCGTCTATGAATAAAACGTATGATAGACATCATAAGCAGTTTACAAATTTACATTCGTGACTCTATGTGGGCGAAAATAGTATATAAAATTTAAATATTTATAAGAGCACACTCATTAATGACGTTAAACGCAACTACAGCAGCAGCAACCAATCGTATTAAAAACTGCCGCACCTGATCAGATGTCATTTAAGTTTTCAAGGAAGACTTGGAATAAAATTCGGAAAATTAGATTAATCTAACTGGTCGACAAGATAAGAGATTCCTGATTTATCCTGCGATGTTGAATCTTCTGAAATTCGGTGCGACAGCATTAATGCGTGAATACCAATGTTTTAGAGTAAAGGGAAATATGACAGTACTGGATATTGCAAATGTTTACACAAATGTTTCTACGGCCCTCATTGCGCTCACATTTAGCTTAAAATTATTGGAAAACGTTCGATACAAAGTAGCTTAGAACTGAAATATTCATTATCGCCACACCACTTGACACGCCTTCATGTTCTATATCAGAAACTATTAAAATATTTATCAATACACAGAATGAAACTGAAATACCTTACATGTTCATATTTCAACCCTTTACTTCTTTACACGTTATGGCGCTTCTAAAATATTTGGTATTAAAATATACACTTTGCTGGTTGCAATTTTTTTCACAACAATATTCATATCATGATTTTCAACCGATGGCGAGACTTGATTTATTACATGGTAACGTTCATTGATAAAATAAAAAAAAAATCGATATACATTCATATTTTGTAAAATGTACAAGTATTGGTAGTAAATTTTAAGAATATATACCACTCTCAACCAGATCTTAACCACTAGTTGAGTTATTGCCACTGACAGTTCCAAGACGATATTCCTATGCTCATGCCGTATTCATGTTTGTGTCCTTTCTGCCTTCAATCTTTTATATTTTCATAACGCCTTCTGCATTTGGGGCTATGTGCATTGTATGTGACATATCCAGCTCGAAATTTATGTTTTGATATCTCTCCAATTTAACAAGAAATAAGATTGTGAAGAAAGAAAATAAATCTCAGTAAATTCTCAAATTTCAATCTATACTTTATACCAAATGATTATACAGAAACATTGTTTGTCAATGATAGAATGTAGATACTACCCGTATATCTAGATATAATCAGTATGACATTTATCGTCATCGCCAAGCAAACTGAAATTAAACAAATTAAGTTTCTGCATCGTAGGTTGCTATTTTAGTCTTAAAATAACGCCCTTATTATCAAATTGTTTAACACTTATATGTAATTATAGAGTATTAAAAGAAAAGGCTTTTGAAATTAAGTCATTAGGACTCGGGAATATATGTCTTTCTTTTTCAAAGATAATTTACAACCGTTCAAAAAATTATGCTGTGCTATAATTCTATAATCAAACATAATATTATAATGAATGTTATTATGTATCATTTTGTTGATAAAATCAGTATCAGTCGGTTGTCATCTAATGATGTAAGTATACTATTATTCTCTGTGTTACATTGAATGTTCGGGATTTTTGGCATGCCGTCAAACTGGAATAAGCTGCTAGTACTGAGAGTGTCAAGACTAGTTCAAGTCCGTTGGTTACTGTTCAAGTGTATTTCTTCATGTTTCAGAGTTCTGTGCTGTTCACAGTTTTCAGTTGCACTTCACTCAAGAAGAGTCAGTCTGGAAAAGCACCCATTTATAACTGTAATCTCCCCAGCAAGTATATTACAATCATGTTCTGTCAGCTGCACAACTGTTGTGAGAGCAACTATGTTTAACTTCTGTTGACTTATCTGTATGTGCTGTGACCTTATTATCACAGCTCATAACCCGGCTTAATTATGCAACATTTATTATTATTATATGATAGTTCCAAGGATGTAGGCCTTAACACTCTTGTTGCTCCCGTCGTGTAAACATGTGTCACGTTTTGAGTTTGTTGATGTTGCCGTGGATTTTGGTATTTCCTTGTTTTTAATTCGGCATTGTTTTCTGTTTTCTGTCCGGGGGCGACACAATGACGATTTTGGGTCACCAGAGTAACAAATTCTTCACTTAGCATGTGGTGCCCCTGTCAGAACAACGAATGTCTCATTTGTCGTATTGGCGCGCTTTCTTTGTCATTCTGGCATGCGTGTGTGTTGGCACCCTTTAAAATACCAGAATAAAATTGCAGAAATCAGCTACTGAATATAAGTTTACCATATACATGCCGGTGTGTCCTACAAGCATAAATACGGTTTTGTAAGCAGAAATCACATCATTACCTTACAAACTCAGTAATAATGAGCATCAGACCGTAAATCAACTCTAGAACTGCCGGAAAACAACGGAAACAACTGTCCTCAGTGATTATTGTTCGATGTTCATGAGATTTGAATTAGGGTCAGACGAATTGATTATTTGATGCTAATGAAACCTATTCAGTGGAAGATGAATTGGGAGTCTTTTCCAATTTTTATATTGCTTTTTGTGAAGAGCATCCAAAGCTAAACCCGTTTAAAATATACAGAGTACTCGCGTGCAAAAGTGTCCGTATCCAATTACTTGTCAAATAAGTAACATAATTGAGGTACTGAGGAGGTGGTGCAGTGTATTTCCGTACAGTATTTGTTTTGTAATTATACTATCATAGTCAGAAGAAGTTGAATAGTTGGAAAGTCGGCCGTATAATTTTGTTAAGAAATTTTTTTTATATTGAATGGCCGCGCAGTTGAATTCCAACTTCTGGTTTGTTTGTCTATCCTAGAGGTCAACATGAGGTCCAGTATTGTGAATGTAGCTCACCTTGTGCTATTCCTTGCGTTTAGACAAACGTTATTGTTAGAAAGACTAAGTCTCATTGACACTGCCATCTAGAACACCGTTTCCACTTATGTATGTTCTCATGTGTAAGAACTTTATTTCTGATGTGTTGTAAACACCTTCTGAACTGCGGTGATATTCATAATTTAGATAAAGTAATACATCCAGATATTCATTGTCATTCCTATTGTCGTTCTGATGTATGGCCTCTGTTTTTTCCACAAGGTGAAGCCTTATAAAATACTTCTATTATATGACGCTGACAATTTGATGTACGATCGGCATTTAATCGGATTCATTCTTGCTTTAGAAAGATACAGGTACCATCAAGAAAACAGTCCAAATTACCATTAAATATTCTAAAGTGAAAATCAGTTGGTGGCAGTCGTATGAAGAACAGTTGGGCTTCATCAAATCAATGACGTACCGATTTGTACCAACAGTCTTCAAAATGACTTGCTTAGTCTAATCAAGTAATTGTATATACGCAATACTAAGAAACGTACAATACAATTTCTAAAATGAAAAACCACGTGTTCAGTTCTGGTCATGCAATTAAGTCAGCGCAATGCTTAATGACATGGGACTCACGTTGCATCTAACCTATTGCAAATGGAGAAAGAAATTAAAGTGGTATAGATGTACAAACGTGTCTATAATACAAATTTCCCTTGGTATTTGGTAACATTTAATTACACTAAACTTTCGAACACAGAAAAAACACAAAAGAGAACAGCGACATGTATTGGCTTCATAGCCAAACATTGCACATTTTTGAATTCATTTTACTCCTCTCCAGGTTGCTTGGTCCAAGTTGAAATAACATTATAGTCAGAAATAATCTGTCTCAATGCACACTCTCAGAAAAGCTTTTTATACGCGTTCAAATACTAAGGACATCTTAAGTGTATTTTGCTATTCTCATCTGTGGATTCATGCAGTCCCGATAAAAATGTTTATTTTTTATTTTATCATGATCCAGCTTGTGAAACGCGTTTAGCGGGTCACATAATATCTGACATTCGAATACAGAGCAGACTTTAACTCCATGTATAGGTCGATTCCATAGATTTTTATAATTTTCTTTTTTTATAAGTAATCCATAGTTTGATGTAACATTAAGTTTTATAAATCAATTATTTGTTCAGTTCAACAACTAATTAATAAGCCGACTTTTCTGATCGAACAAATATTGAAGCCGTTGTGAAATACAAAATATTCCAAGCAATAATAAACTAATACTGCGCTGACATTTAATCACGTGGTGTAATCAGCTAAACATTTGAAACAGAAAAATCGTTCATGTGAATTAATTTGGAATTGAATTCAGGGGCAATATTACAGAAACATCTCAAGTACAATTTATTCCTTATCCTTTAAAATTACATTTTAATTAATTGGTTTATTTAACATACAGGCTATTATATGGTAAAATCAATAGTGCTAAATGAATAGTATTAATATGTTGTTGCCATTACAAAGGCTACCAATTTTAATGTGGTTTTGGAATTACATCCATTGGAAGATTTGAACTTAAGTGAAAATATTTAAGTTTCACTTAAGATGCTTCTGTAATACGGGCCCAGATCACGTACGACTTGGCTCAATGGAGTATGCATAGTTTGTTATTTATGTTCTGCCATCATAACTAAGACGCAGTTCAGTTAACCATTTTAACTTTATTCTAATTAATGTTACATTCGTGATGCGAGGTAAAAAGCTGAAATGCACAAAAACAATGATGTGACAATTTTGTAATTACAATATACATATTTCCTCTCTTCAACAACCTCACAACACACCCGGCACGAATGCGGCACGAAAAGAAACATTGAGCATAAACCGCCCACATTCCCCTAGCATGGAAATGCAAACATCAAAAATGACTAGTATAGTTTGAGATATATAAAATTGAAATTTCTTACACCGTAAAGGGACAAGGACAGTAAAACTAATTATGTTTGCAGATGGCGGATAAAACTCTGCTTCACGTCAGTACAACAAAAAGATTCCACAAAATCATAAGACCGAAACGAATCATAAGACCTAAAAGAGACAACCGCGCTTAGACGGTTCCAGTACACTTTACATGGAAGTAATGTCGATGTCATATTTGTAGCAACACCTTTTTAGGGAGCAACGTTAACCACATAACATAAACTGCTTATTTTTACTTAATAAGAACTTCAATATTAGTTTACACTGTCCCGCCATATAAGGCTAGAAATGTTTTGGTGTCAAAATTTAAACATATCGAAAACATGAACCTATTGCAATAAGTGTTTTCTTTCACTAGTGAAGCTAGTAAAGTCTAAAGTCATTGAAAGTACTCACATGCATCATACTTATCCAGTAATACAAATAATATATATATACATACATACAAAATGGGTTGGCACAAGTCTTTTACAACATATCAGGGACAACCCGATGCTAGTTCTGCTTCTCTTGCAACTAAAACAGAACCGACTGGATACTCGACTATACCATGTTTAGTCAGATTGTGTATCATTGAACATATGTCCGCAGTCATGTAATGTATCTTACTACTTCAACCGTTGCTATATTGGTCTGCTATGTAATGGATCAATAAAACACAATTTATTATCTTAATGCAACTGGAGTCCAGATGATTTTCGACTGACTTTTATAATGACCATAGGCATAAACTAGCTCATGTTATATCTCTTATAACTTGATGATATATAACTCTAATTAAGTGACCTTCGATTCTAACACCATTTTACAGCGTAGATGATACTAACACCAGTGTCAGATACAATCAACATTAGAAACCACTGGCTAAGCAGATTCATTATCATGTAGGGCAGATGTGATAATTATATAGATAATTTCTTTACTACCAGGGTAATAAAACGTCGTTGTAAAATGCAAATTATGGCACAGCAATAAAATCATAAGTATGTAACAGTAAAAGAAATTGGACCCACACTTTTTGTTTATAATTGTGTGAATGTTCGACCATTTACAGACTGCCTCGTGGCATTATCTAACTGTAAGTACTAGACCACATTAAAGCAGTCGCATCAAAGCTTGGATACATCAAAATATTTAGAGCATGTATATATAAATACATGTGCGTGTTTCCTTAATTCCTCCATATACTACGATAATAACTGCTTTTATAACAATAGGAAGAATGTACACCGCTTCGTCTAGTAATCAAGATACAAGCAATGTCTCATTGAACCAAACAAACAAACAAGGACTCTTAGATGTTCGCCAAAATGAGAATTTTTCAGTTGATTATTCCCTGTGAGGCTTGTTAACACAACACTTCTCTATTGTAAAGCCTGATTAGTCTCCGATTTGATGGGCAAACACAAACAGAACAATACGAATTTCACTAACAAACGTTGTTGATTCCCCTATGTGTACTTTAAGTTTACACCCGCTTAAAATTTGAAACCTATCATTTGACAAAATCATTAAATGATTACTGTAATATCAATTTGCTTCCGACATAACAAGACACTGAATTATTGTTTTGTTTTTACTAGCATCATTAGGTAACATATTTGTTGCAAGTCAAACTTACTGGTTTACACACGAACAATTTCCATGGTGATAAATATCAGCGTTTATCTAAAATGATAATATGCTTCTGATTAATTTAAACGACATATAATAAGGCATTCGTCTGACATATTTGTTCGTTGCTTCATGATCAAAAATTAAATACAAAGTGTAGCTAAAAATACACTACAATAACCACGTTCAATGTATACATTTAATTCCTGAAACTGTACGAGTAAGTGTTCTATAAGAACATATGATGATACGCAGTTCTTATAATGATGTCTGGATAATCAACATAAAAGATGTGTAAACAACCGTACACATTTATTATTTTACCAATCAAATATTTGAATAAGCACCATTAACAAATGTAAACATTTCATGCTGTTTCCAAATGTATGTACAAAGCATGGTGTGGTAAAGGTGTGTTATAGGTGTGTTATAGGTGTGTTATAGGTGTGGTATATGTGTGGTATAGGTGTGTTATAGGTGTGTTATAGGTGTGTGATAGGTGTGGTATAGGTGTGTGATAGGTGTGTGATAGGTGTGTTATAGGTGTGGTATATGTGTGTTATAGGTGTGTTATAGGTGTGTTATAGGTGTGTTATAGGTGTGTTATAGGTGTGTGATAGGTGTGTGATAGGTGTGTGATAGGTGTGTAATAGGTGTGTTATAGGTGTGTGATAGGTGTGTGATAGGTGTGTGATAGGTGTGTTATAGGTGTGTTATAGGTGTGTTATAGGTGTGTTATAGGTGTGTGATAGGTGTGTGATAGGTGTGGTATATGTGTGTTATAGGTGTGTTATAGGTGTGTTATAGGTGTGTGATAGGTGTGGTATAGGTGTGTTATAGGTGTGTTATAGGTGTGTTATATGTGTGTTATAGGTGTGTGATAGGTGTGGTATAGCTGAAGCTGTATGTACAACGCATGGTATAGGTGTGCTATAGATGAAGCTGTATGTAAAACGCATGGTATAGGTGTGCTATAGCTGCGGTATACGTGTGCTATAGGTGTGGCATAGGTGTGCTATAGCTATGGTATATGTGTGGTATATATGTGCTATATCTGTGGTATAGGTATGCAATATATGTGGTATATGTGTGGTATAGGTGTGATATAGCTGTGGTATAGGTTTGCAATATATGTGGTATAGGTGTGGTATAGCTGTGGTATAGGTGTGCTATAGCTGTGGTATAGGTGTGCTATAGCTGTGGTATAGGTGTGATATAGGTGTGCTGTAGTAGTGGTATAGGTGTGCTATAGCTGAAGCTAAGTTTCCTGATTCAGTTGTAAGTAATTAATATCTGATGATATTATACTAGATATACCAGAACGTCGCGTTAATTAGGTGTTGATATTAATTGTTTTATGAATTGTCAATCAAAATTATGTCCTTGAATTATTAAATAAGAGCAACCTGATACATTGTAAAATGATTGATAGTTCACAGAGCAGTTATACAATTAATGATGGGTTGTTGAAGTAACAACATACACAAGAGTGTAATACTTCCATTAGCGGCACAGTAATACAGGTTACGTATGCACAAGCAAAGATGCGTTCACAAGTAAAATTCACTGGTACACAACAGATACAACAATACTTTTAAACAAATCTAATACGGTATTTTTGTAATCAGTAAACAATGTCACTCAAAATCCGCGAAGAGCCATGTGGTTGTCAGACTAGGCAATAGCAGAAATTTACCACATGAACGTACATGTATTTAGACACGGATCATTATCTGCTACTATAAAGCTTATACATACTGATTAAAGGAAATTATATTGTAATTGTAAACACATAATTGACGATCCAGAAATTATATCATTAGCTTGTTGTTTACAGTAATATTTGTTAAGCGAGTGCAGCCCATACACCTGGTTATTTTATAGTCCATAATTCAATCATAGCGGACTTTTACCAGCATTTTCCAGAAAGAAAGCATCCTGCTTCATACATATCTTGCATGATTTATCAACCATCAATTTTTCATCTTTGAATAAAAAATGATTTACTATACTATCACATCGACATGTAGCAAACTTCCATGCATTTAATTCTAGCATCACAAAGTATAATAAACATATACCTTACCTTGCCAGTATTAGGCCAATTAACAATAATAAAATCCGATAAATCCGTACACTTTTGAAACTGTATTTTTCATCTAATTCACTCAACGTATAACTTTCTCCACTGCAGTTTATCTGTATGTATCACCTTAGCATCCAGTCAAGCCAAGTCAAGATAAGCTTCTGCGATAGATACGTGAAATGTTTACGTCGTATTTTAGGAAAAACTCAGCAATAAACCACATGGTTGTTTAACCTTATTATTCCAGAAATTAGCTCTTCAAACTGCTAGTCTACAGTCAATCGTCACATCTGAAAATGTCTTCAAACCTAATTTGCTCCATATACTTCTTGTTATACCAGTATCCTATACAACCGATATATGATATAATTCGCTAATGTTATCTAACATCCTCTGTATTCGCAGTCAGGTCGATCCGTCAACAGCTTGGTTTGTTACATTCGTCTAATACACATAATACGTTAATCGCTGAAAATATCAGGTTATGGAATAAAGTAGAAATGTTTCATGTTTCGGAACCAAACACTTTCAATGTCATCTTAACACATACACATGGACATTTTGTAAGCTTTTTAATTTCCCAATAGTCCACATCGTACACAATGAAATACAAAAAAAGTATTTAAAGCGAACTTGAATATTTCCTAAAAATATGTCTGTTTAATATGATTGAGTAATTAAATGACACTAACGTACCCAATTACAAATTACATATAAATCAAAACACTAAACATTGATGAAATGCTTTGCATCGCTTAGAATAAAAATATATTTCAACATAAAACCGTACGACTAAGAAATCTCGGTGTGAATCGTCTCTAAAGGATACAATAATACGCGTTATAGGCGACATTTATGCTTGTCACATCAATGTAGTGACAGCAGAGGGTTCCTCACATTGATTTTTGCAAATATGAAAACATTCATGGCATGGCAAGTGTTGGTGACAATATTTATATTTAGTATCGAGAAATGGCAGCAGAACAGTAGGAACGAAACAAGAAAGTGAGTGAGACACATAATTTAAAGAGGTTATTTACAGTAGAGAGTGTTGCCGGTTTATCCGTTGGAAGGACATACATGATGTAATCTATTTACAGAATGAAGTGACAACTCTACTGTTTTTATTGCCGTTAATGTTGTTATTAAACACATTTCAAATAAACCTTTCTGAGCAAAATGTTACCGGAGGAAACGCCGAACGGTCGATTGTGACTTTTCCATAAAATAGTGTTTACGTCAATGTTTTTTCTGTTCAACCCAGCAAAATCACTGCAATATTCAATCATGCTTAACAATACTGTCCCATTAAAGGGTCTCAATGAATATTGTAAGTCCTATTTTTACAATTAAGCATTATTTTTTTAGCATAATTTGATGTTAAGTAATGTAGTTTAACAGTATTAGTTAAGAAGCGTTACTACCTTTAATACGATGAAATAAATCTGTGTGTCTTGCGAATGTAGCGTTCCCTTGAACAATTTAATCTCTCTTGTATTATGTACTTGTCTCTATCAAATTGAATCATAACTGTCAATAACTTGGCTGTATAATGTCCGTAGACATTTTCAGTTTTATTATAAGCAGAAAATTTTATGTCTTTCAACGACAAATTCTCATACTCAGATCTGATCGTGATGGAATTGCCCGGTCTTTGTCTAAAAGTAACTTTTATCACGTAGCCAATTTCCAATAATACCTGATACATAACACATGCGCTGAACTCGGCTATTTGACATAAATATGATTATTTAACCATATAACTTTCAACATGGAAATAATAAAATGAGGAGCAGGTAAGACTGTTATGAAATAATAACAATGACACATGTGTCTTATTGCAGACGACACATCGAGATACGATCTATATTTTAGTGGTGACCTGAACATTGTATTTGGTCGAATGTATTAAGCAAGTAATTTGTTAAAGAGATATTATGGAACGCAACACACATAAGACAGTACCTCCCTATACAAACCCCAGGGCCACATCAGTCTACAAAACATTAATACTGAGGAGGGGCAAGAGTAAACATTTACACAAAACTAATACAACAACGACGATAACCGTACAGTAGACAAAAAAGGTTCACCACGCTGCAAACGAAGAATGTGTTTCCATCTCATTTTGTAACACCGAATTAGTCTTCAAAATGACGTAACCCAAAAAGGTGTTGACAAACTTTGATTATTTCAATATGGAGTGCATGTGTACGGATGCATAACAAAAAAAAATAATATCAAGATAACCAAGTAACTTTATAAAACTTATAAGTAATCCAACCCGACACACAGCTCACAGTGTATTAAAAACGGTTTTAACAGGATGAAGCAAAATATTGATCAATCCATGCACATTAATGATTTTTATAGAACTGAACTCCTTCAGCAACTGTTATGGAATTAGAACTCTGTTCTCACCTGTTGAAATCTCTCATTGCGAAGTGATGTATTCATCTGAAGCGTGATTATGTGAATATATGTTATCTTTACTTTAATATGGTGTAATTGTGAAAACCAACTCCCTTCCGCTTACTAATTACATTTGCAGGTGATATTTCATAATAGCGTCGAAACGCTTTCAGCTGCTAGTGACACCGAATAATTCATCTACAAGATGCAACTTTAGTTCGATTTAACTATTATACCTTTTTAACAATTAAGTGTTTTGTATATTATACAGATTCCATGAATAAATTGTATAGCAGCAATTCTACAATTGTGTCACTTCAAGTATTTTAACGTGATCATATACTACCCAAATGTGAACCGTTATTAACGATGCCTCCGAAAAAAACCCGACACAGCATGTAAATGTTATTGTACATGTACATGATTATAATGTAACACGCAATGTGTTATTTTTGCTTTCACATTAATGTTTCACATGCAAGATGTTTTTTAAATATATTCTGCAGATCTGAAACTCATTAACGACAAAACTTCCGCATGAATGTTTCACATGCAAGTTGTTTTTTAAATTAATTTCTGCAGATCTTAAACTCATTAACGACAAAACTAACAAGACGTTGCTAGACAACATTCTAACACAAAACTTAAAAAAGAAAGGAGTTATGTCATAACTTAATTAGGGAAGAGATATTTTGAAAGGATTCATTTTCCTGTGTAATTCTTTATATATTTTTTATCGTAATAACAATGTTGACGTATAATAATGTGTATTTAGTGGAAATAAATGAGTGCGATACAAAGAGAAACAAGTTATAGAGACAAATTGGATAGAGAACACAATACAGGGCTGCACAATAATACATACACGAGTGTGTAGATACTTAGCAATATAATGTTAATAAGTGAAGCAATAAAAAATATTACTTTCTAATTATTAATGGCATTAAGTATTCTTAGGAATCATCTTTTAACAGTCCTTGATTTTGGCTGCATTAACGACACTTTATTAATTGCTATTAATGTGTCCTTTATCTGGATAATGACTCGATCATACTCGAAATAATGTCTCAAAATTAGCATGTAATAAAAATATGTGTACATAATGCACAAACAAATTATTACTTATCTTCAATAACAAAACATATGTTGATATAAAGAATTACCACATGATTCACGCAGACTACAGGGTACATAAAAAAGAGAGAATAATGCCTCAGTCACATTTGCTCTACGGCTAGGATACGGCAGCCGTAGACCCCCGAAATCGAGAGATACCTGCGGCGGCCGCAGAAGATCTGCGGTGGCCTCAGGGTCACCCTCTGGCGTATCCCGATCTTTTACAGGCCGTAGTGGTTAGAACTTAGAGTTATAACTTTTTTCATTTCTACGTTCGCCGTACGAAACCCCTCCTTAAAACTCCAGCGGTAGCGTCAGTCTGGCCGCACGAACGCCGTATGATCCCCTGCTTCCGCATTGCGTCTGCCTTGGTATTTGTCAAAAACCTACGGCCGCCGCAGGGACGTCCTAAGGCGACCGTGTGTCAGCACTTCAAAGGCCGTACGGCAGCCGCAGGTTTTCTGTCTCAAGAAATTCAAAATACGCCGTGCGGCTACCCTATCATTTGTGACTGCTACAGTATGTGACCGTGGGAATGCTGCGGCGGCCCTATAATTGCTATTCGCCGTAGATATTTTAGACCCTACGGCCGCCTCGGAAAATGTGACTGAGGCATACGTTACTACAGGGAAATACACATACATAAGACAATGACTCGCCACACAGACATCTGGGAAATTAATGATGTCTGATACATAACAAACGTTTTGAACTCGGTCATTTGGCAGAAATGTAATTATTCATTGTCATCCTAATTGCGGCGTTTCATCTGATGAGTTGAACGGTTTCCTCCGATCATAATGCCATATGAAATACCTTCATCTGGTTCAACATGAATCGTATAAACAATGGTGACTTATTGTTAATGACATGTCCAGATACTAACAAATATCTCACAGTGTAATACAACGTAGTTAACGTAACTGAGCTTAACTTGTACTATTCGTGCATTTCCTAGAAACAGAAATGCAACATATAATTTTATAGAAACCATTGAACTGAAACAACATTTGTAGTGGGGTTAGAACTCTGTACTGCGTGAATAAAACTCTCATTACGAAGTGATTTATGCTCTTGAAACGTGGTTAGGTTACAGTAGTAGAATGTTATTTATGCCTTACAATGATGTAATTGTGAAGAAAACCCCCACTCAGTGTACCAATTAAACTATCATTTGATAGATCGGTTATGTATATTATCATGGATAGTGTATAAACGCTCTCAAAGATACCTCGCATGCATGTTGAAACATGGTTTATTACTCCAATGCAGTTTTGTTTCGGTCGCCGTTGTTAAGACTATGAAGAACCTTATAGCACATTATTGTATTATCGCATTGAAACTCATTCTGCTACTTAGAGACATGTATCCAAATCATGCAAAACCTAACGTCAGATTTTTCGAATAATTTGTACCACTTTCCCAGAATATTTTAATTTTATGCCCTGGTCACAACAGGCCGTACACCTGTCTCCGGCGGGTCTACGAAGGATTTCGAAGAAAATCCGTGCGTTGGACGCATGGATCGGCACGTTTTTTAAGCCCGCAGGAGTACACAGGCCGCCGCATGAGGCTGTTGGACATGTCCAACAGTTTCTGCGGTTGGCTACGTTTTTTCGTGAACGCACGTGACACGTGCAGTCATCGCAAGGAGGAGCACGGCGCTGCACGTCCATCTTGCGGTGACTGCAAGGTTTGTTACTGGCACCAGATGCATATTTATTATGCGATGGCTGCAAGATCGCCGCACAACCAACGTACTTGCACAGTTCAAACGAGGCAAGGTGACCACACACCTTACGGCAAACTTGCGCTCGATGTAAAGCGGAAGTACGATCATCTAAGATTGGAGATGGAACTGGAGTCTGAGATCCAAGTCCAGAAACGCCTTTTGTGTTCTCCTGTGGTGCCGACGCAATCGATGGGGTAAGATCGGACCCGGCTTCCTCAAGACAGTTCTAAAAGCCTAAATGACCCCTTGTACTCGCCTAGTATATGTATACACTCAAAATACTCGCACTTGACTCGAGAAGGTCACGTACGCACTTGCCTTACGCCAGTTGCACGTCACCTGCACGGGGTTGTATGCTCAACTTGCGGGTATTATGTAGGTGATTCGTGCGGACGCTGCAAGACACTCGCAGGGGCCCGTACGGCGAACGTTAGTTGCCTGTTGGATGTCTGTACAGATGCTTCAGTTGTGTCGCAAAGAACCGAAGGGATTTTTCCGCAGCCCGACCGCAGCTGCGGCAACGTACGTGCAACAAACGTGAGTTGTGACCGCGAAGCTTTAGGAATGCACTGTTATGACATAATTTTCATAATACATACAATTTATCAGCAGTTATATGATTGTGTCATTTCATGTATTTTCACTTGGCAACGTGATCTCATATAAAATCAGACATTCGAAGAGTAATAAATTAAAAATGTTTCCTTAAAAGAAACACATGTGAATATAAATGTACGTACGCATGATTATACTGGAACACGCAAGGAATGTGTGAATAATTCGCTTCCATAATAATGCGTCGACAACAGTTGTTTTTAAATTAATTACTGCTGATCTTAAATTCATTAACGACAAGACTAACTGGATGCTGCAAAACATCAGCCTATTACAAAACGTGACGAATGAGAAAGGAAGATTTGTCCAACATTAAGTAATATCTCGTCTTTATACTTTATGTCATTCACCTTCCACGCTTACTCTCTTTTCCTATCTAAATACAACGTTGCTTGTAATTAAATTAGTGGTAGTTTAGTGTCTCTTTAACTATGGGCGAGGTACAAAGAGTAAACGACAAAGGGGAGAGGAGTGTCAAATTATTTATTGACAACTATACTCGGGAATAAACGTGGCAATATGAGTTTAATTAGTTATGTTATCGATAATGTAATGCCTATTGCGGCCAGTTGTCTTGTCCTGTGATCTTTTCCATCCATTAATTCCCCCCTCCACCTCCCTTCACTGTCCACTTTGATTCTCCTAGTTATTCCTTGTGGTCTGCCGGGCCATTCATTGTGCCTCTGTTCCTTAATATGTGTACCGTTTGATCCCCTTAAGTGCCATGTGTTTTGTGGATTGTTGTTTTTCTGGAGGTCTGCGTGGGAGGCACTGTCTTGTGTATGTGGCGTTCCCTGAAGTTACGTATTCTCTCTGTTTTATAATGATTAATCGCATTCAGTTTTCTCGAGGAGTATACTTTTACAAGCGTTTATGCTGCCTTACAAAATTACCAAACTACGCTTTGGTATTGATTTAAAACACTGCAATTATATTTCTTGCAACTACTCTTTATGATGGTAAAGCAATCACTTTTGTTTATTTTTGTCAACACATTTCTCATATCTCGGAGAGTACTATAATCACTCAAAATATTTTACATATTGAAATTGGTATGGAATAACTTGATTAAATGTACAAGTTTCTCAAAAATATGCAACACTAAACCATGTTTTTTTCAACATAAATGCGTTTAAATAAATTATGTTATTTCTTTTCTGGAAATTAGGTTTTTAATGAGTCCGTTACTGCCGGAATAACTCATTTAAACTCGAAATAATGCCTGAATATTAGCCACCTGAATACAAATATGTGAACAAAACGAAAATCAAAACAATTCCGAAATATAAATGCTCTTCCTCAATAAAGTACGAATTTACTATCAATGTAAGCCAGCTGTCGGACGGTGGGAGGGACATAAACCTCTTCCATATTGATATGAAAACTCCAGAATATATTTCCTATTACTTGAGCATCGTATGACACTGTAAACCTTTAAGACTAATAGTTTGTGTAAGAATTCTTGGTTATTCAATAGCAATATGAAATATGCTTGGTTAGTTCGTGTAGCTAAAATGATAACTCACTGGTATAGCCGAGATTACATTTGCTGCATTAACTAGGCGCAACGAATTATAACACGTAGCATTGTTACTTTAGACGTTATCACAACATCCTGCTGTCATTTTCTATCTAGTAAGAAGTAATTTCAGTCTCAACATATAAGACACACCATTGTTCTTTATACAAGTTAAAAATATCAGTGCATTTGCAGTTATTCTCTTGGTTCTAAGTTACACTAGCATGTTGTCTGATAAATACATTATATACAATCCATGCAATGGAGTATCACGTGGTCTCCACAGTACATATACCGTACAAGATGGCGGAAAATTCCTTCGGTTAGACGACTAAATTGGCTGTGTGTTGATAGGCGCAGAGTACCTGCATTGTAGCGTGCTTTCATTTTCCGAGGTTTTATTAGTTTAAACCTGAAACTCGATACAGATTTTTCTGTTTTTCGTACATTGTCCGAAAATGTATGTAATTGCGTATTTCAGCGCAAAAAGCAGTTGTATGAAACATATTTCTACAAAATAATTATTCAATTTGCGAATGTATCCTTCGTGGTTAGTTTCAAGCCGTGTTTCGACTTTTAACAAAAGTTATTGACATATTTCAGAGTGAGTACATTGTCCGAACAAAATATTTATGTGTACACTGTCCGAACAATTTTATGTTCACAGCATTTCTCATAACTATTTACATACTTTTCCGTTTGTTTCCGTAGATTGTTGCACCACTGCAAGCTTGCCCATACTTAAATTGCTTTTCTGCTGAGTTTCTATATACTGTATTGATTTGGAGGTAATATTTTATTGTGAAATTTCAGTAATGTATCAAGCTACCGCATTTCCGAAAAATATGTATAGGATATCGACCGAGTACGAGGGCTTTCTTTCACAGAAGCCCACTGTACGAGCCCGATATCCGACTTGCACACCGTCAAACCACTCACAAAAGCTAACGTAAAATGTCTCAAGTGAACAATGTGGAGTTGGGATACTCCGATGAAGTTCGCTCCCAAGCCTTGGATATTTGTTTATAACGCTACATTGGGTTGGAAATACAATGTAATTCGATTTCCATAACACGGGGTTTGAATATACATTACGTGTGCGCTGCAAAGATGTGAAACTAAAGTTTATGTGCATATCCTTCATTTGAAACCTTTGAGACTAGTATTTACAGCAATAATTTACGACTTCCCAATTAAATCAGCGATGGAAGGCAAATGACTTCCGACACATTATTTACTTAAATAACTGTTGTCGGCCGAACTCGGATTCGAACCTAGGACATTCGGACTGATAGCCCAGAAGGCTAGCATGTGCTCTAGCCGAGTCGGCTAAAAGTGGAACAGTAGCTATATATGCCATAGTCTCTGTAGTATTTTTGCAAATTCTTAAACAGTTTTATCATTAAATGTTCAGCAATGCTCCGAAGGTCAACCTCAACATATGAAATTTATAAAACTCTGAAATTCACATAAATTATGAAATAAAGTCTGATAAGTGATCATGTTTTGATTTCCTGCGGTTTAAGTATCAAAACGCTTATGTTTCAGGTAGGATGTACACTTTTGAGTGATAATACAACGTATATTTGTATTTTGCTCGTGTTTTTGTAGTAAACAGTGATTAAAATGTAAATTTGTAACCCAAAAATAGCGACTATGGGCATATCCTATAGTCGCGTGTTATCCGGGGGATCATGAATTTTAGGGTATTAAGCCTAATTTTAGTATCATTATACCTTGCATCATAGTAACTGTCATGATATTAATAAATTATGTTACGCTTGACCACACTGTTATGCTTGACCACACCTAAACACATTTGACCACATTTCCTGTAAATCATTGTAGAGGAAGAGGATGCTGTTATTCAATGATGGAGATGGTTTGGAAATTCGCCGATTGAAACAGATTGAAGTTAGAAAATTTGGGGCAAACGCAAGTGCAAAAGCAAAAGGACATTAGCATTAATGTTTTAAATTGGAGAAGTTTTGTTAAAACATATTGTTAGTGGATTATTGTTATTATTAATTCAAATGTCAATTATTCTAATATTTTATTTTCATCATTGTATATTGAAGGCCACATTAAAATTGATCCAAGTTTTGCACGTGTAAATATTCAATGGAGCAAATATCTATCAACTAGTTATTTTATATTAAAATTCAGTATGTTGTGTACACGAGTTGCCGTCCTTTTACATTATACGGAGTGTTGTATAACAATAATTTTGTGTTCAGAATTGGTAATACATTTATTTAGTAGTAAAAATAGGGTTTTAGCCATCACTCATTGACATTGTTAATTACATTATTATGTTATACATAAAAAGACATAATTGCTTGTTGTTGTTTTTTATACAATTTCAGAATATGTCCAAAAGATCCATCAGTGACGAACCCATACCATCGGGGTCAAAGATGCCATGTACGGAGGAGGATATCCATGAGGGTGACATTGCTCAAGCACAAGGTAATGAGGTCAATTTAAACCTTAACCTTAATTTGGATTCTTTTATAGAAGAAAATAAGACTTTGCAAAGCGTTAATTCGGGTTTAGGGGCCATGTATCTACGGCAACCAAAGAAAAAATTGTAGCTGGGGCAATATGTCGAGTTAGAATTGCTATTGTCTAACCAAACTGAAAACACGGACAATAAATTATTATTAATCAAGCTGGGGAACTTGTTTTGAAATCTGCTAAGGAAAAAACTAAACTTAATAGTATTGAACTATGGACTGATGCTTTTCTCATTTATTGCAGTATATACGTATCTGCACATAATGACAGAAGGTTGCATATGTTAACATATATGCACAATGTGCGTGCGGGGGCTTGGAGGTTTGGGATGGAAGAAGTATGATGAACAGTTTAGACTCAGAATGGCATCAGATCCAACAATGTGTTCTTTTGATAGAATTGATAATGAACTTTGGTTGCTGTGCACGGTTCCCTCTACCTATCCAGATTCAAGTTTGGAAACAGAACTATATATAAACAAGAAATATCTTTAAAAAAGATGGTCGGCGCAACTTGAAGTTTGCAAATTGGTTGCACTCTCTAGGTTAAATGTTGTTGTACAACATAAAAAATGCCTAAATGTCATTCAATTACGATATACTACAAATACTCCGAGACCTGTAAGGGGAGATCACTGCGTTTGAGAATGCATCAATCGTAACTTCTTGGCGGTATTCGGGAGAGCCAATAATGCCGAGGTGTTCCGAATGAGACGGCATAATAAATAACTCCGTAGTGTGATCATAGACACAGTATAGTCTGTTTCAATATATAGTTCAACATTACTTATTGCGTAAGTCCACACATCCATGTTAATAAACTTGTAACATAGCGATTTATCTGATTAAAAGAATATAAATGTTCGCGACTGGTACATAAAACCAAGAAAGTCTTCTTAATTCCAACACCAGAGAATTCCCCGTGGTGATGAATAACTACTTACTGGATAAATCTTGAAATACACGATAGAAAATGTTAACCAATCTGCTTCAAGGTTACAACTATTTTTAAATTGAAGAGAAATTGCGCGAAATTGCCTTGGTGGTTAACGTTGGATTTTATTGGTTTACAGAACACTGAATATGTAATTAGCAAAACCATGTTAGTACTGCTGCGCCGAAAAATGCTACGACTTCAATTATAGAATCTGTAAAAACCCCCGTTGTATATATAGACATGCTTGTTTCACTTGCAACTTAAATCATACTTACAGGAACTGCTTTAGAAACGGAGGAAGTAATTTCCCTGCATACACAAATAATGAGGTCGCAATATATTTAAAAAATGGATTTAGACACGGGTGTCGACTTCAATATTCAGGAAAAAATTCTGAAACTAAAATAAATAACCTTAAATCTGCGGAGTTGCACCCTAAGGAATTACAAGAAAAAATTGATAAGGAAGTTCATTTAGGTCGTATTATTGGGCCATTTAAGAACCAACCTATAAACAATTATGACATTTGATAATGTAGCAAAGATGATTTTCCAATTAGGAAAAGGTGCTCTGATGGCTAAAATAGACATTAAAACAGCGTTTAGATTAATACCAATTCATCCAGATGACTTTCATTTATTGGGTATTCAATGGATATTATTATATTGATAAAATGCTACCAATGGGTCTTAGCTTAAGCTGTGCTCTTTTTGAAAAAAAATCATCGTTCATACATCATACAAGTTTCAAATCAAATATTGATTCTTTGGACCATTATTTGGATGATTTTATATTTGCGGGTAATAGACATACTAAGAATTGTCAAAGCCTGATACCGACATTTTCTTCAATATGTGGGGAAAAAGGAGTGCCTATAGCAGAAGATAAATCGGTGGGACCTACAACAGTTTTGGTTTTTCTAGGACGTGAAATTGACTCAGTTTGTATGTGTATCAGAATCCCAGCCAATAAGATTGAAGAACTAAGGTAACTATTGTCCGTTTATTTAAATAAAAATACATTAAGGGAACTACAAAGCCTAGTAGGAAAACTCAGTTTTTTCAGTAAAGCAATAAAATCAAGTTGGGCGTTCTTAAGTTTTTTTATGATGTAATGTGTCCTCTTAAAAAGCCTCATCATAGACTCAGAATATCGAAAGAGCTTAAACAAGACATGCAAATGTGGTTAAAGTTTTTGGCAGAATTTAATGGCGTTTCTTACATACCAGACGAAGTTTGGACAAGCAATGATCGTTTGCAATTGTTTACTGACAGTGCTGGGTCTGCAAAGTTAGGTTGTGGTTGTTATTTTAATGGTAGATGGGCTTTCTTTCCATGGCCGGAAAATTGGTCAAATACTGATATACCATTAGATATGACATTCCTAGAAATTGTACCGGTTCTGCTTGCATTGCATGTATGGGGAAGCACCAGAAAACAGAAGCAAATCTTACTATGTATTGACAATGAAGGATTAGTAGCGGTAATAAATAAAAAGTCATCTAAATCAAAAAGATTAATGTTTTTGATAAGAGAATTTGTTTTGATATGCATGAAATTTGAAATTTGTTTCAAAGCTACACATAATGCATCTTAATTAAATGGGATTGCTGATTCTATTTCTCGTAAACAGTGGTACAGATTCCGTCTATTGGCACCAGAAGCAGCAGAATGCCCGGATACAGTACCCCTCATGTTCAGTTGTCACATCTCAGAAATGAAGCTCAAAAGATTAATCACTAATTCACTTGCAGTTAACACCGTACGTAGATTCTTATTAAGTAGGAATAAAGCGATTTCAAACTTAAGAGCAGAGTATAATTTAGAACTGTGTTGGCCCCCTCAGGTCAACATTTAACACTGTTTCTGGCTTACTTATCATTGAAAGGTCTGGGCCCGTATTCAATAAACATCTTAAGTTGAAAATTTATCTTAAATCCTAAGATTTCCATTAATTTAATATAAGATATTTTATCCTTAACTGTAAGGTACCTCTTTAGCTGTCTTAACTTTTATCTTAAATATAAGGAAAACGCTAGTACCTTCGACATCTACAATTTGCTGCTGGTATTATGTCAAAAAGAAGTTCCAGCATTACGGCGAGTGTTATTTTATCGTTTTACGTATATTTCCATTGAGGCCCTACCTAGTATATTATTAGTTGATATCAGTCAGGGGCGACTATTCTTGCTTGATCTACCTGACGAACTCTTGTCAATATTTACGAAGCAGAGTTGGAGATGAATTTTGTGAACAAAATGCTTATTTGATTGTAAATAATGAACGATATCTCAATGAATGTGATTGAAATTGTGTGTCTGGTTGGAATGTACGAACTGAATATTGGCGATACAAGTAGTAACGTGTTTTTTTAATTGTCATGTGAATACGCGCATCGCATCAGACATGCAAGGTTTGATCGGAATAGACTTTCACTGTTTGAAGACGATCATTCAACGGCGACCAATGGATGTCATGTTTCCACAAAAACACGATCATTATGTAGTACTCAAGACTAAAACTGAATGTTGATATGTGTGTCAGAGGCGTGCTGTTCCCCAGTAAGAATCGGACTAGAATACAGATGTGTTGAAACAACAGTAGCCTACAGAAAGTATTGGTCCATGCAGCTGTAGAAATTTCGAACACAACGAAGATTTGTTTACTTAAGAACAATCTTAGGAAAGAAATATCTCAAGTTATATAATTATTGAATATAACTTAAGGTAAGACCACTCTAATACTCATCTTCAAGAATCTTAACTAAACTGTTTCCATGAGTTTCTCGATCACATAAGACGACAAATGCAAAATATTACAAAGTTTTACCGTGCCGTTTTAAAGATTTTCAAGTTTTAAGATTAAACCGACTTGCTTTGAGAGGTCAAAAATTCCACTCATGTTCTTCATGCATAAAAAATTTTTTTTTTGTTCAAAATGAGACTTTTTTATCATCTGTTTGTGTTATTCTTAAAAAGAAAGTGCTAGTGATATCATAAGGAAAAGAAATCAAAAATAATATGCTTTGTAAAAAATATATGTGGCACTTCATATGCATACACCCTCCTGTAAATGACGTAATTTTTTAAGTCACAATAAGAAATGCCAATTTTCAAGGTAGCATACACAATAACGTGCGTACTCTTAACATAATGGACAAAATTATCCTCGACACCTCTTTAACAAAATATAACAAAATGAAAAACTTTTACCGTCCAGTTTTGCTTTGATAACATCTTGTAATATGTATGTATCAAATTTTACCGTGCAGAATTATCAAAATTTGGAGAAATATGGCATTTTTTGGGGAAAGATTGATATAATTTATATTTTATAATTTTATATCAGTTTCCTTGTCAAAAAAATCAGTAAGACAAGAAATGTCATGAAAAAAGCGAAGAAAACAATTTGGGCACTGCGGGGATTTGAACCCTGTACCTTTCGCATGTAAGGCAAGAGGCTTAACACATAGGCTAAGGATTGATATTGACCAAGGTATTCCAAATGAATTAAAATAAATTTACATTCTCATTAGGGTGGCCTTACCTTAAAGAATTTGTTTTATCCTTGCGTAAGGAAACAAATATGCCTTAAGGAAAAACTTAAGAAATATCTTAAGATGTATATTGAATACGGGTCCTGGCATAATACTGCCAGGTTGTATATAAGTGCCATTGGTTTCCAATGCAAAGTTAAGTTGGTACAAGATGTCACGAACAATTATGTACTGTCAAAGATTTTGGAAGGAATGACAAAAAATCCAAACAATCTTTACCAAGGTTGCCTATACCAGTCTCACTATTAAAGTCTATTATAGAAAGAAAAACTTGCATGAGTTTGCACAAATGCTTATGAAACTAAACTACACTTAACAAAAGTTCTAATTGGTCACTTTTTAAAGTGCATTATTTCGAAAACCCTAAGTTGTATTAAAATAATATTTTACAAGTAATATTGTAAGAGTTATCGCTGTCGAACACAGATTTCAAAACCGGTTTATATTATCAAAACTGACTATGTGTAGTGAAAAGACAAAAACACATTTCAACCACGTGCGGCACGTGAAAATATTGTTTGTCGTTACATGTGGACAGAAATGGAATGTGTATCGATTAATTTATTTGAAAAACAAAACAAATGGCGAGAATGTCATTACAGGAGCGTGGTCGCGCTGTTGGAATGTTAACCACTGGAGCCTCTTTACGCCAGGTAATGACTTTTACCTAATAAATTGATTCAATTATTAAAACTATTGAATACATTTATGTTTTATTATGACATATTTTCAAATAATGATTATTTAAACTAAATCGCCTTTGTAAGCGGTCATTTTAAAGTGTCCAAGTTGGTTTGCTAAAAGTCAGTGGTTCTACCCTGTTGCCCATTCGTATATTAAAATTGCATATGTAACATTGAAAACCGGAAGTCACAATAAATTTGACTGTTAATGTGACATTGATACATTCACTAAAATATTTTTTTGGATTTTTATTTGAAAAAATACAACAGCTCTTAACATATGAAATCCCTTACCTATTGTTTATTTATTTCAGGTGGCACGGGCGTTAAACCGGAGGTTATTTACCATACAGACACTGTGGACCAAATATAATCAGACCGGAAGTGTAGCAGATCGCCGCAGACGACCTAGACGCCGTGTTACAACTCCAGTCCAGGACAGATACGTCAGAGTTTCACACTTGCGTAATAGGTTTACTACTGCTACTGATACGGCTAGGCAAACATTTGGTGTGCATGGTCGTCCTGTTACCGCTCAAACAATACGGAATCGTCTGCGTGAAGTTGGAGTCAAATGCCGACGTCCACGGAGAGGCGTCACTCTAAATGCACGACATCGTCAAGTTCGTTTGCAGTGGGCAAGAAGACACTTGAGATTTACAAGGGCAGACTGGGCTCATGTGCTTTTTGTTGACGAGACTCGTATCAGCCTTCGTGGTGCAGACGGACGTACTCGAGTTTATAGAAGGAGGGGGGAACGTAACGCTGAAAATTGTGTACTGGAATGCGATCGGTTTAATGGAGTATCAATGATGTTTTGGGCGGGTATTTCAATGCACACGAAGACTCCTATTATATCCATTAATGGCAATCTTACTGCACTACGCTACCAAAACCAAGTCATTGCTCCGGTTCTCATCCCGCATATCAGAGCTAACCGAGGGATGTCGTTAGCGCAAGACAATGCCCCTTGTCATTCCGCAAGAACAACCCAACAAATGCTTCAGGCTAATAACATAAGAGTTATGCAATGGCCAGCCAAATCTCCAGATTTGAACCCAATTGAGAATGTTTGGGACCTGCTTAAACGTCGAATAAGAGCCCTTCCACAGCAACCCAATTTACAGAGATTGGGTGGAATTGTCCAGCCAGCCAGCATGGAATTGAATCCCTCAACGATACCTCCAGCGGTATATTACATCTATGAGAAGTCGTTGCCAAGCTGTTATAGCTGCGAGAGGAGGTCATACAAAATATTGACAATTCCCAGTAGTTATGTGACTTTTCAATAAGAGGGTTACTGTCTTTAAGACAGTGTAGCGGTTTCAATTTCTGTTATATTGTTATGATTTTTTCACACAATATGCGCAAATTATTGATGTAAACGATGCATTTTGTTTTGTTATATTTACTTTATCCATTTCCGAGAAAAGTTAAAAAGTTGTAGGTGACCAATTAGAACTTTTGCTCAGTGTATTTGCAGCGGCTTATTGTTTAGCTTTTTTGTTGTTTTTATCGGGTAGGAGAAATTACGGTAACAAAAATAGATTACATCCGTAACATAGTGGCAGTCAATGATATTGCTTTAATCATTTGACAATTGTTTTGAGGTATTCAAAAACCGATCAAACCGGCAAAGGAGTTCGTGTTAAGTTAGCAAGATCAAATACTGAGGTATGCCCAGTTAATAGTATGTTAAAATACTTAGATATTCGACCTAATATAAATGGTCCATTATTTTGTCACTTCAACAAGAAACCGCTGACACGTTATCAGTTTTCAGCTGTGTTAAGAAAGGCGATGATGCTCATTAACGTAAACTTTGCTTCTTACAAAGCACATTCTTTCAGAATAGGCGCTGCAACGACTGCAGCAAAAATGGGTTACTCAGTGGAAACAATTAAGGAAGCTGGTCGGTGGAGCTCAGACGCTTGTAAAACATATATTTAGTTGAACAGTGGGCATAGTTCCATGCCAATATTGCAATATCATGATACTTAATTTAGTGTTGGTCATAATTGTTTATGCAGATATTTACATTAACTAAGCAAATTTGGCAGTTTATATATAGGCATGTTATTACAATGATCAGTTTTCTTAAGGCCAAGAACACTACTTATTTGTTGTTTTTCTCTTTTATAAATCATTAAATGATGCAATTCATGAAATATTAAGTCATTTGCACGTATACTAATTCAATCAAAGTATTGTAGGAACACTGGTTTGGTGCTTAGGTTCATCAATAGTGAAGACAGCATTTTTAACAGCGAGAAATGGCAACACAGGAATAAATCTTGGGATGAATGATATATCTATTTGGTGGCAAGGTTATAGTGGGCTATCTTTGCAAAATGTAAGAGCTAAAATAAGAACGTTGATACAAGTAGGTGACACACCGTAGGTAATTATTCTCCATATCGGTG
Source organism: Mactromeris polynyma (assembly GCA_032209605.1). NCBI lineage: Eukaryota > Metazoa > Mollusca > Bivalvia > Venerida > Mactridae > Mactromeris > Mactromeris polynyma. Next base: position 46,614,708 of record JASFXZ010000002.1, read on the forward strand.
GTAACGACCTAGGTAATTTGTCATTAAAACAGTTAAGATCTTTAATTTCTAAGATATTTGATTTAATTATAGAAGTGCTGCCTAAAGTAAAAATTATTTGGTCAGAAATGTTGCCTAGGAAAACATGGTGAATTGATGGACCGATGCCGAAAAATGATAAATAGTTTCACTGGAATGAAAAAATGTGGGATGTACCTTCGTCATCCAAAGTTATGTGTCCATAATTCAAAATACTTATGTAGTGATGGAGTTCATCTCACTGATATTGGCAAAAGTGTATTAATAAATCGGTTTAAAAATGTTTACTTGGGCAAAGATACTGTCCCTAAGATAATTATATGGGTAGCGCTGATGTTGGCATAATTAGATTAGTATATATATCAAACAATTACAAAAGTATAGTTTTGTACAGCTCAAGCATAAATAAATTGTGGACAAAAACACTTCAATTTCAGATGACTTAAAATCATCATTTAAACCTAAAATTTGGATTAATTTATATCCAGAAACATAAAGTGGTTTTAATTTAGTTAAATAAATGCAGAAAAGTAGATTTTTTAATGTACTTGAAAAATTGTATAGACAAATATGTAATGTGAAGCTGAGTTGTGTATCAATTACAATATGGATGTACATAATTGAATTGAGATATTGATAAAAAGTCTTGCTGCTCGCTGCCGCAAACAATTTTTTATTCCTTTCTGTTTGGCGGTTGGCAGCTTCAGCAAATTCTTTGCAGGCTGCCAATATGGCAAGCAGCGAGCTCAAAACATTCTGTATCTTTGATATATTGTAATGCAACTTGGTATTGTGTAACATCTGAACAGTTATTTGTGACCAGTTACCCAGGGTCAATGTTATGTATATTATCATTCTATGAACTCTAGTTTAACATGTATAATTATTGACGCATACATTGGATGCATACACTTGGAGCTGACCTTTTACGCCGAATTTGCAGGCAGCTCACAATTGGGGCTTATGATAGATCATATTGCGTCCGGGAGCAGCCCTTAATGCCAAGTTGGCCGGTAGCTCTCTCATAAGCCCACACGGTATTTAATGTAATTTGTGACATACACTTGATGCATACTATTTAATATAATTTTATGAATTGATGCATAGATTTTGATGCATACACTGAAATATATGAATTGATGCGTACATTTGATGCATACACTAGAATATATCAATTGATGCATACATTGGATGCATACACTAAAAAGTTACCAATGGATGCAAACATTTTACGCATACACTGAATTATATGAGTTGAACATGTAATATATTAACTTTATGCACGTATACATCAGTCGCGCTCATAAATTGCCAATATTAATATGTAGTCTTAACACCATAATTGTCAGTATGAAAACTGAATAAATGATAAAAGGTTTTACTCGTTTTGTTTGTATGTTACAAATACTAACGATGAATGTATGCAGATGGGCTTGATAGTCAAGAGACATGGGTAATTGGTTTGAACTGATTTCACATCTGTATTCAATCATCGTTTTTATGGTTGTCCAGGATGAATGCCATAACAGTACTGGTTTTGTTTATGTAAGTGGTGAAATTTCGTGCCCTTGACAGAGAAATTCTCGTGGCCAGGTTTTCTGTGTACGAGGACAGGTCTAAGTAGAATAACACATCTGGCAACGTGCACAGAAAGACCTGCCTTGCGTTCAGTAACGGCGAACAGTCGGATTCGTTACGAAACAGCGAGAGTTTTGCTACTGACCGGTGTGTAAGCGAAAAAAAGTTCGATATCATTCGCTATCGCAACTCGGAGGTAGCACGCCAGTACTTGAGCCGACAATGCGTTCATTTACGACCAACAGTCCCTCACTTTTTGTTGTGTACCCCTGGCCCACTGTATCACAATGACTGCACACGGGGAACCAAATTGTTAAATGAACGCCGTTTCCCTACCTTTACTGTCTTTCAGACAGGGAACCAGAATAAAAAGAGGCGGTCGATCCACTTGTTCGGTCCTGAACAGTGAGCGGGCTACCGTTCGCCGTAAATGAACGCATATAATATAGACCCAAGTCAAATAAAAGAGCCGGTGTGCCATCTCCGATATAGAATGTCTACAAAATTGTCAACACACACGTATATTTGTATTAATCCAGCCTGATTGTACTTACGGGTATTTTTCATGACCATCGGTATATTATTAGTTATACAGGTTGTTGACAGGGTATATGGGGGAATATAACCAGTTTGTGTGCCATTTAACCCGAGGCGTTAGCCGAGGGTTATATGAATCGCAGACTGGTTATATTCCCCCATATACCCTGTCAACAACCTGTATAACGAATTTATAATACTGCAATTCCATGTTTTCATACGAATTTAGTTAAACAAGCAATGTTTCGATGCCTAGCTCTCTATATCTAATAATTAGATCTGTGTATTTTTGGTGTTTTTGGTTCATAAAATTGTTTAGAGTATTTTAGTTTTGTAAAATATCAGTTATTAAAACGTATTCCTTTAAAAATATATCGGGAATTACTTGTTGTAGATCAAATTTCTTTTATTTCACTCAAACGTTATAATGCCTGAAAATTAATTGCATTACCCCGTAAGGTACCTCAATACACATGGTTAAGCGCGCGCTTGCACTCTAATTTTTATTTTCAAGCGTCTGATCTCATGGACTTTATCGAACTGAATTTGGCTCAAACCTTAAAAAATCTATCGTTTTGAATAATAGTACTAGCACACATGTACTCTGTTCAATATTTATTGAATCATGTGTGAAAATCAATTGTCAATTTCTAGTAACTTGCGGATATCAAGAGATGAAAGTTTTCGAGTCGAGCTGTCAGCGAAAATTGTCGCGAGGCGCATGAAGGGAAAAACGTCATATACCCTGTCAGCGCCGTGTATATAGAATCCTATACGCGAGCCTTTAACCAATGCAATTACTGGATTTTTCTTTGCAGTATTATAATGGGTTTTATACTGTTGGCTTAATTGGTCAAAGTAAAATTGCACTTTTGATTGACTCCGGTTCAACTTGTTCTATAGTGTCAAGTAAATTAGGTCAAGACTGGTGATAAAAACACATTAACTCCATTTAATACTCCAGTTTTTGATGCTAGTACAATCGTATCAATACTTTTACCATACTTTTAATTTGACTGTCCTTATTTGTGACATTTCTCAAGACGGAGTACTAGGCCAAGATTTTCAACTAAAGTATGCAGAAAACATTAATTACAAAACTGACCTGATTAAAACCAATGTAAATGAAATACAGTAATATTGGGTCGTCAAAAGCATTGTCTCGCAGGGTTGTGGTCCGCAGAACGACTGTAGTACCTGCTAACACAGCTATTTGGTTACCTGTTGATTTACTTAATAGTCAAAAATTAACAAATTTTGGCTTAGCTGAACCTATTAAATCTGGGAATAGTACCGGTATGTCTAGAAAGATTCCCGGCCTAATAAACACTTGTAGTAGTGACATTTGTGTGAACTAAGTATATTGTTCCGATGATTCTGTTACGTTGTATGCAAAACAACATTTCGGCATATGTGAGCCATATACTGACATTCATAAAAAAGTTCAAAACGATGAACTTATTCGTTCAAAAAAATGACAGACGCAATTGACAATTCATATACCCTTCCAGATCTGATTTACCAGTACATTTAAAATATTTGTTTGATCGTAGTTCAAAACAATTGGATGATAATGAAAGTGTACAACTGATAAAAATGTTTCTTAAATACAAACATGTTTTTGCAAAAACTGCAAATGATTTATGCACCAGTCAATTGTAACCACGGCCCCCAGGTCCGGGGGTATACCGGGGATAGCGGGGGAAATGGGCCGTGTTTTTACCTTCCAGGTGTCCCCGCAGTGCCGAGTGAATGCGGTGGTTTTTGTTTTCGCGCCGAAAATAGCGGGGAATGGGCCGTGGCTTTGTATGTTTCTTATGTATGTGGCTTTCCCTGTAGTTACATATTCTCTCTCTCTTTTTTTGTGCCGGGAAATATCCGTTCCTTTAACGGGATTTGTCCGCGTTTTAGCCAAGCTTTTCCCGGAGTTTAACGAGATCTCGCGAGATATTTAAAAAAGATGGCGCTTCATCCTAATTCTCTCCCAATTTGAAAGAAGTCAAGTTTCAAATTACAGAAACAAACACATTTTTAAGTGAGTTGACATGTTATATATTGGTAATCTTGGTTTAATGAGCGTGAGTTTCTCGCTAAAAAATCGTTCTTGGTTGTGACTTGCGTCATAAACAGTAAAGAAATCTGCAAATCGGGCAAAGAAGGCTATTGAAAGGGCTGTTGGACACTTCGACCCCTTGCCAATTCGACCCCTTACTTTTTAATTTCGACCCCTGCCATTTCGACCCCTAAGACATATCGACCCCTTCATTTTCGGAGGTAGTGTGACCCCTTATTTTTAAATCAGACATGAATACTACTTTCATTAATTTTCAGCCAGATCTTTAATAAAAAAAAACACTGTTTATTTATTAAATTCACGCAAGTATAAAAGTAAGAAGATCTGTCGATAATTTGAAACGGGGAAACCTATATTTATAACGTCACGCACCATTAAAGTTTAATATGGACGAGTCCAGTAGTGAAAGTCTACCAGTCAAGCACTATAAAAATGGCGGACATTTAACACATGGATTTATTTAAACATGTCTTGAAATTTTCAGGTAAAACATGATTTTATTCACGTTTTGGGTTGCGCAATTGTGTTTGGATTAACACAATTTAGATTCATCTACATACTAAAGCAGGTTGTCCATAAAATGAATATTGCAGAAATTACAGCGTGGCAGTGGTAGTGTTTCGATATGGACATCTCTTCAGCTCACAGGTCCAAATCAGTATTATAAAACCTGTGAGCTGAAGTTCTTTAGTTTAGATAGTGCTAAGGCCCACTCGCGGTTAATATATATATATATATATATTTATTCGGGCTGCTAGATATTAAATTAGCATAACATTGATCACCTCCCTTGACAAGTACCAGTCGTGCCGATAAGCAACACATTTTTTTATTATAAAAAAGTAGGAATCGAAGTGTCCACAGTCAAATTTCCAAATCAGGGGTCGAGCTGGTAGCGAAAATAGGTAGGGGTCGAAATGGCAAGGGGTCGAAGTGTCCTGCTACCATTCAAAGGAGCCGGCGAACCCCTTTCAGAAACATGGTCCAGCAACGAATTTTAGATATAAAACCTATTGAAAATCAGGGTAGCCTCCCTCCCCTTCAGTCAAATCAGGGTAGCCCCCCTCCCCTTCAGTCTAAAAAAAATGTTTGTCCCTGAAAATTCTCGCTTTAAATATTGGAACTGCTCCTAGAAATCTATATATATGTAGGAACTATATATTAAATATTCATTTACTATTTAAACATTTAATGCTGTACAAGCACGGTAAGGAATTTTGAAAAATATACTAGCGGAAAAAAGAAACTGTGCATGTGTAAAATGTTCATATATCCTTCAATTTTATAAATTAAAGATTGAAACTTTACACAGGTAAGTTGTGTATCCCTCTCGGTCATTTACACTGGCCAGTGCACAAGTTGCACGGGTAGTTTGCCTGTCAGGCTAACGTCTTCTTTTTCACGTTTTTTTCGTGCAGCAGTCAATTGCAAACACGTTTGTCGCCTAAACCTGTGTTAAAACATAGTGTTGTTACATGTAAGACACAAAACCAGGATAATTTTGAAAAACGTCGTTGATACGCCATGCCAAGGTTGAATGAAACTGACAGATGCCGCGCCATAGGCATGATTGAAGCTGGTGTACGTCATACTGACGTTGCCAGACAATTTGGCGTTCACCGAAATACTGTAGACTCCTTGTGGAGACGGTACCAACAGTTTGGGGCAACCAGAGACCGGCCTCGATCAGGACGTCCGTGCGTAACGTCTATTCGCCAGGATATGTACATACGGGTGGTTCATCTCCGTGACCGACTCAGAACTGCTTCTTTGACGGCTAGAAGTATTCCTTGCCTTAGAAGAATCAGTCCCCGAACGGTACGTAATCGATTGCGTGAACGAGACATACGTCCACGACGTCCTGCCATACGTCCTGTTCTGCAGCAACGTCATCGTGTAGCACGTTTTGCCTGGTGTAGAAGACACATACACTTCACGCAACAGGACTGGGCACGTATTCTTTTCACGGATGAGTCCAGGTTCCATCTCGACAGCAGCGACGGTCGTTCTAGAGTGTACCGTCTTGTTGGTGAACGTTTCCATGACAGTTGTGTGATTGAACGACGTCCATTCGGCGGAGGTAGTGTCATGGTGTGGGGTGGCATTCTATCCCGTCGTAGAACAGCACTTGTGGTTGTAGACGGCACACTTACATGCATCAGATATCGTGACGAAATCATACGGCCTCACGTCCTTCCATTTGTGCAGCAACGTAACGCCACGCTGCAACAGGATAACGCTCGCCTGCGCGGGTCGTCACCGACTTTGTGACCCAGAACAATGTGAATGTGCTGCCCTGGCCTGCAATATCACCGGATTTGTCGCCTATAGAACACGTATGGGATGAGATGCAGCGACGGTTACGTGGCCTCCAAAATCAGCCGTTGACGTTACCTGACCTATCACGTGCGCTTGTCAGAATCTGGAATGGTATTCCCCAGGCATTTTTCAGAACACTTGTCACATCAATGCGGCGTCGTTGTCAAGCATGCATCGATTCCAATGGTGGACATACACGGTATTGATGAGCTGAACTTTGTTTAGAGAACGTCTCTGAAAACTGATATCTATCTAAGACGGAGCTGATTCAATAACCATATCAATTGAGCTGGTAATAAATAAAGGTAAGATAAAACCCTGTTGAAATTTTTATTGCGATTCCTTACATACCTCCTAAGTTATAGCATATTATACACATGCACAGATTCTTTTTTTCCGCTAGTATATGTTTTTGTTCCCCATTATTAAATAAAATCATATCGACAACTGCCAAGGCTAGACCCCTACCACCAACACACAATACAAAACACAGGGTTCTCCGCAGGATTGCCGAGTTTTCTAAAATCTAATATTGCCGACGAAGACTCGAAATTGATCCGATTTGGCATGGTACATCAAATTTTTATGCCCCGGCATACGAAGTATGATAGTGTTTGGCGGATTAATCAGTTCGTCGATTAATCGTATACAATTTAAAATCCTTCGCCAGAGTATTGATTGTGTATCTGAGTACCTCTATTGTTATCTGCTGCAGCGGCTACTGTTGTATGTTGCTTAATTGTTTAACTACATTTATCTCCCTTGTATGTAAAGTTGTCATTTTTGCATAAAAGGTATACGCATATCAAATGTTGTTAAACTTCTTTGCTTCGAGTTTGCCTGCCCATTTGCGCTTGGTTTTGTCAATCTACTGGTTTGTCACATTTAATTCATTTTTTTTTTCGAAATGTCATAGGTCACTTCTACTACTGTCCTTGTATAAGGTTAATACCAAAGACATGTTTGGAGTTCTCTTCAAAGACACATGCTGGTCATGACATGACTTTTTGTATATATTTTTTAGTGTATAATAAAATATCTATGACGTCATACAATTTTAATGACGTCATAAAAGAGAGAGAATACGCGGCCACATGGAACGTTATCCTTATTCTCATATTTTCGTGGGTTCTCATATTTTCGTGGCGTCATTTCCGGTCGCGAATGCGATCTCGTGCAACCGAATTTTGTATCCGAAAAAGACGGAAGTTCAAGCCGAAGCTCATATTTTCTATTTGCAAGCTTAAAAATGCGATCGAAGCAGGTAAATTGTTATAAAAAGGTCAATCTTTAAAATAAATTGTCGTAAATAATGATGAAAATGTTCAATTTATCCCATAAAACACCAAAATTACCAATGTTATGTTCCAGTCTGTCATTTCCAGTTGTCTACCCTTACCAAATCTGTAGCGGTAAAAGCTTGAAAGTGTATACTGCGGGCTAAAAGTTGGACAACCATCAATAACAATAACAATACATTGGGTCGGTCGAACGTCAATTAACGTTCAATTAATAACGTCCTGTGTCTGTTTAAACAACTTAACCATTATTGACTAGGGGATCTGCTTCTTTATACAGTATTGACTATTTAGTATGCTCCTGACAAATTATTTTATTTGCAGCTACATGCTGCTATTTAAGTATGCATTGATGAACGGGCACGGGCACTGTCAAGCTTATTGATTTCGTAATGAAACTGGCATATTGGAAACATTATTTTTTCAGAGAAAACCTAATAAATTCTTGAACAACTACAGAAAGTATTCACCTGAAAGTTTAATGAAAGCTTATGACACAGCGAAAAGTAAGTCGATTCCAGTAGAAAAGGCCGCCCGTATGTTTGGCGTTCCAGCCTAAACCCTCCGTGACCGAATCAATGGCAATGTCGATCCCAGAAACTGTAGAGTTGGCCCTGAAACTATGCTGACAAGCTCACAAGAGGAGGTTTTGGTTAGCCATGTAGAGACAATGGCAGAACTGGGGTACGGTTACACTAACACGAAGCTGAAGCATTTAGCTGGTGAAATGGCGTATGACCTACACGCAAAGTCGCGTAACAAACCGATGAGTAACAACTGGTTGTATGGGTTTTTGGGGATGTGTAATAGTCGTCTGTCAAGTGTTAAGCCCCGTAAGCTTGACAGTGCCCGTGCCCGTGCCCGTTCATCAACACCAGAGAAGGTAGCCAAGTACTACGAGAGACTTGAAGCAGTTCTATCTCTAAATAACTTGCACGACAAACCACCACACATTTACAACTTGGACGAGACCGGTCTTCAGCCTGAGCACCGCCCACCAAACGTGGTTGCCCACCCCAAAACCAAATGCCATGCTATAACATCCCCAAGAAGTACAACGACAACGCTAATCGGTTGTGTTAATGCTTTGGGCCACGCTCTTCTGCCGTATTTCATTTTCAAGGGGAAGCGTTTCAATCCCGACCTGTTGAAAGGTTGCTCTGTAGGCGCCAAGGGGGTCATGTCTTACTCTGGGTGGTCGAACAGCCAAATTTTCAGCAATACCTTTCAGAACATTTCCTACCATATGCCAGCCCTTGTACCAACGACAAACAGCCGATCCTGCTTATATACGACGGTCATACCTCACACAAATCGCCGCAACTCATAATATGGGCAAGAGCAATGGGCATCATCCTATTCGTACTGCCAGCGCACACGTCTCATATCTTACAACCACTTGATGTTGCAGTGTTCGGCCCATTCAAGAACTACTACTATTCAGCCTGCTCAACGTTTATGGCCGAGCACATCGGACAAACCATTACACGCTACGATATTTGCCATATTGCATGCAAGGCATACACGCGAGCAATGTCTCCTGGAAATATTCAGTCTTCGTTTCGAAAGACAGGGATATGTCCACACAATCCAAGTGTCATCTCTATGGAGCCACTGCTTCCGTGCGAAAGCTTCCGTGCAGAAAACCCGGTGCAGAGGGTTAAAACACTAAAGACTGGAAGAGCGGAAGCGTACATTATACAGACGACTATATACAAAACAGTCGAACGCAACAGCTTCAGTCTACACCGGCAAGACCCAAAGTGTCAAAGAAACCGCGCAAACTTGCCAAACAAGCCGACATCCCTAAAACTCAGTTTATGAACGTTCAGTTTTATTGTTTACGGGTCAACAGCATACTAACACGAGACTGTGCCTTATAAAACTGATAAATATACAAGAGAAACAAATTAAGTAAATAGTTACAGAGAACATCACAAAACAGCAAGAAACAAGGACAACACCAACGTAAATTCGAAAAAAATATATTAGACGACACAACACAATCCAAAATGGACTGGTCGATAGTTTTAAGATACTCCATGGAACACATCATGTTAGTTCCAGAGCAAAAGACAATGCCTACAAAGTCCCGAACATAATCCCCTAAGACATTGTGATCAGTCATATCCTGCCATACCAAGTACGGTTTATAAATATAACTTCATTTAGTCTCAAAACATTAGTGTCCGGCGTGCAGTAAAAACAGGTGTGAAAATCTATCGAGTATTGATTTACTTAAAAACTTATCAGCAGTTGGTCTCATTATGTCAGGATTATAACCATTCCTTTTGAACTTGTTAATTAATTTCACAAATAACTGATCAAAGTAACAACTGTTATGAATTTTGCGAATTTTATATAATAGATCTCCATAAAATTTGGGTTTAGTAATTCCAGCACGAAGGTACAAGCAGCCTCAGTCTGACCTTGCTCCCAGTAATAGCAATATAGCCTGATTAATACATTCATAAACTTTGGCATGTTTTGTTGAAATATTAATTATGCATTCCTGTTTACAAAGTTTAAATCCATTTTTTTTAAATCATACCTATATAACTTTATTTCAGATGTTTGCATTCATCCGGAGGTACTCTGCCAGAACAGCCACCAAAGGCCGTAAGAATGATATATGCATGTTTTGTGCCAGACATACAGGGTATAGTGCTGGAAGGCAATGCAGACCATGCTGCGGCAATGGAGGTTAACAGGCCGGTCCAAGAGCTGAGAAATCGAATTGCTAGAAGATTTCGTTAATGTAAGTCAATTTTTCTCTTTTAATATGGAGCAATTGCTTTTCAAAGGAATCCCTTTTATCTGAAATATAGCATCAATAACAGTGAAAATGTCACCAAAATCTCAGTGAAATATTATATTGTTCAGATATGTACATGTTCTCTTTGTATACAAATTACTAAGTACACTAACTCATCAAACTGTCAGTAATTTCTTATTCTAACACCACTTGAGGTGCTACTTACATTAAAGCGTATAATGGTTCTCCCTGTATAATATCAACTGATACAATACAGACATTAATTTATCATTGCAATATTTCATTATCTTTTTACGGCACGTACTAAATATGCATAATGTTCATATAAATATTCAAGATTGATCCGAATAATATCTCCATTTGACAAAACAAAACACGTAAAAGCGTTTCTGTGTTACGTCAATGAAGTGCATGCCGTCCCGCTATTCGCGACCAGTATTACTTGGCTTTATTATAAACCTACCGGATGTTGATAGTTCCATAAATAACGATGTAACCTAATACTTAGATCTAAACTTGTTTTTTAAAATAGGTGGAGTTTGCAAATAAATACACAATATGTTTGTTGGTTTAAAAAATATTGTAACTTACTTGTTCATCATATTGTTTACCTTAAAATTAGGTCGAAAATAGTCCGTGATCAATGAAATTTGGGTGTTCATGCATGTGTGAACACCTCGGATTTCCCAATCAGAATGCTGAATTTGGAATTATTTATTTATAAAGATATGAGTACTTACATGGGTTGGAAATGGAATTGGTCATCAGAATGATCAGCCTCTTTCCATGCCTTGATCAAACTTTTTACATTGTCTTGGCCATCTGCACTATACCTGGGGCGGTATTTATAAAGCATCTTAAGTTAAGAATATTGTTGAAAAATTACTTAACTCCCATTTTTCACTTAAATTTCAACTTAAGTGTTGAAAATTTCTTAAGTGGTATTTATAAAACAACTTAAATTTATTTTTTTCTTAAATTTTCAACTTAACTTAAGACACCTTCAGAGGTGTCTTAACTAGTTAAGAAATTTCTTAAGCACATTGAAAAACACGAAGCGAACTCGATTTTCGATCATTTTTGTCACATTACTAGACGATTTACAAGTCTACGAAGATTTTAAAAGGAGATTTGTCTTATCTACCACTCTACAGTTGAAACAGCACGTAAGTAATGTATTTTTTTTCCCAAAAATGGACAAAAAAGCGATACCAATTGAAATTATTTACCAAAAATACGTAAATATTGCATTGTCATCATCCGTAATTCCGTAATAAAACAATAATGCTTGATGTTTACCAACCTTTTTCTACTTATTGGTAATGTCTACAACTTTAAGCGTCGGAAGGGACCATTTTCCGCTGTACATAAGTATTAAAACTGCCTTCTTGAATCTCGATGGTTAAAATTCGTCCAACCTGTTACTTTAGATTGCTAGAAAGTATGTTTACAATGTCAAGGTTATCAAGGGAGATTACTACCGTTACCACGTTTTTGTCTCCCCTGACCATACAGGGGCGTACCTAGTTATTATTTTATGCTGAGGCCGAAACTGCCGAGGGTCCTAGGATAACTTTCATTGTTGTAATAATGTAATTTTTTGGTGGTGCAATAACACATGATGGATAGTGCATTCAGTTACAGGGGCGCATACTGTACGAGCATCTTACTGCATAACATAATTTTCTTGACAATAAGATGCATATAGGCCCGGCCTAATTGGAGGTCTACCTGCCATTCTTATCACCAAATATTCATAGGTAATTGTGGTGCTATTCACTTTAAGTAAAAAGTTAATAGCTATCTAACACGCATGATAGATCGTGCATACGTGAAGCTGTTCTAGGGACTTTATTTGTCCTATATACAAACTGAACAACAAAAGTTCAGCACCTTATAGACTTTTACTGTGTCATTAAAACGTATATAGGTGAAAGCATGTTAATAAATTATAACTATAAGCTTTCATTTTCAAAGCAAAATAGAAAATCTCACGCATGTATGTTTGAAGAGGATGGTATATGTTTGGGGGGGGGGGGGGGGGGGGTAGGTGAGTTGTAGGTGGTTGTGTATAAGAATATTAAATAAGTTTTTTCCAAACATAAAAATCTTCAAATCTTCACTGATATCAAGTGTTTTTGTGCAGGATATAATGCCGTAACAATGTATGTTAATGAAAAGAATGTTTGGATTCTTCATTCAAGCTAATTATCCTGTTGCGTTACAGAGTTGTTGTCCTTGACCATTCAGATTTTGGAAAGTTGATTAACTGTTCTGTTCCATGGCCATAACACATGTACAAGGTACATACAAAAAACAAACACCCTTGGTAAAATGCATGTTCAATGTACTTGTCATTTATAATTAAGAAAATATCCTTTATTAATTTCAGATAATGCCACGAGCAGCAAGGCATTTCAGGCAGCGGGTCGATGCACTTGACAAATACAACGATGGTGAATTGATAGAGCGGTTCAGGCTAGACCGAAATGGTATTTTATATATTTGTGCCATTGTAAGGAATGACGTAGAACCGAGGACTATGAGGAATCATAGTATTTCGTGCATGCAGAAAGTCTTAATAACTCTGAGATACTTGGCCTCTGGACATTTCCAAATTGCAGAAGGGGATTTAAACGGGATCTCCCAACCCACTGTTTCAAGAGTTATAAGGGAGGTCATCAATAGTTTGACTCGCCGTGCAGTTGTGCAGGAGCACATACGGTTACCTGTCCTCCAACCGGAAGTGCGTGAGAACCAGCAGGCTTTTCACGCTATTGCTGGCTTCCCCAACATTGTTGGTTTAGTTGATGGGACCCATATACAGGTGACTGCTCCCTCTGCCAATGAAGCTGACTATGTCAACCGCATGCAGTACCATTCCATCAACACTCAGATAATCTGCAGTGCTGATGACACGATTTCTAATGTTTCTGCCATGTGGCCTGGCAGCACACATGATTCGAGGATTCTAATGAACAGTGGTGTGAGGCCTGTTTTCGAAGGCGGTAGGATGCCCGCAGGACACTGCTATCTGCTAGGAGACAGTGGGTATGCGTGTAAGAACTGGTGCCTCACGCCATATTTGCATCCAGCCACTAACAAGCAGAGGAGATACAATAGGTAATTTATCATTTTGAATCGATGCTTAGCATTACCATTTATGCAACATAAAATGCATATATTTATATGGAAATTATAATAATATAACATGTGTAAATTCAATTTTTTACTCAGCAATACTGCCATGTCAATAAACCACAGTACATCAATCACAACACATAAAAGGTTAAAATGTAGTCTCGTATTTCATTTTGGTGCTGTTTGACAAGGCAGTGTCACATTAACATGTTCTAATAATAAACAACAATTGATAAATATAATTAACAAATCTAAACAAAATATTGAACAACAGTAGGTAAAATGAAGTTACTAGATAAATATATCACTTAAAACAAAGATTATTTAAGTATCTTACTTTAGAGTGTGAATGTTGGTTATTACACCATGCCATTGTGTACAAATATTATATGATATCAATGACTGTAACCAAAGTTTCTAAACAAGGAGTATAAATATGTCAAAATACTTGAAAGAAAAATGATTAGTTCATTAATACTGACAGTATGTATTAGTTGTAGCATTTAATAATTCTTTACCATTACAGTGCCCACAAGGTGACACGCAGCAAAGTGGAGAGGGTAATAGGACAGCTTAAGAGAAGGTGGAGTGTACTCCATGGTGAAATTAGAATGAAGACAGACATTGTTCCGAGGTAATCACATTGTTAAAATAAATGAAATGATTCTTTCTAGATAGCAGTAACCAAAGCTTATTGCAATAAAGCAAGTTAAAATGTATTTGATGATTGTTTGATAACTTAATTAGCACCAACAATGAATAGGTTGTATGGTGAATAAAAAGAAAGATGACATTAAACACTCATCTAGATAAACATATATCACATTAAGCAAACATTATCACATCAAGTTGAAGTCAGTGGTGCTAATTCCAGTTTGAAGTTGACTATTACAATATAGATTGCAGTTGACTATTACAATATAGATTTCAGTTGACTATTACAATATAGATTGCAGTTGATTATAACAATATAGATTGCAGTTGACTATTACAATATAGATTGCAGTTAACTATTACAATATAGATTGCAGTTGACTATTACAATATAGATTGCAGTTGATTATAACAATATAGATTGCAGTTGACTATTACAATATAGATTGCAGTTGATTATAACAATATAGATTGCAGTTGATTATAACAATATAGATTGCAGTTGACTATTACAATATAGATTTCAGTTAACTATTACAATATAGACTGCAGTTGACTATTACAATATAGACTGCAGTTGACTATTACAATACGCAGTTTGTCATTCATGTCCCTATGTAAACCAAAAACTAACATAATTATAAAAGTTGTTTGTAATGGTTGTATTTGTTTGGAAAAACCAGATTATATTGAAATTCCACAGATATTTTTTATAACTTTTGGAATAAATTATTAATCGACAAAAATACAGCAATTGAACATTTTGTCATGCTGCTTAAAAATTTATTGATGCAGATTCAACAATTTAATTGGGATAAATCCACATTGAAGATAGATTGCTCATTTTCAATCTGTTAGGATGTTAATTAGTTGCCTGATGTAAATAGTGACATATTAATATTTCATGACATTGATCATTTTCAGAATCATAACTGCCTGTGTTATATTGCATAACATTTGCAAAAGACGAAATGTGCCTTTGCCAAATGCTGTAAATAATGTCAACATACATATACAGCAACACCTACAGTTTGTCGGACAACAGCAGGGACTGCCATACAGAGACCATATAGCTGAGTCATATTTTTAGTCAGACATAACTTTAAAGGTTATAAAGGAATGTGATGTATTGACAATCTTTCATACAGCGTATAATTGCAAAATAAGTGAATCTGGACTTATGGGTCTTTGACTGGTTAATCCACACATAAAAATTAACATAGCAATATATCATACATTGGTAATAAGTGTGTATGCATTGGTACATAAATATACCAGGCAATAAAAGAAAGGTCAAATAAATTCACATGACATAAATATATCCTCTAAATTTCGTCAATATATATAACTGCACCGCCAAAGAAACCTTAGTATGAGATGTAGAGAGTGTTTAATATAAGTTATTAAGCCTTGTAAATGACGTTTGTTGTTTTGCCTGATCTATGTACAGTAGGTTTGAGATACAAAAATGACAATATATTTTTTCTAAATCTAGCTTATTTTTTTAACATTTTGGAATAATATTCTATTTGCAATTCCAAACATTTCTTCTTAATTTCATACAGATCCTGGCATTTCCTGCATTCACAACATGATCTGAAATTAAATACATGTTTTTTTAAAAACAAAATTAAGTATGCATTTTGTGTTTAAGTAATTTTTTCCCCATTAATATAGTTAGATAATAGTCATTCAACTACACTTCAAGAGATAAATATATATAACTAGTATACCCTTATTTGTTATAACTGTTGTGGACTCCATATGTTATTATTACATTCATGAGTGGTATAGTGTGGTATTCCTCAGAAGAATCACATATAAATAGTATGGTTGTACATTGTGGGTGTATAGAGTGATGTGTTGTACATTGTGGGTGTATAGAGTGATGTGTTGTACATTGTGGGTGTATAGAGTGATGTGTTGTACATTGTGGGTGTATAGAGTGATGTGTTGTACATTGTGTGTGTATAGAGTGATGTGTTGTACATTGTGGGTGTATAGAGTGATGTGTTGTACATTGTGGGTGTATAGAGTGATGCGTTGTACATTGTGGGTGTATAGAGTGATGCGTTGTACATTGTGGGTGTATAGAGTGATGCGTTGTACATTGTGTGTGTATAGAGTGATGTGTTGTACATTGTGGGTGTATAGAGTGATGTGTTGTACATTGTGGGTGTATAGAGTGATGTGTTGTACATTGTGTGTGTATAGAGTGATGTGTTGTACATTGGGTGTATAGAGTGATGTGTTGTACATTGTGTGTATAGAATGATGTGTTGTACATTGTGGAAGTATAGAGTGATGTGTTGTACATTGTGTGTACAGAGTGATGTGTTGTACAGTGTTAATGCGTCATATGAGAGGTTTACATGTAATTATTAAGAAATGTTGTATGATTAATCCTATGACTGCCATTTATATTAAATAATTTATAAATGAATTGATAAAACTTTTTTGTTTTATTTCTATACGTATAATCAATAATTATAAAACAAGAGCGCTACAAATAGACGCTCACCCACTCCCCCCCAAAAAAAAATGAAATACGTCCCTTTGCCTTAATGTATAGGAGACATTATTACTTCATTAAGCTGTCAAGAGACAACAAAAACTTGACTTCTTACCTACTATTTTCAACTGGAAGCAGGAACTGGCTCATCTGCAGTCCATCTTCACAAACAGTACTAAAAAATAACATATCATCAGTTATAACAGTTTCAGTTAATAATATAAAATATTCAAGTATTGCTTCAACTGCACAATTACCTTAAATTGTCCAGTACTAGCATGTTTTTTATTCATTTTTCAAGAAAATTTGATTTGTACATGTATTATCATTTTACATGTGTTATTTTTTATCATTATTCTAAATAATGTTTGCTTATTGATACCTTTATATTCTAGTTAGCAATATGCTTTAACAACAACACATTTTTTGGTATATTAACAGGCTGTACTACGAGTGTGATCTGTTATCAAGTTTCATTTTAACAATCAAAAACTTTTTTAGGTTCAGTGCAAAACCATTCAGTTAATTTATCACTCATCAATTAAATTATCCCAATGCAAACTAATTTACTCGATCGTTTATATCTTTGATTAGGCAGACTAAACACAAAAAGCTAAACATTTTTTTCGCAAAATTTCACCGGTTTACAGTAAATTGAACAGTGAAAAGTTAAATATTGCATTTTTTAACCTGAACATTGCGTTGGTAACAAGATTGTCATCAGCGTCAGATTCAACTAATGGAATTTCTCCGGAGGCCCCACAAACTTCAATGGTCGGACCACAAAAATCATTAGAGGCACTGAAAATGGAGATATTATCAATAAAATACTAGTGATACAATATTGTAGAAAGAAATAATTCAGATCACAGCATACAGAAAATCATGCTGCTGAGTATATCAGTATATTTCACTCTATTAACCACTGCTTTAATTCTCCAATTTACCCACAATGATCAACTTAACCTTTATGTGAGCATGAGTAATCTCATGAATACTATACCTTTGAGTTTCTCTTGATGACAAACATCAACATTTGGCTATGAGAGATAAGTCATTTAATCAATTATTCTGAGCATGATGTAATTGCAAATTACATAAAATTCACCGCTTTGAGGCCGTCTTTAGAATTATTTCATTTACAGACCTTTAAAATTGTTGTCTGATAGCATCAATATAATTTTTTCATACAACTTACCTTGGACTATGGCATATTGCGGAGTCCATTTTACCGGGCACACCTACGACAGTAGTGGCCCATCTCCCGATGACATTCATCATTTGGTCGGTTAGAGGCGACAGCTTGTCAGGTGCTGGCCCTCCTCCTGCAGTTTAAAGAAACGAGATCAGCATAATTAACAACCATACATGCATTTATTTAAGGAACTATGCTTCTGTTTAGTGTGCTATTTGCACTTGTCTGTACCGATAAACTCTTTTATTTTTAAAATCAATCTATGGTTAAGTTCTGTTCATATTTTTAGATCATAGATGGTTAGGTCGTTTATTACTTATAAATTTTTTTAATTCTGCTCAACAGTCCTTTCTACCAAATTTGGATTTCCCGATTCTGCTATAATTGCAATTTTTATTGGATATGAAAAATAATTTCTTGTAATAAAAGACAAATTGTACCTGTCATCTTTGTAGCGGAAACAAAGCTACAGTACAGATTCCGGTGCTTAGACACCATATTGGCCCACTTTTTTTCCACTTCATTCTCATTCCGTTTTACGTCTGAGCATGCATTGAATCTTTGAACGAGAACTTCCCATTTCTCCCTTTTGGTAATGGCAGTTACTCCTGAAATTTAGTTAAAAAAGTTTATTATAAAAGAACAAAATAGAACTATTTCGGCAGATATCATCAATTTAAGTTTGAATCACATGAATCTTGTTGTGAGTTGTCAATATGTACCAACACTTAAGCTTGGCATAATCCTTCTTCAATCTGAAACTCTACCTCATTTAGGCTATTTATGCATATCTCCAATATAAACAGCTGTGAAAATTGCATGACTATGCTTGTATCCGGGTTAGTTTACCGAGTATGTATATTTGTTATGACGTCAATATATCTATTAAATGACGTCAATATATCTAATAAATGACGTCATTAATCATGAAGGTCGTAGGCCCGAGTGGTTAATGCCAACGCGTCTGAACGACAAAACGTTGTATACAACGCTAAATCATATTCCATCAGACACTATCTTTGTTCTTTGTCTATATGGACACATTCTTACGTCATGTTAGAATGAATAATAGAGGCTTGCTTAATAAAAATTTCCCAAACTCGTTTAATAAAAGTTTATACCAATCGACAACTCGTGATAGATCCCCTATATATACAGAATATAACTACAGTAAAGTGTTACTACAATTATACAATATACTGTATTATCCTGCGTTCCATGTGTATTATAATTGCCCTATTTGGTTGGACTAACATAAAATGGTGCAGTTAACCGTTAAATGATCAACTAGCCTGTATACATTCTTGTCCGTGTATTGATAGACCCATCTGACTCATCAGTATGGAGGGCCAGATGAAACTCGTAAAGTTTTCTTTTTAACATAACGACACAAAGGAGTTCAATGTTCATAATCTATCTATTTAGTCAAACTCCTGTTGGGGACATAGACTAGTCATGGCTCATGGGCTACACAGATTCGTACATTGGAATTATCAAGGAGTATTTAAACAATGTGACCTAAATAAACATGGTTGCACAGTTAGAGGGAAGCAGCGTAGTTTAACCGGTTATGGGGGGGGGGGGGGTGACAATATTTACTTTCTGTTTTAAATAAAAATGTGGTGACTTAAGTAGCAGACGGAGTTTCCTGTCAACTCGTCCAAAAATGGCTGGCAAAATATCGTATCAAAACAATACGGCAAATATTGCCTACGTTGCTGTCTCGTTATATGAATGTTAACCGAAGGCGAAGATTTGGCAATCTCCGAAAAAATACTACCGTTAACTTATAATAAAGCCATTTAAATACGTACCATTCCCGAACCTTGTCTTTGAGTAGGCATGATACGTCATGCTCCCTTCCCCAGAGACAGTTTCCCCCATCAACGAAGCCAGATGTAGGCAGTCCCGCTCGCTCCAATTCTGGCTACGTTTCTTTGTTGTTAGTGTAGCGTCCATTTGTCGTTTGACAGTTCTCAGGTCACCGCGGCGCTTGATTTATTAAACGACCTTTAATAAGTCAAGCGTCTATCGTTTGTTTCTTTTTTTCACGAGCGAAATCTCCACTTCCGTTACTAAAAATAACTCGGGAAATTCCTTTGACGATGTTCAAAAACGTCTTAAGAAAAATATTTCACTTAAGTAATTTACATTTAATCTTTACTAAGAAATTACTTAAGTCCTTTTATAAATATGAATTATCTTAAGTTAAGAAAAAGTTTAGTTAAGTTGAATTTTTCTAAGTTAAGTCGAATTTTAATCTTAACTTAAGATGCTTTATAAATACCGTCCCTGGAATATAGTGTGAAGTGTGTCAACACAAATCAATTACAGTTAGAAACATTTACTTTCAATTCTAAAAAAAATCATTTAAATCCATCTTGACTTCCAAATATCATCAGTTAATTATCAAATCAAAGCAAGGCCAAATTGACTGAAGTTAAATTATCTTTCTTGGAAGCAAACCCAGTATTTCACATTCACATGTTTACATATAATATGCTGGTCACAGCTACATAGAATACGCCTGTCATTATATAGAATACGCCCGTCACAGATAAAAACTAGTTTCAACATTTAGCAGGGCAAGTTCGTCTACAGTATATAGGAACACAATTAAATTACACATTTCCCTACATCTGCACCAGACAAGACAAGACAATGCGAACCTAACATGAAAATCTACAGGCTAAATGGCTACAAAGGATCAACTCCGGACAAATGAACAGACCAGAATTTTGAACAACAAACACTTAAATCTATAATTACTGATTTGATTTCATGGCATACAGTGACCGACTAAATGTATCTATCAGACATTTTATGTCCTTTGCATTCTGGACCCCTTCAGCAACAACCAATTCCTTGATCATTTTGGCAACTCTTCTATCAACAGGAAGTACATATGCAGCTTCCTGATCAGGAATAAATACAATTTCATAAATACATTATTATCACCGTTAACTTCAAGTTTTCATTTAAAATAATCAAAAATATATAGAGGAACATAAAATATCTGTTACTCTGTCTTTCCCAAATTTACTGTTTATTGTCTAGTAACTTATTTCTACTTGAAATTATAAATTAACAAAAATAACAAAAACCTGAAAGCACCAAACACAAAATACAACCAAACCACAACTTACAGGAACCAAAGCTTTGACGTTAACAATAGTCTCATACCTCGCCCACAAGATGATCATGATGGTTGGTACCAATAGCCATCAAAACCTGGTACTCTGACCGTATCAACTTAAAATCTTCATTCGGGTGATGAGATCTTTTCTTCTTCGTTTGTTATCCTGACCTTCCAGCTGAGAAGTATAAAATCACTTTTACTTCAACATCGATTACATTAGTCTGTATAATCTTTACAAGTTATGTATTATTTAACAGAGAATTAAAAATATTATGTTTGACTTTCTGTGGTATTCTAAACCTGATAAAATATTCAGAAATATGATTTTTCAAACATATGAAAATGGAGGACTAAAAATGTTAGATATCTATTCTATTTATAAATTCAGTCAAGGCCAGCTGGGTCATAAGAATTATTACCAAGTGATGATAAATGGAATATAATTTATAACATTGAAGATAAAAAGTACGGAAAATTTATTTTTTAAATATAATACTTGTAAAACAGATGCAGATAAACTGAAATTTTATTTTACATTTCGCAAAGACATTACTGCATCCTGGTGCTCAATCAATTATTAACATTCAATAAGCAATTTTCCTAAAGAAACTAGAGTCAGTGTACCCGATTTCGCACACATTTACAATATTCAAGTATATTTCTTAATTTAAACATACAAATTCAATGGCTTCATTATGTCAAATTAAAGAAGCAAACCTTCCGTCTTTAAAAATGTTTTCATGCCGGTCAAATTTTTGGACATCATGAAGGAAGGTGCGCTTGAACACAAACACCTTATGGAGAACATGTTCTTCGTATCGGGGACCCGGTTTCGCACACTATGTGTTTGGATTAAAAAATGGTAATTATTCTAAATTTGTGATGATTTGATAAATACTTAACCAAGTTCTCGACAATTAACTCTTGAACGCCAAATTATTTCATGCAGTCACTTGCAAACATCTAAATTTAGCATGTACCATCAAATAAAACATAACACATTTATAACACTAGATAAAATTATATTTAGAATTATATAACTTGCAAGTATACATAGATAGTTGAAGATGAACTACCCATAGTAACATAATAATGCAACAGCCTGACAGCACAATAATATGACAACATATTTAAACAAACTAAAACAGTTTTACAGCATAACAATATGACAACATATTTAACAAACTAAGTCTTTATTTTAGTTTCAGCACACAATATACTACATAACCTGTTTATCATAATTTTCATCAGTACTACACCAGTCTCATTCTTCGTGAACACATGTATTGCAAAGCCATTTTGTTTTTCTCTTAAGACTTGCATCAATTAATTTCTGCTGTTCATTCCCAACACATTCGTAATGTACCCACCTCTCACAATTGTCACATCCAATCCAAGTCATATTATCACTTCCTGTCATACACACCTCACAAACTACTTCATCTACTTCATGCATTCCATCATTCATTATGGTTTTTGAGCCATCCTTCTCACTATCATACACCCTACATTTTTTAATTTCAACACAGGTAAGTACTCGTGCAGTTAATAATCTTCTTTTGGATGTTTTTCCCTTTTCATTCTGTGTTGGTGGTTCGACAAGGATATTTTTTAGCTCTTCGGATATAAGTCCTAATTTTACAAGAGTATTTTCTGCACTTACATGACCACATTCAACACATTTTGCAGACTGATTTTTAATAATGGCATTACTAACAAACTTAGTACTCCCTGAACGTGTAGGTCTGGTCTTATTTGGATCAAATGGACAGATTCCTAAGCCAGAAAATGATGATGCTATAGAAGAGCCAGATATCTTATTCATTGCTAGATGCAATAATTTTGGAAATTTGGCTCTTGGTAAACTTTTCATACCAGTATATCCTAACGCAACACTAAGGTTGGTGAACTGCTCTTTCAAAAGATGGTAATACCCAACATCAAGGGGTTGCAGTAAGTGGGTGGAGTGGACAGGTAAGCAGAGTAGTTCAATCTGGTCTTCTTGAGCAAAATCAATCACCTTCTTACTCAGGTGTGTTATATGATTGTCCATAATAACCAAAATAGGACGAGACCTACCACATTGTTTAGAAAAACATTTCTGGAACCAGGAAAGAAATATTTCACTATTTATGAAACCGCTATCAGTGAAGTCAAAACTCCAGTGATCCGGTATTCCATCAGTGAAGTTATTTCTAGGGAGGTTCTTAGAAAATATAAGAAGAGGAGCTAAACTTTGGCCATCAGCAGATACAGCCAACTGCAATGTTACATGACCGTTAACTGTAACAACTGGTTGATATGGATGTTTCGTGCCTTTGATAACAACAATTTTCTCTCTGCCTTGCAGTTTTGAGGAAAACCCAGTTTCATCAAAGTTAAAAATACGTGTTGGGTCATCTTTTATACCTAGCCTAGTTAATGTTCTGTCAAGTAAGTTGTAAAAACCTTCAATCTGCTCTGGTTTTAGCTCAGACCTGACTCGCTCTAAACTATGGGGTTTTCTGAGTGAGAGCTCTTTATGTCTCTTAAGAAAGTTTCGCATTTGTTGCTGGGACCTTTCTCCGAGTTGAATAAACAAGGACGGCCTGATTCAAGCAATATGTCATTGGCAAGCTTACTAATGATCTTCCTTGTCAACGGATAACCCCTATCACCCATGTATTGTACATAAGTAGAAAGGGGATGTCTCTTCTAAATTGGTAAGAGCATATTTCCCACCACATTTTACAGTTTTATTTTTGTATCTACCTCAGGCATGATCCTTTATGGTAGAAATTGGAACTTTTGTTAATACTGCTGCTTTCCTAAGGGAAAGTCCTTTCTGCACTTTTGAAACAGCTAAGTTCAAGTCATCTTGGGTGTAATTTCTTGGCATTTTTACCTGAAGGCGAAATATGTAAAAGCAGTTTTACACCTGATGTTTGTTTGTTTCATCAGGTTTAACGCCGTTTCTCAACAATTTTTCAGTTATATACGACGGCCGGTTCACCTAACCAGTTTTTCCTGGACTGAATTCTAACCAGTACTAACTTACCCTTCCACAAAGAGCCGGCAACTTTTCCACATGTGGTTTTACACCTGAATGCCAAATATTTATACAAGCATTTAGTATAGAAAGCAATTAGTAGAAGCAATGAATGTATGGATAGCATTTTCAAGAGTCTAAAATAGAAAATTGAAGTCAAAATATCAATTTCAGAAAAAGGTCCTTTAAGTTAACTTACACCATTGCAACATACAGTTCGATTAAATTTTTCACAAAATGAAAAACAAAGAATCAAGTTGAGCTGACAGTTTTAAGTTGGGAGAATAGAGCGTTCTGGTTATGGGTGAGCTTCTTTGTCATCATTCCATTTAAAAAGTCGTAAATATAAAAAAACAACTTACTTCTCTGTTGGAATAGGCATTTAACTATATAGGAAATGCATTTTTGTTTGGAAAACTGCCAATAGTACAAGAAAATTTAAGTTTTGCGGCTGACCTAGCGACTCGCGTTTTATTTGTTTATGTTATTGTCTGCTCATAGCAAAACGAGGCTCACGTGAGGAATCCCTTCTTACGTCACATCCGTATGAAAATACCTTGTCACGTAGTAAACAATACGTAAAATTACCGAAATTGTAATCATATGATTAAATTCAACGTGAATAACGAAAGTGTGCGAAACCGCGTCCTGTGCGAAATCGGGTACACTGACTCTATATGGAATATTCAAACATAAAACAGACAAACGAAAACTTGCTTCCATATAAAAAATGGTTGGAAGAGATATCTTATACATCAAACATATTATTTACTTCCAAAATAAAGATTTAACTGTTGAACAAATGCAAAATAAATATGCCACTGAAAATGGAGACTTTCTTCAATAATTATCATTAATTAAAGCAATTGATAAAATTTGAGGAAACAACTGACAGAAGAAGAATTTACCCCAGTTCTTAGGACAGAATATCTTGATGATCAAGTGAAACAAATCACTGTCAAAAATAAATTGTAATACATATGTTTAAATATACATTCTTTACAACAATGCATATATTAGTACTATGATGTTAATTTGAAAACTGTCCATTAAGAACAAGTGTTCTCTGCAACGGTATTGGACACACAATCTACTTTTGTACAAAGTAAATTACTCAGATAAATTTATCAGAATGATGCCTAATACATCTAAGTCGAGTTAGATTACCTTAAAATCGGGAAATCTTAGTATCATTATAAACTGCACTTTGGCAGTGCAGCCGAGCTTCTTGGACACTTGAACTTGCTTCTTTTGTCTCTTCTTACACTGACTGCTAGTGTAACAGTGGTCTTCCTGAGAAGGTCAAGTGTTAGTTGTGAAACAAAATTAATACACGGACAATTCAACAGTCATCAATATCTGAACTTTGATACATCTTTTGGCAAGTCACAAGTTACTACTACAATAATTAATTTACCAACATTTTTGCCATACCAGACAAGCTTCACATTATCCATACTTTGAGTAACGTAGTTATGCAACAAGTTGTAAACATGATGGCCCCATTTTGAATTTTTTCCTCTTGGAAGTAAATGTATATAATGTCATAATTTATTATTGACACAACCATTTTGTTCGTTTCTTACTTGACCACGCCAATACATAGGCAACACTTTTGAAGATAAATACATAACCTTTCAATCATCATTGATTATTTCAAAGTCTGAACATGGACTAAAGGAGGGTTTTTATGTGTTTACATTTGACAAACCCAAACAATTTAATGATGGGCATGAAGCGACATCAGACGACTATTCCCATCTACTCAAGGTAAATTTTTAATGTTTCAGCTGTACTTCTTAAAAGTCAAAGTCAATACCCTCAGTAAATTTTGTACAAAATCAACCAAAATAAATAACATAATTACGATCATACTTCTCTGTTCGTTCCTCCACAATTTTTCTTTCTGTTAGGTCCATAATGCCATTCTCTGTCCTCAGTCCCAATAAGTAGGAAGGGAATGCCATCATAATTAATGGGGACACAACCCCTCAAGTCTTCAAACTTAATTGTATGGCCATCAAAACTCTATATCTGTCAACAATGTAAGATATATCATGTAACTATTGCAAAATAGAATATTGTGAAGAAAATACTAACAAGAACTGTCCAGTCTTGAGTAGTTCAGCTAAAAATGGCACTGTCTAGTGTTAGAAAATTAAATTATCCACCAGTAGTCAGATTCCATTATTTAGATATTATGTATCTGTACGTATTTGCAGTTTATGTATTTAAGACAAGTTTAAAATAAGTCATTGATAGTAGTAAGATGGAATTCTTCAATAAATCCTCTTATCATTTACAAAAAAAAGGTAATTTTTTACCGTCACTGTTGTCACCTTCTTACCATCGACAATTTTATTAACACTCTAAATGATGCGGCTGAAAAACAGTAATGATGGTTCTACGCTTCTGAAATAATTACTAAACTTCGTGAAGGCTTATTTAATGTGTGCGTTTTCATACTTATTCCATACTTCCTAGGCATTTTACTCGGCATAATACATTAACTTCAATACAAATCTGTATTGTGTCCATAACATTCCGGACTAGTGGTTCTTTGCAGGCGTGAATGATACAGGTTTAGGCTATGTGCCTTGCAGTGAGTGTATACCGCATCTGGTACTATCTGTCTTACACGGGCCTGCACACCGCGATACTTCCCACTCATATTCGCCGCGCCATCATACCCCTGTCCTCTCATGTTTTGTATCACAATGCCCTTTTCAGTCAGATTATGCAGGAACTTATCTGTGAGGGCCTCTCCCGTTGTTTCGCCGCATTCTGCGAAACCAAGGAATTCTTCCCTGGTGAGACATTGATCAATATCGTAGAAACGAACACAAAAAGCCATCTGTTCTATTGTGCTACAGTCTGTAGCTTCGTCTGCAATGAATCCAAAGCATGGGCGTTTGTTGCAGTCTCTCACAATATCTTCAACAATCATTTCTCCACAAATCTGTATCAGCTCATTCTGAATTTCAGGGGATGTGTACTTATTTGTTGTTTCCTTCTTTAGCAAGTGGTCACGTAAAAGCCCATTATCCTTACTTCTGTACTGAAGCAACTTAACGAAGTTTCCATTGCCTTCACCGTGACCTCTCAATGCTAGTCCCTGGTTTCCACAAAGGATAATGGTGTCTATGATGCATTTCAGTATCTGTCTGTTTTTAGTTACAACAGGGTCATGCCCGTCAGACAGTTTAGATAAGATGTCTTTCTGATTACCTTCTGAAATCTTGATGAAGTTGTATGTTGCAAGAAGGGAACTTTGGTGTGATTTTAACGCCTGATGCCTTGTAATTAGCTTTCCTATGTTGCTCCAGACGTTGATTGGCGATACCCCGAATGCTTTTTCCTTCGAATCGCCACCTTGAAGACCAAAAAACCGACAAGGCCCGCAATACACACTATCCTTGCTTTCGGAATACCTCAACCAACTGTTTGACACGAACCAGCGAGGCTGCAACCGCCTTGAGCTTGATCCAATGAGTCTGAAATATAAAAGTCAATGTAAAGTTGACAATGCGTATATAAACCACGATGTGCTTACATAGGTCTTATGCGATTTAAGAATTGAATCCGAGTCCCTAAATTGCAGCTCAATAGTTTGATAATGTAGGCTAACTGAAATAAAACTAAAAATTCATAAAGAAAAAATCGTTAATAAATGTTGTCTATGAGACATTAATCTTAACATGATATATATTGACAGTGAAGTATAGTGCACTTGGTGTGCATATAGCACTTGTTTTCGCGATAAAACGCACCGCGCATTTAAAGATGTGCAGTATAGATAAAGAAATAACGTGCGGGACCTCGTTGATTAAAACAAAATCAGGACATATTTAATTCCAACAAAATAAAAAAAACATTAATAAATCATCATCAAAAATGTTCCTAGTCTTTAAAAAGTATAGGTGTGAAGTAACGATTAGGCCTACATATCAATCTAACTGCCATGGTTTAATTAACTTGACCTCGGTTCAATGTTCTCGGAATATAATGTAAACAAATACAATAGTGTTAACTTATGCCAGTTTATATTGAACTATTATTTTACCTCGCAGGAAACTTGAAGAAATGAACATCTTTCCACTGCTTTGTGGGGACATTATACCTGACCTCGTCACTGACCACATATTCATCTTCTTGCAAAATGTCGGGATAGGGTGGAGCGGTGGATTTTATTTCAGTCATTTTAAAAACATCGCGGTATAGAAAGTTTTAAAGGGAGGCAAATCCTTTGTTAATCGATATGATAATCGAGTTGTTCTCCACGTCGTATACTCATGTTAATAAAATGCGACGTATAGATTTGTTGGCAGTTGAGTTGAAAAGATGCTTTTAAGTTTATAGTTAAAATCAATTTTCTATTTGAATTTAAACCAAACCAAACAAATTATTCCATTATAATACGTTACTCACCCTACTACATGTAGAGGTCATTTTTTTAATGCAGATTTGAACTTTTTATTTTTTCGATTTTTCGAGACAATGTGTACGCAGCTGCGTACTCTGCGTACAGGACGCTACGCGCCTAAATGTTACTATCTTATGTGATCCTCCAATATGCTACTTATCTCTCATTAATATTTAGTTGGTCCCTGCTGCACACCTTACAGGAATAAAAAATACCATTTAATACCCTCAAACATTTCCCTGAAAGAAAGAGAACATAGAAGATAAAAGATAGGATTATATAGGAACTGGTGCCGAAAAAAATCTTACATGAACAACGAATATTTAAGACTAACATGGGCTATTTAAGACTATTCTAACATGTTTTGTGAATAGCTATTAAGAAATATTTTAAACTTAGGTAAAATTTTGTCACATTTGAGAATTTTCTAGCAGATACGAGAACTATTTTTATCCAAGATGTTTTGTGAATACCGGCCCAGGTCCATCTATCATTGGATTCCATTACCATCATGGCTTACACATATATGCTATATGACTACATCTAAATTTACGTGAAATGTCTTCCATGTTGAATTTCTATCCCTGTAAAAAGGTCTGTTAAAGTTATGTTCTGCTAGGAATGAAATACTTTGAATAGAATATTCCATAAAACAAATTGAATCATGCCCTGGAATTATTCATGTTTACTATATTATGTTAAACAACCATTGTACTCATGCCTCTATCTATATAGTCCAGTCAATCTACTGAAAAAAAAGGCAAATAAAGGAAAAAAAATGCTCAGAAATGATTTTGGCATAAATGTATTGTTTAATATCTGCCGTGTAAGGAAAAAAAAGTATAGGAAAATCCTACGGTGCAAAATGCCTTTTTGGGGTAAAATGTACTAAAAGGTAAAAAAAAGTATGAATTTCTGGAATTTGACTATATCAAAATCAGATTTAGCTATAAAAATTCCAGAATAACTGTTTTTAATAGACATTATGTTGCACCATAACATACCTTAAGTAATGACACATCATATGTTGTGAACAGTAATTTTTGGGGTAAAATGATGAAAACAAAAATTAAAGTGGGAATTTCTGGAGTTTGTCAATAACTCGACGAAATTTAGCTATAAATTTACCTCAATAACTGTATTTAATAGATATTAAATTGCTCTAAAACATACCTCAGGTTCAGAATATCATACAGTGAAAAAGGTGATTTTTTGGGTAAAATAGTAAAAATATAAATGAAAGTGAGAATTTCTGGAATTTGCCAAATACCCTAGTATCCACAGGTAAAACAGTGTAAGAGTCACAAAGGTATTAAGGCGTTTTTAGAATTCTCCTAAACAAGACAAAAAGGATACATTCTTACGTAGTTATTCAGCCATTTTTATGGCAAATTTGGGACTGATAATCGGCCCCATTCCACAGAGAAAAAACTATATTTTTTCCCTTACTCTGAAGGAAAATTTCCCTTTAGTCAAATTATTTACAATTTTAACCTTATGAATATTTATTGTTTCAAGGTGCAAATTTCTCCTATGAAAAGGAGCCGCCATACTACACATAAAACTGAAAAAAAATGGCAGTTTTTGTTCAAGCAATCAAACAAATAAAACCAGAATACCTTTATAATTTATATAGAATATGATTATGAATGATATACTCTCACCACTGATTTCATTTTGAAACAATAGGCACCACATTCCCTGTTCCCATCTGCACTCTCTGTGTTTTAAGATATCCGTAAGAGTAATACTCATATGCTTGTTTGACTGTATAATAGATCATCTACTTTTGGACAGCTTAGCTGACGCTTTCTCACAGTTTAGTGTATTTTCAATATTTTCTACGGAGAATATGAACAAAAATATGTCATTATGTGTCTAGCGGGCTTGCTATTATGCTAAGACTAAGTTGCTTCAATCTTCCTTTTTGCAAGTGGTGAGGTCGAGTCCATGTAAAAGATGTAGTGATTTAGGTCACTTCCAAACAGGATTTCTGTTGGGCTAGCTCTTTAGCTATGTGGTTGAGTGACAATTTGGGTGCGAGATGTCCCGGGTTCAATTCCATGTTGGGGTCAAGTTTTTTTCCTCTGGCTAGTCTGGGATTTACAACCAATGTCCGGGTTAAATTCTTCTTCTTCTTCCATTATATGGCCAACCTCAATAGGTTGAAGACTTTTGCCATTAGGTTGCGCAATTAAGGAAGGAAATATAAAGTAAAAGTGAGAATAATGTACAGTGAAGAGTTTAAAAACAGAGAAATTAAGAGTTAGGGAAAGTAGGTGGCAAGTTGAGTCATGAATGCGTCAACTGTGCCAACTGACACGACAACTGTATCTAGCATATTCCAGTCTCTGATGGTTGTGGGAAAACGATTGCTTGTGGCATTCTGTTCTGGATGGTAGTATCTGGAAAGCATGAGGTGGACTGTGTCTGGAGATTCTTGTTGGTGGGATGAGGTTGTTGGCTTTCTTGATGGATATGCTGTCGTTTGTGATCTTGAACATCATTGCTTATCTTGTCTCTTTACGCCGTTGTTCCAATGACTTCCACTTTAGGTCCTCCAACATGTCTGTAACACTCGACCGGTTGTGGTTTCGATTTTTTACAAATCGGACTGCTCTTCGTTTTACCTTTTCCAGGCATTGGATGTCACCTTTCTCATGAGGGTCCCACACCACGCTTGCGTATTCTACTTAAGTTCTGACTAGGCTGAAGTAAGCTTGTTGTTTTATGGAGGTAGATGAGATGTTAAGATTTCTTCTCAGGAAACTGATAGTCTTGTTTGCTTTTGTTGATACATTTGTATATTGTTGATGTATTGTCTGTAGTTGAGTTCGGAGTTGATGGTGCATCACAGGTATTTCGCCGAGTCAAACTTACTCTTTCATGATGAATGTTGCATTATGCATTGAATGCTCTCAACAAAGCCGCTGATCTTGGCACAGTTAAGATCCCATAAATCATTTGAAACATCTTGAACGAACAGGAGAACAACTCGAGTCTCAACAACTTCAAGTTCAATTCAAAGAAATTCATGCAAATTTTGAAAAACAATTGAATGGAACTGAAACAAAACAGATACATAAATAATACGATGCATACCAAACACTGATCGGGTATGCTTTGTTCTTGCAACCAACACAAACTTGGTGTTGGTGTTGACTTCATGATTAAGCAGCGTGTCGTCCGTATCTTTTAAAGATGCGAATACATCCGCCATTTTCAAACTTCGGATACTCTCTAATTTATAGTCATCGAAAAAGCCCAACATGTACGCATGACTGCATTCCTATTTTGGCATGAAGGCGGGGCTAGCATAAGTAATCTTTTGGAGGCGGTGCTAATCGACGGACTACTTACGTACAGAAACTCTTTGGACAGATATTGAATAAAACGCTTTGGAAAAAATAGGATCCCGTAAAGAAGTGGGAGCATCGTCAGACGATTAGCTGCTCTAAAGTTGACGATCGTACACAAATAACAGCTTCCACAGAACAAATAAAAGTTACCAATGGGGCAGGTAAGTGCGACTGTATGCAGTTTGAACGCTGTCGTATTTAACATTGGTAGCACTGGTGAAATTCAACCTGCTCAACCGTCCATTTTTTTCGAATGAATCGCTCAGCATCGTGCTAGCTCGAAAACTGTAGAATCGGGTGCTGTGGTTGGCGACTGTTATCGTAATTAATTCCATACTATTGAATAGTGTTAATAAGCGCTCATAAAATACATGTTTTTAAAAAAATACGATAAATTACATGTTTAATGTCTGCGCATGCGCGAGGTTTGGTTCTTTCGTACACAAATCGTTTCGCCTATATTCGTTTCGCCCTATGGCATTATTAGCATTGAGAATTAACTCTGATTACATTAATTTAATGTGTCTAGAAATTTTATGCACACTGTGATTGACTTGCATTATTTAAGCTTTTGTATTTGTCAACGTTAAGTAGTCATTTATTAAATTTATTTAAACACATTTAAGTTTACTTTGTTTCCTCTTTGGTTTGGCAGCGATTTTGGTATGATTCATTGTGTGTAGTAGGCAACCACCTACTGCTTAGACTCTACATTTGTAATAGTGAGGGTGTAATTCTGTGAAACTTGGCCAACTGACCATTCTGCATTTAACCCTTTACTCCATGGAGACGCACTAGGACGCAGTTGTCTTATCTCCATGCAGACGCACTGGGACAATTTTTACTACAAGTATCGTAAATTAAACTTGCCCTAATGTAAAAATCAGCCTTTTAAGATGTTAAATCCTCAATAAAATAATGTGGTTAATATTGAAAGTTATTCCAAAAACAGCGATCAAACAATCCCATGTAAAGAAATTTTCACAGGCACGATTTCATCATCATTATTTCTACAGAATTGTCTATATCTTAATGGATCAGGCCTTGATTGTCTTAATGGGCTTAGGCCGGAACGCCTACTTTTTTAGCCCCGCCCTCTATGTTCTGTATGGTGTTGCAATTATGACTTACGAACCATAATAAGAAACATGACGACGAAGTTCACCAAATACGAAGATGTAGACAATTTTATCTCCAATTATTCACGGGAAACCGGTTACAGTTTCGTGAAGAGGAACACGTGGAATTTTGGCGGGCATGGTAATGTTTTCTTTTAATGAACGATGCGCGATATTTAACCTGTCCTGCCTCGGACGAAAATATATGTCGTATCGGCTTTAAACCAGTTCGGACATATCTACTTGCATAGACATACTCTCCTATATTATCATGCCCTTTAATATTCTGATTATTTCACAATGTATAATTATGAAGCAATAATGCTCTGAAAATGTCTTTAACTGGTATTGTTAAATAGCCATTTGTGGAATAACTTTTTATATTAACTACATATTTTTTGAGAATTTGACATCTTAAAATATTGCTTTTTACATTGGGGTAAGTTAAATATGTGGTATTTGTTATGAAAATCCGAGAATTTATAGAAAACTTACCGCGAGCAGTGGCGGATCTACCGGGGGGGGGGGGGGACGGAGGGCCCGTGCCCCCCCAGCTGGCCGGCAAGTAAGGTTTTTTGCACACAGAGACATCGATGTTAACATCGACGAGGTTGTCACAGACTTTGCAAGGATGCAGCCAAGACGGTTGAAGCTGCCAAACATCCTTGACAGCGACGACAAATGTTAATTCCATGTCATTATATGATTA
The DNA here is from genome assembly GCA_032209605.1 of Mactromeris polynyma. Lineage (NCBI taxonomy): Eukaryota > Metazoa > Mollusca > Bivalvia > Venerida > Mactridae > Mactromeris > Mactromeris polynyma. The sequence goes on from JASFXZ010000002.1 coordinate 46,648,586, forward strand.
AAATAATGCATTCAAAAAAAGTTGTATATGTTTATAATTAGTTGTGCCCCCCCCCCCCCCCCCCCCATTTAGAATGTCCTGGATCCGCCACTGGCGAGTATGTGAAGAAATCACGCTTTTGCTGTTAATGCAAAATATATTGTAATCTAATGTTTTCTTTATGCTTTAACTTAGTATTGATCTTTTGATAAGAATAAATTAAAAGTCAAATTTTTACGGAAAAAATAATAAATTGAGAAATTTGGCGATTCTTTGGAGCAAATACCTGATTAAATGGTCTTTTATGTCTTTTTTGGACTAAATGATCTTTACTTATATTAATTATATATCATTGAAAGCTTCTTTACATGGACAATGGTTTTAAAACTGTTCATACTGTTTTTTGAAATGCAAAACAGAAAGGCGCAAACTAGCAGTTTTTCCAAATCTCGCGTATAGGTATCTTTAATCGCTTGTGGTGTAAACGAGCTAGACTTCTTTGAATGGTCCAATTAGTAACATATCTATAGTATTTAGGTCTTTGTTAAATGGTGTATACAATAAAACAATTATTAAAAATATTTGCAATGTCTTATGAGATATTTTGTTTAACAGATTACACCTGCGAGGCTACAGATATGACTGTGATAGACAGAGAGTTCCATTCCCTTATGGTTCTTTGTAAAAACTATGTGTTCTTGTTGTAACAGGTTAATGAAGGAAAGATAGTTACAGAGATCATTAAAAAAAGTTTACATGACTTTGGGTATTAGGCCTATTCTTAAACAACTTCAACTAATGAAGCCATGCAATGTATTGTTAGGCTGATCTGTTGGGTTGTGATACCAATAATCTTTCACATAAGGTGATATCAAAAACAAAAAAATTAACATGCTAATTAGTCTAAGATATGACGACAGTCAACACCATTGACTGTAAGTCTGGGTTCGAATCCCAGGTTGGATTTCAGTTGTATTGTTGCAGATTCATCCTGTGTTGAACTGATTTATTAAAAACATTAAGTTAATATCCGAATTTCTGTTACTAAACAATACTACATGTGTTTTATATTTTTTCTGATTTAAGATCAATTTCATTATGAGTACATGTAACACTATTTCCTGTTCTCATTTCCAGATTGGTGGTAATAACCATGACTGAGATTGTTCTATTTGTGTGTCGTTGATTATTACCCAAAACAATTTTAGTTTTTGGCAACTCTTTACTCTTTAATTATTTTACTTTTGATCTTATTGAACAATTAAGTTCATTAAACTAGTTGGTTCCTAATTATTAGCACAGTTAGTAGAATTCATCACTGTTTAAAACAAAGAATTAAAGATAGTCGTGATATTGATTCTGCACATCAAAACTACATAACTAACATTGTATAATTAAGTGAAGACTTATAATTTTATCTAGAAATTGAATCCTTTGAGGGAAGACGTCTTTGGTGGGAAGACAAGCGAGGCAATGTGCCCATTGAAAATGAAGGCACTCCATTTGTGACCATTGGGCATGAGGTGAGGGAATGCCACCAAGGATCATGGAAGAAAGCGAAAGAAAGGAATGATGATGTAATGGTTTTGTATAATATTGTAACAGACAGTCTAAATATCTTTTTTCTTTTTCCTGTATGTTTAATATATTTTTACAAATTCCTGATTTTGTTTATTTGTTGACAATCTCGAATGAAAACAGCAAACTGAATTTTATTTTCTTAAAGACATTGTTATACAATGCAACAAAGTCAAATACTGCTTAAGTGACAAATTGTTCAGTTCATTACATATGTTCTGAGAATATATTGTGGATGAAATAAATTTTCTAAGAATTTGCTTAGTAAACCTTGATTACCGGTATGGTATGTCTTGATAATAGGAATATCAATAGATAGTAAATGCAGATATTTAGAACATTTTCTTTATCATTGTAATTAATTGAAACAATGCTTTCAAAATTTCTTACATTACAGGATACTGTCCATAATTATTTATTGAAGAGGCGAAGACTGCAGATAACCAAGAAACAGGACTGCAAGGCCACCATCAGAATAAGAAAGATTGTGAAATTTCCTGACTATGAGGTAGCTTTCTACAAATAGTATTTTGATTTTTTGTGAAATGTTCTTCATTGATTAAATATTCTATTATGTTATTGTCCCAAAACTTGCCTCATAGTGCTGACTATTTACACATATAAGTATTACAATCAAAACATTACTTACATTATGTAGAAATATCACTTATTTACCAACATGTGAACCTTTGTTTTATTTATTTATGTCATATCGTTTAATGCCATTTTCAAGAATTTTCAGTTATTTAACACCTGTCAGTTGACCTAACTTGTTTTCCTGGAGTTAAATGTCAAATGTCATACAAGTACATGACCTGCCAAGTCTGGGAATCGAAATCTGGATCCTCCGTAAGTCATTCCAACACTCTTACCACTGAGGTTTCTGGGCAGGCCTTGCTTCTGTTTTAAGCATGTAATTTCTAATGTACGAATTTCATTTACAGATAAGTGTAGCCTCTTCAACCAATGCTAGGAAAAGAAAATTAAAACTGCTTAGAAGTGACTTTTGTTCAGTTACCAAGCAGGTAACTGAATACCTCGTAAAAGTCTGCGGAGAACATTCTGGGCATGTTGTGGGGAAGGTAAATTGTATTAATTCTGATAACAACAAGAAATGGTTCTACCTTACAAAACGTTTTAACATATATTGTTTTTAATAATTGTTAATCGTTTTATTTCTATCTATGACATATCTATCTACTTGATGTGTTATCAGGTTTAAAACCCTTAGAATGCCTGCCATCTCCTATGTTTGATTATAAAATTGCCTTAATTAGTCGTCAAATTGATACTAGACAACAAATAAGTACATTTAGGTTATTCTGCAGTTATTGTTAGATACTGCAACCTACTTACGTCCTTCAAACAATGTAGTGGCTGTTTGTCACTGCTCTGCACTTCAACCCATATTTTTGCACTGTTCTGGTGGCATACTTTTCATCATCTTATTAAAAGTACAACATTTTCAGTTTATATTCCCTGGCTGCATTTATCAATGGCGTGGCAAATGAGAAATTGAAATTGGCTTGCCATAAGGACAAGTTGTAAGTAATGCCTTTGTTTTTGTTTACTGTGATTTTGCTATTAAGTGATATTGTTAAAGAATTGTGATAAAAAAGAGGCTATATAAAAGTAAGACAATAGTGTTATTATTTCTTATATCTTTCTGTATAAAAGCACAGGTATGTATTACAACCTTTCATTACTTTTTCAGTTTGGCAGTGAAATATATAAAAACAGTTTTGTTCAGAGAAGCTGCGATTGCTATTATGCAGTAGGTATTGATTTTTTTGTTGATTATACATATTTTTTATGCTTGGTTGAAGACATTTCTTATAATCGATTTAAATGTCTTTGGATCAGATTATATAATTCCCAAAGAATGTAGAACTCTGTGTAATTTTTCCTCTCATGTTGTCTTTCTATTTGTTCTTTTCATATAGAATAAGATAATTTATAAAAATATTGAACCTCAGATTATCTCTAATGTTCTGATTATTTCAATGAATGTCTCATACAGTGAAGCAGACAACATTCTGAAATTCACTGAAGGGAAGAAGCTGTCTTCTTGCATAAAAAAAGGATTAGATTTGAGTAAATGCATTTAGTTATTAGCTTGCATCATTGCCAGTAATGTGAAGGTGATAAACTTTAAAAATGGAACTTCGGAATTACTCATAAGCTATCTTTTTTGAATTCATACTTTTTTGCTCACTTGAGCATGTAGTGCTTTCAATCACTTCTCGAATTGCCTACCGTTGGGGGTCCGGCCGCCAATAAATGCTTCAAACAACATCTCCTCCTAAACTATTTGGTATATAGCATCATATGATGGCTCTCTACCAAGTTTGTTCAAATTATGCCCCTGGGGTCAAACCTGGTTAAATGGTAAAAAAATAACCTACATGCACCAGCCCTAAGGTCACATATTTACCATAGACACTTTCTCATAGGAGCAGTAAAGGAACATCATGGCCCTCTTGTTATTAACAAAGCATGGAATTTCTACTGCCAATTCATTCAAGTTATATATGCATAGTGATTTTGAAATTAGTAAATTAATAAATATCTTAACATCTGTGTGCAGATGCTTGTTTTAAAAGTTTTTTTGTTTTGTTTTATTGCAAAAAAATTATTTGTTTATTACAGGCAAAGACATAAGACAGAGGTTTCTTGAAAAGAAAATATAATAAATTCAATGAAATATGAACACGAATGCTCGATTGTTTCCCCCTACTTTAAAAAGGGTGGGGGCATTTAGATTTGCCCTTGTCCGTCTGTCCTGTCGGTCACAAAATCTGGTGTCACTCATACTATCAAAAGTATGTGAGCCAGAGTCATTAAACTTTACAGGAATGTTCACCAGCATGTGAAGGTGTGCACCTGGGGTTTCATGTTTGGCTGTGCCCAGTAAGTGCAAAGTTATAGCCCTTGACTTAGTTAGAATATAGCCTCTACAGTATAAGTTTTATTTAAGTCGTTTGACTTGTGTAACACCAGTAACTGAAAATGTATTTCAGCGACAACCATCAAAATATTGGTATATTTATCACCATTATCTGTAAAGTTGTTCATCAGTACATGTAAATTCACCAACTATGACCAGAATAATAACCTTTGCTTTTGTGTCATAGGCTGCAAGTAGGAGCATCTGTGTCCTATGGACACATTTCTAGTTTTTATCACATATCATAAAATATCTCACAGACTCCTTTCTGTTTCCGCTCCTGCATTTTGTAACTGCATTTGAGGCCAAACCTTATACAAATGTTCATGTATATATTACAAGGCAATAAATATATATTGAAAACAAAACAAGCTGTATTATACAACGATACATTTCTATACAAAATTGCTTTGTCATGAGAGATAATATGTTTTCAATGTCTAAGAGTGAAAGGAAGAGAACTTGGATCCAATCTGTCTGAGAGGCTAATTTGAAGTCAATGTTTGATAATGAATGGTAGAGGTCTAGAAACCAATCTGCCTGAGAGGTTGCAAGTGTTAATTGTCCAAGAATGAAAGGTAGCAAACTAATTTCCAACCTTCCTAAGAGGTTGATATGTATTTAATGTGTAATGATAAAAGGTAGAGGTGCAGAATCCAATCTACCTTGGTGGTAAACATGGACTCATTGTCTTACAATGCAAGTACTAAGATCAGGTCTTCCTGAGATGTTGACCAGTGTTGATTGTCTAATAATGAAAGCTATAGATCTAAGATGAAACTGGATTGAGAGGTTGATAATAAAGGTAAGAGGATTAAGAACCAATCTGAGGTACACATGTATTTATTTCCGTGTTATATTGAAATTGGCCTCACCCATTAGGAAACCTAAGAAAAAACATCATCTAGCAATGTGATATTGAAATCGGCCTCACCCATTATGAAATTAAACATAAGAACATCATCTGACCATGTTATATTGAAATCGGCCTCACCCATTAGGAACTTAAACGAGTTAAATAATTGTCTCTTGTTGTTTCTGATGTCAAAATTTAATTTTCAAACAAGAATAAACATCAAAGATGTTTGTAGTCACTGGCTAAGTCTTTGAAGTAAGTATTTTTGGATGACAGTTGCAGCCACGTTGTGAATTACAAATTGAGATCAAAGATTGATATGACTTAATCAGTGCAATTATCAATGGGATTAATTATATCAAACAGGAAATAGCAATATAAATTAACCCATAATAAAGATCTCCTGGGATTTTATGACTCTTATGTATTTACAGCTGACACATGGGGCAATTTAGTGACCAGTAGGACTAATCTTCTGTCTAGGGCGTGGCTTATGAATTGCAAAACAATTAGCATCAACCAATCGGATTAAATGAGCCATAAGAAATAGATATTAATTAATGTCAATTATCATTAGCTGTGAGAATACTGAAGTCAATTTTAACATTTAGGACTTTTTGTTTTATTTACATGTGCCAACATACGCCAATGTAACTGTCACTGTATTAGTAAATCTGCATTTGTGTTTGAACATAAATTTTGCTTGTATAAATTCATTTTATAACAAAATATGAATATTGACTAAAATGGTGACTGTAGTATAACCATTGTTCATATAAAAAAAATATAATTGCTAATTAATATGTTCTATTGTGATAATAACCCAATTTCACCACAATATTTGACTTGTTGCCCCTATAGGCATCTAGTATAATTCATGCAAGGGCCAGACAGTGGTTAGAATTCAAATGAAGCAATTTCTAAGTTGATTTGTGAGGTCACCATTGTTTGATCCCTAGTGAAATGACCTCACTATCGAACAATGTGATCCCTTACTCACTTTCTGTTGAGAGATATCTTTTTAATTATATGAATGACTGTTGATTGCCCAACTTGTTTTTGTTTATACATGTATTATCACTATAGGTGAAGGAATCAAGAAAGGACAAGAACAAAGATAAACGAGACCAAGAAAAGAGGAGGCAAGATGTCAACTTGGAAGTTTCCAGTCAGATGATGACATCTACCTCGTCAGGAATGCATACAAAAATGGACATGATCTTGACAATGGTACATATTGACTTCTTTTTGCAGGAAATACTCAAGGGCTTGATTCCGAGGCATATATTATCAGATACCAAGACTGTAGCCCTAAGTGCTTGGCTTTCAAACTTTCTTGTAGCAACTATAAATTTCAAACTTTTCTGTCACTATAGTCAAAGTAATATATATATATATATCAAATGATATGTAAAAGTAATAGATATCAAATGATATTTAGTTTGTATACCCCCCACAAACATTCGCTATTCTGGCTTTTGCAAGTACATGGTCCATATAACCATTCAATAGTTAAATCGGCTAATGGTTGCCTATTTTGTTTAGCTTATATATACATGGCTGCATGATATTTACAAATTTTGGATGCACATAATATATTCTATTTTCCATATATTTATCATACAGAATTAACCTTTTTTATGTGAAAGCCGATACAACGTCAAAATGAGACATGAAGATTTAAGCAGACTGAAAGTGTGTTCAAAGACTCCAGTGAAGTTTGCACTTAATGCAATAGAGCTATTAGTCAATGCAGAGGAGTGTAAGGAGAACCTAACTGTGTATGGTGAGGGAAAGGGCTCTTGCTGAATACAAGAGAAAAGCTCTGAGAGGAAAGAATTATTATTAGCCATTCTTTTTGAAGAAAAGTAGAGCTGTTCTACTCTACAGCCATACTTCGCATTCAGTAAGCTCCAAATCACTATTGGAGTTTTTTCATACATTTGTTTGGCATACTAAATGGCAAAGTTTGATATCCACTTGGTTAAAGTTTTACTGTGCTCTTATTTTAGAAACAATTTGAGGTGATTGAGTGACACTTACATATGTATTTAGCACATTTAATTAGATGCCTTCCCCCCTCCAACACACATTGGAGACTAAATTCCCAGCAGTTGTGGATATAAACATTTTTGTTAATGCTTGGTAAATAAATAATGCACAACTTATAAACAGCTAAAACAGTGATAGAAAAAAGTAGACATATCATCATAAAAGTGAAAATATAGTAAATTCTTCTGTGTTGCGGAAAGCATAATAACTAAATATGTATTGGGAAATTAACCCCGTGTGTGCGAAATGTGTAAGAGCCGGTAAAATTACCCACTAACTTTAGCATCATCACCCGGCTACTTTTCTTGTATGCATGATCATAATAAAGGGGAGTATCCCCAGCTACTTTTGGCGATGTGTCAGCTATTTCAAGAATTAGTGACTTCCCTGCATGTTAGTGTTCACAAGGTATTTCTAGGATATGACCTATTGACCTACAGTGCGTTTCATTAAGAATCCTAAGTCTAAAAACTAATACCTAACTTAGGACTATCATAAGGCAAATCTTAAGACCGTTTCAGAGAAGCATTTCGCTATGGATATTGCAAGGAGAAAGTCCAACTCGTCATCCAGTGAACTGCAGGCCTTGACTGAAGCCTGCAAGGACAATTGGGCTGTATTAAAAGCGAAATTTTCACCAAACATTACGCAAGCTAGAATAACGGAAAGGTAGGATTAACTACCAACGTTAATTTCATAGTTGTTTACATGCATCCGATGGAATTCTCACGTTAAAATCTCTTTACATGTATCAATCGGTTACAGTTTTGTATCGATGGATGGATTCATAATCATGTTATGATAATAATAATAATAACATCGGTCCTATTTCTACTTAGTTTGATGTACAGTTGTGAGAAGATGTGTGTCACGTTTTAAACGTAAACATGACGTTTCTTGAAAAAAGATAGTCGGCGCAGTTTGAAGGTTAATGTTTGTTGTGTAACATAATAATTGTCGACATGTTACGATTACTTGACAATTCAGTTTCAAAATGGAATTAGTTAAATTCGCCGACATTCAGTGGATATCGGTATTGAAATGTCAACCATTCCGCGTGAATCATGTTACAAACGTTGTTCAGTTGAAGAGAACTTGCCTTGATGGTTAGTGTAAGATTTGATTGGTTTACACAACACTGGTATGCACATAGCAAAACCATGTTATTACGACCGCTTGTCAGTCGAGACGACATTAATAATATGTTTGTTTCCCCTCCCGCGACCCTATCATACAAGGGTAGGGTCGGTAAGTAGGGAAGATAAAAAAAATCATAACAATTTTGTTTACAAGCTTAAAATGTGTTCTGTAATGTTTTGACATCTTTAGCTACATTAGGGCAAGTAAAATTATGGTACTTGTAGCTAAACTTGATTTATCCCTGCTTCATAGATGTATTGATGATGTGGCTACTCAAATGACTAGTACTAGTTTTTCGTACCCAATAGCTATTGTACCACGGGAATATTCATACCTGGCAGTTATAGCGAAAACATTTTTTTACGGTAGGTTGTGGTAGGTGAAACAAACAGTATTTCATTATTGGCCCTGTGGAGCCATACTTTTTTCATTCCAATATTTTTTGGATATTGATATTTTTTTGTGCTAACATTATTTTTGTGTGCAAGAAAATAACCAATGTCATTCAATTATTCATAGCATATGACAGACAAAATCATCTGCCATAAATATTTGTTTAGGGTAAACTGTCAAAGCAGTACGGTCAGAAGAACGAAGGAGGTAAGAAGAAGTGGCAGCAGTTGCCGTCTTCGGTGAAGAAGCAGGAGGCAAGTCGGTGCCAGTCAGTTAAGGGGACACATATGATTTTTGAAAAAACCCCACTTTCATTTAGTTGATTTAAACCCTTTTAAAAATAGTGAATATTGCAAATCTTATTTGAATATTGTAATCAATACTGAGGTCACATTTTTAAGTTTACATATAGATACATTACCAATATGTTGGCATTGATAAAATGTGTGTTTAGTTTGAAACTAGTTTGTTTATGCTCATAAACGAGTTCCAACAGATAAGTCATAAAAGTCAAGGACAAAAGTCATTGAAAATTCTTTTGGACACTATAGACCAGCGTTGCAATCTACTCAGTCGATGGTTATATTACCAATATGGCCGACTCGTTTTCATTGTGTTACTGTCACTTTCATATACCACACTGTTCTTATTTATAGGTGGTAAGCACTTTGTCGAAGTCTGCAACTGTTGGGATCAGCGGGTATATTGATACCAATGAAAGCAGTTTGGATGTATCAAGTGAGTGCAACTTATAATCGGATAATGTCAATGATATGAGAATTAGAATATAATTTATAAGTATAGCACAGTACATGCTATCCACAGAAATTACATACAACATGTGTTTTATAAATATTCAAAATTAGTACTAGTATTATGCAATGTAATCTTATAATTTATATTACTGATGAATTATAATTAAAGGCATATTTGCTTTGGGTGACCAGTTTGTGTATACAGGAATGTCACATATAAAGTTGTTAGTTTGTGCTCCTTGTTTTTTTGTGTTACAAATGTTACTACCTTATGTGATTGCAATTTGGATGCTTGCAAACAACATTATTGTTAACAAACTTTCTCAACTTTTAAACAAACGGACAGAATGAAACACATACATGAACACATTGGTATTGAATCTTTTAAAGTTTTATTAAACATGTGAATAAATATTTTATGAAAATTATAAGTATCTTCCATCTAACCATCATAAAACTGAGAATGATGATATGTGTGTTAAAAAATAAAACAATTCCCACTTGTTATGTTTAATGTACATGTAATATAACACATTTCAGACCATAGTGTGGAAGCATATTTTGACTGGACGGATATATTAGGTTAGTACTTAAATTATTTATCTCAAAATTTTATCTTCATAATTATAGTAGTGTTATTTAAAAGTACAAGAAGTCCCGTTTGTTAAAAAATCTGTTAAATTATTAAAATAGTGTGTACTTCTGGATAATCTGTCAATATTTAATTAAACAATTACATGTGCACATCAATATGTTCTGTAGTGTCGCAAATTTTGTTACTGAAAAAAATAATTATGAAAATTGCAATGTATTTGTTTTAAGTTAAATGAAGTTCAACATACATTTCATTGCAGACACTACATCAGACTTTATTGCAACATGCTACCATTCAACCCTTGAAAATGTGATATCATCAGAAGGTATTTTACATGCATATATAAACATGCACTTTTATCAAACAAAATATACTTCAAACAATATCATACATACAACACTGAATGTTTTGATAATTTATATATTTTGACAAATCTTAAAGCCTCATAATATATCCTTTGACTGAATCGTTTAACAAATTGAATTACACGTGAACATTCATGTTAGATGTTTTATATATATATATACTTCTCATCTTTTAAACAACAGTTTGACTGTGACCAACACAAATTAAAAATCATCTTCTTTCAGCTTCAAACACCATTTGTAATGACATACAAGTGCTAGAAATAGAGAAGCAAAAACTACAAGCAATGGTTAGGACAGCTGATGCAAATGAGAAAATAGCTAACCATCTACAAGAATTGACAACCCTACTACAAACGAAATTTCAATAATTATACGACATTGACATGTTTACGTTTTGCTAAGCCACTTTTGTTTAAAGTCATCTTTTTCCTTTAAACAATCGCTAATTCATAAGTGAACACAATTGAATTTATAACGATTAAGTGTGTGCATGTATGATTAATTAGAAAATATATTTCATAACAGTTGGTGAATATTTAATTAACAAATAAAATAATAAAACTGTTTTTTTGTACATTGAATATATATCATGCTTGAGCACATTTTAAGTACAAATGTATGTTTATCACATAACTTGCACTCCAGGAGTGGCATAAAGCAGTGACATAAATATCATATGTAACTAGTTACATAAATAGCCGAATCACAGCACGTGTGTAAAAAGTAGTCCCTATTAATAACCTTTTGATTTTATACAAAATTAGCAACAAGGCACTTATAACACTTACAATATCAAATAAGCACGAATGTAAGATTCTATTTATCACATAACACCATAAATAGATTGTTTTCAATCTTTAAATAGACAGATCTGTGACCGAAGTGTCACTGTGTATATGAGGACGAAGAAAGATCTGTCTATTTAAAGATTGAAAACAATCTATTTATGATGTTATGTGATAAATAGAATCTTACATTCGTGCTTATTTGATATTGTTTTTATGAAACTCGTCGACTGAAACGAATATGACGCTCGGCAGAGCCTCGCGTCATATTATTTCAGTCGACTCGTTTCATAAAAACAATATCAAATAAGCACTCATGTAAGATCCTCTATATATTAGTAGACTACAACATATTGAAATCCGATATCTTATTTGGAACCAAGCTTCGTTTTAAAAGACTGTTTCATTAAGAGGTCAATTTATGTATGACCCGTAGGTGGACTCTTAATACAAGATTGACTGTATAGGATATTTCAAACTTTTTAAAAATGGTTATGAAAATCTAAATAATGTTTTACTTAATGTTACAAGTATGAATATCCTGCAAAACGTATGTTTATTACGAAAAATATGGAAATTAATAAGTTAAGACAAATTCTGGAAAATTGATCATGATTTGATCCAGATCAGTTTCAGTCATAAGTATAATAAAATAATTGTTCAACATCATGGTGAAGTTATGTATGTTTTCATGATGTTATCTAGAAGACTTATAGGTATTTTTGTGTATATTTATGAGAATTACTAGAATAAGTGTTCAAAGGATTCATGAAAATGGCAAAGATTTTTATGAATCAAGTTGATCCGGATCATCTAATCCTTTGTGAACACGGGTCAAGACAATTTATTTGTCGGTTTTTTTTCGTTCGATTACGATTTGATTTTTTATATGTATATGTTACAGCATTCTCAATCATCTTGAGGCGTTTGCATTAATTTCGTGTCTATGGAAATAGCAGTTTCAATGATACTACAATTGTCAGATTATAAAGCCTATCATAAAAAATATCATATTCACGAAAACTTATTGGATGTTTTGGGACCTTGTTAAGATAACAGTTAGTCATGTGTTCAATTAATGAATAATGTGTACATACGTTTTTTCCGATAGTTAAAATCTCTGTATTAACCTTTGTCTAATCTCCTTAGTAATCTGTAATTCATCAGTGATGAAATTATCAGCCCCATTGTTAAAATATTGACATATGATGTCTACCATATACATGTATATATAATACACACATTTTACATATAAATATACATTTAAATCTACATGCATGTCAACTAGATATGTTTCAGACATAATCAATGTAGTAAAACTCTTATAAAGAAATCGTGCGATAAAAAAACATCTAAAACCGCGTCACCGTCTTAGTGTGTCATGAACGACTACTCTGAATGGCGACTGCATCCATATTAAAGCTATTTTTAGTAACGGCGTTGGTTAGGTATTATGTAAACAAACAGTCATTTATCGACATGTGCTATTCAATCAATGTGAGCGCACAGAGTGGTGTGTATTAACTATGAGTTTGTAGTTATTCCAAGACAATTATAACTATATTTTGAAGATATTGTCTAGTTTTTTATGCGATACTTTTAATAATGAAAATATAATGAGAATCGAGACATTTATCGACATTTCAGTGTAATATATTGCCTGAATAGCGGATGGTATAGAGTGCCCCCGTTTTGTCGGATGCTCTATATCATCTGTCAGCAGATCTATGATATGCATAATAGTTCTTCTATCAAATCTGTAGCGGCTTATCAATTCATCGTCGTTAGTAACGTCTAAGGGATTTGTTCTGTCGCGAAAAACGCGGTCTCTACTTAGCCTCCGCCGAGCGTATACCTCTAACATAAGGAGTGCCGCCATGTTATTATTGACGTAATTTAGACTTAGGGTTGTCTTAGGACAGATATTGTGCACTTAGGACTGCCTCGGACCAGTCCTAGAGATATGACCGATATTGGACCTAGAGTTGCACTTAGGATTTTTTATGAAATGGTCATTAGTGTAGGACACTGACTTAGGAGCAATTTAGGACTGACATCGGTTATACTTAGGGTTCTTTATGAAACGCACTGATGGTATCGGGTTCTTCCGGCAAGTCACGACATGCAAACGGACGCAGACTGTGTGACCCCACAACTTATAGAGTGGCATTTGGCAATGAGTCGGATGCTGAAGAAACTTTCCACTAGGTCCTTTACCAGAAATAGAACTATTGGTCATCACAATATTAATGGAAATAATGTTGCTTAAGGTGAATTGCGCCGGAACCAAGGTGGTCGACGTAGGGTTCATCACATAAAACCCGAAACTTACACCGGAGATAAGTCTTGGGAGAATAATTAATCTCATTTTGAAGATTGCTCAGAGTTAGATTAATGGGGTTATCATAGTAAGGTGTTATACCTAGCATCTAGTTTTCGAGGCCTGGCTCGACAGTTTATTTGAGCCTGGATGAGTATGAGCGTCGTGATTATGACGTATTAGTGTTAAGAATGAAGCAGCAATTTGATGTCAGTCTGCATGCTTCCAAGTATCTAAAAGGTTAGAAAATCGTCAGCGGCGGCCTAGTGAAATGTCGTCTTTGTGATGACCCACGTCAATTAAAAAGAAAAACGTATGCACAATAAGGCACTAGAACGCAGGAGGCAATCGCCCTCAATCAACTGTATAAAGTGTTGCCTGTTGAAATAAAATGTTGAGGTATGGAGCGTAACTGCAAAATCATAAATGAGGCATCTTGAATATTTGACCAATATGAACCATTGTTGGCGAGTATCAGTCTAAACCAACACGTACCACAGTCCGAGCAATTGACGCATCTGGCCTAGACCCCAACCTTGAGACATTGCCCAACACCGTTGATTCCCGTCTAGAGCGACTGGAAAGTCTAGCTCTAGTTCATTCCACTTCCACATTCCATTAACAAATTTTGGCTTAGCATAATCTATTAAATCTGGGAATAGTACCGGTATGTCTAGAAAGATTCCCGGCCTAATAAACACTTGTAGTAGTGACATTTGTGTGAACTAAGTAAATTGTTCCGATGATTATGTTACGTTGTATGCAAAACAACATTTCGACATATGTGAGCCATATACTGACATTCATAAAAAAGTTCAAAACGATGAAGCTATTCGTTCAATAAAAATGACAGGCGTAATTGACAATTCATATACCCTTCCAGATTTGATTTACCAGTACATTTAAAATATTTGTTTGATCGTAGTTCAAAACAATTGGATGATAATGGAAGTGTACAACTGATAAAAATGCTTCTTAAATACAAACATGTTTTTGCAAAAGATGCAAATGATTTAGGTAAATAGGACCGAATACAACCCAATATTAACACTGGACAGGCCATCCAAGTAAAAGAACCAGCCAGACGTCTACCCTTGGCAAAACGTGAAGTTGAACGGACAGAAATTACAACTATGTTAGAAAAAGGTGTAATTGAACCTTCAAAATCCCCATGGAGGAGTCCTGTTGTCATGGTAATCAAAAGAGACAATCATATTCGATATTGTGTTGACTATAGATTACTTAATGATCTCACTATCAAAGATGCATACCCTCTACCCAAAACAGATGTTTGTCGTGATGCCCTTGCAAATTCAAAATGGTTTAGTACCATGGATATGTGTTCCGGTTTCTGGCAGATAGGGATTGCACCAGAAGACCGTGAGAAAACTGCTTTTGCTACCTCAATTGGGTTATATCAATGGACCGTGATGCCATTTGTCCTTGTTAGTTCACCTTCCACTTTAGAGCGTGTAATTGAGGATGTTCTGGGTTTACAATGCGTAGAACTTGTTGTATATATGGGCGATATAATATATACATATATTGTTTGTCACATAGATAGGCTGTTACCCTTTCGGGGTTCTAATACACCTGTGTGGTTTATCAAAGTAGACATATGATCATAAAAGTGAAAATATAGTAAATTATTTTGTGTTGCGGAAAGCATAATAACTAAATATGTATTGGGAAATAAACCCCGTGTGTGCGAAATGTGAATTTGTTCGCCGAAAGTAATTTCCAACATCGCTTTGTATTGTGATATTGTGGTATCATTGTTTGCTAAATAATAGGGCCTGCTCAACTATTTTATTTATCGTGAATTTTTATTCTTAGAATAAATGGATTTATATATATTGTTATATATGCTAACAAACATACGCAGAAGAATTGTTTTTAACATAAGACAAACAGTGATAACCTTAAAGAATATTGTCTTAATATTTGAACAATTAGTAACATTGATGATTGCATACATACGTTACTTACTATATAAAAGTAACATTATCCGTTTAACATGTAATAACAATTATTCGAACAGTAAAATAAGTAATAACTGCTTTTTATTTACAAATTGAGTTCTTATTACAGAATGCATCAGTGTTGGCTATGTAGAACAACTTTGCCCACTAGGCGTCAGTTCGAACGGCACATAGATAGACAGCAGACGCTATTACAAATGGAGTGTCCCAAATGTATGGTAGTCATCGGACAGGAGTCCTGTTGATCTGAAAAAGGCACATGAAAAGCCATACAGATATTCTAGTTCCGGACGTGGCGTATCGTCCCCGGGAAATGTCCCCCCTGGCTGTTCATGAATATAATTTTGGAAAAAGGTCTCCATTCAGTTCCTTTTGGACAAATAGTATATCTGTCAAGAGCATCATACATGTTAGTCACAGCATGGACTTTCAAAAGTTGAAGGGCATCATCAATGACATTCCTTTCAGAAGTGATTTATCAGGCAACATCTTTGAACATCCAATTATAATTAGAAAATTAGCTAAACGTTTAGCGAGACTGCCAACCATTGTTTTCCAATCTTCCACACAATGTACAGCCAAACGTCATAGATGAATTAGCTCTGTATCTGGGTATTTAAGTTAGCCATTTTGTTGATTTCAGAACTTTCGAACCACCTGAATTTATTGCTACCAATTTGTTACAGCTGGTGCTCAAACTTCCCTTCTAGACGAAAGAGTGTACTCCCTTCCAAGTTCTCCAACTAAACTAGGATATCCAGGTCAGCTTATCATTGAGTCCGCCTACCTATGTACGGACGAGGAAATAACAGACGAACGTAGTTCATGCGACTACAAAGAATGTGTTGTAATGCCATTGTACTGTAGTAATATATAACTTAGTGTTACATATAGTTAACTTTTTATGTATTTCGAGTGGACTTCTTGAAATATGCCGAGTTGTGTTTATTTACTCACACTAAACCAGTATGCATTTTAAATTGTATTAATTACCATGAGTTTAAAGTCATGCTTCCAGTTTTCTTTTGTTCTGCCTATGGATTATCATTAGTTAGTTCACGTGGTGACAGTTTATGTGCTGGAGAACAACCAGGAACGGACCGAGTTACGGTCCGCAGTCACAACAGTTCATTAACCACAGTTAACTTTCTTTCTTAATTAATAGTGTTCGTATTTTGTTCGTGATTGAAAAACTGTAATGAAACTTACCTGTTTTGTAGTTCCATCGAACGGAAAATCACCGATTTCGTAAGTCTGAGATGACATGTTTCAATAAATAAATGTATTTCATCTTTGAAATGAATAATGATGGAACATTTCAGTAAGAAGTGACATTTACTTTACATGAAGGATTCATCTATGTTTGTTTATATCATTATTTATACCTATTTCAAAGTGCATGTAACTAAAAGGTTGAATTGAGCATGAAATTTGTTATACGTATTTTTCTAAGTGTATCGTTGCTTTACTTATTAATGCTTTCAAAGGAGAGAGAATAAGTAGTTACAGGGAACACCACACATATAAGACAGTGCCTCCCCACACAGACCTCCAGGAAAACAACAATCTATAAAGCATAAGGCACTTGAGGAGGTTCAAGGGTACATACGTTAACGAACAAAGGCACAATGAATAGCCTGGCAGACCATAATGAATAACTAGGATAATAAAATTGGACTGTGAAGGAGGGGGGGGGGGGATTAATGGATAGAAAAGATCACGGGACAAGTCAAGAAAACTGACAACAATGGGCCGAAACTGGGCAGGAAATGACCTGAACACTATATAAAGTGACAGAATTGCACAGGGGAAGGGAAATATAACAAACATTCAAAAAAAATCAGTAATAATGACCATACAGCGAATTACAGCCTTAGAATGTCAGTAACAATACTGGGGGTTAAACTCGATATAACAGCTAGCTAACCTCACACTCAATCGCAATATGGTATTTGATTTCCAACATAATTATATACATAAATTGACTAAGTATGCAGTAACTAATCATTAAAAGCAATCAACCATTACGTACATAACAACATACACACTGTAATTAATCCAGCACGAAGAACAAGCAACCTTATACTGACCTCGCTACCTGTAACTAAATTAGTAACATCAAAATGTGAAATAACCTTCAAATATCAAATTAATAATGCAATTAAAAGTGAAGTCAACTTGATAATGTAGTCAATAATTAAACAATTCTTAGATACTAGTGATAGGGAAATGGAATTTACAACAAATAGATAGATGTCCATTAAGAAATCTAAAATAAAAACACAAAAGTACGACTAGATCTTCCAAAAGGATATTAAAATGTGTTATAAAACAGAATTATAAAGAGAAAAGTTTTCTTTGGTAATGCCAAATGACGTCATATTTATAATAAATTTAGATGACGGCATAAAATGTAAATGACGTCAAAAAAACGAGAGAAAAATTAAGTTGCTACAGAGAAAAATGTCTGAGTGATTAAACTAGAAATATGTTACATTTATGTTTTATTATATGAGCGTCAATGACATTACTATATAGTATGTTGCATACTGCAAACACAGAAATTATTTCGCTCTTTTTAATTTACAACTTTTCACAGTTAGTGTCTTTCTATGAAAATAGATAGTAAAAAACCTGGCATTGCTGTTATTTTGCGACTTGTGTAGTCGGGAAAATGTTAGGCTCAACGTGTTATGAAAAACTCGAAATTTTGAAAATAAGTAGGCAAAATGCTTTTTATGCTATATAATTATTATGAAAGAATAAGGTAAATTACAGTATCAAACAACTGATATTTTCGGGCGAATTCTGCCAGTTTTTATCGCATGTTTTTTTTCTGACGAATTGTACGCATTCATACGTGCGTATGCCAGGATACGCGCCTGATCACCTTCATTTTTGTTTATTTTTTACATTTTTTAATTATTATAAATATATACTTCATTCCGTTTTATTGTGTAAACTTGCTGCTTGTTATTTTGAGAAAGTTGTTCTTAAGAGTAATTCATAGCATTGTTGAGGCACTTCACAGATAATTAAATTCATGAACCGTTTAGTCTCTTAGCTTATTTTTCTAGTTTAACTTAGTTGTAATTACTGTTTGTTTCTTTGCTGCTGAGTCACGTGTGGCACTCTTTGTACGTCTATTGTCCGTCCGTCTGTCTCAGATACCAGACGAGAACTACTACAGAACATATGACTGTCTGTCTGTATCTGCAGCTGAATTAACTGTCGTAGTGCAGTGAAGCAAAGCAACGCAAGCGAGCAACCCTAGTTCGTAACAATATGATCTCATTTCCGAGTATCCACTAGAAAACCGTGAGCCATAAAACTGTTAAAATGCAAATATGTATTGGATTTTACATAACTTACAGGTCCATATGTAATTTTTGGTTGTGTTCACCATATGATTTGATCTGGTTTTCTATTGTCCACAAGAAAAGTGCTGTGGCATGAGTATGTTTTTGATCGTGATTTACAAAACAGAGATGACTTACATGTCTGTTATAATAAAATAAAAATTTACTTGTAAGTATAAATGAATAAATAAAGGCTAAAAAGCAGTGCTCGAGAATTTTTTCTGAAAGTCACCTGTCCCGGACTAGGATGCTCGAAGTTTGAAACTGGTAGTCCGAAGTTATGAGCCTTTACATAACCCCATATTTTGTTGAAATTTAAGATAATACTAATTTGTATTAATTATTGTTGTTCAACATCCATCAAATTACAACAAAATTGGTTGTTATGACTACTTAATTAATAATAATTAACTGCTTTAACATTTTTTGTCCGATGGAGTGCACACTTTCTACCAGAATGGAGTTCATGTAACGTCTGAGCTTGGCGAGTTACGTTGTTAGTGATCGGAAAGATCTTACATTTCCATGTCCCGGGAAGAATTATGCGAGATGTAATGTTTGTGCCGAATCGTCCGCTTTTATATTTTCTTGAAAGGTCGCCATCTCAATAAGCTTCATAATACTCACTGAGAAAATGAAACTAGCCAACAACATCGAATAATTTTCCTTTGTTCAAAAGTTATGTTCTGAATGTGACAATCAAATTGTGTAAACACGTACTTTGTTTCTTATACTTCTTATACATGTAATATTTATTTACACACTCTGTAACACCACTGCCTTTTAGAATGCAACCTACATTTTCAGCCAATGAAATGACAGAACGGCTCCCGTTAAGTAATACGCTTATTCATTATGAATTTCGACTTTTCGCGGGCTTTTTAAGCTCCGCCTACTGCGAATCTGTGTGAGCGTTATTATATTTGGAAATTTACTATTCTTGTCCGTTATAGCTTTTATTTGAAATTTGCATGCGTATCGGCCAATCAAAATGTAGGTTACATTCTAAGTCAGTTAGTAGATATTAAGTAAAATCTTATTGGTTAAGAAGAGGGATCGCTCGCTACGCTCGCTCCGCCCCTTCTTAATCAATAAGATTTTACTTAATATCTACTAACTATTACGTAGACAAAACTGTTCGCCTGTTCAAATATGCACTTCGAATGTATTTGAGCAATATTCCGGTTATAGCTGTCAATACTGCGTCATTACTGCATTCATTACGTCACGCCACGCGCACATTCGTGTTACTGTGGTGAGTATTTATTTATAGACGGAAGGCTGTGTGTTAATGAGGGAAATCGCTAAATGGACACCGTTTAAGCAGGCACACCAAATAATTTATAAAATTGTGCCGTACAATGTAGAAGTTACGAAATATTAAACAATACTGGGCGTCACTGAGAAGTTTCCACTCATATATACCTCTGTATTTTTTATACAATATGACCTATCGGTACAATTTTTTATAGTGTGTACATTTGAGTAGTGTGAAATGGGATAGCTGTTTAGGAAAGATTTCACGCATACACGTCTGAAATCTTTCATTAATGAAGGTCAGTCGAAAAACAAAGTAAGACCTTAGTAGCGGGTATGACCTCCCGCTGCATTGAGTACAGCGTAGCATCTGCGTCTCATACTCTGAATCAGACGCTGGATTCTGTACTGGGGAATGGCCTCCCACTCCTCCATGAGTGCCTGTACCAGCTGCTGACTGTTACCGATGTGATGTCTGCCGTCGTAGACTCTACGTCCAAGCTGGTCCCAAAAATGCTCTATGGTGTTCAGATCAGGTGAGAAAGCAGAAAAGGGTATTGTATTGACATTGTTCTCCCGCAGGAAACCCTGTGTGACCCTGGCAGAGTGAGGCCACTAGTTGTTTTGCTGGAGAACGTTAACGTCATCGTGATTTTGTAAGAACGGAAGAACCACTGGCCATAGTAGCGCTGGGCAGTCAGCGTCACATCCACGACGACGAGAGGTGTTCTATGCCTCCAAGAGTTGCCCTCCCACACCATTACACTCCCCCATCCCAGCACATGGCCAGCCGAACGCAACAATCTGCATAGCGTGCTCCACGACGTCTCCACACCTTCTTCCGCCCGTCTAACATATCGTGACAAAATCTCGACTCATCAGTGAATAAAACACCCTGCAATTGTCGCTGTGTCGATCTTTGATGTAGGGTACACCGATTTACGCGGTTGTGTCGCTGTTCCGGTGTCAAAACGTTACCTCGGTAACCGTAACGGGCTCGCAAATCGACGTGCTTCAAGCGCCGGCGTACTGTTGATGCACTTATTCGATAATTACGGACCCCTGGTTTTTCTCTTGCCGTTTTTGTGGCTGGTCTGAACCTGTCGTGGAGATGGATGAGGGTAATGTGACGGTCTGTACGTATCGAGGTCACCTTCTCACGGCCTGGGAGCGGTCTATCACTGCCAGACCCTGTCTGATCACGTCTCCTGACCGGTTTCATGATTGTCTAGTAAGAACATCCCATACGACGTGCAATTTCATGAAATGAAAGTCCCGTCAACCATGCCGATGGCCTTATGTGGCATTCTTAGCAAATCAATTATGTTTTAACGTTTTTCTCTTACTCCGTCCACTAACTTTCAAGTGAGCCGAATGATTTGTGATAAAAGTTACGTACATGTCGGCTTTGCTCGAAAAAGTCATTTTGCACGTGCAGCCTGTGACTCAAGTGGAGTTCATCGAATTGGACAAAGCTTTACACCAATGACTACTCAGTTGGGTCAAAAACATCGTCATGTTTTAATTACGTCATAACTATTGCAAATTAAGTATAGGAATTTGGTGGTATTATGTAATAGTTAGTAGATTTTAAGTAAAATCGTATTGATTAAGAAGGGACAAGAACAAGTGAATATATCAAATTAACTTCATCAATAATCAACATATTAAGAAGAAACAGATTTTAACAAATAACAAACCATTAAACGGGCCAGTCAATATCACGAGTTAACTATACTAACGATAAATAATGGCAAATATGTTTAACAGTATTCATTATATAACATGAAATAATCACTTATGCCTAGAAGTGCATATAGTATTCATAAACTAAACATTTGCTATCTTAAAGGGACTCGACTCCAGAATGACCCAAAAAAACATGTTTCAGAAATGATTGCGTTAAATTCTATTTAACACAATATTTCATGGAGAAATGTAGTTTAAAATGCTAAAAAATGCGTTTTTCACCAAAAATCCAGTCCATTTCGTACGATAAACATTGAGTAGGCCGGGGTATCCCGAGATATTTATAACACGGAATTCCCGCAGCGAATATAGAACAAATACCACGTGACCGATTACACATTTGTAAACAAGACAAGACTGCAGAATCTGCGTCTCCGATTGCCGACGTAGTAAGTGTTTTCTTCGTTTCACATTGTTTGTTATCCAATAAATGTACGATGTTTTGGCAGTATTTAGGTCAGACAAAGACGACTTGAATTTTATTTTGATCGTTGAAATATTGACGTAATTGGACATTCTTCATAACGACATTACCACGAGGGGTCATTTCAAAATAATTTGACGATACCTAATTAGCTAATTGGGTCTATGTTGTAAGTTAATATTATTTGTTATTTACACCATTTTGTTAAAATGCCCTCTCATGAAGCAAGTATTTTATTATTCAAATGGTTTATACGATAATTTTATCTTAATTAGCATGAATGAAAATGAAAGTAGCCCTTGATAGATCATAATTAACAAACTTTACGAAGGATCATCTATTGATGGGTTCAAGTTCTTAAACATATGTGTTAATTTACAGGAAAGCTTTTTTAATATGTGTAGGGGTCACCAGCCTCTGTGACGAAGACACTGCAATATACAGGGGCATGGGAAGGTAGAGGCCATGGTAGGGGTGGACAGTGAGACAGAAAGAGTGTTCAGATGAAGGCCGTTTGAAATTGAATTTAAGATGAAGAGGAGAATATGATGCGGCTACGTGAAGAGAGAAGACAGCAAGCACATGTAGGTTAAAAATCAGTTTGAATTCATTAATGTATTTCCACTGAGTTTTAAGTTCCCCATGCTTTTAAACTTTTTGTGAGTCTTATAATATATCTATGTACATTGTATATATATAGATGTGCAGTTGACAAATCTTTTCTAGTAGCTGTGTTGATCTTTTCCTGAGTATAATTATTCCATGCTTTATACATGTAATATGTAAAATGTACAGCTCATGTCAATTCATCTAAAGATCAAGAATGGCCCAAAAGTTTGTTTCAAACTTTTGAGCTCACTTAGATCTGAAGTTCTAAAATTGAGCTATTTTGTCTCCTTTTGTCCACCTCATTCTACAATTTTAATTTTTATTATCCCCGCCGAAACAAAGGTTTTGGTAGCGGATATTGTTTTAGTGTTGCCTGTTCGTCACACTTTTTTCTTTCCGGAGCGATATCTTGGTATTGGTTGGACAGATTTCATTGAAACTTCCTATGAATATAGAAGGGTATTTGAATGATGCATATCAAATTTTGTTACATTACACTAGTGTATGACAGAGTTATGGACCTTTGGTATTTTCAAATGATCATGTATTATAATTATGGAAAATAATTGGAACCACATCTTGGTGCTGGTTGGTCAGATCTAAATTTCATTGCAATTTGAATATAATAATAGGTATGAGAATGATGCATATTAAATGCCCCATGAATCCACTTGTGTATGGGAGAATTAAAGCCCTTTGCTTCTGACGAGCAGCTAAAATGATGTTATAAAGAATTGTACAGATTTTTCTACCCAAAGCAATCTCATAATGGTTGGTATTTATATGATTAAGGGTTGTCTGTCCATCCACCAGTCTAGGGAATATGCATATCCAATGCCATAGCTACATGTATAAACACCAACTTCTTCGAGGGGAGCATGACAAGCTCATGCTGATGAAACTTTTTTTATTATTATATGTCCTCAAAGATACGACTCACTATATGTGGTCTTTTCGAGGGATATTAAATAACTAATAGATTTATATTTTCTGTAATTTGTCTTATTCTTCAAGGGATATCAATTCAACAAATTTGCTTGTTGTCTGCATTGTTAAAGTTTTGTTTATAAATTTATTTATATAAAGAGCAATTATGCTTCCAGGACATAATAGAACGATGGATGATGAAAGAAGAAAAACGTTGAAGGAGCTGACGGAAAGTCAGCCTCTGGTAATATTGGATATAACTGCTGTCCTCACAAAAAGTCAAAAGGGGCCCCTTGAACCAGGACCCTTAGCGCCTGTACCCAGCTGGTGTGTATGTACATTGTACAGAGATGAAGACAGTTTGCTATAGAATGGCCCCACAGTATTGCAACGGCAGACAACCAGTTAGGTAAACAAAAGTACCTTCCTTTTCTTTTCAATGTCCTTGTATATTTATACCAATAACATACAGTTAAGCTCAAACTTACTCATTTTCAAAAAGCTTATACTTATCACTCTTGATGACTGCTTTCTTGGTAACTAACCAGTATTTGTGCCTAAATTAGAGATTGTTAGATATTGATCACACCTGACTCAGTGAGTTTCAATTTCTCGACCACCATTTTGACAATAGGGTATGTATGAGTCTTCCTACTGTTTATGATAACCATTAAGCAGGGACTAAATACATGTACTTACTTTTTTATTTATTAAACTATTTTATTTATTAATTTCAATGTTGGCATAAATTTGCATTTCATTACAAACTCTGTTGATTATTTTTTAGAATTAAGTTTATGTAGCTATATATTACTGTGTTGTATTTTTGTATTTTCAGGATAGGTAAACAATCACTGATCAGTTAACGTTGCGCCTACAACTGACATTCAGAGATGACATGTTAGCTAGACAAGCATAGTCATTAAGAAGACACAGATAGAGCAGAGCCTACATGCATTCTGTCTATAGGCAGCTTGTTCTATGAATATATGGGTGCTTGCGGGGATACAATCAAAGACTTGTACTAGCTGTCTATGTTCATAGATATACAGAACAAATTTTTCAATCCAGAAGGGGACTAGTATACCAAGTAGACATTGTGTTGGTTGATGATAGATTAAATACAATGTGCAAGTGAACATCTTCTAAAGACTGTTAACATTATTTCTTTTTAGTTCAATTGTTATTTCTTAACAAAAGTTGATGAACCTTGCAAAGTCAAACTACCCCATCCAGTGGTAATTCTTTCATAAATGGTATTTTAAATATTAATTTTCAGTTTCAATGCTCATGTTCATTCAACTTAGACATCAAAAGTTGGGGTTTATTCACTTTAATTAAAGTGTAATATTTTGTTCATCCACCAGTTCTGGTTCATTTGAGAAATGTTGGAATGATAGTTATAAACTCATCTTTTGAGGAACATGACAAATTAGTCAATGGAGCTACCAGGATTCGCACCCCTGTCTCCGTTCCGGTATGCTAACCACTACACCACAGCGACTTACTCGATCCCTGTTCATTTATGAACAGCTACACAACTTAAAACTCGGCTGTGTTTCAGATATGTACAAATAGTTAATAGCATTGCATAAAATTTAAATGTTGCATAATAATGTGATTCCACTGTATTTCCATTTGTCATTACTCTCTATTGAAATAACTTGTAGACAAATGTTCAAATGAAAGATTTTTCCAATGAGTTAGCTGGAATGTAGTATAGCAATTTAATTTTGAAACTTTTTATGCATTTTAGTCAGTATTTAAAAGTAATAGAGAGAAACATAGAAATAAAAATATTCCAGAGAAGATGTGTCAGGGTTTATCAAGTAATATTCACTGATCATGCACCTATATTGATGTACAGTTAGTTTGAAATTAATCAATTCAACAGGGGAAAAGTCATAATAACAAGTAATGGGACTTTTTTATTAATTAAACTATTTTTAATGTTTGTATTAAATTTAATGCTTGTTTGAGACCAAGAGTCCAACAAACTCGACCATGTCCAGTGTTTTAGCTCACCTGAGCACGAAGTGCTTAAGTTGAGCTATTGGGATCGCCCTGTGTCCGTCGTCGTCTACAATTTAGACTGTTAACACTTAATATGTAACATCTTTTACCTGGTCTGCATGAAACTTGGTCAGAATGTTTGTCTCAATGAAATCTAGTCCAAGTTCGAAACTGGGTTAACACTCCAGAGGTTTCATTTTTACTCTATGTAAGTGTGACTTGGTAAAAATGTTTGCCTTAATAAAATCTAAGTCAAGATTGAAACTGGGTCATCTGAGGTCATAAACTAGGTCACAGAATCAAATGATTGAAAATCCTTAAGGATTCTTGGGAGGCTGCATTCTCTATCGGAACTTCATAAAACTTGATCAGAATGTTGGTCTTAATAAGATGCAATTCCAGTGTGGTACTGGGTCATGTTGGGTCAAAAAGTAGGTTATGAGGTCAAATCATTGAAAATCCTCATGGAATCTTGAAACCAAGATGGCAATGTACTCAGGTGAGCAATAAAGGGCCACCATAGCCGTCTTGTTTTAAATATTACACTTCATGCAAAAAGTGTTTATGTTTAATTATATTTTTCAAGAGTTCTGAAATATGGACAGTACAGACCGTGAACCATATGTTTTGTTTAGTCTAAGGGTAACGAAGTTTATTATGATACAATGGCATCTTTTTAAAGTGAGTTCATAAGACACATTTTTGGGAGCATTTGACTCTTACAAGTGCTATATCTTGTGTACTATGTTATGCAAACTAGCGAATTGTTATTATGTCACAATTTTATGATAGATATGTACATTTGGTTTACATTATCATAATCCAAATTCATAGACATTCAGTAAAAATGGTTAGCAAATATATCTTGTTTAACTGCACAACCTCTTCTTGTTTATTTTTGTCCTGAATTTTGTTATAAGTCAGAAACAGCACAAATCCGACATACCTTGAAGATACAACTAATAGCAAATTAAATACAAAAGAATTGCTGCAACAAATATGAATTTTATTTACTACGGAACATTTTATGCAGTTAAATACACATTCATGAAATAACAATAGAAGTCGGATCAGTTCTGTCGAATTCATCAGGTCCAAAATTCTATTAAAAAGTAAACATGGTTTCAAATAGCCAATTTCATTTCGACAAGCATAAGTAGATACATTGGGACGTGACATTTATTTCGGATGATACCACGTATTCCGATAGAAGGCTGTCAATAAACAAGGTGCGACTGACAGTATATTGACAGAAATAAAAATATCTACTCTGAAAGAAATATGTACATGTACAATAAAGATATTATATGACAATTAAAACTACATGGTTCTTTTTTAAACAAAAAAAACATGTCTCCCCGATGACATCAAAGGGCCATTATTCAGTGAAAAATCACCTGAGCGAAATGAAGCGACAATGATTCCCAACTACACTTTATGCATATCAATCCTGTGAAGTTTTGTTGAAATCCAACCAGTCGTATTTGAGATGAAGCGCACACAAACACTGTACATGCATAAAAACAGAGGGCAATCACTCAGTGAAAATTATCTGAGCAGAACAAAACGACAAGGATTCACAACTACACTTGATGCTTATCAATCCTGTGAAGTTTGGTTGAAAGCCAACCAGCAATATTGGAGATGAAGCGCGGACAAATAAATATGAATAAACACATCATAGGGCCATAACTACGAGCATTATCCGAGCAGAACGAAACAACAAAGATGCACAACTACCCTTGATGTTGATTAATCCTATGAAGTTTGGCTGAATTTCACCCAACAGTATAGGAGATGAAATGCTGACAAGCTGAAAGTGGACTGACGGACAGACAGACGTCAAAGACAAAATGTGTCTCTAAGGGAGACATAAAAATGAGGTCCGACTGTATATCAACAGAAAGAAAAACATCTATACTGAAACAAAAAAAACATAAATAAAAACAATTCTTGTATTGCGACATTGTACAACACTGAAAACTACATGACATCTCCTTATATAATAACTCTTACATGCTGCATTCAACAGAACATATTAACTTAACTATTGAATTGAAAAATATAAAGATCTAAATAATCATGTCATTTCATGATGCACCTCATTATTGAGAATAAAAGTAATGATATGTTGTATAATAATCATATTTCATGAGAGCCCTTTTACTAACTAGATGACCTGAGTGAAGGCTACATGTCAAGCCCACCAATTGTCAAGAGAATACCAATATATAATGATGTACAGTGAGTGCATATCTATTTCACCCATTTGTGACTTCTGAGTGTGATCTTGACCTTTGAGCTATCTTAATGTACTGGTAGGGTACGGGTCTTGCATGACACATGAGGTCATTATGATGAGCAATTGTGCCAAGACATTTAGGAATCCCAATGAATGACAGCGTAATATTCCGGACAAAATGTTTTGACTAATCTTGTTGATGTTTGAACTCCGAAGTGTCACATTGACCTTTGACCTACAGACATAGGTCCCGAGTGCAACATGCCGTCTCATCATGGTAAACATTTGTGCTACATAATTTGAAAATTTCTACATAGGTAGATGACAGTGTTATGATCAGTACAAGATGTTTCAGACATTTGACCTCCAAGTGTGACCTTTGAGCTAAGAACACGTGTCTTGCGTGTGAAACACTGTTCATCATGGTAATCATTTGTACCAAGTTATTTGAAAGTCCCTCAATAAATGACAGTGTGATGGTCTGGACAAGATGTTTTAGACCCGTGTTTGACCTCTAAATGTGAGTTCGACCTTTAAGCTACAGACATGGATCTTGCTCGCAACATTCTGTCTCATCATGGTTAACATTTCTGCAAAGACATTTGAAAATCCTCCAATAAGTGACAGAGTAATGGTCCAGAAAAAGAATATCAAGACGGAAACACACACCCCGGATCACTGTTGTTGGGACTATATCGATATCATTGCAAGCAGGCTCCACAAAAATGTAACTTGTCTTCACTTGTTCCTCGCTGGTTGAGTTGGTAATATAACTAGATAAATGTAAAAGAGTGAATTGTTCTAAATACTTCTGCGCTTCAAGTACAACTTATTTGCTGTCAAGTTTAAATTGCCCAAACACACTGTAGACCATCTGTTCTCCTATAACCGGTATTCAGACTTGACTGAAGTCTTATTGGAACAACATTCTATTTAAAGACTGGAACATTTTTGTCTTTTTTAAAAATCAATGGCATATAGGTCTTGGCTTAAACTGGATCTTGCCAATAATTTGCCAAGATAATCAAACGGTTGACGCATCAATTATCAATCTCAGTGATCTACCACCCTTTCAGTCCAGAATTTTTTTTTCTCTCTCAACTGGTGGTGATATTGGAGCAATGGTGGCTGAAATTTGTTGGGGATGGTGCTCCTCAAGCATCATGTTAACAACAGATTTACAACAAATTCCATACAAATTTCCATCAGCAGATTAGGAATATATTCATACTCCTTTGTCACAGTTCAATTATTGTTGGTTGCCTTTGAGTATGTTCATTTGCATCTGGAACAAAACTAGATTAGTTCATATTATTTGAAAATAGAACTTGTAACCAAAATAAAAATCACTAAGAACATCAAGTTTATACAAGTTTGCATTGGAATCTACAAGGAAATTCAGATTTAGACTGTGCTGCACTATTTGCAAGTATCACCAGGATGTAACCAGTACTTTTTATCAAACTAGATTTGATATTCACATTCAGTTGATTTGAAATTTCAGTAGCAATAGTGTGCCAACCAGATAATGTCAAGTTACAGCAGTCAATTTTAGCTGTAAACCATTTATGAGAATAACTTCACACTGATTAAATTACCAATATAATGTTTAGCATAAGTATTTGTCAGTCAGAAATATTACAAATGTTTTGCCTCTAAAGTTTTCAAGAATTCAGAGCAGAAGCAGTGATGACAAATGTGGAGTTTAGCCTAGACTTCCCAACTTTATTAATCAGTTGTCAATCACATTTGGTACTCAATAATGTTAAAAATAAAATAAAAATATGTAAACATAATAAGTACCTGAAGCCATTTTGTTTTGTAGTCTAGTGGCTACTCAGTAGATGTATGTTGAAGCTTTCTTCTGCAATTGAAAATGTATTAACATCAAGCCTAAAAGCATGATAGAATTTATTGGAAATGCTGTACACCATATATTTACAGTAAAACCTCACTTAAATACCATCTCAATTAGACCACCTCAAAATTAATATCACAATTTGAAAGGCCATTTTCATTGTTTACTCTTTATTCAACCTCACTGTTAAGACCACCTCAATAAGAAAACCAGTTTTCAAGGATCTCAGTTACTGAGTTAGTGATGGCGCGATTATAGAAAATAATCAAAAATCATCACTGGACATCCGATGTCGGCGACATTCAAATATTACAGTTATATAGAAATGGTTTCAATGTACTCAGTCAAATACAAATATACAAAGTAATAGATATGAGAAAAGTTTCCATTAAATAGAGTGAGTAACTTCAAAGTAACCATATATATAGTGTAGTAACCTGGTCACTGGAAATGCAAGAGTACTATTTTGATAGTATGAGAAAAGTTACCAATAATTACAGAGAGTAACCAAAAGTCACTTCAAAGTAACCATAGATATAGTGTAGTAACCTGGTAACTGGAAATGCAAGGGTTGTTTTTTCATGAAATTCTTCCTTTTTTTAAGCATTTAGTATACTAGGGTAATGTTGAAGAAATTCTCCAAATTCTCCAAAAGTATGAGAAGGTACCAAAGAGATAGAAGAAGTAACCTTCAGTTACCAAAGGAAAGAGTGGGTTACTTATGCACCATTAGGGTCATATATGCAAAGTAAACATACAAAAACATTTATTGAATGATGAAATGATTTAATGACATAAGATCGAGTGTGTAAAACCTAATTGCTGTTAAATGTAGAAAAAATAGATATATATATAAAGTTGTATAAATGAAATGTCAGCATTGTACTTACACTAAAAAACAAAATGTTTCGATTATGTCCAATTCTGTTATCGATAATGAAACTTGTCCGATTATCCATCACTAGTCTCAGTGTGGTTTTATTATATATAGTTCAACAGAAATAGCTATTAATTTATATCATTTTGTTCTGTTGTTTTACAATAGTATTCCTGATGAAGACTGACAAACTGAAACTCACAATATCAAATCTTTTTAAATGTTATTTCACAGCAAAGTAATCTTTTAATCTATGTTTGTACTAATAATTAGTATACTTACTGGCATGCAACATACATTGTACTATGGGAATCGTTTGTGCTTCTACTAAGCGTTTTGCTCTATGGTAACATTTTCCAAGGGCCTAGCTCCATTAGCACTGTTTTTAGAACAGACGCCCACTTTGTCTGAAATATATATAGATACTCATAATGATAGAAGCCACTAGTTGAAATGTATGAATGAAATACAACAACAAATTCTATTCAAAAATGAAATCATGCAAATATTTCCATAACACTGGACATTATAATTATGTCATGAGAAAATTCAAGATGAAAAATAGGATGTAAATGATCAAATAAGTGTCAGGGGTTCCATTTGACCCTTGTTTGACCCTTAGGATTCTGGCTGAAGTGTCAATTTTTCTCTTTATTGTAGGCATTTTGGCCATAAAATGGCAACATCTGGTCAAAAATTATCAAAATGACCCTTGAGATTCAGCACCTAGTGGAATCCCTGAGTGTATAAATATATAAAACAAATGTTAACTGACAGTCATGAGCACGCACATAGACCGTATCGCTATTGTGGCGGCTATACCAAGCCCATTGCTAAGGGCTCAATAATAATATACTTTTAATATACAAATATTTTCCTATCATGCTTCATGGTACAAATGTAATAAGAATATTATAGTAAATAGGCCATATAGAACATTAAAATAGTTAGTTTGAAACTTTCAAGTAACTGTGGTTCATACAGAACATTTGACACAAAATTCAAGTGCTTTTGAAGGATTTACTTCTTATCAGGACTAATGCTTACTACCAACTCAATACAAAGTTTAAAAAAGACAAAAGAACATGATTATCAAAAGAAAAGCATAAAAACATGCTTTACAAGATATCTAAACTGACCTAAGAAACAGACAACACACTTGATTCCTATATACATCTATGAAGTGAGTCGGTAGTAGACCCTCATTTTCCAGTTATTGATTAGAAATGACATAATATTCTATCAGAGCAGAAATGTCATAAAATCATGTCTGTCAAATTGTTATTTGACTTAATTAACAGATGAAAATCTTTAAATAACAATTCAATGTAGTTACCGTACACACTGGAAATATCCTACTCCTCTGGCTGATAAAAGTGATATGTGGGGTCATCCAGATCATAATCAAGATCATAGTCATACATGTATGTCTTCTGTGTTAGAGCTTGATCATTCAAACTTCACCCTAAGTAAATAACATATACATAAATACATAATACATATAGGTCTTATGTTTTACAAACCAAACATTATCAATAACAAGGTGGGCATAGTTGTCCTGATTTGCTCACTTTAGTTTCACAGCTCAAACATTACAATCAGACATAATTTTACAAGGAATTAGTATGGGTATAGGCAAAGTGATAACACTTCCAAATTTGTCTGATGAATGTTAATAATTTTAACTATCAAGGTTCATCAGAATACACCTACAGAATAATTCGGTTGAATTTTACCAAGCATGGGGAATCAGCTTCTGAATCTTTCTATTTGACCAGCTGAATTAGTCTTATGATGGATCAAATTTATTTGAGAAGTTGTAGAAGTTGAGGCTAGGAAGCGTCTGAATAACTTTGGGATGGGAGACTGCCTCACACTAAGCAGAAGCCCAAATGGACCAAAAATACAATGATCCATGACAAGACAAGGCATGAGGAAGCAAAACATACATCATAACAAATACATCATACTACAGGTATAAAGAAATGTGCACTTAGTTACAGAGTGTACTTTACATCCGAGTTACTAACATGATACTAGTACATCATACAGGGGATATAACCACTCCTAAAACACCAGGGGAC
The DNA here is from genome assembly GCA_032209605.1 of Mactromeris polynyma. Classification (NCBI taxonomy): domain Eukaryota; kingdom Metazoa; phylum Mollusca; class Bivalvia; order Venerida; family Mactridae; genus Mactromeris; species Mactromeris polynyma. The sequence continues at coordinate 46,681,735 of JASFXZ010000002.1, forward strand.
ACAACCACTCCTAAAACATACTACATGATACACTGCCTTAGTAGATTTTTGTTGGCCTATCATGTTGTACCAAGAACATAACTCTCAATTACATTGCCATCAGAAATGTAGTGGTTTGGGGTTAGACAGATAGACATCAGAACTTTTCCCCTTGATTTACCTCAATGGTAGCAGCGGTGTTTGATAGCACACAGTGGTTGAGCTTCGGAAGGAGGATGTGCAGTGATGTGGGGTAAGAAGGCTATCAGTTTAGCTCAGTCAATAGAGCGCCGTACTAGTATTTCAGGGGTAGGGGGTTCGAGCCCTACCCCTTTAAATTACTTTCATAATCACCAAAGTTCATTAACTCTAAAATAATATACATGTGGGAGGAGAAATTGTCATTCCTGATCGAGGCATGAGGGAATCAAACCCAGGTCACCTGGATTACAAGTCCAGCGAATTAAACACAAATTTAAAGTATCCTTTACACACGTATATTGATCTTCGGAGGGTGGGGTACTATTAATTTACGAAGCTGACTCCAGTCTATCATACATTCTTAAGCGAATTATACAAATACTTGAAATTTGACAACATATTGTTTACGTTCAATGCGATAACAATCATTTTGAGAAAATCCCTCTTACCTGTCTATCACGCATTTTGCAACTGAAGAATCGTTTTGCGCTCCAATACACTATTTTACTTGAATCCACAAGATCACCTCGTCCCCGATGTTCACATTTTGTCAGCCTAAACAGTTTTTGTGGCTAGTTTGCGTACACATTTTAGCGATAGCCGTTTATTTAGCAGGCATCACGAAGGCTGTCAGTCTGTTTACAATTGATTGCGCACGCGCGGAATTCCAGTGCAAATTTCTGAAACCTCCCATAATCCTCAGCGCTGGTTCTATTTTTAATTTTTATACCGTTAGTAGATTTTGTGAAGGAAAAATGTTAAAAACTGGCGTAATTTCATAACTTTTCGATCATTTTAATCATTCAATTATTTTATTTTACTGTCATCGAACGAACAAGACGATAAAAATCGGTTTTTGAAACAATTTATTGATTTTTTTGCAATTTAGAATCTGGAGTCGAGTCCCTTTAACAATTACACATATGAATTACAAGTATACATACTATAATGCATGGCCAATTCAATGACACACTATCAATAGAACAACTGTGCCGCTATATTTCAACAATACAAAAAAGTACATAGACATTGTAATATTTCAACCATACATTTTAAATACAACAATAACATTACCAGTCAAATTTATACAGAACGGACTACGAAACATGTCCAATAAAATATGTTGTTATATCTGTATAATGTTATAGCCTTGTTTTTTTTTGTTACTGTAATACTTAACTCGTATTACCTATTTATAAGAACAGTTATAATACAAAGCTGGTATTACTAGTACAACAGTAATACACCTTTTACTAACACAACTCATATACATCACTAGTATTATCCATATCATTTAATAAATTACTCAAATTGTTATTACACCTGTAATACTCTACCCGTATTACATATAATTTCAAACAGTACACCTGTAATACTTTACCCGTATTACATACATTTTCAAACAGTACACCTGTAATACTTTACCTGTATTACATACAATTTCAAACAGTACTCCTGTAATACTTTACCTGTATTACATACAATTTCAAACAGTACACCTGTAATACTTTACCTGTATTACATACAATTTCAAACAGTACACCTGTAATACTTTATCAGTATTACATATAAATAAAACAAAAATGTCTATACATACATAAGTAATATAAGTGTACAGTAAAGTTGAGGGGGAAACAATCAACATCAGTAGGAATAAAAAAAAAACAGTATTCACTAGTACATGCAACTATTGTTGGAGAAATAATATGAATAAATATAATGTATAATGACAACAATCATTACATTTTGTAGAAACATAGTTCATTTTTAAGAGCAACATTTTATAATATAGTTTTTATGTTCATACTTTATACTTAAAACATTACAGTCATGGCTTATGAACTTATTGTTCAAAACCTAATATGTGTATTGCAGACTCTCTTTTGGTACGGTTTGTACGAGTAATCTTTCCTGAAACTTCTACATGGAATGTTCTCAGAATCACATGTTTTTGTTTTATTTTCTTTGTTCTCTTTCAAATCTTTTAACATTTCTTTCATTTCCTTGAGAACCTGTTCTAAAACTATACCCATAGTATGAACATCATTTTTTGAAATACTATTTTCATGTTCTCTATTTCTACAATTTAGACATTCAGTATCATCTTTGCTACATGACAAGGAGCTAGATCTATAACTTGAGCTAGAAGAGCTCTTACTAACACTACTTGGAGACTTAATAGTTTTCATGGTGATATCTCCCTCAAAACAAGGGGATTTGGACATATTTCCATTACCATTTGTGATACAGGTTTTATCATAACTAAAACAAGGGGATTTGGACATATTTCCATTAACATTTGGGATACAAGTTTTATCATATCTGAAACAAGGGGATAATTCTACTCCTTTTAACATGTCCGGTAAAATATCCTCTGTACCTGTTGACATATTGTCAAGACCTCAGGTAATAATAGTTTGGTCAAGGATGGAGGCTTGAACAGGTTGATGGTGGGTGACATCTTGATGGTGGGTTGTATGTTGTCGGTGGGTGATATGTTGATGGTGGGTGACATGTTGTTGGTGGGTGATATGTTGATGGTGGGTGACATGTTGTTGGTGGGTGATATGTTGATGGTGGGTGACATGTTGACGGTGGGTGACATGTTGTTGGTGGGTGATATGTTGATAGAGGATAGTGTGGTGGTGAGGTGTGATGTTACACTCGCTCCAAAAGGAGGTTGAATAACCCTTGGCTGTAATATAAAAAAAAAACAAAAAAAAACGTCTTTAATAACCAGAAGTAGATCTTATAAATGAATGTTAGATGATCTAAGATAGGGAAAAAAAGCATCCCCTTAAAGTTGATATTTGTAAACACATTGAATAATACTCTTAATAATCAAGATAACAATAGTAATTCATAGCATATTAGCGTGTTTATTTTATAAACAGAATGGAGTCAGGAATGTATACTAAAAGTCTTCTGACATTCTTTAAAAGTGATGATCTGTACATACTGAAATACTTCGCAAAGTTCCTTTGAGTCTAATATTTTGATTGTTTTAATGTTGATTATTCGGGCACAGCTTATTCCCACTCCATCAATAAACGAAATGAGTTTAAGTTTAGATAGATCTAAATATCCACCCTTGACATTTCCTCTCATATCAATCCGTTTGATGTTGGAGTAATTTTCTCCAAACACATACATACCACTTCCCTCTCCCTTACATGTCAAGAGTGGAAGATCTCTCCTTGCAATGATTTCGCATCTCATAAATTAGAGAGGAATGACATCCTGTGAGGAGAATAAAATAATGTATTGTTCATTTTATTACTATTATCTAACCATGTCAGTTTTGATGATTAAAAGCTCTTAGTTAGTTGGTAGAGTTTATCAAGATTAAAACCGCTGTTGATTCAAGGTATCTTACATTTCCTGCAGGGGAAATGTAATCATCTCTTTACATTATACTGAAACTGTATCGTTTATATAATTTGTAGAACGAAACATTCGCCCGAGTGAATCGATGAGGATTGTATTTTCTTATACACATGAATGTAAAGGGGAATCAAAATTACCTTGCAATACTTGAATTACTTGCAACAACCAAAGGTAAAGGAAGAAAAACATCTTTGACAAGTAGAGTGACGAAACTTTGTGAAATTGCGTTTTATGAATAGAGCGATTCAACGAAGCGATACATAGTGTTATGAACCCCAAGAAAATAAATTGAAGGAAAGTGATATTAGTATGAGTTCTCTCCCCTGTGACAATGGGAAACCTAAAATGGTTCCTCATCTACTATTTCATTATCTATCTCACTCTTTTTAATCATAATAACTTGTAAATTGTATTTCTCGTTGTTGATTCATAACATATCTTACCAATCACGTGATTTAAATATGTGAGAGTAGAGATTGAAGTCAAGAGTACAGCTGCATACAGCAACAACCAATGAGTAACACCACTGCATATCATTGGTTATGAGATTCAACAGGTGGTGAGTAAAACACATACAATAATCATCCGTATACGCCATTAGTTTAGAGAGTCTAATTCCATCAAAATTATACATATGAGAAACGGTATAAATACTTATTTAAATGTCCACTCCTCACTCAAGTTTTTTTTTTAAAAATCAAAAGATAGAATTTAGTGATAAAGTGATTAATACCACCCGAAAATTTGGAAAGGGGAAGGAAGTGTGGGTTACCCCTAAATAACACATACATACACTTCCAAGATCATTACAATATAAATGTTCGCGACTGGTATATAAAACCAAGAAAGTCTTCTTAAATCCAACACCGGACCATTCCCCGTGGTGATGACTAACAACACTACTAAATCTTGAAATACAATATACACAATATTAACCAATCTGCTTCAAGGTTGCAAATATTTTTTAATTGAAGAGAAATTGCGCGAAATTATCTTGGTGTTTAACGTAAGATTTGACTGGTTACAAAACACTTAATATGCAAATAGCAAAACCATGGTAGTACGGCCACGTCGAAAAATAACAGTTTGGAAGTGTTCGTTATATATATAACAATCGATCACTTACAAAGCGTACACGATGTGTATTAAATGGTGCATAAGTCAAAATGTATTTATTGTCGGATAAGTACATCAATTAATAACATTAGCCATGTATGGCTATTTACCGACATTTATAACAACATAACAAACATGCATACAATTTTGGTTACATAAATTATTAAATAAATACATGTTATATTAAGTTAATAAAATTTATATTAAGTTAATAAATGAAAGAAATACATATTTTATATGATTATAAAAATTCTAAGTTTTAAAACACTTACAGTCATGGAAGCGTTATATACCTTAAATACACAAAAAGATAATTCAACTAATAAAAGCTTAATTATTTTTAGTTAACTTAAAATAGTCATATTACTAAGATCATACCGATGCAACTACTAAAAGTGATTCAATTCACATCTCTATTCAAAACATAAAAACATACGTCAATTATAAAACAACACGCAACGTTAACGTAGCATTTCTAATCAGAACAAAATTTGCATGTACAACTCATTCCATCCCACGACGCTACCATACTCTGGAACTGATTGAAGTTTCCCTCATCGCGGAAGTGTTGGGGCAAAGAGTTCCAAAGTCTCGAAGCACCATAGCGGAATGAGTTTAGACCATGCCTGGAGGTTCTAACACGTGGTACATAAGCAGTATTGTAATATCGAAATGAATAATGTTGTTGTTTCATTTTTATTAAGTCGTGTAGATAAACAGGGCATTGTTTATTGATAATTTTGAAAGTTTCAATTGCCATAGTTCTAATTCTTCTATTTTTTAAAGATGGAAGTTTAGATTTTATTAACAAAGTATTATAGTCCGATAAGTAATCATCATATATAAATCTTAATGCCCTTTCCTGTATTTTTTCGATCTTCATGGTATTGACCTCCCCGCATAAATGCCACGTTAACGGACAGTAGTTAAAATTGGATAAAATAAAAAAACTATAATAGATATTTAGTTTCCCGAGTCTACACAAATAACGACCTATTCTCTTAAGAACATTTAATTGCCGGGAAGCTTTTTTTTATACATGTTAGATATATGAGTGTTAAAATTCAATTTAAAATCAACAGTCATCCCCAAGAGCTTAACCTCATTTACACTTTTTATTTCTATATCATCCAATTTAAAACTTAAATCTGATTTTTGAGTCTTCTTCCCAATGGAAATGGTTTGGAATTTTTCTGGATTTGCTTTCATTTTATTTATATTCAACCAGTGGATGAGATTACAACTACATGTATCTTCTTCTAAATGTTTCTTTACAGTGTCCAGATCATGATTTCAACAAGAGACAGTATTATCATCAGCATAATTATAAAGGTCACAGTTAGACACAAAATAGAAAATATCATTTAAGAAAATATTAAACAAAACAGGACCAAGAATTGATCCTTGTGGGACACCTTTTATTATATTTTGAAAAGTGCTTTTGAAATTTCCAATTTTAACACACTGTTGTCTACTAGATAAATAACTCAATAGTAAATTCAAAGCATCTTCAGAAGCACCATAAGCTTTTAACTTTAACAGCAGAAGGTCATGAGGTAAACAATCAAACGCTTTAGACAGATCCATGAGCATTGCTGCAGTGTATTTATTTTGGTCTAAAGCAAGCTTCCAGTCTTCAATGAGTTTTAGAAGGGTAGTTTGACAACCGTAACCAGGCCTAAAAGCTGATAAAAATGTGTTGAAATGTTGATTAAAAAACTCAGTAAGTTGGGAATACATAGCTCTTTCATAAATCTTGGATAAAACTGGTAAAATGCTTACTGGTCTATAATTGGTTTTGTCAAGCATACTATTCTTTTTGTATAAAGGAGTTACTTCAGCTTTTTTAAGAGTATCAGGAAAAACAGATTCTGTAAATGACTGATTTACTAAACTTGTCAAAGGTAAAACAATTGATGGTTTTGCTAACTGTATGAGCTTAGCTGACAGTCCGTCATGACCAGTAGCTTTCTTACACTTAAGTTTATCTATTTCCTTACAAATGAATGTTTCTGCGACTGGTCTAAATCTAATTCTTCAATTTTATTTTCCATAATTTTGCGTATACTTGGGTGCGTAGTATCTACAGGAACTGTATCATTTCCAATAACTTTGGCAACATTTACAAAAAAATCATTAAACATTTCACAGACTTCTCGGATTATTAATAAATTTATCATTGTCATAAATAATAGTGTCCTTTTGTACCTTGGAACCTTTATTGGTTAAAAACGGTTTGATGGTAGGCCAGAAGTCTTGAATTGCAACCACCTACACATCTGTCTAAAAAATATTTATTGATAGATTTCCTCATAAGACTTGTAACCATGTTCCTCTGTTTTCTGTAATTTTCAAAAGTTTATGAAATTTATTGTACAGCATTCTTTTCTTGTAAATAGCCTGTTCATAAGAATGAACTTTGCGAGAAGTACACAAGGTGTTCGGTAAGTAGGTCAGCATTCTGCAAGTTTCGAAACCTCGGTGAAGCTGCCGACTGATTACATGCACTGTCTTTGTACAATGAAATGGCAATAGCTGGTGCTAAAATTGATCAATTAACGATCCTACCTGCAAAGAAGCCTTGAAGGCCCAAGTAATTTTAGTTTTCTTGACACAACTATTTATTCTCTGTTCATTTTTAGAAAACGCTGTCTACTTTCGTGTTTTTCATCAGAAAATGCGGTCCATTATTATAGAAGTAAACACAGTTTCACTTTAGACGCACATTTTAGGTGTACATCTAGTGCAGTCTAAATATAGTACATGTACTATGTTTGGTGACAAGTTTTTACAGTCTAGTCACGATTCTTGCAATGTTTATGAACATTTTTGAATAATAAATTGTAAATGTTATTTGATTCACTTTTTCACTGGGTTATCATCACCAACTACCATTAATTCAACGTAGCATAGTTTATCAGCTAAACCGAGGACTTGAACCGAAACTGCCTTGTATAAAAAAGCTAACATTGAATCATTCTCCCAGCAAGGCCATCTGAAATCTAGCTTAATATGTTTGCAACGTGTGCAGATGAAATGCTTCCTTGTTGAACATACTTACACAAAATAAATATTATACTCAAAATTGCACATGATGCCTGCTACCGCTGGAAATCGAATTCATTTTAGAATAATTCACGTGAAACATGTAATAATGGATCATTCTGACATTTAACACAAAACGGTGTACCACCTTTCTGTAAAATAGCCTTATGCTTCCTCCCAGCAACATGGCGATCATAAAAACCCTTGAAATAACAAGTCACATGACATATTTTACAAGTATGTATAGTTTTTGATAAACGTTTAAATGTTTGTCTATTTTCAGCTCGAACATCAATATCAATGTCTTGCCTTACAATGGCTTCAATTTCCTGCTTCTCACGCTCACGAAGCTCTTCAACAGTAATAATTTTACGCTCCTTACGAACAGGAGGAACATTCATCTTTTGAATACATATTAAACAGTTCATATCAATGAAATCATGTTGACAACTACAAGTATGATCATCTCCTCGATACCGCTTCTTACATATTAGACAAGTTTTCAATGCCTGAAAATATTACATATTAGAATAATAATCAGCAGTAATAGAATCATAGTAATGTTCTTGTTTCTTCCAATTCTTCAACGTATCTCTGTTCCTGGTTCTACGAGACATGTAATGCTTAAGCATAAGGTCATTAATGGATGGATTCTTGCCCAGGGTATCTTCATAATAAGTTGGGGTATCGTAAATATAACTAATATATCTAAAGCTTACGGTTTGATCAGGTGAGTAGATGACCATTGATGGTGTCAAGGTCTCATTGTCTTCTAAGTCGTTGACGTAGAATCCATCGGAATTTTCAGACATACCAAGATGTGAGTATGGGGAGGGACTGGTAGGGGGACGGACAATCGTAGACGTATCATCAACCGTGGCTTCAACCTACAAACAATAAATGTATATTTCAGATACCAGGTTACACAAAACAACAGTTCGTGAGTTCATTTTATGTGTTAACAACAGTATTGAGACAAATGGTAAGAGACGATATGGAGGATGAAGATGAAGACAGACGTAAACGTCAAATACAAACATTGATAACAGACTATTTCAAAGTGACAAAGTGAAGGTAAGTAACTTACAGTATTATGATCGTCAATGCTTGGTAGATCACTTTCGCAGCTACTGATGCTGATTGTTTCATCCGGAGCATGTAGGTAGTCAGGTTCTCTTTCCTGTTTGATATCGGTGGTGGTTTCTGGGTTCGAGTCATCTCTAGTCGTCTCCTGGCTTTCGGTTCTGTAGTCATCACTAGTCGTCTCCTGGCTTTCGGTTCTTCTTTTCTTTCTTGAATGTTCGTCATCAGATGACGCAGACGACGCTTCGAAGGTCGCAAGTAATCCAATGTACGAATTCCCGAACTTCCTTTTCTTCTGGATGAGATAAGGGTTAGTCGGGACGTAGTAATTTCCCCCTTCCTTTACTGTCCACTTTGATTCTCCTAGTTATTACTTGTGGTCTGCTGTGGCTTTTGAAGATTAAAACAGCAGTGATGGGCTTATCATAAAAATGTATAATTGTGTTTGTGAATTAGGATTGCCTCGCTCACTTTTCACAATTTGCATCGTAAAAGTCTATGGAGTGATGTAACAACTATTTTGACTAGCGGAAGTGTCTACATCAATAAATGTATTGAACGTTAGTGAATAAGTTGCTACAGGGAACGCCAGATACATAAGACAATGCCTCTCTACACAGACCTACGGGAAAACAACAGCCATAACATATAAGGCATTTGAGGAGGCTCAAGGGTACATATGTAATGGAACAGAGGTGCAAGGAATGGTTACAATTGAAATAATAACAACACGCAATAATTTCTGAATTTACAGTATTATATATTCTCATTAAACGTTATGTAATTAAACATGCATTGTAATTCATCAATATTCAGATTGGTTTATTTTCTATAGCTATTGCAAAGGCTAACAGGGCTATCTTCGTTTTTAATTTTAGCTATGGTGCATACTGGTATTGGTGGAAGACTTGTCAACACATTCCTTACAGCTAAACTTGCCTTCATTACTGGAATTTGTTGACATTGAAGTGCTAAGCATTGGAATGGCTCGTAAATTTACAGCTTCCATCCTGAATAGAGCTACACTTCTACAAACATTTTCTAGAGGTCAAGAGGATGGAATACGACAACTTTTTTCCGAGGAATGTGGCAAAGGACCAAGAGTGACAAGATCTTTCAAAATTATTCATGCTGTTTCCAACTATATTTCAGAACACTTGATTGAAAGTTACTTTTACTAGTGATACAGATGTATTGACTATTCTACTTATCCATTAACTCCAACAGACTGATTATGTCAATATTTTTTGTGCCTCTATGTAAAATATTTAGATCAATTATGATGTTCGCATTATGGTAACTATGTGAAAAAGAACAGATATGCCAGGGGCAATGGTACAAAGACAGTACAAAATCATCTAAATAGTTATTTGTTGATAATGATGAATAATCAAAACTCGCTGCTTTTGGTTCAAATCTGTTTTCAGCAGAAAATGAAAGGTTGTATGGCTTATATTGTTTAGAATAATGTATTAATCCGTTCACTATATTGGGTCTGAAATAGGCAAATTCACATATTTTTGTTACTTGCACCTGCATTTGTTACATATCTTTTCTGGAGTAAACATTTATTACCCATGGCCAGGAAAACCTGGTATTATCAATGCGATGTAAAATCCCAGCATTTTCAGTCAACTCGAATTTCATGAACTGCTAGTAGTTATCACAGGTTGTTATGTATGGTGATCAATAATGTCTATCTAGATGAACCTGGTAAGCAGGAAACCATATAATTCATTCATGAAGCTTATCTGTTTGCATTTCATTTGTTTTTAAGCCATTTTGCTGATATATGTTTTTTGACTTCTGTAGTGGCCCTTCCAGTGAGGGACATGAACAAAAATACTGATGAAATATTAGGTACCTAAAGGTTACTTGGATGGTCTTGGTGCACTCCTGAATGCACATTTACTAGTATGAGATATCCAATATTTATGAAATGTTACCAAAAGGTAACATGTGTTGTCTTGCTGCACTCCTGGTTGCACGTTACTAGTATGTGATATCAAATATTTATGAAATGTAACCAGTAGGCCGGTGGCGGCTCATGCCACAAGGTCACTTTTATATGTGCATGAGAGATATGTTTATGCCCCCGTCAACCATTCTAAGTTGTACTTCTGCATCACTGTTTGCAAACCTAAATTCATGCATGCAGCAGGGCCGCAGGGGGAATCTTCTTTATCTAGTTTTAAATTGAATCGAGGGGTAGAACTTATTTTTGACATCTATTTCAAAGGGTAAAAAATCGATTTATACCCAGAAAATTGGGTAAACCATTTGAGAATTGTTGCCCCTGAAATGTACATTAGTGCATTATGTATTTTTTTCGTGCTTTGAACATGAACATGGAAGTAACTAGATGAAAATATATGTTTGATTCTGGAAGAGTTTTTTTGTGTAAATGTTGGAAAATCGACTTGTTTTGTTGAGAAATTTCAGATTTTTTTTTTAGAAAAATTATTAAAATAAAAAGTACATTAGTGCATTTTATTGTTTTTTGATGCTTTAAGTCTTTAACCATGAAGATGGTATTAACTAGTTATTTTCAAAACCGACCATCATTAGAATAACTAGCTACCTTCAATATTTTGGAAAAATCGTTCGGCCTATGTTATTTGAATTTTTGTCCATGAGACAAGGTATTAAAAAGATGAAACACCCAAAATGAGTTTTATTTGATAAATTTGAAAAAAATCCATATATTGCTGTTTTTGTTGAAAATTAGCACTTTTCCATACTCTGTATATTGTCATTTTTCAGATGACCATAGTTTCTTTAAATGCGCACATACCTGTTTTTTTTTATGAAAACACATCAGAAAATATCTCTCTTCCAAAATATAATGACCATTTTAAAGGTTTAATGCAGGAAAAATTTGGCTCCTCAGAAGTGTACATCCTTAAAGATAAGATTTCTTAAAATAAAGATTGTATAGGTTTTTATTGAATAGATTTCATAATTATACTCACAAACTTCCAACGCACCACATGGTTTTCAGCCTTATTTTAATGAAAGTACATTCGATTTTGAAAATTAAATTCATTTAATAGAATTAAGTTCAATCAATCAACAATAACATGTGTAAAGTTCTTAACAATATCACGTCATAAAGGGGCTGAAAATGGGCCCGAACGCTTATGGGTATCTTTCGTCTGTAATTCATTAGTCAATACCTAGTGTGACCACCACGTGCAGCAATTACGGAATCACACCACGCCGCATGGATCGAGTGTATCGCCTTGCAGTGACAATAGAAATGTTATTCCACACCTCACGAAGAGCATTTTCAAGTCCTTGCAAATCATGGGGTTCATTAAAACGTGCTCGAACACGTCTACCAAGTTCGTCCCAGGTGTGTTCTATGGGGGAAACATCAGGCGACAATGAGGGCAATTCCAAGACATTGATGTTATTGGCAGCAAGGTGGGCTAATGTTGCTCTTGCAGCATGTGGCCTGGCATTGTCCTGTTGCAGCGTTATCTGTCCATGGTGGTGTTTACATAGGGAACATCCTCGGTACCCTGGCTATTCATAACATACATTATGATACTCTGGGCAAACCGGCTGTAAAAATCTCGTACTCATGAATAATTAATGAGGTGAAATCCAGCCGCTTGATTGGTCGCATGACACACACCTCATGCGATACGGAAATTGCCGAGAAATAACGGATGAAATCGCGGTTACGAGTGATCCAATGAGATCGTCGCTTTCAAATCGTGTTAGGCAAGACATCAAATATGGCAGCCTCCATGCATGTACACGAGGAAGTTTTAAATACATTTGGAATTAAGGAACTTAAACCATTTCAAGAGCAAACAATAGCGCATTTATTGAAAGGCGAGGATGTGTTTCTCTGTAAAAAGACTGGCGGGGGTAAAAGTATTTGCTACCAGGCATATCAGCCATGTTGGACGGATTTACACGATGAAAACTGTCAAGTGCTTGTCGTGTGTCCGCTCATAAGTATAATGAAAGAACAGTGTGAATATTTATCTGCTGCTGGGTGTAGTGCTACGTACATTGGAAAAGATCGTGATGACGAGGAAGCGTTGTTGAATGGGGACTTCCAATTTGTTTACACATCACCACCTGAAAATATTCTAGGTTTGTTTTTGTTTTGCATATTGTGTACTGTGGTGTCATCAAATATATTAAATTGTATAGTTTTGGAAAAATTAGATTGTAAACTATCCCTTGGTCTATTGTTACATATAATTGTATTAGAAGATTGAACAAGAAACCATTTTAAACGGAGTCTAAAAACAACATTTTCTATAAATGTTTAGCATAGCGCATTTGCTTTACTTGCAATTCAGATTAGTTAACTCTTTATTTCACTCGATACGCTTCTGATATCTACATTGTACAGTGTTGAAACTGTTAACAGGTGTATTGCTGAAAGTAGACTGAGATTAGCGGTTGTAGTAAAAAAGTAGCCAAGTGTGTCGACACTTATTGTTCGGAATGAGCTGACAATGATTGCCAGGATTGTTCCGGCTACCGAGTCATAATTTATTTAAATGGCATATTATTAACAATTGAAAGCTGTGACATTTAATACAGGGAAACATTGGTATTTCCAAATTTAAAAAAAAGTTTCCCTGAACATGCATGACACATTATTCTTACCAAAATTATGGAAATAAATCCAAATAAATTACCATGTCATATTTTGGTATATTTTCAGGTGTCAGAAAATGGAGTGATATGTTAAGAAGTAATAACTCATTTTGACTGTTGGTGATTGATGAAGCACACACAGTTCTACACTGGTAAGTGTAAATTTAAACAATTCAAGTTTGCCTTGAACCACATTTCTATAATGACTTAAAAGCCCTGGGTGTATAACTAGTATATAAAGTACTTATGCACCAGTCAATTGTAACCAGGTCCGGGGGGATAGCGGGGATTTTACCAGCGGTTTGTCCCCGCAGGGCGGCGGCGATTTTACCTGGGATTGGCTCGACCGAAAGTCAAAGTCCCCGCTATTCCCCGGACCTGGGGGGCCGTGGTTACAATTGACTGGTGCATTATAAAACAGAACTAAAAATACAATGGCGTTTTTTTTAAATATTACTCTGATCAGATAATTATCCATGTCTAGTGTTTATATTAAAGGAACTTGTATACCGATTTTATTTTAGAAACATTTTATTTTTAGCTAAAAAAATCTATTTAGTTTCATGATTTTTGTGATTTTTCTATATTATTAGACATTTTAAACTAAGACTTGAACTTCAACTCAAAAGCATATTTATGTTGTATTTTCCAGGGGCGAGTCAGAAAGGGCATTTCGACCATGGTACAGTACAGCAAGCTGGGGGAACTTAGATCATTGATCGACTGTCCTATTTTGTTAATGACACCCTTACGAAAAGCAGTTTATGATAACACACTTGCACTAAACTGGTAATAAGCTAACACTACAATGATATCTAACTGACTCCAAAAAGCGTTGTCTGACAACACACTGTAATCAATGGTGTTTCACACTGGTATGGAAAAAAAAATCTGGTTACACACTGACAGATAATTTCAGTCTATTGCCAGGTTCTGACATTAGACTGTTGGTACAACTGGTAATAAACAGATAAGATTTTTTTCAAAAAGGAGGTATGAATACACACTGATAATAACCTGACATTAGCATGTGAAGAAAAACAGACATGACATTAGACTGACAATATAAAACTTTAAATCTAATGCTACTGTTAGTATCTGAATTTTAACTGACAAAAGAAGGACATTAAGCATGTAAAAAAACATGCGCATTAATAATTTTACTTGTGGTCTGGCAATAGACTGACAATAATTCTCATAGTCATTTTTCAACTAATTTGTATACTGACAATGCACTGGCAAGAAAAAACTTTTTCATACTTTACAGTAATGACCTTAAAAAGGGTTACTGGAAGCAAGTAAAGTAAATAAAAGCAATATCAGTAAATTCTGTTATTTTCATGATTTTTCAACTCAATGGAAAATGCAAAAATACTGTACAGGTTGTAAAATATACAATACTAGTTTAAATAGTGTTAGTTTTGACAAGTAATTATTTTGACTTAGCAAAATTAACTCTTTCCCTCATACTAATTTATGCTTTCCGATGCCTCTACAGGATATGAATTTTGAAAATATTATGGCAAAAGGAGAAATTGCTCATTTTGCCACAAAGTTTTCAATTTTATTTAATACTTGTTCTTTCATTTATATGGAGCAATTCAGGAAAAGGCAGACTCCTACATTTAATCACACTCAAAATAATTTGGCAATTCACTAATATAGAGCTCATTTCCAATTTCCATGTATACACATTTTGCAATTATATGATCTAGATAAACTGCAATTAAATGGTCAGTTTGATGAACTTTTTTGATGTGCAATTCTGTGTGTTGATTACGGATGCTTCCCATTTGTTCAAATGATTGTACTAAGGCCAATGCATTTTCACTTCCTACTTGTACAAAATACTTGATTTGTCCATATTCAAGAGATGCATTGTGCATGAATTTCACTGTATATGAATTCCTTTTAGACACTCGTGAATAAGAAGATGAATGAAACACTGAGCCATGCATATGAACACGTTTGAAAATCTTGACTTGGGTATCGTTTTCTGCTTGAACTAAATTAAGCAAGGTGATCCGTTCATAATATTGGAGATTTGATATTTTTTTCTTTTCTGTTGCTCCCAGTACATGTATATCTTCCATCAGTGGCTCTTTCAGGGTAACCCGATGTTTCTTAGAAAGTGAATCCAGTACTTTTGAAGCTGTATTTTTCTCTTGTTTGAATTTTCGAATGTAGAATGGCAGTTTCTGAGAAAACACAACTGCATTTAAAATTTGTCCCTCCACATGTTATGTTCCATGGAAAAAATTTCCCAAGTCTCCATTATAGTCCTCGAAAGAGAAACAAGATGAAGTCCAAAGTGGCCCTAACTGAAGAACAGTGTCTGGAATGTGAAGGAGCAGGTGAAAGTTTATTGTCATGTATTTTTCACCATATAGATTTTCCATTAAAAAACAGAATGAACGTAAACATTTTCCACTTTCCTTAAGGTCTTCAGTAGAAATAGATGTCGACAACAGCAAGTATATACCCTTCACAAGGTACATGAAATGATCATAATACTGGTTAGGTAATATTCCTTTTAAACAAATAGGACTGTAGTGGAGGAGCCAAGCCCGCAGTTCAGATGCCTTGAAGTGCTTTACATGATCTTTAATTGATCTTGGTGTTCTGGTTACTGAATTGGGTGGACAGATATTTAAAAGCCTCTGGTCTACTTCCTCCACCTTGTTACCAATGTAACATGGGCCAGACTTATTTGCGGCATTAAACCAAATTGTAAGCATTCGTTTCACCATCCCAAGACACACAGTATGCATGTAGTCAACAGAGATACTGTTCACAACATCAAAAGACTTTAAGCCAAAAAATGCACATTTTTTCTTTATGCCAACCACTGTTTTTTTTTAGCAAGTGCAGCATTTGCATTTTCTAACATACTTTCACATGTCCGTGCTTTATTAAAGCCAACAGAAGATTCAGTATTGTAGGGGTACACATGGGTATGCCCTTTACCAATTTTGGCAGTTTTACCCTTTTCTTCACAAAAGGAACAACCATAGTTACCATTGTGGTGTACCTTTTGAAGGAAATCATCCTTTGCTGGTGTGTCAAAGTGTCCTGTAAGAGCAACAATTCTTGAATGTCCGGTACATCCATCAGACGTTGTGAATGATGTTCCATTACTTTCTTAAGTTTTTAATTCCGAAACAATTGGTGCAAACATTAAATTCATGTCAGGCTTTCTTTTCCCACTCCATAAACCAGCAAGTATTCTATACTTCGATTGAGTTCTCTTTTCAGGAGGGAGTTCATTAATCTGACAGTACACAGGCCAGAGATGGAAAGAGGATGATTTGAATATGGATACACCATCTGTATTCACTTTCAATGACATACTAAATTTTTCATTTAAAATTCCATTATTTTCAAATAAAGCTTTGTACATTTCACCATCAAACACATCTTCAATATTATAGGATTTTTTTTTCAGTCTTGTGAATCTGTATTTCAGTAGGTCACAAAATCCGTCTTCAACGAAAAAGGACTGAATCTGATCTGTGATAGAAAGTTTTATGAATTGTGAAGTATCTTTTGTAATCTTCTTACATGACTTGCAATAGTCAGTTCCACTCATCTCAGTTAGACACTGGTTACAATAGCTCTTTATTTCCACTGGAGTCTCACAACATTTAATTAAAGCTTTCTTTAACTGACCGACATATGAAAAAAAATGACAACCTTCTGGCAAGTGAGCTTTAATTACTGACAAAAGGTCAAGCAAAGCTGCACCTGTAACTTTATGACAAATTGCATATTGCAGTATCAGTATGGCACTTTCATCTGCCGACAGTTTACACTCTTCATATAACTTCTTATCATTTCCAACATCTAAATCTGTTTCATCTTCAGAAAATTCACTATCAGTGTCATTAGCATAATGCTGAAAATCAAAGTCACTTGAAACACTGCTTGTATCATATTCACTTTCCAGGTTATCCTGATCAGATTCCATACATGTATCTTGTTCTTCAAATGTGCAACCATCTGACACCCCCTCCTGAGTTTGATCTATATCTCTCATGGCCACAGCTGTACTGAAAAGGGGATAATATAAGATTTATATATCTTAAACAATGAGGGTGTTCAACAAAACAAAAATGTCACCTTTCAGCATTATCTCAATATACATAGCTGCAGAAATGATATGGTACTTGCTTAGGTAAATAAGATGACTGAGATTCATAGAATCTGTTAAAGTAATTTTCGATGTTTTCACTCTATTCATATAAAGGAAAATGAGCCCTGCCTCCTAGTAGCAATGTTTTTTTCCAACTGAACAGAATAATTTGAAAAATATTCGTGGAGGGTCACCCATGGAACATGTGTGACAAATTATTTTCAAATTGTCCAGTTCTCTTGGTCAAGAAGATTTTTCACTATTTAGACATAAAAGAATACTGTACATGCATGTACCATAAGGGTACATACTGTCAGAGACAGTAAATATGGAATTAAATTAGGTAACATATCAGACTTGTTGCTTCATATTTTGGCATGTGGTTAATTCTGCCGTTAATGCTCTTGATTTATGCTCTATTATCAAGGCGACTGCCACTGTATCTATGGTTACTTTTTGTGACAGGTTGCACTCAGTTATATAGCATAGCAAGTACCACTAATAAGTATGGTTTTTTGCCTATCCCAGTAAAACTTATTTTTTCCTACCAAGATAATAATGCTACATTTCATACTTGTCCAACAAAAGTCTCTTTTTCTTGCGTTGGTAGGTTTTCGTTGATTTAGGAAGACTTGCGACAGGATCATCATCGTGAAAATACTGACGGTATTGTTTAACAGTCTTCTCAGATTCCTTGAAAATATCTGCAAAAAATCACAGGTTATAATAGGGAAGCAAATCATCTATCTGAATTATTTTTATCCAGAATTTTAATATTTTATACATGTTTTAATATGTTCTCGACAAATGCAAATGTTTCGGCTTTTTTTCTTTCTTTAGAAGGTATCAAATATAATACATTTCTCCAAAAATTTCTTTAAAGCCATGCCGACTTCCTTAACTAAATTGTCACACTTTTTAAAGTCCCTATACATGAAATTTCTGGAAATCAAATGTTACGAGACCTTTCCCAAAAAAGTCAGTAAAATACTTGTGAATAGAAGCTTATGATACTGAAAATAAATACCAATGTCTATAGACACACCATTGTTGAAAAATACCCTTATAAATAAATGCATTGGTGTGCTGTAAAGGAAAAATATTAACAGCAATTAAAGGAAAATATTAAGTTATTATTTAACATATCACCAAATCAAATGAAACAAAAGTACCTTCATGTTTTCTCTCCATATTTTATCACTGTATAACATCAGGAAAAACAGCTGTCAAAAACCTATATAAAATTTAAAAAAAACTTAAAAACATGACCAATTAATAAAATATCTATTTCATACCATTTTAAACATAGGAGAGATCGCAGTGATGTCATACATCACATCTGTTTATCAGGTGGTGGGCAAAAACAATGTTGTTTACAATGTTTGTGTATGGGGTCAGAATTTTTAAATTTTACTAACTTTTTGGCTCATTTGAGGATTTTTAAAATTTAAAGACTGTGTTGAAATACTAAAAAAAATCGTATTCAAAGATCTGTTGAATATGAATAATAGTTTTAAATGACATTTACTTCTAAAAGTTGGGTAGTAAAGTTCAGAACTTTTAGAAAAACACGGTCGGTTAAGCATTCCACGATTAATTCATTTTATTTCGAAATGATAGTGCATGACGTAGAGGATAAAGGTGAAGAAAAACTTACAACAACAAACTTTTATAATTTTGAATGTAATTGCAATATTTTTTCCAAATGTGCAGCACTGGTCGAGCACTAGTCAGGTTACTATATCAGACAGACTTGCCCACGATAACGTCGTAAATATTCTGGTTAGGGAGTGGAAAAACGAAATGAAAACGAGCGAATGTTACCTTTTTTGAGCTGGTGGCTTTCTGCAATGATGAAACTACCTAATTATGTTCAGTCAAAAATCGAACAACGCTCGTTTTCGATTCGCGTCGTCAAGTCTCACCAGACGCTTTTTTTACCGTCAAGTTTGCAGCTTACATCCTTGCAAAATATATTAAAAGTTCCAAAAAGTACAACTCACTATAGTAGAAATTATCCGTACAACGAATCACAAAATAGACTCGCACCATTCCACACTGGAATATAGTTTTATCGAAACCATCGTAGATATGCTTAGAAAAGATAAAGCCATTTAGATTTTTATCGATGATGTAAGCAAAGTAAGCGCTTACGCCACAGGCACATGATCGGCCGCGGGCTTTTTGAGAAAAATGCAAGAGAAAATGGATGACCTTTTATATTTAATCCAGTGGGAAGACCGACTGATGTCGGTTCTAAAAAAAGATAAAATCGTCAAACCGAAACTTAAGGTCTACGCAGAGGGTCAACTTATAACAGCAAAATACGGCAAACAGACGTACGAAGCTGTAATATGTGAAATTCATCGTGAGTATAAATTTATCCTCGTGTGTCCAAACTGCGCCTTTCTAAGCTTTACATGTGAACCGTAACATAAATGGAAGATGTGGATTAAAATAAACACATTAACTTGATGTAGCATATCCAGTATCTATCGATCGGTAGATGGTCATAAAAACTGAAACGATCGTCCGAAATGTCACAGAATTTCGCTACCTGTCAAAAAATCTACCGCCATTTTGTTTGTACCTAACTCCGTCACCAGTGTGACGTCATAAGTCTTATTAAATTTAAAACAATAAAGGCAAACTTATTTAGTGTAAGCAATCATAACTCTGCGGTGGAAACTGCAGTCAGGTAAAAGTCCTTTTTAGATCCTAAAACCTATTGAAGGCATTAAAAGGAGACATGCCAGGGTCTGAAGACATGCCAGGGTCTGACTACTTAGTGTCAGAATGGCTCTATGGACCTTTATAAAATGAAATCAATCTTATTTAGTGTAAACATTTCAGACAGAATAATTTTACCTATTTTCACCTTACTATTTTGTGTTTATAAGGTGAATTTTAAAGGGAAATAATTTTGCATTTATAAAAAATGCTTTTAACACAAAGAAGAGGTGGGACAAACTAGGACAAACAAATATTGTAAAATGTGGTCAAACTAATGCATTTTACGTAATTTTGCAAGATTTAAATCATTCAGATCTACCATGACCTTCATATATTTGGGTAGACACCAAAAAAACAGCGTTTGAAAAATGTTTTCCTTCACTTGGAAAGTGTATTAACATATCAAGTATGATAATAAAAGCTCAGAAAAAGATTATTTCAAACATCTTCATTTAGTGAAATGTTTCATAATCAACAGAAGTGAATCAAATAATAATTCTTAGGAACCACAGGGACTCTATTTATTAGCACACAGCAAGTCACCCTTTATAAAAAGAGCTGTTTGCTAATATTAGTAGAGTCCAATTGTGTTAGGAACATGATAGTTGTTTTAAGCAAGTACTGACAAGTTTACATGAATGGAATTTAGGCTGATCAAAAATTTTACATTTAAAGTTAATTATATCATAAGTGTTAATTCATGAGCAAATTTATTTTGTCAGACTTATGACTATTCATTAAGTTATCCTTTCAAACCTGTTTCTTGCAGCAAACCTGAAGTACTTACAGACACAGGCAAGACTTCCCCCCAAATACAGCTATGTTGAAGAACAAAAAAAGGTTCAGCTGTCTGGTAAGCAAACACATATATGAAAGTATGCACACTTTCCTTAATAATTAATACTTTACCACTGTTTGTGTCAGACTGAACCCCCCCTCCCTTAGATATAAATAATGTGATAACGAATCCTTTGACCCAGAGTCATCACACTTCACAGGCTGGTTGGCCTCTGTGAGCAAATGATCCTAATGTTTGGAAGTTGCTGGGTCAAAGGTGCCATCCGTCTTCGAAGTTGATTTCCAGATGATAACATTACTGGGGAACACTTTGGCCTAGGCTCTTGAAACTCTATGGGGACAATGACTTGAGAATGCCTAGCATCTTCAACCTTGATGTGGAGGTATATATAGCTCTTTCAAAGTGTTGAATTTGTCCAAATATCCTAACAATTTGCATGTGGTAAATGGTAATGTTTAAATTACTGCTTTACCCAATATGGATCTTTAAATTTTAATAAATCTAAGTAACCTGATATGCTTTGTAATAAAAGATATGAAATCAGACATATTTGAGAACCACAGGTAAGCTTGTTAGTGGCAACTTCATGTTTTCAAATAACTATTTCATTTCAGAATCATCAGTGCCAAGACAATGCAGTGATCCTCAAACATCTCCTAAACAAGGTCTGAATTCAAAGCCTTCTTCAACTTGTAAGTCTTATTTGAATAATGCTTTTATTTTTACAGTCACTGTTTAATATCAAGTGTAATAGAACTTGCAACAAATGACGAAAAACATTAACTGCATTGAAATTTTAAAGCCTGAACCCCCCCCCAGTTTTGCAATAATGTTAAGATGCTATGTTTGGCATTTTGAGTCGAAACTTTTTCATCTTGAAATCTTTTTTCAGTTGCCAGGATAAACACTCCAAAGCAGAGTACTCAAAACAAAGCAAAGTCAGTAGATGAGGACACTCAGCGTGAGTACTTTAAATAATTTGTAGTTTTTTTAGGTATGGAATTTTTAAGCAGCACCAATACAGTTCAATCATAGAGTTACATTTCCAACTTTTCATGGTGGAGAAAGATCCCTGTGTAGTAAATCCGACTTTCTGCAGTCTAGCTAGTGGATAGATTTTGGCATGAAAGAAATAGTGGCTTGAGCTGAATTGTATAGAATATTTTGTGGAATTTGCCTTCCTTCAAAATTAGTTCTGATAAAATTTCTTAAAAAATCACTAATCTAATGTCACACTGACATTTTTTTCTGACTAGCTAAAGCAATAGATTAATTAATATTACCCTTTACTTAGCAAAAGTCCTAAATATCAATGATAAAATGTGGAGATGGGGGGGCATTCAGGACTTCCATGTAATTATTAATTCCTACTCTATATGAAATTTGCATAAAATGTGTTCACAATTTTTCAGAAAGAGAAAACCATGTTAATAGTATATGGGCAGAGACAATGCCATCTCTACCTTTGTCATCTGTGCAACTGCAAGCAACATCATTGCCAACTTCACCAGCAGCCAGTCTAAGCAGAGGTGATAAGGACAATGAAGACATTTACCTCAGTAGTTCAGAGTCAGAAATGAGTGATAGTCTGCTTTCACATAGATCTGTGGTTCGTGAGTGTCCGTCAGATAGTCTGCTTTCACCTAGATCTGTGGTTCGTAATTGTCGGTCATGTGTGTCACACCAAAAGAAAATTGAAGAATTGCAGAAGGAAGTTTCTGCTTTGAAAAACCAGATAGCAGAATCAGGGACAAGTAAGTATACTTACAAAGTGCTTTTTGGCAAATATCTGTCCGATATTAGGCTCTATTCCCAAAAGAATGAATTATGTATTTTTATGTCCCCCCCCACGAGGTGGAATGGGAGACATATTAGTTTTGTACCCAACATCAGACGATGTGTAGAGAGCAAGACCCATGTCCCTTACATAATTGTCAAGGTGACACTAGCAGGTCAAAGGTCAAACATTGCTCATGTTCGGACCATAACTGCTTCATTTATGAATGGGTCCTAATATACCTGGGCAAAAATGTTCCAACATCATCAAAAAATGTACGCGTCTTCTGTTCCTGCATTATGGCCCTTTGTAATTTCCAGTATTCTTCATGGTCAAATGACTGGGGGGGGGGGGGGGGGGAGTCCATATGTTTTTCTCAAAAACAGACTAGTGTCCCAATATTAAAAATAATGCATTGTCAGACAGAGACATGTCAATTATTGGCATTTCCAAGATAAGAAAAATAAATGTCAATTTGTAAGGCAATTAAAAACAAGAAATTTATCTGGTTTTTCATAATAAGCTCACCTGTGACAAGGTGAGCTCTTGTGATCAAAATTTATCTGTCGTCCGTCCGTAAACAATTTCTTCATAAGACAACATCTCATAAACCACTGGGCCAATTTCAACCAAACGTCATAAAAATGTTCCTTGGGTGAAGCTCACCAAAGTTGTTCAAAGAATTTCATTCTGTGCAGAACTCTGGTTTCTATGGCAACAAACAGGAAAAACTTAAAAAATATTCTCCAAAACCACCTGGCCCAGAGCTTAGATATTTGAAATGCAGATTGTTCAAAATATTCCCCTGGGGTCAATAATGGCCCTGCCCGGGGGGTAACTAATTTAACATAGACTTATATAGAAAAACTTAAAAAATCTTCTTCAAAACCGCTAGGCCTAGAGCTTAGATATTTGGTATGTAGCATTAGCTTGAGGTCCTTCACCAAGATTGCTCAGATTATATCGCTGGGGTCAAAAATCGCCTCGACCCTGGGGTCACAAGTTTTACATAGACTAATGGTGGAAAAACTTTTTTGAAAATTTCTTCTACAAAATAGCTAGTTTGAAAAAACAAATGGTAATCAGGTGAGCCATATATAGGGTCATCATGGCCCTTTTGTTTATTTGATCCAAACATTAAATTTGGTACTTTAAAATCCTGTGAAAAAAAATGGGCTGAAACAAAACCATGTTCATGTCTCTTCACAATATTATTAATTATAATGACATATAAGCTCAAGACTTGATGTAGTCAAAAGCTTAAGCTTTAATTGACTTGTAACACCAAGCTTTTCTAGACATTATATTCTGAAATATTTTACTTTAATAGTGCAAGATTCAGGGTTGCCTTCAGGAAAACCAAAGGCTGGCATTGTAAGCAGAAAAGCAGCCTTGGAGTTTAGTGTAAGTTTGCATTTAGTACTTTTTATGCCCGCAACAAATGAGAGGAATGTAGGATCAATATTACTATTTGTCCGTTCGTCCATCCAAAAATATGTACATATGGCCAAATTAATATGTCTAACTCATACACAATTGTATGTACGTCTGTCCAGAAATATACACATAGAAACACCCAATACCATAATAAAAGCTCTCATGTGGATCATATGATGTATTCATATAAAATAATATAAACAGGTGCTTTACAAACAGTTTTTTTACATTGACACTTCAGCATTCCAATTTCTTGAATTACATGCTTTTCTGCTGCTCTCATGATCACTCTCTTTTAACACACTGGCTGTGCTACTGTGAATGAAACAAATGCAGTTGTTAGAAAACGGCATCTCTTTGGAAAAAGCCAAAACTCATTGCACTGTTGAATTAATATATGAATCCAATTATACTATCAGATTACAAGTTTAATAGTATAACTTTATATAAAAATTTGCAATGCTAACAAAAATCTTACTATTTGTCCTGTTATTTAAGTCCAGACCAGTCCAGGAATTGACCATCATCCGTCTGATCGAGTTGTTGTTTGGTTGCATACCATCTACCTATCTTTTTTTTCTAGATGGTAGAGGTATATCCCCAAACAGATGTCTGGTGGTACAGGTCCCAAAGGGATGCAGTGTTGTTTAATGGCAAAGAACAGGCGGAGCAGACCATGAGTCGCACTATTGATATGTTTTTCTCAAAAGAAATGCAAATGGGGTCAAGCGCACGTGGAGGGGGAAAGTATCCTCCTCTTAACAACACCATTTTGGACGCATGTCTTCGTAAGTAAACAAAATGGATTAACTGCTGAAAGTTTGACTATATTTTGTAAAAATAGAATTGAAACCATAATTTGTCAATAATACAATAGAATTGCATCAATACTTTTAATGCTATGTTTTCCAAGTTTTAAAACATCAATACATTGTTTCATATCACCCTTCATTATTGATAAGTGTTTATATTAAGGTTAAAAAAATTGAAATTGAAAATTGAATGAGGCTTAATTACCCACATTAGCGTGTGTCAAAAGTAATTACTATTCAGCAAGTGACCCTTCAAGTACGTTGTTCATAAAAGATGTTTCCAACAGATAAAAGTTAAAGTGTAAATGGTATGGTTCTGTTTTTATGCCTCCAAAAAGGTGAGCATATTGAAATCACACGTCCGTCCTTTTTCCTGCTATAACACCAATACGCATGAACCTATTTTGAAAAAAATTCACACAGTTGTTACCTTTATACTAAGGGTGTGTCTTGAACCACACCCACTGAACTACCGTCAAGGTCACACTGAATTATTTAAAGCAGCTTTAACTTCTATATCCACATATCTGCTGTTTTAATTTTACACAAGCGTTGCCTAAAAACCACACCCAGTGACCAACCTTCCCGGTCTAGGTCACACATAGGCAATTCCTTTTTACATTACATTAGACAGCACTTCAGTGGCATTTGTCACTTTTCTGTGACAGATCTTGTTTAATCATATGTATCTACTTTGCTTGTAATTGCCATATAGCATGACTTGACTTCTTTGTAGGTTTTGTGCAGAGAAAATGGAATGTTCTTGAGTCCACACTAATCAAGGTGGTGAATGATAAATGCAGTCACCAGAGGCGACCAAAAAGAACCGGCCAATATGACAGGGAAAAGTATCTAAATTTGAAAAGGATGAAAGCTGAAAAAAAGAACAAGAAGTGAACATTGAAAATGTTGGAAATTGTCTAGTCATTAAATTTTTTCAGTTTCATGTCATTGTATTGCCAGTGTTTTTTTATATCCAGAGTTATGTCAGTGTGAAACCAGTGTGTATCCCAAAAATGTCTCTTAATATGTCAGTGTGTTGTCAGTTGGTATAAAATTTATTGCCAGTCAAATATCAGATCTGAGGTTTGACTGGTTCTACACTAGCAATAGACTAAAAAGGCCAAATTTTCGGCCATTGTTAGTGTG
Source organism: Mactromeris polynyma (assembly GCA_032209605.1). Taxonomy (NCBI): domain Eukaryota; kingdom Metazoa; phylum Mollusca; class Bivalvia; order Venerida; family Mactridae; genus Mactromeris; species Mactromeris polynyma. Next base: position 46,708,011 of record JASFXZ010000002.1, read on the forward strand.
ATGTCATTGTGTTGCCAGTGTTTTTTTATTGTCAGTTAATTGTCTGTGTGGTATCAGTTCAAAGTCAGTTAAAACTTGTTAGGGGACATTAAAATTTGAAGAAAAAAAACAAATTGAATTGTCTCAATTTTAATCCTACAGATATCAATTTATACATGTATATGACCTGACAATAAAATGTTTTCTGCTGGTAATACACTAACTACATGTCTGACAATAATCTGATATCCAACTGACAACAGACTGAGTCAGTGTGTTGTCAGGCCTGGTAACAGACTGATAATTGACTAGAAAGGAGCTGAAGTTTATCTGGCAAGAATATGGCAATATACTGATAACACACTGACAATGTACCCATTTTTCGTACGGGCAGCCACAGCCAATAAAGCTGCTAGAATGAAGCTTCGGGCCATGTTTTACATGAAAAGCTGTTTTGAAATTATAGATAACCCTGACCGTGAAACATTAAATTATTTGCAACCAGAGTGAAAAGTACAATTCCTCTGTCCGAAATATTTCACTTTTTGATTCAGAAAGTTAAAACTGAAAAAGATTTGTGTGAACGGTACATTATCTTTTGTCAGACCATTAAGTCCTGCAGTGAAATATTCACTATGTTCAAACTTCATTTAGGTGTAGACATTTACTACATAGAAATGTTCCATTCCAAAACATCAGGCGAAGTGAAAGAAAATGTGAAAAAAAATATGAGTGACATTAATGGGTCAACAAGAATTCTTGTTGCGACCAGTGCTGCAGGTATGGGAGTAAATTTCAATGGAGTGAAACATGTTATTAATTTCGGTCCTCCAACAGACATGGACAGTTTTGTACAGCAATATGGAAGAGCCGGGAGAGATGGATCTTTTGCAACTGGATTGCTACTTTATAATGCTAAACAATGTATAAATATTGATATGGACATGAACAACTACCTGGACAGTATACAGACTTGTGTAGAAGAGAGCAGGTTCTTAAAGCTTACAATGCTAAGCCTACATCAATATGTAAACATTTGTGCTGTGATTTGTGTTCAAATTCATGTAATTTTGACGACAACTCATGTTCACTTCTTAACCATCCTTATTTTGAAAGCATATTGCCTTCTTTTTCTTCAGATTCTCCAGATTCTTCAAATTCTGACTCTGATTCTGACTGGAGTTGAAATAATTTCGACATGTATACTGACCCAAATTGAAAACTTTACACTTTATTTTTTAAATATTTGTTTTGTTAGTATATATATAAAAATATGCATTGTCTGATTTTTACCCAGTAAATTACATAAACACATTGATATTGCATTGAAACTTCAATGACAAAAAATTAACCCCGAATATACATTTATCAATAAAATATATACTTTTGAAATCGATGTAAAGTTTTCATTTTGGGTCAGTGTGTAGTTGTATATTTTATAACATTTGACAGTACATGTATAACTTGCATGTAACTAGACTATTACAAAGATCAAATGTGTAAGAAGCTAAGCAAGCTTTTCAAAGACAATAGTAGAGGTATTGTCATAGCATTGGTGTTGTACTTGCATCATTTTACCATATCAGATACTAGTCAAATGAAAGTAATTTTTGAGTTATGCCCATTTATGTCTCCGTTGTTTTTGTCTTTGGCATCTGTCTGTCCGTGAGACGTTTGCCCTGTGGTATTTTGGTTTTAAGACATGATAAATTAATCATGTTTACACAATGACACTATTCTGTTTAGTCAAAATGGCTATATAGATTCTTGTGAACATTTCAGTACTCTTGGTGAACATTGTTCGACAATTAAACATCTGAACTGAATTTTTCTCCTTTCATTGTTCATTGATCGGTATATTAGTTGTATACCAGTTTTATATTCAGTAGTTAAAATACATGTATATAGTTAGAGGTTTAATATGATAATAGTTCAGATTTCAAAAAACTTTAATTTTCAGTTCAGTCAAAACATGATATGACAGGTGTTCCAGTAATTCATTTATAAAAAAATTATATCAATGTACATGTATTGAACTCTGAAATATCTTCCCACTTGGTAATATAAGATGTTTAATGGTTCTTATTCCAATCGTTTATACAACATTACAAGCAGAAGCCTTTTACCCTAGACTTAAAACATGTGTAATAACCATGTTCTTAAAACCCGGTGTTGAGGTTACAAACAACATTACTTAGTTTTCAACAATAGTCTTTGATGTGGAGCAAAAACTCGTAAGGATGCTGTAAAATTTCCTTGTGTGTAAAAAAGTCAAATTTGGTCAGTAACTGACAAAGTGGCCTTTTCCTGTCACTGGCATTCAAGGAATATCATTAATTGGAAGGGTCATAAATTCCTCTCCTGCTCTTCATGCATTAAATTATTTAAACAAAGTTCAAATGAGCCTATTTTATGATTTGTGTTTTTCTTAAAAAGAAAGTGCTAGTGATATAAGTAAAAATAATCGAAAATAATATGCTCTTTAAAAAATACAGGTGGTACTTCGTATGCATACACCCTCCTGTAAATGACATATTTTTTTAAGTTTCAATAAGAAATACCAATTTTCAAGGTAGCATAATCATACATAAGAGTATGCCAACAAAATGGAAATCAAAATTAAAAACCTTTCAGTTTTGTGTTGTATAACATCTTGTAATACATACATGTATCAACAATTTTGCAATGCTGAATTATCAAATTTTGGAGAAACATGACATTTTTTTGAAAACCAATTTATATAATTATATTTTTATATCAGTTTTCTTGACAAAAAAAAGTTCCAAATGATTGGAAATTTACAAACTCATCAGGGTGGCCTTACCTTAAGAACAAAACAAGAATGACTAAACATGACTGAAGTAATTAGAATTCCAATGGTTTCAATGCACTGCATTCAATGAGTGACAGTTGCATATACGGTTTCAATTTGTGCAACCTATTTCAGAGACACATGTGATGCTCACAGACAAGTTAACACAAGAATGTGGACGAACGTGATATTTTTCGTTACATTCACTGAATAAAAATAGCGGATCAATACTTTGATTTTTAACAAAGTACTCAATGTGAGCTATTTGGAGGACTTGTCAGCCCCTTGTGAATTCAATTCTCTTTTAATATTACCGACCTGAATTTCCACTGCATTATCATTTGGTATATTATTTACTACACCGCCTTTCAAATTTACACACATGTTCCATTTATACTCGAAGCTTTGTTTAACGTCAAGAATGGATATAACATATGTAATCATGCGCCAAAGCCAGATTTTGTACTTTGTGTGTTTCAAAGCTGATGCATACAGCCATTCAAATAATGCATTCGTTATTATTCTGTTACCATCAGCTAACTTGTAAGCATCACATGTGTCTCTGAAAATTAAAGACATGAACAGAAAATGTTTAACTGCATTTGTAGTTTCAACATGTTCACAACATTTATGAAAGTTCCAATTGTGCTTGTTTAAGGTGCTTCTTAAACCATATCAATGAAGAGTAACTATTACCACAAATTGGACATAAATAGCAATTGTCTACTTTCATTGCACTAAGCTGTTGTTCCTCTAAACTTAAACTTGACATGTCTTGTCGAAGTTGTTTAAAATTATCAATTTCTCTTAAATGCAACTTGTCCAGAATCTTTGCAGAAACTTCATTAATCCAATCTTTCTTTTGTTCATCATTCATGATGGAGAAAACAGGCAGTTTCTGCTTCAGGTCATTATCATGCTCTGAATCCATTACTTCCAAGAAGGCGGTGACAATGTATGCATCTGTTACATCTTCAATGAAATGCTGATGTGGCCTGAAATAGATTTATAAAAAAAGAATAACATGTAAATATTAAAATATGTTTGATCATTAAACTATTTATGTGTGAAAGTGTTCCAAGTGGTTTGCTTGAAACATCCAGGTCAAGTATGTCATTTAGCTTTTCTCACAATCTGGGGCAAAATCAATTAAACAGTCAAACAAGAGTGTGGAGATGTAATTGCCAACAGTTGTTTTTTACAGACAGTTATTAATAGTTTGATCTGTATGCCTATTAAATGTTATTTCAATGATTACAATAGAATTACCTTAATTTCTGGGTAACATCTTTTGGTCCACTGACATCACGCCGACTGATCAAATTTCTCAACTGGTATAATGAACCCCGATCCACGGCACTGGTTTCTTTGTAGAATAATTGGTAAATGGACTGGAAAGGAAAGTTTCATTTTATTAAATCTTATGTTGAAAAAGACCAATTATGACAAAATGCAGTCAAGAGTTATGAAACTTTCCTGCGTGGTTGCTTTTATGATGTCTAACCATCATGTAAAGGATCAAAGCTGTACCTTGATTAGTTACTGGGAAAAGTGGAATTGAACAAAAACATCAACCAAATTTCAAATCAACAAAATTTCTAAGTTAATGAGGTACATAACTATGACAAAATGCTTGCAAGAATAATGAAACTTTCATATGTGGTTGCTATTATGACGTCAAACAATCATGTGAAGTTTCAAAGCTACCGGTATATCCCAAATGGTTTCTGAGAAAAAGGGGTCTTAAACCATGGTGATCATTAGTGATCATTAGTGCCCAGTAATAAATAATATTCCTAAAACTCATTTTATTTACGTGTGATCTTGACCTTTGAGCTACAGACATGTGTCTTGCACGCAACACACATTCTCATCACACACACCGGACCGCCATTGTGGCGACTATATCGAACTCACCGCAAGTGGGCTCGATAACAATTAAATATAAAAGACATAATAATAAAGTGACCGTCTTGTCAGAAAATAATGCTCATGTATGCTTTGAAGCTAACATTTAACATATAACCAAACTGTTTAAATTCATGCAAGATAACTATGTGTTGCTCTATTTTTGTTTATATAATGTCACACAATATGATGCTTTACATTTTCCACATATATGCATACACTTTAATTTATTTAATAACTGTAAGTGATGATTTGTGAGACAGTAAGAAACAAACAGTTACCTTTACACAATATTTAACACAAGTAAAATAACTGAACTTACATGTAACAAAATAACCAACTTAGAACTGGCAACTGAACTTGTCATCTTACAAGTAACAAAATAACCAACTGAGAACTGGCAACTGAACTTGTCATCTTACAAGTAAAAAGTTGAACTGTCTGTGCAGCCCCTCGGGTCGATGGGTGACACCTGTCAGTTTGTTCATTTCTGTCAGGTTATTCTGCATAGCAGATTGTGCAGTAAATGCCCTCTCGTTGGTAAGCACGTCCCCACCAAAAACAACCTTGTTGACAACTTTACCATCAATGTGGGGCACTGCTAAAGTATGAACTTTCTGCAATATTTCAATCATTCCTTGTGACGAGTTTTCACTTGCATCTACAAGGTCACAATTCAGAATAACAGATTTTTGCTTTGTCAATTCCATGTTAAGGATGCGAACTGTGTTCTGGATATGATGATTTGAGGCTGTTCAGTGGTTCAATGTATTTGAGAAGCACATGGGCCACATGGAACTGCATATCTTTATGGAGATCTGACATCTGCAGCGAGTCTGGAACCCAGTTACTTGAAAAAAGGTCCATAACATCTGGCTGTGGTACCATATCAGTGCATATAACAGCTTCTTCAAAGGTAACATGTCTTTGCTTTTACCATTGTCAAAAACCAATGTAAACTTTGTCTTTTGCAGTCAATGCTCATTCTTGCTGGTGATACAGTTATGTCAGATTATCACCAAGCACTTCAATTGGCCTTTGGCACCACTATCCTCCACACATGATTCTACTGAGGGCACTAATTCGACCCCCACACATGATTCTACTGCGGGCACTGATTCTATCTCCACACATGATTCTACTACGGGCACTGTTTCTATCTCCACACATGATTCTACTGCGGGCACTGATTCTATCTCCACACATTCTACTGCAGGCACTGATTCCATCTCCACACATGATTCTACAGCGGGCACTGATTCTATCTCCAAACATGATTCTACTGCGGGCACTGATTCAACCTCCACACATAATTCTACTGTGGGCACTGATTCGACCTCCATTAAGGATTCTACTGAGGGTACAGCAGAAATATCACCAGTTATGTCAGGCTGGTTCTGAATCTGTTTTCTGACATAACTCCTCACAACTTTGTCAATGTTTTCCTCTTGTTTTTTAATAAGATCCTTTCTTTTGTTATGAACACTGGTATGTGACACCGAAAGTCCAATGTCATGAATAATATTCAAGCCCTGAAAATAATGTGCCAATAAATTGGTATAGGTTCAATAAATCCATTTAGCAGTTTAGGAGAAGTTTCCACTATATATAAATGCAACAAAGCAATGCCCCTAGCGACCATTTTTTTGGACGGAACGTAACATTTTATGCAATCTTGTAAGGGGATCACTCAATGCTGCATGCCAGTTACCAAAGCTCTAGGTCTTATATTACTGAGCCACTAAAGTGACATTTCATATTCTTTTTTTTCGAGTGACACTTTTATTTTTTATTTCGAAATAATAATTAGTTTTTATGAAATAATTTCACCATTTGAACAAACTTGGTAGAGGACCAGTGGACAACTAGATGTTGTTTTTTTAAATAAAAATGATGTTAGAATAAAATATCAAGCAAACAAGAAAGATAGTATTTGATCAGTTCACCATGCACTGTATATGTATAAAATATGTATCAAAGGGCCATATCTCAGTGAAAAAGTATCTGAGCGGAACAAAACGACAAGGATCATGCACAACTACACTGGATGCTTATTAATCCTGAACATACCTCTTTGTTCAAACCACTGCTGTCGAGGACTAAACCCAATACAAACTGTACTAAGTTCAGTGTTTGGTTCCTGGCATACAACATTATGCTAGCTGCCATAACTAGATGAGGTAGGTACTGCTTCTTCTTACCATTGACCACAGACCTTAATATATACATCAGTGAGGGAACTTTCTTGTCAAGGGACTTGATTATGTTTTTCCAATACATCAGTGAGGGAACTTTCTTGTCAAGGGACTTGATTATGTTTTTCCAATCAAAGTCTAACAGGTAATCAATAGTTGTGACCCTCAGAAGGTCCTCTCTGTTCCTCACAACCTGGTCTACTTCATGTTTAATGTCTTTAATTACACATTCCTTCATTGCAGATCTGTATTTTGGAAACTTAGATAAATGTTTACAGAGTGCAGACTCTGTGCCATTATTTATCAATACTTTCACAAGCTTTTGCTTAGATTTATCGCTGATGATGAATGTTCTTTCTTGTTGCTGATATCTGACAGAAACCTGAAAATAAAACATAAGTTAGTAAAATCAATAACCTGTTGCCAAACAAGAGGGCAAAAGTGGCCAAATTTGCCTCATTCGCAAGCAGTTTTTAGAAATAGTTTAATACTCACTACAAACAGTTTTCTGTTGGTCAGATAATAGCAACATTGTAAATTTGAGAAAATGACAAACAAGTGAGCTGCAAACAAACTTTTTCAGTCAAAAAAGGAGCACAAAAGACTGATGGCCTTCCTGAACATGTGTAGATTTTCTCTGGCAACATGAGTAATGAGTTTCATATCAATATCTTTAAATGTTTTTAAGTTATTGCCAAGATTTAAGTTTTGGCACATAGCATGATTCATACAGAACTCCCCCCCCCCTCCCCCCAAATTCAAGTAGTTTTCAAGGTGAAGACATCAAATTCAAGGACTTTTCAAGACCTGTGTGAACCTTGCATAAATTAAAAAAAAATACATACTAAAATGTATGATCATAGCAGAATTAGTATTAATTACCAGGCAATGTTATACAAAATCGTTATGCACTACATGTAACACCAATTGTATATTACCATAGATTTAAAAGCATTCTCATTATGCTTCATTTTCAAACATAATGTTTTATAAATTATTTAATCAGAATTACAAACCTTCACATCAAAATCTTTACTGTAAGTTTTGGTTTGTGTTCCTTTTTCTACCAGGATTTTATTAGACGCTGCAAACCTTGGTGTCCCGCTCTTCTTTGGTGTTACAAATAAACCTTTTTTACTTTTGGGTGTCACCGTATTCGGGGTTACAGCCTCATGAATTGATCGCTTATTGCTTGCTGGAATAAAAAATGACGATTGCCAATTTCTGCATAAATTTAAGTTCCTATTTATACAAAGCCCGCTTATTCCGTATATATGACTTGTATATATATACATGTATATTGTCAAAATATTTGACCAAGTGTCAAATTAGTGATTCAAAAATGCTGTACATGCTTTTTTATCGTACCGTGTTACCACAGATTTTCCTCAGAAAAATTTACATGAACATTCAAATGTCATATCATGGAATATCAAAATATCATGATTTAGATTATGTTTGAAAAACATCCTAGATTTAAGCGACAGAACGAAACTCAGTCAGGATGTAAGCTAATCCGAGCCTTCTCTGTCCCTAAACCAGCCCCTTTTACGATTTTTGATATTTCATGTTGCTGGTTAGGATTAAGCCGCAAAAAAAAGGCTATATGGTCAGAGAAGTCTCGGATTAGATGTAAGCATAACTCAATTGAAAAAGTGTTAGTTTAGACAGTTATTGTGTTAAATTGTAGATAATTTTAAACAGTCCATTTTAGAATGACTAGGGTCATAATGACATATTTCAATAGCAATTGCAACATGATTTTTAAAATAAAATATTTTCCTTATTATGCATACAGGATTGCTGTGTTTGAGTGTTCCCCCAACTTGATTCAGTAGAGTTTCAAAGTACCGAACGGTACGAACGTTCTTAGGACGAACACAAAGTGACAAATGTATGACAAACATTACATGGTTTTGTTTCAAAATTGATTAGTAGTAGGTATATATAATTTTGTTGAGTTAATGCCTATTTACAGAATTTTTATTGGTAGCCAAAAACTGTAAGCAACTTTCGTGGGGATTTATCATCCAAAAAGGTCTCACGAAAACGAAACTGCATGTGACGCCATCTTGGATTTTGTTTACATTTGAGAGGAATGTAAGTGGTCTAATATCGTATATATTCCGTGCAACAATGGGACATGATGTTTTAGAGGATATTTATATGGATAAAATATACCACTGAATCCAACAGAATCGCTCGGAAAAGTTTTTAAAAAGCCGTCTACTCAAATGTAAAATTTCTACAAATAAATTGCATATTATTATTACTTGGATTAATAAAATTGATGTCATTTTCTATGAAATTTTTTTAAAATTTAGGTGTCGAAACAATTCTTTGCTTCACGCCTGGCAGTTCCTTTAGTTCCGCCACTAAACGATCTTTCTCCAGCAACAAAGCTTGCGCTTTGGTCTTGGACTCATCCGTTAGACGGCATATTCTATTTAATTTATTGGTACAAAAGTTACAAACAGATCTAATTAAATGAACACGTAGTTCTTCAAAAATACTTCCCCACTAGTTCACACTGCTATCGCTGTTTAATACTCTGTACGAACGATTTTTTATAACGTTAAAACAAATTGCACATGTTTTTTTAATAACCGTAGCCATTTTGTCGAATTTGTTGATAGCTCTTCACAAAGGAGATTCCCTCATTTTTGCTATCATCCATTTCATTGGTCGAGAAATGCTAATGAATATTCATGTATTACGAAGTTTCGCTAGCCAATTTGCCCAGGGTATACATAATGTTATGAATAGCCTGGGTACCGAGGATGCATAGGGAATGACAACAGTCTCGATGACCTCATCTCGGTATCGCTGTGCGTTCAAGTTGCCCCTGATAAAAAACAATCTAATCTTGTCATTCGCAGTGATGCCTCCCCATACCATAACTCCCCGTTGTAATCGTTTGACTTCTCGGACGCACACAGCATATCTCTCTCCTGGTCGCCGATATACCCTAACACGTCTATCAGCAATCTGCAACGTGAAACGCGACTTATCTGCGAACATAACGTGATTCCACTGATGTCGCCATTGTCGGTGCTCCCTACACCACCGGAGACGATTGGCGCGATGTACCGGCGTAAGAACAGAGCCAGTGTAGGGACGTCGTGCTCGTAAATCGTTCTCAATAAGCCTGTTGATAAGTCTGTGCGCTAATTGGGCGTTGATGAGTTTCAACAGTCTGTGCTGATATTCGTGTCCTCGTGCGTAGAGATGCTGTATTCTGATCTCTCGGTATTGGCCAGGCGTTGTAACTCGTAGTCTATGCTGACGTGGAAGATCTTCAACGCTGCCTGAAAACTTTAATATAACGTTGACGTCAGTTAATTATGACGTCATAATTACAGTTTTAAGAGACGTTACGTTACAAAACAAAGCTTAAAAGTGATCAATTTTAATCCATACCTGTTATTTGAAACTTTTCCCACAGTCTGGCAATAGTGGTATGCGCACAGTTCAGGATATTCGAAACTTCTCTTGAAACAAAATTACCTTCAGTCCTGAATTGTCAAAGATAGACACGTCATGGGTGGATCCAGGCCATCTTGCCACTATGTCAGTGATCCTGAAAGGGAGATTAATCATATATGTACTTAACTTGACTAAAACAGTGACTCAAGTATTATAATGAACAAAAGCAATCATTATTAGTAATACATATTGCTACATGCTACATGGTCACTAAGACAGAAATGAACATAATCTTTTCATAAATTAATACGCAAAAACTAAATTATTTATCACAAGTTAAATGAAAACACAACAGTGAACACGTACATGTATCCTTTTTAAATTTTAATGAGTATAGGTCAAAAAGAAAACTGATGTGTCTGTAATAAATGTTCATATTTGTATTACCTTCCTCTATGATCTACACATGCATGCATGTTGATGGCATGGAAGTTTTTCCGGCAAACATATACCTCCTCATTCAGATGTGGTGCAATTATTGGAATAAGGGAGCCATCAACTGCTCCGATGGTAGTTGGAATGCTGCACCGTTGAAAAATGAAAGGGTAAAATCTTCGAGCTCTCTGCCCTCTGGAAATCTAATTATAAAAGTAATACTTCTAGTATCTTATACAAAATAAAAAAAAATATACAACAATTTCCTTTCAAAATGGCTAATGTGTCACAAAAATTAGTTAAAAAAGGTAAATAAGTTCTCGATAATACTTAGTGTATTAATAAATAAGTTCATGATAAGCTGAACTGTTGAATTGAGTTCTTAGTACAATCTTTAGAAAGTAGAAGGTCAAAGTGATGCAGATCAACTTTGAGATAAATCTGTTGACCGTTGCATGAACAACTTACACATTGAAGGTTTTTTTTCTTTTATCAAGTCTTGATAGGAACAGGATACAACTATAGAATTAGTTTTGCAGATAATTAGCAAAAATTGCTAACATATTGCTTTTACCTGATGTTGCTCAATTTTTCATTAACTGCATTGACAAAAAGGTCAATGATATTGCATGCAGTGGACCTGAAATACATTAATTTATATAAATATTTTATCTATAAAAATGCATTTCTGCAGCTTGGTTCTCATATGGTTTTTTATTTTGAACTATGGCATTGACAGGTTGTACAAATGTTTTAATGTTTTTTCTTACTGAATATTTTATAGATGTCTATAAAGTAAACATTGTGATGCCTGAGACTTTGTGAATGCTTTCATTGTGGGACCACAGTTGGCCGGTGAGTAGCCATGACATTTAAAACCCGCATTGAAATTATTTTTTTCACTCTGTGTTCTTATAGTAAGATAAAGGTGTCCAACTTCATACGTATTTACAATGAAAATTTATACACACATTTGCTTTGACGTACTTTTCAAAGCCATTTCTCAACCGATTTTTATCACTGATGTCTTAAAATACAAACAAGGGATTTATGTCGACAGTGTATATACTCAAAAACTATTTACAAACAGAATGCGGGTTTTAAATGTCATGGCTACTCACTGGCCACCTGTGGTGTGACTTGAATGTACAAAATCTCTTCATGCCGAAACACGGAAAACATTCCAGGCCCTATTAAATATTTGCATGAGAAAAATCAATGCCGACTTTACTCTGTCGTATTCAAACGTAATAAAACTAGACTTGAATTGATTTCAGTTGTTTGTAAAACAAGTTTCATGTACAGCACAACATACCGACTTATACCATGGATGTCCGCAACTTTCGACAAGAGTTCACCCTTTGCAACATATCGCAATCCAACGAGTACCTACAAATAAGGCTGCAGAAATGCCCAACTCATGGCCAGAATCATAAACAACAAGCTGACGGTAGACAACAAAGCTACATAACAGTTTGAAGACTTAGTATTCAGTTAGCCGTCATATGGAAGTATTGTGAACGTCACCCGTCCCAAAGTTCAAGGGCTATGACGTCATAGGCCAAACTTACTAAATATGTTGTATGTACGATACATGTATATACGATACATTTCCATTTAATTTGCTATTTGAAGTAGAATGTCTCCTTAATTTATTAATTATATTTATATTGTCATGAAATTTAATATTGTAGCTTTTAATCCATCTTCATATATTAGTGACTTTCATTTAATTTGAGCGATTTATTTGCCAGAGCCTTTGACATTGGGGATTTAGTTTCGACATGAATTTTTCAAAGTTGCTAACGGGGTAATTGTCAATGTTAATATGTCGAGAGACAAACTACTCCGTCTTTTTTCTTTATGTCTTTTTAAGCCTCGTAGAGGCATTGTAGACGTATTGGCGGCCATCTTCATTGCACCCAACCAAAGAAGTGGATGGTTTTGCTTGCCCGTCTACAGAAATAAGGGAGGATAAGTCAAGTTGGTGTGCTTGTTGCTATATGTACCGACATGTATACTTTAGTCGGATCATCAGTTGTTATCAATGGATAATGCTTAGTTGATCCTTTCATGTACTGTCAATTCCCTCAATGCAGTTAGGGACTCGTTAGACTAGTTAAATACTGGACTGGTTATGATATCAAATTCTTTTGATTACACGTGGAGCTTTTAAGTACCTATTTAGACTGTGTCTGATGTTTTCTAATGTAGTCGCTTTGTACAGTTTGCCTTTCTTATTTCTGGCATCTAAGTAAAATCTTCCTAGAGTATCTGCTAGCTGCTGCACATTGTACTGCTCCAAATTTATATCCAGATCTTTTTCTTGTATATATGTTCCAATTGTTGTCGCAACCGATCGATTCATTTTTAAGGTAGTATTAGGGGCGTATTTAACTTGTTTATCTTCACTTGAATGATCTGCTAATCTTTGTGCCATGTTATACCAGAACGAAGATACACATCATTATTTTCAGTTTAGGCAACTTGTTGGTTTTAAAAAAAGAAAGATTCATGCTATTACATGATCTTGTACAACATTTCTTTGTTTGAATAATGTACAGTAAGTTTTAGTTCTATTAAGGTTTTTTGGATATGCCTAAGCAAAAAAATGCATATTTCCTGTAAACCGACCTTCCTAATTCTATTTAATCTGTGGCCCAATATATAGAGTCAGAAGTCGTGATCCGTCAGAATGCAAATGTCTAAATAATCCATATTTATTCAACTTTTTGCAGGATGTTATAAAAAACACAAGTACATTTGTATATACCCTCATGAAAAAAATGTCTGAATCGATATGAATTTGTCTAATTCTTAATGAATATTTCTAAACAAAATATTTCTGAATTTTGGGAACTGATTTTTTTTAAACATTTGCTGCATATTTCTGAATCAGATATGAACTATTCAGACGTCTGAAAGTGTATGAATTAGAAATTCTGAATAATTCAGATGACAGTTTATCTGAATTATTCTGAGTGCAAATACAGACACTTAGATTTACTGTAGACAAGAAAAGGAGATGAAATAAACTGAATTATTAAATAACTATTAATTATTAGCCCTTAAACACAGCATTTGCCTCGTCCAATAATACAAAGGCCTCCTCTATAACAGTGCCAATATCTATATCACTTTTCGGCCCGGGGCCGCTAACTGATATTGATATTGGCCCGCATTTTAAAGAATTTGATTGGCTAATTAAACAGGGCCAAAAAATGATATAGATTCGCAGCTGGAAATTCGGAAACGGCAGCCATTTTATTTTAAAGTCAGTATTTAAACGTTCGTCGACAGTTTTTAGCACGGAACTAATTCATATTTTTTTAATAAATTTAGTGTTTAAACTTTGAATCCTTTATTTATAAGTACATGAAGTTATTTAATAAAATTGTCAATAAATAAGTGATTTGACATTGGCCCTGTTATTTGTCCTCGGGACAGTCGTATTGGCACTGGGCATTCGGCCTCGTGCCAATACGACTGCCCTCGGACAAATAACAGGGCCAATATCAAATCACTTATTTATTAACATATAGCATACATTATCCTTTTTGTATATTCGTTATTAATCTTAGTAATGTCATTTTTGTTCTTTCCAAACCATAAACCACACAATATCTGATTCTCTTTCCTGAACCTGTTGGGTACACAAACAACATGTTATTATGTAGAGTATTTAAACACACCTATCACTTGAAACAATGGCCATTATCAAGTCGATGTTCTAATATAATTTCGTCTTTTTTGGTGTGCGAAGTCATAATTGGATAAATTATGAAAGTATATCACAAACAGAAAGGCACATGTAAGTAGTCAAACACACAAATACGAATGCATACAAATTTATTTGACCTATTGTTATCATTCATGACATAATCAAATTTCTGATTGTTGAGAGTATGTATATTCATATCTACACAACATATAATTGTGTTACATGAAAAAGTCAAGAACAGAACTAGAAATGTGTCCATAGGACCAGATGCCCGCCGCACTTACAGCCTTTGTCACTTAAGCAAAAGCTTTTATTCTGAACATAGTTTCTTAATGTGTATTAAAATTACCAAGTAAACGAACGCATCATTGATACAGAAAAACGTGCATATGTGGACTAATAAATTGAAATATCTGCAATATCGAAATTGAAAAAAAAAATTAACACTTGCATCATATATCTTTGTAATGACTGCACAATATTCCGTCTGAGTTCCAAAACCCGAAACATTGACTTGTTCATTTGTCAGAACAAAATCCTGTACATCAATTGCTTCATCTAAAGCAGGAGATAGAGGTAATTTATGATCAATGCACAAGTTATGTAATTTCATGCATGCAGTCACAATACCACATGCTTTGATTGGAGCCATAAAGAGGCATCCTCCGGTTTTATGTAGACATCTGAAATATAGAACTAAATGTAAATTGTGTTAAAATTTTTTATTATACATTACAAGTCATTAGGCCAATAACATGGTGTTTGAATTGTTTTTAATTTATTAGGTTAATTGGTCACATGAACTTTATCTCACAACAAATGCACACTTAACATCCATGATAATTTTCAATTAGATGTTACATGTAGAGTGTTAACCGTCTCCATTGTTGACGATGATGGACACCGTGTGATTTCAATTGCTCACAGTGAGCTGAAATGAAAATTGGAATTAACAAACTGATATGAATTAATTCTCACCTGAATCTGGACTTGAGGACACCGAAACTTCTTTCGACTACAACTCTACCTCTTGCATGAGCTGCATTGTATTGCTCTTCTGAATGCGAGTCTGGATGAAATATAGGGATCAATATATATTTCGTCAATTGGTACCTGCTGTCGACCAACAAACATCCAGTCATTTGTACACAGATGTTCCTGATATAATAATTATACATTATTACAATGGTTCACATTATATGATCATGGTTCTAGAAATCCGCTGACTAAAGTCACTGACAAATTCTTATAATGTATCGGGCTACCAAAAGTTGAGTTGCATTCAGTCCCAGACAGAATGACAAACAGATAACAAAATCAAGAACAACTTGTATATACCAACAATATGTGAAGGTGAAATGTTAGTGAAAAGATATCTGAGCTGAACAAAACAATGAAGATGCACATTGACACTTGATGTAGATCATTCATGTGACGTTTGGCTGAAATCCAAACAGCAGTATTGGAGATGAAGCACGGACGGACGAGCAGACAGACAGACGCCGAATGCTAAAACAATATGTTAAAATACAATTTACAATGTGACGTCGACAACTTTAACATCTAATTATTCATAAAATGACATAATATATTAGTAATTTCATGGCATGAATATATTTTACAGCATGATATAATTTGGTGGGCAATGGACGATTTTTGCTTAGGGTAAATGAATAGTATAAAGTATGAAAAGTTTAAACAATAAAAACCTCAATGTAATGTTTAACATAAAATAAATTTATAAAAAATATTTACTTACCTCCTGTTGCTGTCTACTACAGATTGCATATTCAAAGCGTGATATCCTTTTCTGCACATATATTCGAACTCGTCCTCATTAGGGGCAATAATGGGAACTAGTATTCCATCGATTGCTCCTATAACATTTGGTATATGGCATTTTCTGTAAAAATCAAGCTTCAATTTTCGTAGTTCATGTTCGTCTGTTAGAAACCTAAAACATGGACAAAATAAAACTGCTTTGATAATGTTAACTCAAAGTTGTGTAATAAAGTGTCATCATGTAGAGTACTAGCTTCATGCTATTATAGATATGAGACAAACATGACAAAGGAGATGTGCATAGTATGATATAGTTCATGCATGTGTTATGCAACAGCATTGACGCATTCATTCTACGAGAATCTATGTGTATTGTCGTTTTCATATAAGGGATTTGTGTCCTTATTCAATTTCTGATATGTTTGTAATTTTATAAGAAACATAGGATTTTAAAACTTACCGGATAGTATTCACATTCTTGTTTATTGCAGCAATACATCTGGCAATGATTCTGCATACTGTACTCCTGCTTATACCCTGACTGTCGGCGATTTCAGAGTATAAACATCTCCTTTCGCCAAATATCTAAGTGTTACCAATACCTAACAGAAAAAAGGAAATTTTTAATTGGCTATTACAACACATTACAGAGATTACATTAATATAAGTATTAAATATTACATTGAAACACATCATGCACACTGACGTAAATGAAAAGAAAATATGCACCCGATGGGGGACTTGAACCCACGACCAAATACAGTACAACTAGTAAGGCGCTCTACCAACTGAGCTAACCGGTTATCATTCATAACATGAATCATTAGATGATGGCCTCTTGTGATTGTAAACTACATCATTGGCAATAGCCAATAAACGTTATTTTGCTAAATGCTATACTAACATGACTTATTCATTATATCAATATTATCTTGTTGTAGTGATATGAAAATCTAAAAATATTTTGACTTTATATATCATAATAATGGTATCTAAAACAATTCGATCTACATTTAACAATGATTAATGATTATGAGAGGTTCCATTGCTCCATATCGTTGATCCTTTGATCGCATTGAATTTTGAAAAAGCGACATTGGGAGTCTTATAATTATTGCCGAAGGGTCAATTACTTTATAAACTAAGTACTTTTGCTATACAATGGTGCAATCCAGAGCAAAATTATCAAAAATAACCATTACAGTTCATATCCAATCCAAATGGACAACCTGATAAATAATTATCTGAAACTTGTAGGTAATACACATTTGGTAGGGTGTCTTGGTCCAAAATTCATCACATGTATGATAAGAACAGGTGGTTATTAGTTACTAAGTTAAAGGAAATTCTCGGACAACTAGCTTCCTATGTCAGACATATAAGTCATTTTTTACATTTCCATTAGAACAGGACAAGTGTCTAACAGCTTTTTGACAAAGTAATCTCTATTTACCTATAATACAGCGCTGTAGCCACACTGAGGTACACACAGGCAGCTGCCTCGGTTAAAATGTACAGAGCACTAGATAAGTCATATAAAAACAATCCATGGAAACATGCCCCCGGACCCCCATAGACTGCCTCGGTTTAAATATGCCTCTCGGATTCTATAAAAAATATCAGTCACATTGTTATAAATAAGGGATGGATGTGTCCAGCGAGTAGAGGTCAAAGTGTTTTTAAATGTCGAAATGTCCCAATACCATTAATATCTAGGCTTAGTCATAGAAATATTCCGTAAGTACAATTACTTATTAATTTCAACATTTAACAATACAATAATAAAGAAATAACGTATCCGTCTAATCAAACGGTAAACTGTGCAAACGTCTATTGATTACTGGATTTTGAGGTAGTTTGATCATTAACTATTGTGACTATAGTGACTATGGTTGGATGATGAAACTCAATATAGTTCATCTACAGTCTAGTTACTCTGGTCACTCTTCGAACGTGGAGGTTTGAATACTATATAGAGGTGTTCCGAACATTAACTATGGTTCAACCACCGATTTATTACGGTTGACCTATAGTAGCATTGGGTCCTGGCTCACTGATTACTTACGCTGTCAGTATAGCCAGGCGGAATACAATCACTTCGATTATATGATTGGACAAGATTACCTTATGCGCGCGCATTTTCTTTATCGGGTATCTTGATCACGTGATAAACTTCAGTCCTGATCAGCGCTGAAACATGGTCACGTGGATTGTATTACGCCTGGCCTTACCGACGCGGAGCAATAGGAGGTTTGGTCAGGATTCCAGGCTAGAACTATAGTCGATATTCGGAACACCACTATAGGATTTTCAACCCTCCAAATTGAGTCTAACCAGACAATAGATAAACTAGACTGAGTGTTATCATTCAACCATAGTCACTATAGTTGCTGATCGAACTACCTCATTGTTATAAAATACACGAATCAAGTGTGAAGGTCGGTGCGCTGAAATGATGCACATATCGTGAGAAAAGCAATTTCATGGATAAACTCCACTATAAATTGTAATAGTGAACATAGGGAATATTACGTTAGTGTGGTGTTCTGTGGGTCTGTATCTCTTCGAGTTGCTTGTGAAAAGTCGAATCGGTCTCGTGGCGATACGACTTTTCACAAGCAAATCGAAGTGATACAAACCCACAGAACACCACACTAACGTAATTTTCCTTTTATTATATACCTACAAACGACAAAAATATACACATTTACGAGAAATAACAATTTTATTCGTATAAAACTGTAATTCCGGTGTTGTAGGTCGCTCAGGTGTGGATTTCTTTGTTGGTGTATTCTGGTCAGTCAGGGAAGCTTCTAACTTGTCCGGTACAATAGTATTGTCGAATATTGGGATGTCGAAGGAAATCTGTTCTGGAAGTGTTGGAGATACAAATCTTGGAGGTGTTGGTATGGAGGTTAAAGCATGGAGATGAGTGGGGAGGGCAGGTATGTCAGGTGAAGAATCACGAACGGTTGGTCTTGATGACGATGGTGTAGGAATGCAGGCTGGAATCATATTGACTGACGAACGAACATGTACGTTTAATGCAGGCGTATCATCACATTCCTCAAAATATGAAGGAAACAGTTCCTTAACCTCATATACAGTAATATTTTTGGCAACATGGTGCTTTGCCAACAGATGTCTTCTTTGGACGTCAGTTCTTTTCTTCGGCAAAACGTACGGCTTCTTGCACATGGAACATATTACCTGCGGGCCATGCCTGTCATCTCTGTGACGCATCAACTGAAGATGGCTTACATTGGAATGGATAATCCTGATACGACATCTCCCCAGCTATGTTTCTCTTGGTCATTCTGAAAAGATCAGACATGAGACCTCTAACAAAATTGTATAAGCCTAATAATACTTTTTTTTCTTCTATATATCCTACTTTACATGAAAAGCTGTGTATACATCTACATAGCTTATATAATGTTGCTATCTTGAAAACAACATTAATTCTCGTAATATATCAGTCACTGGTTCCATGGAAAAACATTTGTATAGTAACTGTACAACATAATAATTGACAGTTTTTTGGCACTTTTGCGCAATACGGAATCACAACTGGGATACATAATCGCAACATGGAAAGATAAAACTGAATCTGGTAACGAGACAATTTAAACACATCTTTGAGCTGTTTTACAAGCCAACATGATGTCACTGGTAGCGTGACAATAATACACTAATCTTGAAGTTTGGTTACATTTATAATTAAAGTTAAGGTCATTAGTAAAAGAAAATCACTATCGTTGTCATGTCAACCGTCGCACTTTAAACATGGTAAGGCTTCAACCTATTACGGTGTACATTTAAAACTTTTCCAGTATTAACATTTTTTATCTGCAAAACCAGAGTGGAAATATTTTTTACGACTCTAAAGGGTCCAACCCAGCGTAAACTTAATTTTGGACTTAGTCCTTTCTTTCTGGCAAAAACCTTGGCCCATACAAGGTCATTTTCTTTGTAGGTGATTAAATTTAATCTGGTATCATAATTATGTTTTTGCTGTTTTGACGCAGTCAACATAGCATTACGTGCTTGATCATGACATTTCCGAGGTAACTCTGTAAGGTTTTTACATATTCATCACTCGAAAATTCTAACATCCCTTCAGGTCTATGACCATACAATATGTCAATTGGTAACCTTGGACTGTGTCCGAACATCATTTGGTAAGGTGTTTTGCCGGTACCAGCTGGCATGAACCGATGATCTGTATGATAAAAGTAATACTGGTATCCACTCATCCCAGTCTTATATATATCTGGTTATCTGATATGTATTTACATAACATGTCTTCAATGGTGCGATTCATTCTTTCTATGAGACCACAGGTCTCTGGGTGAAAGGCTGTAGACCTTAATTTGACTATGTCTAGCCTTTTACATAACTCTTGAAATAAATTTGATTCAAATTGGCGTCCCTGGTCAGTAACTATTTTGGTCATCAGTCCATATCTGCAAATAAATTCATTTACTAAAACGGTAGCTATAGTGTCTACCTTCATATCTGGTAAAGGGTACATTTCTACCCATTTTGTAAAATAACATTGTACAGACAATATGTACTTGTTTCCCTTATTAGATAATGGTAATGGGCCAATGATGTCCATTCCAACCTTTTCTAAAGGTACACCTGTAACATTTGCTTTAAGTGATGCCTTAGCTTTCCTTGAAGGCATTTTTCTACCTTGGCATTTAATACATTATTTACAGTAATGGGCTACATCTTCTTTACAATTTAACCAGTAGAAATGTTGTTTAAGTATTTTCTTTTCACCTAAATGTCATGCGGTTTTATGGCTATGTATATAACTCATTACTGTCTAACAGCTTTCGTATATTCAGTTATTTCCCTTGACGCATATTCTAGTGCAATCCAGTTCTTCTCGCGCTTCAGGGATTATTATCCGTTAATTGATGTCACATGACCTAAACTCGTATGTTTGACCATTCCACTGCTCGGGCGTTACCTGAGAAGAACTGTTAGTCTTATCCGAGTTTTCTAAACTTTATCTAGCTGTTAAGCTTTATTTATTTATTTCTTCATTCTTGAGAGTTTTGGGGAAGGTCAGTATTTCTTATGTATTGTTGCAATACTGTCTTTGGTCGTTTTGCAATTGTGTCGTGCATTGCTATTTGTTATTTTATAATGAACGCACACCATGTGCCGTGCATGGTGTTTGACATTCTAAATGGCAGCATCTTTATTATATGCAGAAACTCGTATTCACCTTATCATTAATCTATTCACCTATTAATATTGCAGTAACCATCACGTGAGACTGAAAGCTGTGTGAAGTGACCGGTGGGTGCAGTTTAATCCACAATCGGTAGGTTATGTGAAACTGTTGTGATATTATGCATTTTTGTACATTCCTGCGTTAGAAGGTATTATCTCAGTAAGATTATATAATGGCCACTAGATACAATACATACGAACGTTACGTAAAGATTATTTAATTTGCCATGAACATAAAAGTATCATTTAATTTACTAGGTGTTTAATTATATCTTTACATGTACGGGTTTATTCTTTCATCGTTATTTTGTTCTTATTGTATGTATGTGTAATTATGTCTTTTCATGGCTGTATTATTTCATCGTGCATCCCATCTTGCTGTTATACATCTTCGTGTTCTCACCTCTATTCTTATATCTACAATCAGCAGGATTATACAATACATGTATTGACAGTGAATATCTGTGTTCTTCTATATCTCTTATCCACCCTTGACTAACTGAACTAGTCGTGCCACGGACGCACTCGTCCATTCATATGTTTAATGGACCGGTAGCGCACGTGTAACATTCACACCTGTTTTTACTGCACGTCGGACACTAATGTGTTGAGACTAAATGAAGTTATATTTGTAAACCGTACTTGGTATGGCAGGATATGACTGATCACAATGTCTTAGGGGATTATGATCGGGACTTTGTAGGCATTGACTTTTGCTCTGAAACTAACATGATGTGTTCCATGGAGTATCTGAAAACTATCGACCAGCCCATTTGTGTTTGTATTGTGTCGTCTAATATATATTTTTTCGAGTTTACGTTTGTGTTGTCCTTGTTTCTTGTTTTTTTTGTGATGTTCTCTGTAACTACTTACTTATTTTTTTCTATTGTATATTTATCAGTTTTATAAGGCACAGTCTTGTGTAAGTAACGTTCCCTGTGGCCGCGTATTCTCTCTCATTAAAATTGTATGACGTCATAGATATTTTTCATACACTACCAAGACAACTTTTCTCTGTACAATGCAGTTTTATAACACATCTTTATATTCATTGGGTACAGACGTATTTTGTGTTATCGTTTTAGTTTGATTAATAGACATATTTATTTTAGTTTTAAATTTCCTATCACAAATATTTTGGAATTGTTTAATTATTAACTACATTATCGAGTTGACCTTACTTTAAACTGCATTATCAATTTGAAATTTTAGGGTTATTTCTCATTCTTATGTTACTAGCTTAGTTACTGGGAGCAAGGTCAGACTGAGGCTGCTTGTTCCTTCGTGTTGGATTAGTTACAGTGTCTGTTGTTGTGTGCGTGATGGTTGGTTGCTTTTAATGATTAGTTACTGCCTACTTAGTCAATTTATGTATATAATTATGTTGGAAATCAAGGACCATATAGCGATTAAGGGTGAGGTTAGCTAGCTGTTAAATCGATTTAAACCCCCAGTATTTTTTGCTGACAGTTCCAAGGCTGTAATTCGCTATGTGATTGTTGTTTCTGTTTGTGTTTTGAATGTGTTTTTTGTATTTCCCTTTCCCCTGTGCAATTCTGCCACTTTATACAGTGTTCAGATTGTTTCCTGCCTATTACGACCAGTTGTCTTGACTTGTCCTGATCTTTTCCATCCATTAATTCCCACTTCCCCTTCCTTTACTGTCCACTTTGATTCTCCTAGTTATTCCTTGTGGTCTGCTGGGCCATTCCTTGTGTCTCAGTTCCTTAATATGTGTACCGTTTGACCTCCTTTAGTGCCTTATGTTTCGTGGATTGTTGTTTTTTTTCGGAGATCTGCGTGTGGAGGCACTGTCTTATATATGTGGCTTTCCCTGTAGTTACGTATTCTCTCTTTGTTTTCTTCTGTCAAGCCAAAGTTTAGACAATTGCTTTATTTTAGCAGCAAAGCGGTGGCAATGGATGGGGTTAACCGTATAACACGGCTACATAACGCCAGCTCCACCACTTATCAGTGGTGCAAAGAAAATGAGCTGTCGACACTTCCGTGGTGCAGCTGTGACTTGTGTTTACTTATACACACGTGAGTATGATTTATGTACAGATGGCGCTGTCGAGTAGTGGTGGCGCTGTCGAGTATGTTTCACAAATGCGGCAAACGGTGCTACTGGTAGACTTCATGGTAGTTTTTTGTATGGAATGTGCATCTCCATCTAGAGCTGAATGAAGAGCCGCAAGTATCACACGTAAACCTTTTCCGCGTCCCTCGATTCATCTTTGGCCTGAAAGACATGTGACAAGGTATTATTATTTTAAGTAAAAGCCGCCGGTCAAGCTAGCGCAGTTGGTAGCGCGCTAGACTACCAGTCCGAAGGTCCCGGGTCCGGCCGGCTACGGTCACTGTGGTGATTTGATCAAAGGATTATTTCTGAGGTCATTCGCCTCCCACCGCTGATTCAAGTGGGAAAGCTGTCAGTCGCTTGCAGTGAAACCGAGGAATGCACTGGTTATGTAGCCCAGGTAGATCCTGTAAAGACTGACTGCGCCTGTATATGACCTTAAAAAGTGTCGACTGGGCGTTAAGTTAAACCCAGTAAAACAAACAAAAATTAAGTAAAAGCCAGCTGTTACACCCTAAAAGTTCGATATAAGGTTATTATATTGAATCCAACCACCTATTGCAGCAATGCTATAATCCTTCTTTGGACACATAAATAAAACAACACCTTTTTCACGAGTGTTCGTATGGCATGCAAACTAAAACAAATAACGGTTTGGGCTTTACCGAAGTAATTATCAATTTAGTACTGAAAGGTTATGAAAAGTTAACTTTGTATTGCGCCCCTACCCCAAACATTCCGACACATCAGACGTTGCTTCGATGACTTAGTATTGTTTCCGCAACTGGTGGGCATAACAAGCATAACAATGTATGATAAACATAGCCACCTTTGTATTCATTCCAAAAGCGTTACATCTTTATGTTACTTCGGGCGCAAAACATACTCGACAGCGCCACCACTACTCGACAGCGCCATCACTAGAGCAACAGCGCCACAACTTTTATAAATATGTGCATATTTCCTTTTTAAGAAGTGCTTATACGTTCTGTTGGGTTCCGTCGTAACTACTATAAATAACAGTTATAGTTGCATGCGCCAGAATGTTCTTACGGTGTGTGTAAGCAACAAAGTGTACTTGAAATGCTAGCAGATCTCAAAATATGCACAAGTCCGATTCGGGAGAAAAGCTCCTGGCACCACAGTTCGCACAATATTGAAACGAAATCGAAGCCAACCTGTTGTAAAAGTGTTCTTACACGGTACCACATTCTCCGATTTTCGAAATATGTCCGTTTAATAAAATTATCAAATAAAATATAAATCATACTCACGTGTGTAGAAGTAAACATAAGGCACAGCTGCACCACGGAAGTGTCGACAGCTCATTTTCTTTGCACCCACCGATAAGTTGTGGAGCTGGCGTTATGTAGCCGTGTATAAGAAAAATCAGGAAAGGCAGTGTTTACGGCCGGCTTTAAATTGAAAGAGTGTTTCTACATTAAGTAATTTTTTAGATTAGAAACGTTCGTGTTTCTGTTTTGAGCACGACGTCTATGTCTATAGATTTCATTTTCTATTACTATGGTATAGAAGACTGTATCTAATGCCTCACCCAAGGGACTAATGACTTGACCACACCTCTGTATGGTGTTATCTGTGTAATGGCCTTTTGCTGACTCTAAAAGATCTTTAAATAGTCGGTTGAGAACTTCATTTATAAAAACAAGAGGTAAATGTCGCCCTATGCTGCCGCTTTAGTGTACAGTTCGGTTATGGATAAAATCAAATTTGACCCGATCTGAGTCTATGTGCTAGGATGGTATATTTTGGGTGCTTGTTACCAAAGAAATGTATTAAATCCAGACGCCAAACTGAAATTGTAGCATCAGCATCACCGTCACCTTCACGAACTGCATCACGTCGACACAAGAGATTTAATCCTGACCAGATAAGAGCTAGGGAGTATTTGTTTACAAAGTCTATATTGGTTTGTTGCTGAAATGTTGGATTTTGATTTGTTGTTGTTTGCATTCGTTACAACAGTACCATTTTCCCATATGTGGTTTTTTATGATCGATACCAATACAAGACATATGATACCATTCTTTTCTAGTACAGGACGATTCACGCTGGCATCCAATCATAAGGACACCGCCGCCTAAATCCTGACCACAGGCATAGTAGCGGTATGGCTCACCCACTCGATGCCTACAATCATCACTGCAATACCATGGAACAGGAATGTTTTCCGGGTTGACTCCGACACAAGAATAGTGGAAGAACTAACCTTGTGTACAGCTGCTTCTACTTTCGCAACCAATCATGTCTTCGTCCAACTCTTCATCACAACACCAAACTGGAGGACCGTCTCCTTCATCTACAGTTAGTGCAGTAGTGTCTAAGGGTTGCCAAATTTGGTCAACAACAGATTTGCAGATAATTTCAAAATATTTGGACTTGTCATCGGATGAAGACGTTTCAATATTGTATGGTGCATTTTCAGATTTTCCTGTTATATCGTTAATATTAGCAATTGACATAACCAAAAGACAGATAACACTTTCATTTATTGAGCACATTAGTTCACAGGCATGGGAAAAATTATCGCCGATGTCAGATTTTACTTCCTCGGAGTCGACCCGTTACATCTTGCTCGCTGTGCGTCATTATCTCGCTCGCAGCTAAGACCGTCACCGAATACAACCGTTTTTACTGGTCTGTTGTCAATGACAGGTATATACTTGTGCAATTTTTCGTATATACCGATAGCACCTTGGGTAGAACATGGGTATTCATTGAAAATGCCAAGATTTACAAGAACGCTATTTTCATAGATTCTAAAGAATAATCGTGTTTTTATTTTTGAACCAAGTTGTGTGTTTTGTAATAATTCTAGCAACAAGTGTGGTCATTCGTAATCTTAAATTATCGAAATAATTTTTCTGAAGTAAAAACATTTGTAAAGGGATATTAACCGCCTTTTTAAGGTTGTTTTCCTGCCAGACCAACTCCCGAGAATGTACTCGGTTGACCGCTTTGTAACCCAAAGCCATGTTTAAATAGCGGTTTTTGACCGTTTCCGTCGGATGACAAGATACTTTTTTTTTCAAACGTTGTCCCAACACATAGTAAAACCAGGGGGCTCTGATTAGACTGTTACTGACCAATCCATAGCGCCAATAGCTGGTTCTACATCTCCGCCCAACTCTTCGTCTATCCCTGACTTTAAACTGATATCGCCTTCTTCTTCAATCACTATCACGTCATCTTCTTCATCCTCAGAACTTTCATATTCTGCATCAGTTTCTACAGTATGCACATTATCATCCATATCATCTTCTTCAGATTCACTGTCTCCGGCAAAGACTGTACTGATTCTAGTGATGTCCACTATGTTGGATCATTATCAGAGTATACAATCGTGTATTCCAGCTCTGGGTACTCCACGATTTCATCGTCCAGATTTGGAACAGATGTTGACAACTGAGCCGATAAAACAGTATCTTGCTCACAAGGAATGGGGTATTCATGTATATTGGCCATTGCTTGTTCTATGTCCAGCTTACATTTTAAAGCGGCAGCGTCAAAATCTGACCTTATTTTGTCTAAGGCTTATCATGTAGCTTCATTGCCAACACAAAGACCTAGACGTGAAACTTGTTTTATTGTTTCACGCTGAAATTTTCTCGCCATAATTGTACAGACATTAATGTAGGCACAATTCTTGAATTGGAGTACAGTAGGAGTGCAAGGGCTGTTCCAACACGAGGTTTTAGGTTTAAAGGTGCTTTATGCCCTTTCATCATGGTCGATTGGTTTCTTGAACTGGTAACGGCCCCTTTCAGACAGAAGTGGTGCAGAGGCAGCAGCGTCATTAATAGTTTGGTTCCATGAGAAGTCAGATTTACTTTGTAAACTGACATCTCGACACAATGAGAAATCTTTATCATTTTTCATCAAAACATTTATTTCTTTACACACTATGCGACCGACAACCTATGCGAAACGGCGCTTACTGCTTGTAGTCGCGTCATATAAACCTGATATTGCACGGCCATACTAGCGTGCTCTAACGGCTGTGACAATGGAATCCCATTTGGAGGTTTTAGAGGATTTACGTCTTGAAACGTCTGTTTTCTGTAAACAACATTTACATAATACAACAAATCACTAGACAAATACGAGCCACTTACTTATAAGCATTACATGAACAGACATAGCCAATACTAGAAAACGATGTGGGACTTAACATGGGACTCCAGTACTTTGATTGGTAAATGATATGAAACATGAGCGCAAGTTGCACTACACTTTGGACACTGGCTTGCTGATGTGTACTTTGTATTTATTATAAGACAAATGCCGAATAATTTTATCCCAGCAGGCACACAATGTTGTTTCAACGTTGAAATATGGTCGCTGTTTCTCAATGTCGAAATTGTTACATTTTCTACCTTGAAAGTTAAGGACATTCATTCATGCTTTTCTGTTTGGCTATGTTTAATAATTATATTTCAATAATGTTTGCCGCTCATTGTACAACGAAATTGCAACCATTATTCAACGTTAAAATAACGTTGAAACGCAACATTGTTTAAACGTTTAATTTGCAACTTCTGCAACAAATGAAACCATTTTTCAAAGTGTTTAAGAATACATA
This sequence comes from Mactromeris polynyma, assembly GCA_032209605.1. Taxonomy (NCBI): domain Eukaryota; kingdom Metazoa; phylum Mollusca; class Bivalvia; order Venerida; family Mactridae; genus Mactromeris; species Mactromeris polynyma. The sequence continues at coordinate 46,736,202 of JASFXZ010000002.1, forward strand.
GCTACATGGAACGCTACATACACAAGACAGTGCCTCCCCATGCAGACTTCCGGGAAAACAACAATCCACAAAACATAAGGCACTTAGGGAGGTCAAAGGGCACACATGTTAAGGAAGAGAGGCACAAGGAATGGCCCTGCAGACCACAATGAACAACTAGGAGAAACAAAGTGGACAGTGAAGTCAGACGTTGTTTCAACGTTATTGTGCATGCCGAGTATTTTCAAGATTGATAAATACCCCAAACATTAGAAAAGCTCCTATAACATTGACAAAGAAATATAATTATTTGGAAATATATCGGCAAAATGGGAATACATGTACATAAATATATACACTGTGTGTTTGTGCGTGCGCGCGCAGGAGTGGACGAGCGTGCAAGAGTGCGCGCGAGTGTGTGCGTGTATGTGTCTTCATTCATAAATATATATTCATGTTTACATATATATACTAACACGAAAAAGAAAGTGTGCACTTTTATATTGGGCATAACTTTTTTGTTACAAAGTTTAGATATACGGATTTATCATCATGAGTGAAGAAAATAACCCTTTACACATTGCACCCATTTACCCTATATTTAAGCGCATAGACGGCTTTCAAATTGACAGCAGGCTATTATGCAACTATCGCTCGTGCTACCCGTGCAACGTGTGTACAGGTACAGGTTGACCCTGACCGATATCTTTACTTGTTATGCAATAATAAATCACAGTTCACTTTTGAATTCCACTCGTAAACAAGATGCCACGGCTTCAAGAAAACGAACGAATTCAGGCACTTCTGCAACTCGCAGCCGGCGTCAGCGTTGCTGACGTCGCTAGGCAGTTTAACTGCCATAGAAATACCATAATAAAACTCAGACGACGTTACCATCAGAATGGAAGCGTTAGAGATCGTCCACGATCCGGTAGACCGAAGGTGACAACGGCACGTCAGGATAGACATATGACGTTGACACACTTACGTCATCGGTTCAAAACCGCTACAAGCACTGCGCGAGAGCTTGGCGTATGTAGGGATACGGTTCTAAACCGACTGCGGGCCAATGCAAACCCGTTAAGGGCTAAGAGGCCTTATTTAGGCCAGATCCTTAATAACAGACATCGTGCTCTCAGACTGGTCTGGGCCCGCCGTCATCTCCGTTGGAACCGTGCCATGTGGTCTAGGGTGCTCTTTAGTGATGAGTCGCGATTTAACCTTAGCACTGCTGACGGTAGAGTTCGGGTATTTAGACGTACAGGGGAACGTTTTGACCAGAACTGTTTATTAGAGCGAGATCGTTTTGGAGGGGGTAGTGTAATGGTCTGGGGAGGTATAATGGGCGGTAGGAAAACAGACCTTGTTGTTATTCATAGTAATATAAATGCCCAAGGTTATGTTGACCAAGTTTTACGCCCAGTTGTTATTCCTTTCCTACAACAGAACCTTGGTTGTTTAATGCATGATATCGCAAGGCCACATACTGCTATACTTACCAGGAATTATCTCGCTAGAAACAACGTTAACGTCTTACCTTGGCCGGCTTGCTCTCCGGACATGAATCCCATTGAACATTTATGGGATTTGCTTGGTCGGTGAGCAAGGAAAAACCATGTTATCAACAATATCAATGACTTGTATGCAGCCTTAGTTCATGAATGGAACGCCATTCCCGCCGACGTCATAAGACGTTACGTCAGGTCCATGCGATCTAGAATACTTGCGTTGATCCGTAGACGAGGAGGCCACAACAGATACTGATTAATTGTCACGTAACTTGACAAATATCCGAAGGCAAAAAAGCAGTTACAAAACATTACAAATCTGCAACTTTTACTTTTCACCCCTACGTTATTCACACGTAAAACAATGTTCTGATAATTATCAAATGTCACTTAAAGTAAAACATCGTGTTGCCAATACATTTTTGCACATTTTGATACCAAATTTGCCAATATTTTGCTTCTATAAGTATAAAAAAATTCCCTCTAACCAAGCGCACACTTTCTTTTTCGTTTCAGTTTTTATATGCATACACTCGCGCGCACACATACGACCGACCTCGTGTACGCTCGTGCGCATACACACGCACAGAAACACACACATACATTACTATACCTTTAATGGAGTGCTTGTGTATCTTGTTCTTTTCATAAGGATGTCAGAGGTCCCTGCTTCTGCATTGGTTCGTTTGCTACTGCTAGCGACATAGGACGAATAACTTGTAGATGCAAAAAAATGCATTCTTGGGCCCGTATTCACTAACATTCCTAAGCCTGTAATAGAGACTTAGACTTTGATTTTAGACTCAGACTTTGTAAAGTCGTATTTACTAAAAAAGACTTTGTAAAGTCGTATTTACTAAAAAGTCTAAGCCTGAGATTGAGACTTCGGCCATAGCGCAAAGTCTGTCATCCGGCGTGTCATCCCCTGTGAAAATGAACAGTTCTAATAAATTCTAGAATAGTTCCAGTACAAATGAACCAGAACTGTTCTTGAACCATTCCATGTACGTTCTAGAACACTTTCAGAACGGTTCTACAACGTTAAATGGCACTATTTGTAGAACGATTGGTTCTAGAAATGTTACAGAACAAATGTGATATAACAGTTCTAGAACAAAAGTTATGTTACAGTTCTAGAGAAAGGCCCCTCCAAAAATGTATAGAACAGTTCTAGTAAATTCTAGAATAGTTCTAGTACAAAAGTAACAGAACCATTCAATGTATGTTCTAGAACACTTTCAGAACGGTTCTACAATGTTAAATGGCACTATTTGTAGAATAATTGGTTCTACAAATGTGCCAGAACAGTTCTACAATGTTAATGGCACCAATTTTGTAGAACAATTGGTTCTACAAATGTTCCAGAACAAAAGTTACAGTTCTGGAACCATCTTAATTAACAAAAATTCTGCAACTGTCCTTCCGGGTTAACCATCTGAAACGGTTATATATACATTGTATCAAAGCTGTTGTAATTTAGCTATTTTTAATGTTATGAAAACTATCATTTTGTATCAGGCTTAACAAAATCTACTACTATTTAATCCACCTTATGCTTCCTTCTTACTACTTTAAGCAAATTGTCAAACTTTTTTACAAAAACGTCTTTGGAGACTTGAGGACATTTAGTAAATACAAGTCTTTCAACAAAAAGTAATTTTTTTTCATCTAAAGCTGGCTTTGGGCCGTTTTCACCAGCCTGTACTGTTTTTTTCCCTTTACGGTTGCAAGTAATTAGTTCTTCCTGCGAAAAGATTTGCATTAAGATTCTCTTCATCACCAAATTGACGTCGTCAGCCGAAATGTGGGCAAGGGTTTTCAGAGCATTTTCAAATTCTTTCTCAGTCCCTGCGACAGTTGTTGCCTCAAGCTCCGATGACTTTGTTTCACCCTCCAAGATCTGAACACGCTTTTTAAGAGCCTTTAGCTCTTTTTCTAGTTGTTCAATCTTCCTTTTGCTGAAGAATAGATTATACATAAATTAGTTGGAGTCTTAAAATATTAACTTCTATCCTTAAATTTACACAAAATGCAAACATTAATTTATTTGCTGTGAAAAAGGTCCATGCTGTAAAGTACGGCAATGATGAGTTTATGTGCATTTTTTGCAGTTAATTTGAAAAGATACGAGAGTTCAATATAGCATCACCCTGATAAAATTTAACAAATGAAAGTAATTTGAAACTGTATTCAAGAAATATTCAATACGTCATATTCTATATATGCATATATGGCAAAACAAGAGCGCCGTGGAACGAATTCCAACACTCGCCTGTTTTGCCAAGTCGAAAAAGGGGCAGAACTCAGTAATTATTAAAGCCAGTGTTATGCCCCTTGCTAATCATGTGAGTATCATCGCTAGCAAGATGTGTAAAAAAATTCATTTGAATATCTTAAACTGTTTTCGAGTTATGAGCGTAGGTTATATTTTTGGGACGCAGCCAAGGGTATCACAATAGGCAGACTTTTTTCATCGAAAGACAGACAAGCTAAACATATTATCGAAAAGTTACCTTGAATGGGAGCTGCTTGAAGAGCTGGAACTGGAGGTTGCAGTCGTTCCTGATACAACTGAAATCATAAAAGGTTACATCATGCAATAGTTATGACATCCATTACCTAGTACAAGTAAAATATACAATATTTTTCAAGTAAAATGCAGCCAGACGATTGCCTGAGACAGTCTAGGTTGAACTCAGCTTTCATCATAATCAAGCAGAAGAAGAGATATAAACCAATGTAACAAACTCATCATTTTATTGAAATTGATTCTCAAAAGGAGTATTTGAGGGTGACAGTGGGTATTATCAACCCTTGAACAACAATGTTAACATCTAACACCTTGGTCAATGCTGCTATTCTCAGGTTGACAACATCCTGTTTACTAAGCAATTACCGATAGTTTCTTGCTCAAGGAAACAAAGGAACTTCTGACAGGGCTCAAACTGCACCATTCCAAGCATTGCACATGGTTAAAATATGTATATATATTATTTGTGATATGCTTGCTTTGTGGTGGCTAAATCTGTTGAATTAATTATATCAAAGGAAACTAATTCAGAATTTTTTTTATGGCATTCTAGAAAAATTTAACTCTGGCAAGTATTTTTAGGATATCTGTATAAAATGTTTTATAATACTGCAAAGAAAAATCCAGTAATTTCATTGGTTAAAGGCTCGCGTATAGTATTCTATATACACGGCGCTGACAGGGTATATGACGTTTTTTCCCTTCATGCGCCTCGTGACAATTTTCGCTGACGGCTCGACTCGAAAACTTTTATCTCTTGATATCCGCAAGTTACTAGAAATTTATAATTGATCTTCCCACATGATTCAATAAATATTGAACACATTACGTGTGTGCTAGTATTAATATTCAAAACGATAGATTTTTTAAGGTTTGAGCCAAATTCAGTTCGATAAAGTCCATGAGATCAGACGCTTGAAAATAAAAATTAGAGTGCAAGCGCGCGCTTAACCATGTGTATTGAGGTACCTTACAGGGTAATGCAATTAATTTTCAGGCATTATAACGTGTGAGTGAAATAAAAGAAATTTGATCTACAAGTAATTCCCGATATATTTTTAAAGGAATACGTTTTAATAACTGATATTTTACAAAGCTAAAACCCTCTAAACAATTTTATGAACCAGAAACACCAAAAATGCACAGATCTAATTATTAGATCTAGAGAGGTAGGCATCGAAACATTGCTTGTTTAACTAAATTCGTATGAAAACATGGAATTGCAGTATTATAAATTCGTTATACAGGTTGTTGACAGGGTATATGGGGGAATATAACCAGTCTGCGATTCATATAACCCTCGGCTAACGCCTCGGGTTATATGGCACACAAACTGGTTATATTATTAGTTATACAGGTTGTTGACAGGGTATATGGGGGAATATAACCAGTTTGTGTGCCATATAACCCGAGGCATATTCCATGTTTTCATACGAATTTAGTTAATAGCCTCCTCACACATAGGCGAATCCATTAAACGCAGCCTGGCGAATTGGGTAAATTTGTCAATTCTGGCGAATTTTGACCGAAACTGTTTGAAAATTTGTTACATAATTTGAAATATAACGAAAGGTAAACGTAGGGGAACTATTAGTTGCGAATAATTTACGAAGTGTGACAAACTGTTACTGTTATTCGCTAAAATGCGTTGGGTCGCGCAAACAATCTTTGTTCTTTCCGTTAGCGATTAGGAACGCAAACATGCGAACCGAAGCGCAACTTTGCGCATGCTTCCGAAGCTTTCCGAAAGGATATTTCCGCATCCGGTCCTTTTAAAACTATTTTCCAAATCTTGTATTGTATGTCAGGGTTATATGTTTTGAGGTGTAGGTTCTAGTCTGTTGTGGTCTTTATTTGTCATGGTTATATGTCAGAATTGAAGTGTAGGTTCTAGTATTTTGTAGCCCAGTAATGGCACCTATTTTTGTCACGTTATAAAACTCCTGTTTTTCACAACCTACTAGGTCATGTTTAAGGAAAAGGATTTACAGTAAATGTTTGTCACTGTCTTGGTGTATGCAACGTTAAATTGTTCCCAACTATTTGTTGACAGTTATTGATATTTGTTTTGTACATTTCTATGTTCAGTGCCGGTGATATACAGTCTGAGGTCCCAATGTCCCCAAGGTCCCCAACCCAAGCTTCTGAGAAGTTTGAGGGCCTCGAACCTGACAGTGAACATGGGGAAAATGACTCCGACAGTGATGAAGACCCAGTACCTCCGTCCCAGGCCCATGCGATATCCTCCGATTCACAGTCTTATTATCCACTTCTTGAGGAAACCATCAGCCAGTTGTTTCCATTCTTCAGGTGTGGAGGGGGCTGTCATAACCTCATCAACATATTCCTCACATATAGCATGACATACTTCTCTGACCACTACAGAGAGGGTATTCTCAGCGACCCGCCAGGAGTACTGCATGTCTGAGTACTTGGCACCAGAAACCAGGTGGCGTAGAGTGACAGGTAACTTGAGGCCTGGATCCAAGGGCTCCCTGCCTGTACCAGGTGTGTTGTTTCCAGAGGCGATGACGGACCCTCTCGAATATTTCATCATACATTTCAGTTGACATGCAGAGGAATTTCTTGAAGGTTCTAGGATCTTCTCTTCTGAGCTAAACCATGAGCTGATCATAGATGCCAAATTGGCGCCCTCTCTCGGGATGCAGCCATGGTCTTCTCCAGATGCGACGTGCTCTGACTTCTCTTCTCCACCTAAATCGGCCTCTGATGAACTGGTGGATGTTAAGTTGTTGCTGGAAGACTTCTTGGTGGGCCATAGCAGCCACATACTGCAGCCTCAGGCGTTGTATATCTTCCATTTTGACGAAGGAATAACTAATAATCTTGATATTTAGCCTCCTGCTTTTATATATGATATTCAAGAACTACTCAAAACTGTTGAGATACTCAAAACTACTCAAGAAATTTAGATGCGTTATGATTCGCGTGGATTCGTATGTCGTAGTTACCCTTCGTAATGATTCGTATGCAAGCGTATGTCGTTCGTTTTCTGAACGTCAACCAATCGTTACAATTCGCTTTCATTCGTCATGAAATTTCAGATTCAATTAGCTACAAAACGTACAAGTTCGCAAACTATCGCAAAGATTCGTCATGGGATCGTCCTCGATCGCTTGATATGCAAATTAGCTGATCACGACCTGATAACTTGCGACCTCTAACGCCAGTTGACGAACGCTATGCGAAGACTTTCCGATTGGTTAACGTATTGAAACGAATTTTAACGAATGATAGACGAAACTTTTATTCGCCACAAATTTTTCAACATGCTCAAAATGTTCCGACGAACAAGACTAATCGCAACGGACGCAAAAGCTCACAAGCGCATCCATACGAACACACCAACGATGTACAACGTACATATACTAATGGGAACGAATTTAACTCAAGTCCTATTCGCCAGTACACGCAGGTTGACGTCGGGGGGTTTTCGCCTATGTGTGAGGAGGCCTTAAACAAGCAATGTTTCGATGCCTAGCTCTCTATATCTAATAATTAGATCTGTGTATTTTTGGTGTTTTTGGTTCATAAAATTGTTTAGAGTATTTTGGTTTTGTAAAATATCAGTTATTAAAACGTATTCCTTTAAAAATATATCGGGAATTACTTGTTGTAGATCAAATTTCTTTTATTTCACTCACACGTTATAATGCCTGAAAATTAATTGCATTACCCCGTAAGGTACCTCAATACACATGGTTAAGCGCGCGCTTGCACTCTAATTTTTATTTTCAAGCGTCTGATCTCATGGACTTTATCGAACTGAATTTGGCTCAAACCTTAAAAAATCTATCGTTTTGAATAATAATACTAGCACACATGTACTCTGTTCAATATTTATTGAATCATGTGTGAAAATCAATTGTCAATTTCAAGTAACTTGCGGACATCAAGAGATGAAAGTTTTCGAGTCGAGCTGTCAGCGAAAATTGTCGCGAGGCGCATGAAGGGAAAAACGTCATATACCCTGTCAGCGCCGTGTATATAGAATCCTATACGCGAGCCTTTAACCAATGAAATTACTGGATTTTTCTTTGCAGTATTATAATTCCCCATATACCCTGTCAACAACCTGTATAACTAATAGTGTAACTGTAGCTATGGAAACAAAGTTCAACATACCTCCACTACCTGGCTGCTGCAGTGCACATGTTGAGCGTGCTTCAGATGACAAGCCAGACCGTGCTTCAGATGACAGGCCAGAAGGTGCTTCAGGCGACAGGCCAGAGCGTGCTTCAGGCGACAGGCCAGAGCGTGCTTCAGGCGACAGGCCAGAGCGCACTTCAGTCGACTGGTTAGATCGTCCTTCAGACGACAGGCCAGAGCGTGCTACAGATGACAGGCCAGAGCGTGCTACAGATGACAGGCCAGAGCGCGCTTCAGATGACAGGCTAGATTTTCCTTCAGATGACAGACCAGAGCATGCTACAGATGACAGGCCAGAGCGCACTTCTGATGACAGGCTAGATCGTCCTTCATTTGACAGGCCAGAGCGTGCTACAGATGACAGGCTAGATCCTTCTTCAGATGACAGTCCAGAGCGTGCTTCAGATGACAAGCCAGAGTGTGCTTCAGATGACAAGCAAAAGCGAGTTTCAGATGACAAGCAAGAGCGAGTTTCAGATGACAAGCCAAGGCGTGTTTCAGTTGACAAACCAGACGGCTTCTCTGTAAAAATAAAATTACATTTTGCAAGATAATAGGACAATTAATACGCTCCCACACAGCACTTTCAATCCACTACCGTTACATTCACACGCTGCTGTATAACCCAGTATATTTTATTTTTTGACCTTACAAAATCACCGTTCGTTCCTGATACTAAATGCCATTGGTCGGCACGATCATGTGACTACTGAGTTTATAATAGATGGGTATTTTCCAGTGTTAAACCAATAAAATGTGTACACAATGTATAGCTTTTCGTGTCGAAGGAAATTTTATTTCATGTCATTATAAGTTTAGCATTTACAGATGGCAGTGTTTCGTTCTTTTATCGAGAATTTTACTGATACGTATTACAAATAGAATTTGAGTTACAAGATGCCAAGTGAAGATATGACGCATTTTAAAATATATGCGGATTCTGCATCAACAGTTGTTTAAATGACCTTAAATCACAAATATTAACAGGCATCAGAATACATTTGGGACATTAGCGAGTTGTTGTAAGCATGTCGACTCGCCTGTTTATATATATAAAATATCAGTTGCGCGGGAGTTATAAAGCAGAGGGTGATTAGGAAGGTATTGCAATAAGCGCCCGATGCTAAAGGAGAGTAGATAATTAGTTGTTACGGTAAGTTAAATGTGTGTCCTACGTTTTATGAAATCAAAATGCCTACAACTTCAAAATTTCACCGAAACAAGACAATGTTTATTTAGCCTCTCAGTAAACACCGCTGTTCTATACCACTAATACTATGAAAAGTATACCACTGATGCACACTATTATTTATGTGTAGATGTGCACAGTGACACGTGTAGATGTGCACAGTGACGAATGTGCTGATGTGCACAGTGACACATTTATTACAAGGTTTATAATAGTGCCTGCACATGTAGGCTTATATAAACACCTTTTATAATTAACATCACTTAAAACCAGCACATCTCAAAAATGTTTTGGCTATTGGTATGCATTTATTATTTTTGATCAGACACATATCTCCATTCAAAACTCCTGAGGTGTACAAATGTAGCAGAACAAGATGATGGTATGTTTGTTTTAAATTGACTTTGAGCTGTTTTCAATTAATTGTTATTGGTATTAAAAGTTAAATAAATCTATTGTGGGTAACAACTATTATTGACAGTAATCAGAATACATTACCTGTTGCTTGTCACTATATTCATTGAAATCCACATATGTGTATTGCAGAGTAAATTTACCACCTTTTGTCCGGAGTGCCAATAATGTCTTTTTATCGTCTGCAAATAAAATAGAACTACTGACATTTTTTTACTAAACAATTATCAGGGCTGCGTTCAGGAAGAATATAGCAAAATAGTTTGGCTGCAAAAACGACATTTTCTTCTTGAAGAACTAAAAAAAACACTTAACACTACGATGTTAACAAACGTGCGTCAAAAAGTAGCATAGTAATCGGACATTTTCGGATTCCACTGATTTTCAGTACGCACCGGTAATTGGTGTCATGAGTACATATAGAAAGTGATAAGAAGCAGCTGAACAAGTAAGTGAACATTACATTATTATAACGACATTTTCTTCTGGAAGAACTATTAATGCTTAACTTTACCATGTAACAAACGTGCGACGAAAACTAGCATACCGCGGTACTTAACGTTCGTAAAACGATCAAAGAGAAATATTTTTTGCTTTGCCGATTTATTTATTCTACCACTTCATACCAATAAATTTAAATACTTGAAATATCTTGTCATTATTTATTAATTCCCGCCTAGAGTGCAGCCATGATGGATTTTGACAAGTCAAGGTCGCTTCATTTCCTAGGAATAGCTTCTAAATTTAGAAACAACATGGCTACCGGTTTGGTGTCGTCATACGAAATGCCAGACGATCATTTCAACAGCAAATACGAAATTTTAAACATTGTTTACATGACATTGAGAGGTTTTTATGACCCATAAGGGGTCAACATACGGTAGGCGGTCCTAACGTTGAAATATCGCGAGAAAACTGTTTTAGTGTTTATAGATTTGGTGGGGAAGAAACTTACCGCTGATTTCAGAAATCCTCGCTTTGAACGGCTGTTTACCATACAATGCTATTATTTAATCACCGTCTGTATATTCTGAAACTGGTTTTCTTGGAAACTTTACTTTATCTAAATTGACAATGCTGGATAACATGTCTTCCCATTGAACAATAGCGAACCGTTCCCCCATCTTGCCTTCGTCCATGCCGCCAAAAAGTTCACAGGACCAATGATTTTGCTCGATACAGATGCTGACCAATGACATTGCTTGATACCAATCGGAACTCGGAAATTAATTTTTTTCTCACATTTATGAAATCATTTCTTAAAGATTCATAAAATTACATGTTGCCAAAGTTAAAAAATATAACTAAATTTGAAAAACGGCAAATTTAAACTTTTGAATGACTTCACGTAATTTTGATCATCATCATGTGACTTGCCGGAGATGGCCGAGTAGTTACGATTGGTTTGCAATAAACACACCACGATGACGGAATTAACTAAAATATCCGCGAAATTTCGTAAATGTTACGATGGGAAGTTTGAGTGTCTTCTCTGCAACAACAGACTTTCCTCGAAACAGCGAGTTTTTGTTCACCTTCACAACACACACAATCTTTGTAAGTTTCGATTGGTTTTTCTTTGCGATTTACAGTAAAAAATACCCAACTGCCCCAAGTCGAAACGTAACCACAAGCCTGACAAGGCACAACGAAGCATTTCCCTTCTACATTAAATACAATCAGCCGCCAAGTGTTATCTAGAGCATGCCATCATAGTCAGAATCAGTGTTCGATCTATCGAAAATAACATTGAAATGGCGCATTTTCGTTGGAACGTTGCACACTACTCGCCTTTAGCTGGTACCATACTGTAACCAGTTTTCGCGATCTTGGCAAATTTGGTAATCTGCTAAGTACGTGAATACAAGTAAAACACATATATAATTACACAATACTTTATGAGGACTTAACTTAGTAAGCAACTGACGCATGAAAATAATATTTCAGATCATTTGGATTCGTACTCAAATGCATTCACCCGACAAGGCAATTCGTTGCTGGTCTGAGATTCTGCTAAATTATCAGACTGTTTTTAACATGATATTTGTATGTTTTATATGCATAGCTGTGTGTGAAAGTTCTTTAATAAGATTTTTTTGTTAATGCAGCTCCACTTAGAAGACAGAAAAAGTTGTACCTTGATGATGATGCAGCACCAGTGCCAAAGCGAACTTTGTATAGATGGAAGGCAAAGTCTCTTGAAAAACAATTTGATGCTCAAGGTAATGACACACAGGATATAAAAAATATCATCATGAAAATTGTTGTCATAATTGTGTCTTGTAAAACCATTATTGTTCTGAATGAATTAAAATGGTTGCATATGATTTGCAGAGTTTCAATTCATTTACCATAATCCTAGCACACCTAATTTATAAGTTATTCCCCTTTGTCACTCTTCCTTGTCCAGCAAATTCCTCCAAAAGTATTGAAGTTATTGAATTCAAACTTGACATATTTTGTTCTTTGTTGGCTCGTATGTTTTTCGAAGAAAATAAGTCGGGCTATGTTGATCACCCTGGCGATCTCGTAGTCTGCATCGTTGTTGTGCAAAAACTTTAACCTTGCAACTCAAAAACTTAATGGTATTTCAATGAAACTGGGTACACTGTTGCCAGTGACAATACGCACATGTATACCAAGGTGTATAACTCGAGCATTAATATTGAGTTATGTCCCTTTTTAGACTTAAAGATTTATGCAAAAACAATATTCGTGGCCATAATTAAAAAAACATTTGAGATATTCTAATGAAGTGCATAACTCGAGCATTGATAGAATAGACTTGATACATTCATAAAAAAACTTAATTTTTGGAACTCAAAAACCCTTTAGATATTCAAATGGAGGTTGCTACACAAGTTGACTGAGACAATATAAATATGTCTAGTTGGGCATAACTCTGACATTAATGATTATTGAGTTATACCCATTTTTCGCCATAGAAAAACAGACGAATGTTCATGGTGTTCGCTACCCGGCGATATTGTTTAATTTTATATTAGGATTATTGAAAGGAAGATTATACTGTTTACAAATGTAATGAATACAATACGTCTCCTGTTTTTTTAAGGAACTTCCAGTGGAGACATACCTCAGAAGACTACTGACACCCTGTCAGATCCACAATCGGTGAAACCTAGAATACCAGGGATTTTCAAGGCTGATGAGACATATGATTCTTGGGAAGAATCATCGCAAGATTCACATACTTCTTCCACCAATCACTCACTGTGTGATGAATTTAGTTATACTCCTGAAAAGAAATGTCTGCCAGAGTGCTTAGATACTTTGTATTCAGTATTTTCAGTGCCAAATTATATGTCATTGGATGAAAATTTTGATTCAAATGATGATAACTATGTCAGTGATGATCAGTCTGTTGGTGAAGAGCCTTCGGAATCGGACAATAATAGTGTTCTATCAAATTTAAACACAACGAACTGTGATAGTGATGGTAATGTACTTACTAGTTCTTCGGATTATGACAGCACAGACAGTGAAAATTTAAAATACACCGATTCATCATCTGTTGACACTGACAGTGAAAACTCAAAAGCAAGTGATGATATTGGACTCCCAGAGAAAGAGTTTCAAGCTCTGTCCCTTATATCCTGCTTTCTTCGCAACAAATTTTCTGCTAGTACAAGCAAAGATGTTATTAACACTTTCAAAAGTACTTTTCCTCATTGTAAACAGATATCAAACCTAGATTATGAGAAAGTAATGTCCAATATTGAGAATGCTGACATTAAGAATTTCATTATTGTGTTATCTGCAAGGAAGTCTTTCCATCAGATGAAGATGTATTTCACTGTGGTACACCAAACTGCGACGGTTTACGTTACAAAGGAGAATTGTCAAACCAACAGAAGAAAGGCAGGCAGCCAAGACAATGCTTTGTGTTTACAGATATTAAGAAACACCTAGTTGATCTCCTCAAAACACCAGGTACAGTATTTTGAATGCTGCATTCATTGGCTATTGGCAACTAGAGCTGTGTATCATATTTTCAATTTAAATCTTAGAAAACTGCTGTATACTGAAACTTGCATGCTACTCAGGATCTGTATTGTAAGCGATTCAGGCAAGTGTTTTAGCCTTACTTTGTGAATAGTAAACAGCATAGATCCTGATCAGACGGCAAGTTCTGTGCCGGTTGATCTTGCTTTTACAAGACTATGATTGTGATAGAGTTAATGACCCTGGTAAAGTCTAATCGCAGAGTGATGCTAGTATTCTATTTGATATTTTACATGCAGTGTGTAAGGAAAATGTTTAGAATAAGTAGCAATTCTTCAGAGAAATATGGTCAACAGTCTGTAAACAGAGCTTTATATGACAGTTTTTGTCATAGTACTCATTTGACTTTGGTTCCCCACCAGTATACCATGTCGAGATATAGTGCAACATAATGGTATATTTTGGAATCAGACTTGCTAAAAATTGCTGATATGGATAATAACTAAATAATTCGAAACTTTACAAGATTGTTTAATTTGCGAGAATTACAATCTCGTGAATAAAACCAGTTTTACAGTTTTCAATTTTCTATTTCAGGAATATGGGAAAACATACAGGGCAACAGAGAAGCTGCTTATGGAAGAAAGGTCAATGGATCAACGGTACTAACAGACATAACTGATGGGGCATCCTTCAGGGCAATGATGGTTGTAGGCGGTTTTCTGGACCAGGCAAAACATAACATAACTGCAATTTTTAACACAGATGGTGTGAATTTATATTCGTCATCAAAGATAGAGCTATGGCCAATATTTTTGGCAATTAATGAGCTTAGCCCTGAACAACGCTTCTCACGAAACAACATTATTTTGTTGGGCATGTGGCAAGGAAAGGGTAAACCTCCATTTCAACAATTCTTTAGAATCTTCGCCAAAGAAATGAATTCCTTATTCACAGAGGGTGTTGAAGTACAAATTAATGAGTGCACATACAATGTGAAATTGTCTGTTCTCTGTTGTATCGCCGACTTGCCTGCCAAAGCAGAAGTTTTGAACATGTCTTACTTCAATGGCGAGAATGCCTGTATCACCTGTGAAGAGCCAGGCATGACTGTGAGGCAAGGGAAGGGACATGCTAAGTGCTACCCATACAGAGGACTGGAATTGAGGTACCCAAAACGCTCTCATATCAACGTTGCCATTGCCATGAATGAAGGTTCTGGCAGAAATAGATGTAAAGGATTTTAGGGAACCTCTCCATTGATTAAT
Source organism: Mactromeris polynyma (assembly GCA_032209605.1). Classification (NCBI taxonomy): domain Eukaryota; kingdom Metazoa; phylum Mollusca; class Bivalvia; order Venerida; family Mactridae; genus Mactromeris; species Mactromeris polynyma. The sequence continues at coordinate 46,751,223 of JASFXZ010000002.1, forward strand.
CTTGGAGGCTACAACATTGTGGATGGGACTGTGCCAGATTATATGCATGGTGTGCTCCTTGGCATAACAAAAACTCTACTCTGTAAGTGGTTCGCTTCATCTGAGAGTCAGAAGAAACATGTTATTGGCAAGCACATAAAAGCCATTTCAAAGAGGATGAATAACATAAAACCTCCTCACGACATAGAAAGATTACCAAGAGATCTTGAAAAACACTTCATGCATTTTAAAGCAACTGAACTACAATCATGGTTATTATATTACTCAATTCCATGTGTTAAAGGGTTTCTCGGAGATGAATACATGGAAAATCTAGTGTGTTTCTCCGTGGCAATTTATATCCTCCTTGGTGACAAAATTACGACGACATCTTTGGAAAAGGCTTTGGATCTACTTCATCAGTTTTATGGATCCTTCCAGCGACTTTATGGTGATGGGTCATGTGGTTTGAATGTCCATAATGCAGCATACCATCTTCCAGAATATGTTAAGTTGTGGGGACCAGTCTGGTGTTGGAGCTGCTTCCCATTTGAGGATGCAAATTCCATGTTGCTTCATGCTGTGCATGGGACTGGCAGCGTGTTAAAACAGGTAATGAAGTACAGACAAGCAAACTTATACATTCGAAAGAAGGGACTTGCCCTGAAAACGGCAATTGCATGGAAAATTTCTATCAAGGCCATAAATTGCAATGTTGCAGGCGCTGCAAAAAACTTGAAGAATCAGAAAACTGGGGGAAGGAACAACTTTCATTGTTATATCCAGATGTAACTAATGCAAAGAAAGTAGACAGGATCATTGTCAATGAAAATAATTTTTTCTCCGCAGGTTACAGCAGAATGCAAAGAAGAATTTGCAACGTTGTGAGATACAATGACAACAGTGTTGGTGTGATCAAGTATTTTGTTATCTGTGAAAATGTTGTTTATGCAGTAATTGCGAAGATGGATACAATCCCTCTATACCAATTACCTGGAGCTCTTGAAAGTCACCTAATTGCTGTTAAAATCTCTGGGACCCTTGTGATGGTGAATGTTGAAGAACTTTGTGATGTGTTCGTGTTTATCGACACAGGAATAGGAGCAAATGCAATAGACCCCTGTTATGTATGCAGACTTCCCAACAGATATGGCCATGCTGTTTTTAAATGATACATGTGCGGTGTGACTCGGATGGATGAGATTAAAGGGACTAATTAATGTTTCCATGAACATATTTTAGAGAGTATATTTTGCATGTTGATTTAGGACACGGCAATATGAAAAAATAGTAAAATGGAGTGAATTTAAATTGTTGATCAAAATGTTTTTAAGTCCCTTAACATTTAAATACATGCATGTTGTACATCATATATTGTACATGTACAGGTTTGTGATTTTCGTTCACAAACAAAGTCATATTGTCCGTCTTTCGAAACTACTTAATCAAGGGCCTTTTTGCTTGGTTCAAGAAAATATCTACCATTGTTCCAGGCTTCATTTTTGTTTCATTTATAAGAATTTTTTTGGTTCTAGAAGTGTTCTATAAGTGTTCTTAATTCTCTTAGAATAATTCTGAATGGAATATTTAAATCTCAGTTATAATTAAACAGTACAATTATAATTTAATTGACTGAGTAAAAATATTATTTTAAAATCTTGAAGAGTTCTACAAATGTTCCAGAACTCGCTATAGAACATTTGTAGAACTTAATGTGGTTCTAAAGTGTTCTATGACTGTTCCAGAACATTTAAAGAACACATCTAGAACCAATTTGTGTTCTACAAATGTTCCATTTTTGTTCTAGATAAATGTTATAGAATAGTTCTAGACCCAATGTTCTAGAACACAAAGGAGAATAGTTCTAGAACTGTTCTATAATGTTCTAGTTCAGTTCTGGAACTGTTCTGATTTGTAGAACTGAGTTTCGCAGGGGATATTGCAGAGAAATTTTCGTCGTCCCAGAGTTTTTCTGGATCGAAGTAACCCGTTAGAGGCGATGAATGGCGACATGCTATTTCGTCGTTATAGGTTCCACAGAGATACAATGACTGAAATCATTCGCTTGTGTGGAGATGCAGCTCGGACCACTAGGAGAAGTTTTGCAATCCCAGTGGTCCTTGCTGCGTATGCCTATCTCCGGTATTTGGCGACCGGAGATATGCAGCCGGTGCTGCAGACAAGTGGCCGACATCCTCGTACAGATTGCTGGAGAATTTATTCAGTTCTCTATTGGCCAGCAGGCAATTGAAGTGAAATTAATCAGACGTCGAATACGAATGTTTACAAATATATAAAGAACGAATTCAAGCGTAGTAACTCTATAAATAAACTGTCTCCAAACCGTTGTAAAAAAATAATTATGTTTTTAACCCGAAATCATAGACTTCCTATTGAAACAGGACGATGGCAAAACTTACCTGTCTGTGAACGTTTATTTACAAATTGTAGAGAATTAGGAGACGAGTTTCATTACCTATTTAAGTGTCCATTATTCGAAAATTATAGAGTTAGGTACCTAGATAGATACACAAGACAAATACCCAGTATGTTTAAACTTATAAACTTAGTCTCAAGTAATAACTTAAAGAAATTAGAAAAAATTAGTACATTATGTGAAAAAATCATGGACTATTTTAAAACAACTTAACAATAGAATGCCAAAATAAGTATATTTTTACACACTCAACCAATGTAACACATTCACACAAATTACGCGTATTTTTTATTATAATATTTGTGATTGCTTTCTTTTGTATGTAAAAAGGAAAACTATATATATGTTTTCTTTTCTTTTTCTTAAATTGTAAATGTACTGTACGTAAAGGCTACCCACTATGATTGTAAATTAACTACATTAATGTAGCCGTTTTTCCATTATCACACGTTATATGTTTTCATTATGTCATATTGTTTGTAATGCTAATGTTTCCCACTTCCGTTCCCGCTTTCTGTAAATAAATCTTGAAAATCTTAAAATAAATAAATGCCACCTGAATCAGTGATGTTTGGCGAATGACTTCAGAATAATTTTCTGATCAAAGTGCTACATAGACAGTAGCCGTGCCAAACTGTACTAACTGGTACAACATAAAGTTCGCTTATGACGTATATAACAATACGTCTACAACAAAAAATGTTTAACTACTGATTTTGCGTAATAATCATGATATAATTTTAATTATCGCAACCTTTATTTGTTATCCTCAGATACTAAGGAGAAAAATGATGGCACATCCTGCGAGGGCCACAACTCACATACAAAATTGTGTATTATTACACAATCTTGGTATATTAAGGAATGACATGATACCTCCATGTGTTATAGAAGAGGATTATGCCCTCAATGATGTCAATGGGTCAGAGGCTTTGGAGGGTAAACTTATGAGGGATAACATCGCTACGAGATATTTCCAATAAAATGTATGAAAGGGTAGTGAACTAAATAATTTGTTTGTCATTTCTTAATTATCAGATTGATACATTTTGGACAACATGACATAAAACAATAAAGTAACATCAGCAAACTAAAGAAAGTAACACACCATGCGTAACAACTATAACAAGTCTAAGCTATCAAGAGATAATAATTATGGTTCAAAAAATTAAAATGCATCGAGTCCATGAATGAATCACCGGATGGAAAGTCTGTAAATAATTTTTTTTGTAAATATTGTTTTCGAAGGGTTAGTATGTCTTTCTTCACCATTAGGTTTTCCTTCTTTGCCTGAAACATACGTTTTTCCTCATCTAATTTTTCACACTCATTCTGCAGGCGTACACAGTATAGAGATAATTGTTTTCGTGTCAATACATCTATGCTCTCAATAGCATCGCTAGCATTTCCTGAAAGAACATTTATGTTATTTTAGAATAGCATATCTATAAATTTCACCATAAATTGAAGGAATATGTAATTTATACTTCATGTAGTGGTTTTTTTTAAATTATGATCAATAAACAATTTCATTCAACCCAAAAAATCAAATTTATACATAATTCTCTTCTTCACAGTTCCAAGGCTGTAATTCGCTATATGATTGTTGTTTCTGTTTATGTTATGAATGTGTTTTGTATTTCCCTGTCCCCTATGCAAATCTGTTACCTTATACAGTGTTCAGATTGTTTCCTGCCCATTTTTGTCTTGACTTGTCCTGTGATCTTTTCCATCCATTAATTCCCACTTCCCCTTCCCTTACTATCCACTTTGATTCTCCTAGTTATTCCTTGTGGTCTGCTGGGCCATTCCTTACGCCTCAGTTCCTTAATATGTGTACCGTTTGACCTCCTTTAGTACCTTATGTTTTGTGGATTGTTGTTTTTTCCGGAGATCTGCGTGGGGAGTCATTGTCTTATGTATGTGGCTTTCCCTGTAGTTACGTATTCTCTCTCTTCTTTCAGCTTTATCTCATGCTCTTTATTTTCCTTGTAATAGATCATTACAGATGTAATAATCATAAACTTGCACGAGTGTAAAACAGACACACATACATTGTTCTATATTAGTGTTAGAATCACAATATCCACACCACAACCAGGTATTCAGTGAAAACTGATGACAACTAATCGTAAGGTGAAATCTATTGCAAAATTCACTTGATACACTTGTAAGCCATTATGTGTTTATCCACATTAATTCATTAATTTCTAATACCTTTTTTCTTCTTCTTGAACTTGGGAGTTTGGTAATAATGTAGTAAAACAAACAAATGATAATGCACATAATCAGTATATGTCACAGGACCGATGTATGCAACTATCACATTTGAACATATAGAAGTAGACTTTGGAATATCTATAACTTGTAATATATCTTGATATAATTTTGCTTTCGACATGCCTACAGTTGTAAAGATTTGTTTTTAGATGTTATTGATGACAATACACTGAGACGTATGCTCTTAATTTGTATGGTAATTGTCTTTGATAATTGACTCTCAATTATAAAGTGTTCAGCTTATATAATCATATAGTAAGAAAAAGTACATGTACTTACTATTTGATTTTTAAGAATATTATATTAATATGTGATAAAACATGTTCAATATTGTATGTTTTTAACCAGGTTTTTGGAAAAAACCAGGTTATTAGAATGGTGTATGTCGTTGGGCGGGCGGGCGGGCGGGCGAGCGGGCGTCAAACTGGGTGGTTTCCGGCGAATAACTTGAGTTCTGTTGATCATATTGTAACCAAACTTGGTGTACAGTAAGAACATATGGAAAGCTCGCTTGGGATTGCTTTTGGGTTCGGTCCGACAAAGGTCAAGGTCACTGTTACTAAAAATAGAAATTTGGTTTCCGGCGAATAACTTGAGTTACATTGATCATATTGACATCAAACTTGGTGTATAGTAAGAACATGTGGAGAGCTCGCTTGGGATTGCTTTTGGGTTCGGTCCGACAAAGGTCAAGGTCACCGTTACTAAAAATAGAAATTTGGTTTCCGGCGAATAACTTGAGTTTTATTGATCGTATTGACAACAAACTTGGTGTATAGTAAGAACATGTGGAGAGCTCGCTTGGGATTGCTTTTGGGTTCGGTCCGACAAAGGTCAAGGTCACAGTTACGAAAAATAGAAATTTGGTTTCCGGCGAATAACTTCAGTTACATTGATCATATTGACATCAAACTTGGTGTATAGTAAGAACATGTGGAGAGCTCGCTTGGGATTGCTTTTGGGTTCGGTCCGACAAAGGTCAAGGTCGCCGTTACGAAAAATAAAAATTTGGTTTCCGGCGAATAACTTGAGTTACATTGATCATATTGACTTCAAACATGGTGTATAGTAAGAACATGTGAATAGCTCAATTGGGATTGCTTTTGGGATCGATCCAACAAAGGTCAAGGTCACCATTACTAAAACTAGCAATTTGGTTTCCGGCGAATAACTTGAGTTTCGTTAATCCTATTGACATCAAACTCGATGTACAGTAAGAACATGTGGAGAGCTCGCTTGGGATTACTTTTGGGTTCGGTCCATCAAAGGTCAAGGTCACCATTACTAAAAATAGAAATTTGGTTTCCGGCCAATTACTTTTGTTTTGTTGATCATATTGACATCAAACTTGGTGTATAGTAAGAAAATGTGCAGAGCTTGCTTGGGGTTGCTTTTGGACTCGTTCCGCCAAAGGTCAAGGTCACCGTTACTTAAAGTAGCAATTTGGTTTCCGGCGAATAACTTTAGATTTGTTGGTCATATTGACATCAAACTTGGTGTATAGTAAGAACATGTGGAGAGCTCGCTTGGGATTGCTTTTGGAATCATTTCGTCAACGGTCAAGGTCACCTTTACTAAAAATTGCAATTTGCTCTCCGGCTAATAACTTTAGATTTGTTGGTCATATTGACATCAGACTTGGTGTATAGTAAGAACATGTGGAGAGCTCGCTTGGGATTGCTTTTGGGTTCGGTCCGACAAAGGTCAAGGTCGCCTTTACGAAAAATAAAAATTTGGTTTCCGGCGAATAACTTGAGTTACATTGATCATATTGACTTCAAACATGGTGTATAGTAAGAACATGTGAATAGCTCAATTGGGATTGCTTTTGGGATCGGTCCAACAAAGGTCAAGGTCACCATTACTAAAACTAGCAATTTGGTTTCCGGCGAATAACTTGAGTTTCGTTAATCCTATTGACATCAAACTCGATGTACAGTAAGAACATGTGGAGAGCTTGCTTGAGATTGCTTTTTGACCCGTTCTGACGAAGGTCAAGGTCATCATTACTAAAAATAGCAGTTTGGTTTCCGGCGAATAACTTGAGTTTCGTTGAACATATTGCCATCAAACTTGGTGTACAGAAAGAACATGTGGAGAGCTCGCTTGGGATTACTTTTCGGTTCGGTCCATCAAAGGTCAAGGTCACCATTACTAAAAATAGAAATTTGGTTTCCGGCCAATTACTTTTGTTTTGTTGATCATATTGACATCAAACTTGGTGTATAGTAAGAAAATGTGCAGAGCTTGCTTTGGGTTGCTTTTAGACTCGTTCCGCCAAAGGTCAAGGTCACCGTTACTTAAAGTAGCAATTTGGTTTCCGGCGAATAACTTTAGATTTGTTGGTCATATTGACATCAAACTTGGTGTATAGTAAGAACATGTGGAGAGCTCGCTTGGGATTGCTTTTGGAATCATTTCGTCAAAGGTCAAGGTCACCTTTACTAAAAATTGCAATTTGCTCTCTGGCTAATAACTTTAGATTTGTTGGTCATATTGACATCAGACTTGGTGTATAGTAAGAACATGTGGAGAGCTCGCTTGGAATTGCTTTTGGGTTCGTTCCGTCCAAGGTCAAGGTCACTTAAAATTTAAAAATCAGTTTCCACTTAATATCTTCGCTATTCGTGGGTGTATTGACATCAAAGTGTGAGTGTTTGTATGCATGTATCACCTCTGGCACCTTTGCAGCATTGATGATCATCATGTATTCATTATACAAATAGAGCCTTGGTTACAAATAATTAGGTTTAAAACCTGGTTTGTGGGCATTGCCCATTTCTTGTTATTTGGTTGTATTATGACATAATACTTAAATGTTTTATACTGTATACAATTCAATCAACCAATTAAGTCATTTATTAGAATAATGTTTTACCATGTATGGTGGTAATGGTTTGATGGTCAGAGCAGGATGCAATTGGCTGTGTTACTGAAACGAACAATAAAACATTTTCGTACTGATTGTTTTTGCAATTTTGTTAGTCACACAAATATCAACAGGTTTGATAAATGAAAGACAACATTAATGGCTGTTAACCAAATATGTTATGTATTCATATATTAAGTTTATTCATGTAAATTTAAACGTGTTTATGTTATTTCATAGTGTGTAGTGTACACACAAGGATTTGAACAATTGACCTCACAAAACTGAGACAATTAGTAGACAACTGTTTACATGTGCCATCACATATATTGTTAAATGCCAAATAAATTATGATGTCATGACATTCATTGAATTTGATTGATATTCCATAGTTTCGGATAAGCAGGTTTATAAATCTACACAGCCTTAATATACGGAAATGCTGGGAACAACAAAATACTGGGCTTTATGCATGATGCATGATATTCGTATCATAAACTTTTAGAAAACCGTGGTTTAAATGTATAAATATATACCTGTGGCATGGTGAATCTCTTCACTTTGTGTGGCATGTATGACATACATCGAACCAGAACATGTAGCAGTATCTGAAAATTGACTCATTTGATTAATAAGTATTGAATAGTATAGCATCAAGAGAATATTGCAAGTTCAATACAGTGTGAAGATGTCACAATTATAATGAAAACTATTAGTAAATACAATTAAAACATACATTATTCAAATATTCCTTTCTTCACAGGTTGGTCGCAGACATTTAATGATGAAATATATAGGAAGGACATTACTTAAGAACAACATCTTACTTTGCTGCTTCACTTGTTATAATTTGATTTTAATGCAATTTTATAGAAATGCATAACTTGTTATTAATAAAAAGTAGAAAACACTATTTTTACGAATAAATGGAATTTGATAACATTATAACAATGAGTTGATTACCATCACTGTCTGTGCCCCCATCTATACCATGTAGCACAGACCTCCCTTCCAGGTGATCAAGGAGGAGTTGCTCTGGAATTGACAATTCTGGAGCACTTCCGCCACCTGTGGGCGCATGCCGGATCTGGGCCCCCTTCGCTATGGCTGTGATTAAAATAATAGCACATAAATACCAACCTCAATTTTTAAGGGAGAAAATAAATATCAGTTTTCTTTCCAATTTAGGAGTTACTTTACTGATAATCATTTAAGCAAAATAATATGCTATGTACTGGAATACTATAATGTATGTAATATGTTACATTAAAGATATTGAATCATATCTACAGCTGATTTGAATTTGTTTATATAAATTAATGGTCTTTCATCGTTACACTCATGTCATAAATTAAATGTTTCTTAAAATATTCTAGTACAAGAGTATATGACACAAACAAATGAGAGTATTAAGTCATGAATTGTATTGTAATCGAAAGAAATACTTGTCGTGAAATACAAAGGTAATTTATATATACTGCTCATTGAAGTTTGATATTTTATGACTACAAATATGTTTTTATAATATGTCATTTTCCATCAGACTTCCATCATAAGTTAAAAATTCAATACACAGTCACTTACTCTTAGCCTTTAAATTCTGGAATTTCTTCCGACACTGTTCCACGGTTCGAGCATTGGTATCCTGACTGGAATAGAGAAATGTATATTTCCATGTCAAAAAGTATTTAAAAAGAAAATTTGGAATTTAGATTACATGTATACTATGTCAATTATTGTATTATTATTAAAATTATTGTTATATTAATATAATCATTTGAACACGCGCAGAAATGGCTTTGTAAATTATATATAGTAAATACAGACCGATCTAAATGAAAAACCGTTCCGTTACGGAATACAACAAGATGGAAGTTCTTCGCAGCAATGCAATGCAATACAAGTTTTAATTACAGTTATTACAATATAAAATGAAATGGTATATTATATGCATGCTTAAAGTTCTATGTCGTCAGATAATTATAGGATAAACTTGGGCTTGAACACAAAAACTGGAACATATATTATAATAGTAATTAGCCGCCCAACATTGCACAATGACATGTGACATCAAAAATATTACAATTTCCCCCCCAAAAAAAACATGCAAATAACTTTACATATGAAAACTGCAGCAATGACATATTGCAAAACACACGTGCATACGTGCACATTGGATCCGGTCATCAACCTTATAACTTCATTTGCAACTAAAAGTCAATTACCTTATGTTTTAAAATGTGTTCTTAAGTTCCTTTAAATGTGACTTTCATTCAACATAATTTGATAAATTGTTGTCAATCTTGTAGTTTCCTATGCACACGATAGAAAACATAAACAATCATAACAAGTACACACAAGTTTCACATTATTCTAAACACATTTCGAGGCTAAATAAGTTAATTTCAATGCTCACCTTGTCTCTTTTAATTACGGATTTTTTTGTGAGTCTCATTATCATACAAGCATCGCTTATTTTTAGAACGTATACAACCACAACGACTAAAAATAACTTTTCGTGACGTTACAATCTATGTATACAAACAATCACCGACATGACTAAAGTCCGTTTCTACGACTCGTTCGGTGATTGACACTGGTATTAGTGTGCAAATTAAAACCTAATCTTTAAATATTTTTACGTCAGTCGATCACCCGTGTTATAAAGATCACGGACCACACCAATATACGTTTAAATATAGTTTACAACATAGCATTCAATCAATATCAAATATTTAACTTACAGACTAACGGAACACGCAATATCGTCCCATGTCTTTCTTCGCCTTTGAGAAATGCGCTGCACCCCACAGCCTTTTATTTCTCCGAAGAGAAGGCTATGACTAGCGACAACAAGTTGCACTAGTAAAAGTTCTGCCTTCTCACTCCAAGGCTTAGATTTTGGAACTTTTGTCACTGGAGTGGCTACCATCATCTCTGTTGACGGCTCCATTTTGACAGATCGCGCGAACTCACAGACGACAAATTATACGCGCACCTGCTTAAAATGACGTCACATCCGAAAAATGCCGCTTACATCACAAATAAATCATAAACTTTGTAAAGTCTAGCCTTTGAGACGTTCGTGAATACGACTTCCGAAGTCGCCTTTGCAAAGTCAGAAACCTGAGCTAATTCTGCTGCATGTCAAGATCGACGTCCACCGCTCAACTGATGATATTCGCCTATTTCATTAAATTTCTCATCACTTATACGAATGCGGCCATAATTTTCGACGCCGATCCATGCAAGGACTCGTAATACTGCGTTCACACGACATATAATATCAATATTCACCATCAAAATACAAATTTCATAAGTAATTTCTGCAACTGTCATCCCAAATCAACCTTGATAGTACGAGTCACGGGCCAAATATTTGAAATAATTCGATTGGCCGATGTGTACAATCGGAACGATTTTGTTCGTTTCCTTATAAATCAATGTGTGTATATATGAATGACATCACAACATGTATACACAAAATAGTTCTACGAGAATATTTCGCTGTCGGCGTTTGAATGAAACGTATTTTGAAGACGTTGATTGTATTTTGAGTCCGTTTATTTAAATATATAATCTAATTGCAAGAAATTCTGAAAATCGACGTCATAAATTTACTTTTGTTTATACATCGTAATGCGTACCTGTATAATGTAAACAAACGAACGCTGCGTTGTTTATGAATGGACACGAAGGATTCTGCAATTCATAAATATTACTGCGAGTTATTTCGCATTCAGTGAGTAATTGATACGTGTTATGAACACTTTTATTGTATATTGACTCCGTTCATTTAATATAGTCTACCTGCAATTAAATCGGAAAATTGATGTCTTAAACTTAGATAAATTTACTTTTGTGTATGTAAACAAAATCATGATGTGAAGTTAAACGGGCCGTGTAGTTGAAGAGGTACGATGGATAGAGCATTAAGTGTCATCGGTAGTGGCCACAATGTATACATTGGTGGTCAAGCTGGTTCCGGAAAATCATACCTGACTCAAAAAATTGTAACCCAACTCACTATGAATGGAGAAATGGTGGGATTGACCTGCACCACATGCAGCATATATCCACAGGTAAGAAGATCCTTAAACCAAGTAGCATTCAGTCTGAGTAAAATTATTTGATTTCTTATTCTTCTCTAATTGATATAAATTGTTATGCTTGTTTCATATCTACTAATGAAATGCATACATGTTTGAATTGTTTATTTTATTATTAAATTATAAGCTACTACAACATACAAGTGTTACATAATTATACAAATTTGGTCTAAAATATTTTCTTTATTCATAAAATGATATTTTTAAGCATAATTGATTATCTGTTATTGTTTGTATAAGTTATGTTAAGTCCATATTCTCCAATCCAGTATCTTATTTTAATTCATTACATGTATTATTTAATATTTTGAATGTAAGAAAAATAAATTGCCATCCCCATTTATCTATTTTTTGCCTCTTATGATCTTATCCAATTCACGAGATCAGAGCATATGGATTCAGATTTCTAATTAAAATTTAGATTCTTGCTGCCCTAAATTAAATGCCGACACACATGCCTGTTTTCAGCAACTGAACACAATCATTATGGCAATCCACAAATGGGCAGGACTTTTGGATGGAAGATTTTCCAACCAGCATCTTCTGCAGTTAATATTCCAAGATGATAGGTTTGAAAATGTCAGGAAAAGAATTTTCAATACAAATGTTCTTATTATTGATGAAATAAGCATGATGAGTTTGAAATTGTTTGAACAATTAGAGTATGTGTTGAGGATTGTGAGGAAACAAAATATCCCTTTTGGAGGCATTCAGGTTATATTGGTTGGAAACTTCTTACAGTTACCTCCAGTGAGAAATACAAGATACCATGATGCTGGTGATTTCTGTTTCTCATCAACTCATTGCCCCACCCATGTTGTATTCCTAGGCAAAATCATGCGTCAAAATGATGAACAATTATGTGATGTGATCAGGTAGGTTTCTTTAGGTAATGTGGATTTACAATGTCAACAGTATATAATTAACTTGAGTAGACCACTATCATCGTCACCAAATTTGCTGGTAACGAGACTATTCTCTCAAAACATTAAGGCAGACATGTTCAACCCAGATATAATATTGAACATGGATGGGCAATTGTATTCGTTTGATGCTATTGACGAAGGGGAAGAGAAGTATCTGAACTCACTAGTTGTGCCAAAAACACTTTGGCTGAAATCTCATTCCAGAGTAATGTTACTTCGAAATCCAGTTAGTCAATGGTTTACGGGGATATGTTGCGACTATTAGAGAAGGTGAAGTGGATGTCCTTTTCCCAAGCTTAGACAAAGTGGCTACATTGTCAAGAGTCAACTTTACAGGTAACTTCAAGTTAAATATTTGTTTTTAAGCTTTTACTTTTATTTATGAATGTGATGGACATTATATTTAAATGCATTAAATAATTATTGCAGAATTTATAATAAATTGATTAAAATGGTGCATGTCGACAATATTGATGTATTGAAAGAATAATATCAATGATTTATCAATTATATTGTTGAATTCCTTTAATAGTCAATTAATAACTATTTGTTATGTATATTCATTTGTGTTTGCCATAATGTTTTTAACTTACACATGTAGTTTTATATATCAAGATACCCTTTGAGTTTTTAATCAATAAATTTAACTTCACATTTTTATATTTTATGGCCGACATTTAGAATTCATGAACTATCTACTAGAGCCTTGTGTAGCAAGCTATCAACTACAAAGCGATGTTATCCTATCTTGGCACAAGTTTAGACTGTACCTATTCTCCTGTACTTATATTGTATCAACGACAGCTTTAATCTTAACATACATTATATGTTTATTTCAGTGTTTGATCCAGACAGTGGTAGGAATCTGGCAGTGCGGTCACAGATATCATTGAAATTGTCTTATGCCATCACTATTCATAAAGCTCAAGGAATGACCTTGGATAGGTATGATTGAATAAACTTAAATGTGTATTTGAATGTATCAGAATACAACCTATATAAGTTATATACACATTATTGTACCATATGACGAGCTTTTACATTGCTGCTGTACATATACTACATAATTATATACATTGTATTTATGTACATTGTACTACATATTTATGAAAATAGAATCAGACACAATTGTTTTGTACCAGACCATTGATATCACAAACTTACTTTCTCTTTCATTAAGCATAACAGTAATTCTTACATTAATTGTATGATAAACTATTAACAATCGTAGATTTGTGTCTTAAAACAAAGTTTATTTGTATCAGATAAACAGCAGTTCATTACCCAATGGAAGTTAAATTCTTTACACTTAAATAATCAAAACATGTTGTTTGTAAATATATCCTAAAAATACTACTTACATATAAATATATATGTGAACATATTGTCATACATTTTAATATGTTTTTAAATGGCCGTATAGTCTAAAATTACCAACTCAGTATGTGACTGCCTTGTGACCGACTGTGTATATTTAAACTTTACTGCAGGGTTGAAGTGGACTACCGACAGATTTTTAGGACTTTTTAATGGCTTATCCAGAACTATGAGAAATTCATTGCGTTTTCATTGACACTTTTTGCATTGCTTTTTTGGGAAATCATAGATTGCCAAAGAATGACAGAATTTATGTTTCTTCTATACTGAAGTGCTGTAGGGTTAGTATTGAGTCCATTGAATTTTCCTCGGTGTTGACAGAAAACATTTTCTATAGCATCTGAGTTTATTTGGGCAGGAATAACAGAAACCTGTGTAGTTCATCAACATATCACTGCCACAAGGCTTGATTGCACATCTTCATGGCACTGATATGACATAATTTCCTTGGACGATTTAGTGTTTTTTTTTCCCAATTGAGAAACCATAACTGGGTTTCTTTCAGTTTCAAGAGCCTATGGTCATTTTCGTCATTGATCGGTCTTCTGTCTCGGAAAACATCAACGACCACAGACGTGTGTCTGAGCATTTCCACAGCACCATCCAAAGCTACCCCTTTTTGTCCCAAATATTCTTGGTATGAAATCATCAGGTTAAGCATGTCACAGTTCAGCGCATCTTCAGCCAATTGGTTTCTCATTTTTTCAGATTGACTTGGAAATAAATGTTCGTTGGTCAATTTCCTGTGTATCTTAACAGGGTTGGTTTTGTCCCACTGGAAAGCATTAATCCACATTTGCCAGTGAACAAAATGTCCGGATGATAGTTTAATTTCGCGAGTGCTTTTTGATTTTTTTCCTGATTTCAATATATTGTTCCGTATTTTTTTCAAAGTGTGAGACGGATCCATAATGAATACCACATCTTTGGTTGGGTTGCTGGGTGATGCTGATTTCATGGATTTCTTAACTGGCTCAGTTTGTTAATGCTTTCCCATACTAAAATATATAAATCCGGTGCACTGACTTGGTCGGATACAAAATGACCAAAAGGAAACCTAAACCCATTCATGCCTTGCCACATAAACTAAGCTAACCAACTCCATTCCTTTACCTGAAGAAGTGAACAAGTTTGACAAAGTTATTACTTAAGTTAAACTAGATGAAATTTATAATAACAAATGTGGAATTTTAATTTTCATGTTTATACTTAACTGTAAATTCCTTTTAATTTTTACCCAAAAACTGAGTTAAAGCTGAGCTAGCATATACAGAGATAACATTTATTTTGAAACTGAGACTTTTATCACCCAACTAACCAAATGTTTTGGCTGTGGTATATTGTTTTGGCGTTGTTCATTCATCTGTCTTTCACACTTTTTTAAAATGGACACACATGATCAAAAGTTGTGTAGCTGTGTCATGTTTTAGGGATAACATAACATCGATCCTTTTAAATATATATTTATGCTACATACCTTTCTTCTGCAATTCTATCTTTTGTTGGATTCTCATTTCATCCAGCATCAGCCCTCCAACTCTTCCGAAATATTTAGCCGAGTGGCTTCATGGTCCATCCACGAGAAGATATTGTTGTCTAGTCCAGGCTTGTGCATTATACTGTTTTTGTAAAATATCAATAGTGATGGCGATGGTAAAATGAGTAACCCAGATAGCTTGATTTGTACGTAACTCTGGGGGCTTCTTGTAAACCAGTTTAAACATTCTTGTATTATTATCTTGTCCCATCGGTTTTGCTTTGCATCACTGTTGGCTGAATTTTTAATTTGGGATAAAATTAATGTTATCAGTGCTTCGTTAGCCCCCGGCATTAGATGTTTTAAAGTTTCTTCTTCACTTAATTCAGATTTTTTTCCTTTGATTGCCATTCGTTTACAAGATGTGCATGCGTATCCTTTCTTGCTGGTGATGGGTGCAATTTGTTTGCAAACTTTTGAGCGTAATATTGTTCATTTTTCATTGTCAATTTTGAGGTATTCCAGGATGTAATTTTCATTATGTTCCTCTGATTTATTAAGTTGACGGCCTTCACAGATTTTTAGTGTCTTAAGTTGATGTAAAACGTCCAATAGTCCATTAGGAGAACACTTATATTCACCAGAAATAAGATGATCTTTAAGGGGCACTTCTTTTCCTCTTATGGATAATAAAATGTAGTTTGCTTCAAATGTCACTCTCATTTGAATAATATTGTCATTGGCGAGGTAGTCGGTGGTTAACAGTGCATGAACTGCTGACGATTCCTTCTGGATGACATGAAATTCCTCTGGAATAGAGGCCAATAGTCTGTAAACTGAACATTCTTCATCTATTATTGTGTTTTGCTCTTTCCAATCCACAGAAACATATGAGTCTTTCTTTCCTGCAAAACTATGTCTGTGAGTCGACACTTTGAATGTTTTTTGTAACAGGAAACTGAACTGTTCGATGGGAATGTCATTTTCTCGCAGCAAAGCAGTCTCTATCTCAAATGTGTCATAAATGTCCCTTGTCTTCAGCATAGCTTTTGGCTTGTATGCAAGCTGTAAACGAGACGTCAGCCTGAAAAACATATCAATGCATTATTATTACACATGTATATTATGTAGGTGTCTGCATTTGTGACAATGTTTATTAATGCAAAGTGAACTCTTGTAATAATCACACGAAAAAATATAAAAAGACTTCTTCATTGTAACATTCATCAAACTTGGTCGAAAGATGACATATATGTGCGACTTTGACCTTCGAGATGCTGACATAATCGAATTATGCTCATATGCACTTTAATTGCCTTTAATTCAAATTCTTTGTAATTTATGTTTTCAGTGTCAACAGATATGATGACCAGCAGACATCTGAATCAAATGTAGTTACAACTGATCAAACACCATATGACTGTGATATTGACAGTCAGAATGTTATTGATTGCATCAGTGATGATGAAATAGACACAGAAATTAGTGGCATTGATTTGGATGGTATTATTACAGAAATCCCACATATAATTCCGTTACCAGATAAGTATGATGTCTCTGAAGAAATGAAAAAAATTAGTTTTGAAAACCAACAAGACCTTCGCAAGAGTTTCACAATGAACTCATTCATCAATTGATTAAAAATGAACAGCATTTAAAAACATTTCTGACATCTCTTCATTCATGGGTTGGTATAATATATGAAGAACACTTTGTTTCAGTAACTGATGCTCACAAAACAAATCAGCAGACCAAATTGTTTGTTGCATTTCAAAAGTTTGCCACATCAGAAACATACAAAAGAATTTGTATTAACATGTTTACTTGTGTTGAGGATTATGATGTTGTTTTTGCCTTGTCTTATCAAATACTTTCATCCTTAAGAGAACTGTATATTACCAAGCAAACTGAAGTTCTTCCTACTGCATATATGTTTGAAACAGTTTCAAGAAGTAGATCATTACTGACACTGCTAAAGGAAAAATCCGTTACATTGCTGGGCATGTAGTTGCAAAGCTTAGCCATGAAAATAGGTTGAAATTGCAACGAAATGCATTTAGGAACTCAAGACAAAGTATGGAAAAGTATGAAAATGGAAAACGTTGTATGCGTTTGCTCGATAATTTCAAGGCTATACATCGTCATTGTTACATTCTGATTATTCAGGAAGTCTAGAAGAAACAAGACGTAAGCAAAACATTACCATGGGTTTGACCAATGTAAACGATGGTTTTTATATGTTTTTCTCTGAAATTGTTTCATTGATTTTGTCACTTTTAGTAGCAAAAAATCTTTCAACACATGGAGCGGACTTGTTCGTTTTTGTTAAGGAAGCAGTGCTAGCTAACATGTACTTATATCAAATGTACCTGTCTATTGCAAATGAGAAAAATAGTGTTGAATTAACTGCATATGAACTGGGTAAAAACGTTACAGCAAATCCTGAAATTGCCATTGGTCTATGTGTTGCCGACATGATGGCACAAATTGATGTTTCAGAAGAGCTTTATAGTAAAATTTTAGACAAGACAATATCTGTTTTAATAAAACAATTCTCCAAAGATTTAATGGAATCTTTAAACATAAAAAAGAAAATTGAACATAGGAAACAAATTCTCGTGTCTAATACAATGTCTAAATCAGACTCATGTCAAATATATTCTAGTCATAAAAGTGTGAAGCAACCCGCTTCAAGAAAGGCGAATAAAAGAGCTCTTGGTAATAGTGTTTGAACCAGTGGCTTCAACATCTACTGCCCTTGAAGAGCTGGATGATGACATTTGTGCTAAGTGTTGCAAACGAGACAACAATGATGATTGGATTTGCTGCGAATTGTGTTTATACTGGTATCATAGAAAATGTGTTGGTCTGTCGAATTATCAGAAATGGAAAAATACCAAAAACAAAATGTTGACTTTCTCTGTGATCAGTGTCAGTGACAACATATTTGTTAATATGGAACAATGCTGATTTTTTTCTGTTGTTTGCAACAAGTCTGTATGGAGCTAAATAGGACTCGGTAAGTAATTCAGTTGCAATTTCAATCTATTTTCATGACTCAGCTTTGCAACATCATACAAACATTACAGAAAGCTGTAATTCGCTGTATGGTTATTATTTCTGTTTGTGTTTTGAATGTGTTTTATATTTCCCTTTTCCCTGTGCAATTCTGTCAATTTATATGGTATTCGGGTTAGATTTCTTCACTTCGCTGTATATCACAAACACAATAACCTCTTATTAGACATCCGATGCATTCTACATGTAATACGGTATTTTAACTGTATTACTTTGACTTATTATTGTTCATTTATTTTTCATATGAAAATTATTAGGTGTCGCTGACATATTATATGATAATGTGTATGTGTTGTTTTATTTACATAAAATAGTTATAATTGAAATAAGTGAATACTCTTGCCAGAATCAGAACAAATACAGTACTTTACTTTTGGCTGAAGAAAATGTTTTACTCTGTTATTTACCCCAAATAATTTAAGACAATTTTTCAGGCACTTTCAGTACGGTCATCATGACTACAAAGATTTGTGAGTTTCACAAATTTAATACATCAACTATCTAATCAGATACAGTAAACAATTGCCATGGTAACAAATTTATTTAATAAAGATAAACTGACATCATTGGTCAAATGAACAATTGTGCATCATCAAATTTCGTATGTTGCATGGATTGTTGTTTTCACATAGGTCTGTTAAGTTATCGAGTTATTTCTAGCTGCATAATTAACTTGTAACATAACACATGTATTTATTTTACAACTTTATATTTACTGCATTTTCAGTAAATACACATGGAAAGGGGGTAGGAAATTATAATATAATTATTTTAAACCTCCATGTTATCCATAAATTATTAAATTTTATAAACGGCAAATATGAAATTTATATCAAAAAGCTGATGCATATATATATATATAGTATGTATCAGTAAATTATACTTCACCACATGCTCATTATCAATTCAGATTCTTATATAAAAATTCATATGAATTATTGTCGGCATTATCTTCAAAACTTCAAAAGTCTATGTCCGAATTTTCAATATGTCCGAAATACAGATCGTTCACTATTTCTAAAACATATTTGATAAAACTCATATGGGACTGTACTGCCTGTTGTTGATTTGCTGTTTTATATGGTGATATATCTTACATAATGACGTAATCAGACGGAAATATTAAAATAAAACGACTGCCCAAAAGTTATCTTGCCAATTTTCTTCGTTCACTACCCCCGTACCGGAACCAAAATATACAAGACAATTTTGCATTATTGTCTCTTTAAATCGGAAAAAGTCCATCTATTGATATATTTTCACTGACGTATATAATATATAAATATTGACTGCCTTGAGGGTGACAGTGCATCTTGTCAACCCGAGGCAACACTGTCGACCGGGGCTTTAGCCGAGGTCGACAGTGTTTGTCGAGGGTTGACGAGATGCACTGTCACCCTCAAGGCAGTCAATATTTATTTTATTATACCGAACAAAATAAAAATAAAGCTAATAACTTAAATTTAGTATTTTTAATTTTTAACAATATTTTAACAAATGTAAAATCTCACAACATGAATTTATGACATTTTATAGCATAACTTATCAGTTCACAACATTTAAAGATATATGTGATAAAATAGAAACAATTAAACAATTATTTAATATTTAACAAGAATTTAACAAATGTAAACGGCACAATTGTATAGGGTTTCATGTCACATCATTCTAACAAATATGATAAAATGAAACACATTTTTGACAAAAAGTTCAAAACTACAAGAATGTCTACCAAACAAAAGTAGGTAATTTTTGACAATTTATCACAAAATGAACAATTCTGTCCATTATTTCATGTAAAAATTAACACTGCAGTTGGTGAGATGGGGGTTGATGTAATATGTTGGATTTCGCGAAGCAACGTCAGACACCGAGTTTACCATCTGTTGCCCTCCACTAGGAAAGTTAAGATTTTGGCTGTTGTTCTGCACCATAGTGGCAGAATGAGATGTGTTTGTACACAGGGTAGAAAGTACCTGAGGTTCCAATGTGACAGTTGCCGACTCGGAAGAAGGCTCATTCTGTATTTGCGGAAGAATTTCAACGAACACATTTTCATCCTGGAAAACTGATAGCAGTTCCTGCTCAGTGAGACTTGGTTGTTCATGGGTTGTTGCTGATGTACTGGGCTGTTCAAGGACTGGTGCTGATGTATTAAGCACCCTACTGAGGGAATCTGAAATGTCACGCTGCTTCGCCTCTGTTAGCCTCCTTGAGTAACTCCTAATCGAGGACTCTGACTTATGTCCCGATGCTCTCATGATATGTCGAGCCTCGAAACCGGCGCGATCAAGGGAGGTAATTGATGTAGCACGTACGCAATGATTTGTGTATCTTTTTGAGAGCCCTGCAACATCCGAAATATCGGCCATCATACTGCCTAGAGTGTTTTTACCCAGGGCTGTCTTACAATAACATGTACTGTCCTGTGGGTCGTAGCTCTCTCGTGGTTTTTGCCATAGGCAATCCAACTCTGGATGAAGTTTCGCCAGATACTTCCTAAAGGCTTGGACTGGACATGCCGGATCTCCTGCACGCTCATACATTCTCGCCTCCCCGACAGTATCATCGGGAGTGGAATTTGAACTGAAAGCATATATTTTTGCTAATTAAGTAGTTGTAAATAAACATTTTTTATGGTGGCTAGTAAGCTTTTGATTTTTTAGTATTTTATTAAAATATTTCATTAAAAATTATGTAATTTTTATTTTGCAAAATCTATTTTATAGAAATAAACAGACTAAATATTGTGTTTACCCATGATTTTTGTCTGCTTCGTCGATGACTTGCGAGACATATTCTCGACCGGTTGCATCATGGCTTATCGCATAAGTGGTTTTGGTCATCTCTCTCAGGTTCTCGCGACCCCTTCTGCATAGGAAGTACATTATGTCGAACCACACTTTTTTTGCAAGCCGTATGGCGTTTTGGTGTTGAACACAACATTGTCTTTGTCCGTTAACCTTTCCAGATCTTCTGGAGATATTTCTACTTTGTGATCGGTAGAACCCTTTCCCTTTTTCTTCAGATCAACAAGTTTCGCCTTGAAGACAGTCTTACAAGATGCAAACTCAGGGTCACTATTAATGTCTATTTGACAATTGTCTTTTAGGTACTTTGATAATCCATAACGCACAGAAATAAGGGAAGATTTCTTCAGGTCATCCCCGGATTTTGTTCTGATAGAACCAAAGAACAAACGCATTTTGCGGTTTAGTTCGCTTTTCGACAGTTGTTCGAAGTCATTTTCGTCACCGAGATATTCGCGAAACAGAGAAACACTTCTTTTAACAATTCGCTGAGTATTTACAGCATCCTTTGATTGTTCAAGCACAGTTAAATCCGTTTCAGAAATAGTCGCGAACCTGGCCATGGCGAACTGTCGTCTGATAATGTAAACAATCCTCTACAAGACACAGACTTTTAAAGCTAAATCCCGTATCATATGCATACCGGGTAACGTTGCGGTTAAACGCTTACCCGCTTACTCCCCTTGTATTAAATAATTTATTTCAAAACTAGAAATAGAAGCTAGCTGGCCTTCCGCACGCTCATCATTGCCGTCGGCCATTTTGTTTGCAGTTTTTTAAACGATGTCAACAGCGGGCGACATTGCAGGGTGACAGTTAAAAATGTCGCCCGCTGAGGTTTATATGCAATGTATAGGGAAAACAGTCACGTGAGGTATAATAATAAGAAATATGTCACTTACTTTTGCAAAACAGGTTTATTCAATGATATTGCCAAACGCACCTACATTTAACCAACGCGTTTTCCGAAATTATTCCAGTAAACATGACCTAATTTATGTTATCAATACACCGGTTAAACAAAGGGAAACCATCCTATTTCATTGTGACATGGGGAAAATATATAAACATTTTGATTTAAAAAGGGGCCGTCTCAATGTTTACCGATAATTGTGTTAGTTCTGCTCGCGGCCAGAAACGTAAAACTGACTGAAATGTATATCATCTAACTAGTGTTTAGAGATTCTTGGGTTCTAGTTTAAACATCGGACACACGTTTTCCTCTTGATATACTTCAATAAAATGTTGTAATAAAAGTTTAGTATAGGAAATAACAATTACATAGACAGTTTATATATTTACCATGTAATTGCAGCCATTATGTGTGATAGACATAGTAAAAATCGACCACTGTCAACGTTCTAAAATTTCCCGCTGCACTACTTTAATATTCTACAGACGGAAAGTCAAGGTCACATAAACAAATTTACATTAATGGATAAAAAAATAAAACAGTACATAATTTCATAGAAGAAAAATTCATTAATACGTTGTTTATTCATTTAAATCAAAATACACACTTAAGTTTTAATATTTGCAATACTTACACAAATTCCTTTTCTACCAATCAGCAAGCAGCATCTCGTCAGTACGCAAAACTGTTCAAAATGGCCGCGGACGGATCAAAGAGCTGAAATTGCCTTAGAAATTGGGTATTTTGATGGTGCAAATTGATATTATATGTTTCGACATGATGTAAACGCAGTATTGAGAGCCCCTACACGGATCGGAATAGGAAATGAGGGCCGTATTCGTATAAGTGATGATAACATTTTATGAAATAGGCGAATATGATCAGTTGAACGGTGGACGTCGATCTTGACATGCAGCAGAATTTCGGTGATTTTGATGAACCTTTTTGTGTTTCCGGACATATGTGACATTTTGGAATAGTTTGAATGACATTTTCATGTAGATAAATATCATAGCTTTGCAAATATATATGGGTTTGGTGATCTTTTCTGCTATAGTTGATGAACTGTTTTGTAAATAAAATGAAGTAACAAGAGTTCGTTGTTTACCTTTATTATTATTATAGTAATGGTCCGTACAGAAATTGTTTTTTGCTTCAGGTACCTGTGGTTATAACTAGTTCATTAAAACGTGACAACCTGAAAATATCAAGATACAGGGTGTCTCAGAATATCTGATACCATTACAAGTGGCTGTTAAAATTGTATTTATGAATCAATTTTGATGTTTTATATATCAAACTGAAGATAATATAATACAGTTATGAAATTACGGGAAAATGTTGGCGTCATGATGACGTCATAAAATACTGGTTGTTTATCTAAGATGGCGTCCGCACAAACATTGGCCGCCGAAGTTGTTAAGCTGTATTATTCCAGTATTTTCACCAATAACAGTAATAAGAGAGATACAGAGAAGACATCCTGACCAGGAGAGGCTTACAAAGTTGCAAGTACATAGAACAGTGAAGCGGATTGGGCAAACTGGATCAGTTCTCGATGGACGACACGGCAATATCCCGGTACAACCTGTTTTCGGCAACGTAACGGTTTATCGATGCGGAAGATATAAAAATACGTTCGGAAAACGATTATTTGTATCTGTTATTATATTCTAATATCCCAACGTATTTAAGCAATAAATAAAATGCACTTTCCTCGTTTTTTTGTTTTATTTATGCGCATCCAACATGGCCGACCTAATTTGCATGCAAGGGATGTAATCCAACCAGTTTTCGGCAACAACATTTAAAGTATACTGCACTAAAAAGTCAAAGTGTCACTAACACGGGAACTTCATAAATTGAACTGTTATTTAATTGTTAACTGTTGTTAACACTTTTAACTGTAATTAACATATATATACAATTGATTTTGATTTTTAAAGTTGATTATTGTGTTGACTCACTACAGTTAGGGCAGACAAATGTGTCACCCCTTCTGATTACTCTGACTTTTGTACAAAATGATAAATGTACCCATCCATGACAAACTTCACATTGTCCCCAATTGACAATTATGAGGTGAGGCCTCTTCGTCGAATCGGGCGAGAATCTTTTGCATACTAAACATGTTTCACTTTCGTCAATGTCATTATCGGACTCAGAGCTGGAAAATTTTCATTGACATCGACAATTACTTTCTTTTTCTTGATGCCTGATGTTGAGGGTCCTACATCATTAGTTCTTTTACCTTTATTTGTTGATGCCTTTTTAGACTTCTTTAATTGGTTTTGTTTTGAATTGTTCTGTGTGTCATGCTGTATTATTTTTTCAAAAACAACATCTTCCGTGATACATTTCCCTCCGACAATTTTACTTACAGTGTTTCTAGGTTGTGATTTCTTAACCAGTTGTACATAAATGATCTCTGTCAAATGACATTGACGGTGCAATCTGACAATCTTCGATTACCGTATTATCAAAAGGATAGATTCCACTTTTTCTGAAAGCAGACTGTATGTTACTTGGTGTCAAGGTGCTGGCATACACTTTACATGCCAATCTGCACACGTCATTACGTGTAATGCTAACACCACTGGATTCACGGATGAATTTATGACAAGATGAATTATAAGCAACCTGAAATGGGCCAAAGCAGCTGACATCAAGTGGTTGTAGCAGATGGCTACAGTGTGGTGGTAATACAAATAAATGAATACGATGTGACTTTGCCCACTCAATAATAGGGATAGTTATATGGCTTTTATGTCCATCGTACAGAACTAAAACATCATCATCAGCCATCGAAGGCAAATACTTAATCAGGTGATCTTGTATATAATTTGAGAAGATCTGCGAGTTAGACCAACCTGAATCCGATACAGCTCCGTCTGTTCCTGCACTGGCCCCTTCTAATAACGAATCCAGCATCCTAGCTCCTGGGAAAACAAAATACGGGGGTATAACATTACCTATGTCATTTACGCATCCAATAAGAGTGATCGTTTTTCCTCTGCCTGACGTGACTGCCATAGATTTGGAGAATTTCCCCCCAATAACTTTAGGCGGCTTATGTTGTGTATTTAGGCCCTTCTCGTCGATGTTATAGATCATGTGGGGCTTGCCATGTAGATTATACTTTGTCAGGATGTGATCAAGCTCATTAATGTAATTGTCAATTGATCCCCTATTAGCAGATTTTGCCCTAGCAACCTCTAAACTGCGCGGTTTCTTGACCCCTATTTCTGGCCATCTACTTAGAAATTTGTAAAGCCACCTATCAGTGAGGGGATGGTCATTATCCCTTAATCCCAAGTGTACAGCATAATCAGATGCCAAGTTGATCTTCTCTTGGCGGCTGTACCAATGACCAACTTCATCCATAGTCTTCAAATGACCTGACAGAAGTGCCTCATGTTCCTGATTAAACAAGGGTTGAGGTCCAGACTTAAGTGTTTCCACATCAATGTTTCCATAAAGCCTATCTTGCAATGTAGATCTTGGCACACCATATACTTTGGCAGCTTTATTTGTTGACATTCCATCTTCTTTGACAGCAAAGAAGGCCCTGGACAAATTATCTGCATCATATGACCTGTAAAATCCCCTTCCTGGTAAATTACGCTGTAAAAAAGATGGACACAATGTTTGATAAAAACGAAACAATCAATCAATTAAAAGTCAATCAGTTCACAACACTCTAAAATACTGATAAGATACCATATTTATATTGTCACGTTATATTTTCTGTGAAGTATACTATAGAAAATAGTGAAATGGGCGGGACTTAGCAATTGACCTACTTTAGCAGACATATTCATTCGGAGTCGGAAACTTGATCCGTTTAAAAGGAAAATTTGGGAATAACAAAAACAATGCAAAATCAGGTCGTATGCATATTTTAAACAATACTTACGGTTCTTATATCCAGTTTGACTCGTAAAATGTTGCTTGACATTGCTGCGATAATAGTAAACAAATAACGCGCATCTGACTCGGATGTGACGTAGCTCGCGTGAGAAAAGTAAAACTTTCAAGTATGGAACGCCATTGCTGCCTCATTATGCACACTTCCTTTTTGTTCTGTCTTTTCGTTATTACGTTCTGTGCACACAGCTTTACGCTGTGTACAGTCATGATTACTTTATGTGTATTTGTTATTACATCTTGTCGAGTCATCATTATGTTATGTGTATACATCGTTATGTTATGTGTTCTTATCATCATGTTATGTGTATACATCAGTGTTTTATGCGTACATATCATTATATTCTGTCTTTACATCATTATGTGGTGTCAATACTTCATTATAATGTGTCAGTTGTACATTGTTTTATGTGAATACGTAATTGTTTTATGTCAGCATACCTAAGCGTTCCGTGCTTACAACCTTATGTCATGTGTACTCGCCATTTTATCTGGTCCATTTATCATTACGTAATGTGTATTTATCGTTCTATCTTGTCAAGTCACCATTATGCTATGCTTATACAATATTATGTTATCTGGTTTCATCATTGCGTTATGCATATACATCATTATAATATGCGTGCAGAGCATTATATTCGACCTTTACATAATTATGTGGTGTCAATATTTCATTGAATTCTGTCTTTCCATCATTATGTGGTATCAATATGTCATTATATTCTGTGTTTACATCATTATGTGGTGTAAATAGTTCATTGTATTCTGTCTCTACATCATTATGTGGTGTCAATATGTCATTGTATTCTGTCTTTACATCATTATGTGGTGTCAATATGTCATTGTATTCTGTCTTTACATCATTATGTGGTGTCAATATGTCATTATATTCTGTCTTTACATCATTATGTGGTGTAAATAATTCATTGTATTCTGTCTTTACATCATTATGTGGTGTCAATATTTCATTACATTCTGTGATTTCTTTATTAATTTATGTGAATACGTAATTGTTTTTTTGTCAGCATACTTTTCACAAATTAAATTCATCAGTACATGGTATGTCCATACTTACTTTATGCCAAAACCTCACTATATTATGTAATTATATACTTTATTTGGCACCTGTACACAAACTATTGGCACTTCCTGTTATGAATGGATAGTTTGAAGACGGACACTTACAAATCTGGTGGGTTCTTTTTGACATTTTACAATGGGTACCGAAATGAAAAGAATTCTGAACAAATTAGGTTATGGTTCGAGCATTTTAATACATTTTGTATTTGAAAAGGAAAATATAACTCCAGACATTGTATGCAAGTTGTCGATGCATGAAATGAAGTATTTAGGGATAAATGATAGCAATGGTATGATGCAGCTCCGAGTTGAGTGTATAAAATATGGTGGAATGGGAAAGACATTTCCATATAATTTACATGAACCGAAGTATAGCATTTCAAAAGACACACTTGAAACTTTGATCGAATCAGGATTCAAAATAAATGAAATTTCAAATTTGTTGTCTGTATCGGAAAGAACAATTTATACACGGATGAATACGTTTAATCTCTCTGTGTATGAATTCACTGACATATTTTACCATAGCCTCCGAGCAGAGGTAAGGTATAATTTCATAGCAAATAAGCCAGCATTTTTCTGCTCTATACGATTTATCTTGAAACAGGAATGTTTGAAACTTCCTGCATCTATAGCTTATAAAATGGGAGTTGGACATTATTTGGCATCATATGCCACATTCAGATATGCTTTACAGGAGGTTGGTTTTATATTGGGGGATTTGGAACTAAGATTGCAACCAGGCTTTGAAGTTTCAGGTTCTTTTCTCTTACCACAACTTTGACCTAGAAATAGTAAAACATTGCAGAAAGTCAACATACCAAACCTGATTAGCCATCTTTGTGGTCACTTACTAACACCACTGCTGGCATTAACTGCTATATTTTTGTGTGAACTGCATATCAAAATACTGCATGTTACTGATGATATCAATTCAAATGGGTACGAAAGTCAAAAGAAATTGTTCTTTCCAAGTTTTATTAAAACTTATCATGAAACAACAGAATTTGAATTAAACAGAACAGATGCTGTCATCAACATAAGTACAGTGATGAATATCAAAATTTAAACCTCTATCCATCATGTTATGGCATCATTTTTGCATCTATTTAATCACGTAAAATAAATTGAGAATCTAGCTGATAACTGCAAGACAAATTTGTTTCAAGACATAAAAGTTCCATCATATTTAAATTTCAAAATTTCTCAAAGGCTCAATGATCTGGCCAAATTTTCAAAAGTAAAAAACTGTCAACAAATACATACAACATGGATTCATAGGGAATGTTTAGTCAAATACAAATAACTGGTTAATTTAATGCAGTCAGCATTGTGTGCAAACAATAATATTCTACAAAAAGTAAACAAAACTTTGAGTCACAATACACAGTCCCCAACCAGTCATCAAGTCCTCAACATTCAACTATAGACTTGAAAAATGTATACACCTAGATGCACCATACATGTCTTTGACCTAGAAGCCTGGCTCTTGCTCTAGAACATTGTCTTATTATAGTAAACAGTTATACCCCTTCATTAAAAAATATACCTATTGGTAATGAAGTTTTAAGCCAGACAAAATTACCTATCTGTTAAATTTTGTTACAGTCCAAAAGTGACCTTGACCTAGGGTCAGGGGTCTTGCAGGCAACAAAGTCTCATTATAGTGAAGTTTTTTTCGCCAGTAGGGGAGTAATCAATGGATTTTTTCATGACAAAGAGCATTCCCTGAAAAATGTGTTACCTACTGGTTTACATAGACATTGGCTTCATGACTTCAATTCAAACCTAATGCTAAAACTGACTCATGATCTCTGCTTTTGCTGCAAAGTCATGTAATATAAAGCAAATGTGTGCCATTGACCTTCCCTAGGTAACCTTGACCTTTTGGTAATTAGTCTACACCATAACACATGTCAAATACAACTTCTTACTAAAGTTAAAACAAGCTAACCATACCAGAAAAAAGTCCTGGTCATTAAGTCAAAGTATTTATCATTGAGCATTTTCTGGCTGTCCATGACTTATTGGTCAGGGTCATAGAACATATTGAGTACAATATCATACTAATACTAGAGCAAGACCACTGCATCAGATACACAGTTAAAGCTGACACCAGTAAACTGAGAGTGTGATGGACTAACAGACAGAGGGATAGAAAATGTACTGTGGTCGACAATGCACGGCATGCAGGCAACACAAAAAGTTAAGATGACTAAATTCGGTTCGAGTCGTCTGCACTAATATTGTCACTGTAAAGTGACATACTGCAATTTTGACATTGGCTCTTAGGGTAGTGGCCTGTGTCTAACTTCAATTACTATGTGGCGTATGTTTGTGCCAAGTTGTATAAAA
Organism: Mactromeris polynyma; assembly: GCA_032209605.1. NCBI lineage: Eukaryota > Metazoa > Mollusca > Bivalvia > Venerida > Mactridae > Mactromeris > Mactromeris polynyma. Next base: position 46,780,840 of record JASFXZ010000002.1, read on the forward strand.
TTACAGTACGAATAGGTCCATCTATACACTATGTGCATATATGTAGGATTCCATGTCTGTTGAATCCTAAAGTGTGTTCTTGACCTTGGAGGGAGTGACCTAGTTCTTAAATGCAACACACTAACACATTGCAATGAACACAACAAAATACAATAAGAGACAGAGTGATCCCTGTAAATGCCATGCTATGTAGATGACATAAATGTCAACTATCATTGCAAAAAGAGCACCAAATGTAACCAAGATACATACATGTACATGCAACTTTTTCATACAAATAAATTTGAAACAAACACACATATACATAAAGCTTGATGTGACATGAAAACAAAATTGCATAATTTCCTAATGTATTTTAGACATTCACCAAAGACAATAAAAAAGGGCCTTGTCTCTGATATAACTCATGTGATCCTTAAAGCAAGCAGACAGACACAATGCCATGCAAGTACTCAACTTATCTACAAATAATGAATGAAATCACCTCAGCCATGTCTAAGGTATGGCTCTGGATGAACAGAAATATACCAATATTCTTCCACCTTTCAGTGGGAAAGGGGTTGGAAAAACAAATAAAATATCTACCAGCCATAGAGTGCATTTTCACTGTATACTAAATTCTTCCTGTTTAGTGATAACAGAAGCAGAAGTATACAGAATATATGCTCTTTGTTATATGTACACTAGTAAGCTAAACCATCTGAAAACCATTCTGATTTTTAAAAAAGCACTTCCTATCAATGGGTAGCATTTGATTATTCAAACAAACTTCATCACATTGCATCAGCACAACTGTTTAATAAACCTACCACTTATAATGAAACTTTCCCATTAGTAATAACCTGGTAAAAGTAATAGTAATCTTTAGCCACATGTACATAGATTGTTTATGTTTCCCAAATATGTATTAATGGGAAAAAGTTTATTTTAGGGTTATGTGATAAAAAGTCATTCTCATCTAGTATTTATTTCATCAACAGTTTTCCACAACTGCTTTAGAACATTTAAATCTAAATGGCCATACATGTAAGAATTTCTATTTATGCCATTCCAAAGTAGGTATTACAGAAAGCGTAATCATAAAGTTTGAAAAGTGCACTGTCATCGTCTGAGAAAGAGCTGTTGTTCCCAGGTACTGGTAGTAAAAGGCTGTTTGTACAGGTATTTGCTGTTGGCAGCATTGAAAAACTTTCAATGAAGGAAAGAGATGGTGTTATTCCAAATTCTAGGGGAGGCTCTTCGTCCATTCCAGTTACAAACCTCACCACCATTCTCAGATCTCCACGACGTCCAGCTGAAAATATAACAGTAATATGTAGATTTTTTGTACATGAATGCATCTCTTATGGCCATGTTTCTTAATGAGTTACAATGACATTAACAATCTTGCTACACAATTATGAGAAACTAGAAGGTTGTTTTTACACAAAATCATATGTCTCCCAATCAGTTACTTGCTAGGATTTAAAGTACCAGTATATGAAAGACATTTTCCAAGAAATTTCAATTGTTTACAAACTTCAATACTGCATGCTTATGTTTCATTTAAAGTGTCAAGTTAATAATAACTCTGAAAGTAATAAGTAACAAATATAAAAGAAACTTGCAAAGCTTGTAAACTCTTTACTTACAAATTTCTTATGTAACAAATGTTGTATGAAATTTTGTTTTCTTATCAACTTTGCAATTGTTTTAGCCACAATTGCCCAAATAGGTAATTATTCAAATTGCTTGCAAGCATCCAAAATAAACAGTTTTACTGATTTCATTAGATTATATGCATTAATTCAAATTGTTTGCACGACACATGCAAATACTATAAAAACATTGAAGGGCCATAACTCAGTGAAACATTATGTGAGCACAACAAACGACAAGGATGCACAACTAAACTAGATGCTGGTCAAACCTATGAAGTTTGGCAGAAATCCAACCAGCAGCATTGGAGATGAAGCGCAGACAAACTTCACCATGCAGCTAAAAGTGGACGGACAGACAGAGGGACAGACGCCGAGGTGTCCCTATGGGCTTATAAAATGGTTATAATCATGCAATGCAAATTCACCTGAGTGAACAGTGTATTACCTGCTATTTCCCTTAAATATTTTACAAATTTTTGATACATCAGCGACTCTACAGCTCTTCGGTTTGATCCTTCTGGAGAGAAATCTGGCTTGAGTAAATGTGTCACCATCTTTAAGGTTACTGTACCAGTACTAACTGGAGTAAGTAAGTGTTCCAGAAATGGATGTGCTTTCATCAACTGCAAATAAAAGAAATGTATAAATATAAGAATACTAAGTGTCCTCTACAATTAAATGCTTTACAGATTAGGTCTAAACCCCGATTACATAGCAAGACTATTTGTTTACCAGCAACAAAAAGGCTAGGTTTTTACTTAAGACTGACTGGGGGTATAGGTACAGGAGGGGGTGACCCCTGGTTTTTTTAAATATTGATACTTGTATGAATTGGTTGTTCTTAGACCCCGAAATACACAAGAAGCCACCATTTCATACCTAAAGTGTAAAGAATTCCGAGGGAGATCTCACTGGGGGTTGGTACAGGAGGTGGTGTCCCCTGGAATTTGTTCAAATGTTGGTACGTGTGTGAAATGGTTGTTCTAAATATTTTTAACAAGATAATACAAGTGCAATTCTCATGAATGAATCCTCAAAATGTAGACCCCGAAATGCACCAGAAACCAACATTTCATACCTATATTGTAAACATTTCCGGGGGAAATCCCACTGACCCGCTTAAGGGAGAGGTAATTAATCTCATGGTTGGCCTCCCAGTCTAGAATTTCTGGATCCGGGCCTGAAGGCTGCGAATGGATGGAAGGTGTGGGAGGGGGCCCCAAAAAAATAAATATTCAATCAACATTTAATGTCAATAAACATGATAAATCTTACCTGGGGCTGAGCCTGAAGCACGTTGTTGAAGAGCTTGTCTTAAAAGTATTCTTTCTCCAATAGTTTCCACACCTAATCTCATTAGGTCGTTGTCAGAAAGACTTTGAATAACATGTATATCAATTTTTTCCTGTTGAAAACGTGGGTATATGGCTCCAAGTCCAATTTTCAAAAGTGCAGAATGCACTGGGCACGCTTCATCATCTCCATCTCCCGCCATTCTGTCGGTGTCAACATATTTATATCCCATGATAAATTATCCCGATATAACAAAGACGTTTTGACAGAACGAAAAGAAAACATCACAAGAAATAGTGCCGTGCTGACATAATGTAATGATATATTAATATCACATGATGTTAAAACATAATAGTGATGCTCTTAACTCATATTGCAATGATGTTTACACATAACATGATGCGTGTAACACATAACATAATGATAAACACACATTACATAATTGTGACTCGACAAGAAATATTCGTGAAAATACATAACCGAATTATCACTATTCACAACATAAGGTTGTGTGCACAGGACAGTGGGGGTATGGTGACAAAAAACAATTACGTATTCACATAAAGTATTACAGAACTCACATAATATAATGAAATATTGACACCACATAATGATGTAAAGACAGAATACAATGAAATATTGACTACACATGATGATGTAAAGACAGAATACAATGACATATTGACACCACATAATGATGTAAAGACAGAATATAATGATATATTGACACCACATAATGATGTAAAGACAGAATATAATGACATATTGACACCACATAATGATGTTAAGACAGAATATAATGACATATTGACACCACATAATGATGTAAAGACAGAATATAATGACATATTGACACCACATAATGATGTAAAGACAGAATATAATGCCATATTGACACCGCATAATGATGTAAAGACAGAAAACAATGATATACTGACACCACATAATGATGTAAAGACAGAATACAATGACATATGGACACCACATAATGATGTAAAGACAGAATATAATGATATATTTACACCACATAATGATGTAGACAGAATACAATGACATATTGACACCACATAATGATGTAAAGACAGAGTACAATGAAATATTGACACCACATAATGATGTAAAGACAGAATATAATGATATGTACGCATAAAACACTGATGTATACACATAACATGATGATAAGAACACATAACATAACGATGTATACACATAACATAATGATGACTCGACAAGATGTAATAACAAATACACATAAAGTAATCATGACTGTACACAGCGTAAAGCTGTGTGCACAGAACGTAATAACGAAAAGACAGAACAAAAAGGAAGTGTGCATAATGAGGCAGCAATGGCGTTCCATATTCAAGGGCTTCCGAAAACAGGTTAGTGCCGAATATAGGTTGTCGCGGGATAATAGAAGGCCAAAATATGTCAGAAGTTCAGAGAGCATCGAAGAAGTCATGCATGTGATTGAAGAAACACCACAGATATGTTAGAAAAATAATGGGTGATAATGCTAGTCGTGCAAGTGTTCACAGAATGCTAAGGTATGATTTGAAGTTGACTCTATACACCATATCAATTATGCAGCACCTTAAAGACTCGGATATTTCAAATAGACTACGGTTTGCTAATTGGATAAGGAACATCTCGAAATCACAGGTGTGCTATGGTTCTCGAATGAAGCTCATTTTTATTTGAATGCGCAGGTAAACAAGAAAAACTGTCGTTATTGGGCAGTGAAAAACCAAGCATATATAATCATTCAAGACAAATGGGTCCAGTGTACTTTTTATCACTAAGGAAAGTCCAGTTGTTTGGTTTTAGGGATGATGGTAAACAACAACAAACTAACTTTTTGATTGACGAGGGAGAAACTATTGGTGAAGATGGAAAACTAGCACATGGGCCGAATGCTGAACTCTCCATGGTAGACTGGGCGCTGAACAACCGTAGTGTTGGTGCAGACTCGTGCTCCATACATGCTGACAATTGTCCAGGTAATACAATTACTGTTCATTTTAGATATTGTTAAAGCAGTTGGTGCTAATTATTATTATTAATCACTCAGCCAGTACCAATATTGCAGTACGGTACCCCAGTTGGGAATGGCGTGACTGGAAGAGTTTCCTCACACACTACTTCAAACCGTTACACGGCATTAGGTATAACACCAATCATGTTTACATAGCTGATATATACATGTATATTAAAATTACCATATTCGTCACTTCAAACATAACAAAACTACTTGTGTATGTATAATAGTTTTCAATTGATCTATGCGAAAGATTGACATGTCCAAAATGTATATTATATGCCCACTTTGCAATGTTTGGGCTAGTGGTTCCAAACTCATCATTTAAGTTTATTATGTATAAGTAACCATTGATGTTTATAATTCCAAATACTGCAAATTTCAAGTTGATATCTTGAATATTAACAGAGCACAAACATTTAACGGTTAAATAATGAATGACATTTTTGTGGATGCCTAGCAACCAAGATAATATAACCTTTTGAGGATATTGCCATATTCTTCAATTTATATGAAACAGAATGGCAGGTCAATTCTATAACATACCAAAAACATACCAAAAACAATGCTATAAAGTGTATAAAACTATCGACCAGCCCATTTGGGGTTGTGTTGTGTCGTCTATGCTTTTTCGGGTAAACGTTCGTATTGTCCTTGTTTCTTTTTGTTCTGTGGCGTTCTTGTAACAACTTAATTTTTCTCTCGTATATTTATCAGTTTTATGACGTCATTAACATTTTATGACGTGATATATATTTTGTTATACATATGACGTCATTTGACACTACCAATAAAAAATTTTCTCTCTACAATGCTGAGGACGTCTGTGAAGCTCTTAATTTTTTACTGAATAATATCTTTATTCAATATGATAACTCAATGTACCAACATAAAGTTGGTATTCCTATGGGTACTAACTGTGCTCCACTTAAAGCCGACTTATTCTTATTCTGTTATGAAAGAGACTTTATGTTATCCTTATCCAAAGAAAATCAGATGGATGTAATTGAAGCTTTCAATAATACCTCCCGTTATTTAGACGATATTTTAAATATTGATAATGAGTTTTTCCCAACCATGATATATAATATATATCCAACAGAACTACACCTATCGAAAGCTAACACATTGGATACACATGCCTCGTTTCTTGACTTGGACATTTCTATAGAACATGGTATTATTACTACTAAAGTATATGATAAACGAGATGACTATGACTTTGAGAGTATAAACTTTCCCTGGCTTATTAGTGATATGCCGAAAAATAAAACATATGGCATATGGGCATTTTTCAAAAAAGTGCAAATTGTTGTCCGTGGGTAATTTATAGTTATACATTATTTAATCAACTGTTTTTGAATGCGAAATCATCCATAATGTTAGTTTGATACTTCGTCATGCTTAAATGTCCTTTTAAATGCATTGAAAAGTTTCACTGCCAAAAATATATAGGTTTTTGCAAGATTACCCCCTCAAAAAACTGTTGTCATACACATTTTTCTTGACTCAAAACATATTAAAAGAAGGATTATAATTTAAGTTTGCAATTAATAAGTTCTATTTTTATGAAGAATATTGAACGACATATTGTTTAATCAAGAAAAAAATTAAATATATCTGTTAATTTGCCATTTTTTCATTTAATTAATATATGTCCAATGTTTTTTTCCATCCTGTTACGATACTGTAAAACACACTATAAGTACAATAACTGGTCCCCATAACTTTGTCCAAACAAGACAAAGTAATTGTCTCCCTTTCCAAAACAAAATGGCAGACGAGATAAGGCAACGCTTGGCTGGCTGAAGAAATATTTTGAAAAGAAGCAAACAAGGGTAAGGTGAGTACACCTAATTATTCTCTCCTGTTATGGGGTCTTACAGGTGTAAAGATACCACAGAAAACATCATCTTTATTATTATTATATTCATTACAACAGGCAAATTCAAATTTTCCCTCCATATGAACTTGAAAAGGGACCAGCCATTATCTATTTAAATTAAAAGTTGATTTTTTCCCTCCTGTTACGTTCCTTCCTGTTACGGTCAATTTTCGTAACAGGAAGGAAATATACTGTGACAGGAGGGAAAACACTACACAATTTCATGTATATGTTTTTTAAATTTCAATTTATCTTAAATATTAAGTAAAATTTAATTATTGATATATTGTTTAGCAAGCAGTACAGTTTTCTTTAGAAACTCAAGTTGCTACATTGTATATTTTCATAGACAACTAAACTAAATGTTACAGGAAAGAATGCGTCTAGTGGTATGAATAAAATAGGAAAAAATTCCTGATGTCTGTTGTTGAAATATGAAAATATATTACATATAATGTGTTTAGTTGTTATTAAACATCTTTTGTTTTTTTTCAAAGATAATAAGCCTGATAATATAGATTTTGAAAATGCTTAAACTTCTTCCATAACGTTACAGGGGGGAATTGAATATGTACATTGAAGACAATGAAACCAGCCTGGCTAGCACAGTTGTTATGGCTTCTAGACTATCGGTTCGAAAGTGCAAGGTTCAATCATGTGTCCAGGCGGCTATGATCACTGTTGTGATGTGAATGTTCTTTGATGCTTTCACCATATAGATTATATCCGGCCAGACTCTTGATCGCACCCGGACCCTCGGACAGCAGTCTAGCATGTTACCGACTGCGCTAGCTAGATCAGCCTTTCTCTATGTAATTAGTGGGGAATAACATTTGATTATCAAATACCACTGTGACCTTTAACTACATACATCACCTCAGTGATATGTTATTGATTAAAAGTCGATCACAATATATGTTTATGCCCCCCTCCCCCTTCGAAGAAGAGAGGGCATATTGGTTAACACATGTCGGTTGGTCGGTAAGTCCATTAGTCTGTAACCTTTTTGTTTCCGATCAATAACTCAAGAACCCCTTGACCTATCATCCTCAAAATTGGTCCACACATTCATTTTTGATAGCAGAGGAACCCTATTGATTTTGGGGTCACAGGGTCAAAGTTACAGGGGGCGTAATATTTTACAAACGTCTCTTATTAATCTAGGAAAAGAATAAATGTCAAGTTTCCGTCCTCATATTGGTTCCATATGTATTGCAGGCAAAATGGCATTATCGGCAGCGGAGCGACAACGCCGCTATAGACAGCGCAGAGATGCCAACCCAGTACGATTACACCAAATCAAAACAACGAAACAACAGATCTTTATAATAGTGAACACCAACGTCCTAATGTGATGGGTAAAACCAGGACATCAAGAAACACACAAAAGAAAATGAAAACTGACCACAAGCAAGATTTTAGAGAAAACACGTCATTGTTATTGAACAAATACGTCGCTGTACGATATCATGGACAACCGTACCCTGGTCTAGTAGTAGATGTAAGCGAAAGTGATGTTTTTGTGCGTTGTCTCCATAGAGTTGGTAAATCAAAAAAGGAATTTGATTGGCCAAAACTTGTTAGAGATGAGTGCTGGTATGAAATGAAAAATATCATTACTGTACTAGCAGAGCCTAGACCTCTATCGTCTACAACAAACTATCCACACTTTGTGTTCGATGAGTGGGAAAAAATCAAATAGATATCGTGGCAATGATTGGCATATAACAAAAACATACAGATCTGATTAAATAAATGTTATCATTGCTAAATCATATTGTTCAATTACATGTTAATGGTTAAACACCATTTTAAACAACATTGTAGACAAACTCTATACATGTCAATGTTTGCTGTTGTCATAAATGACACCAAGTTTTTTAAATTTGTAAGTTTAAAGTTAAAAAGTTGTTAACTATGTTCATTGTGTTTTCTGATATTATTGAACTGATACGTTTTTATTTCATAGACACTCATGCACTTGTCAATAGATAATAGCCATTATCACATGTTTTTATTTTTAGTGAAGTTTCACTTAGTTTTACCAAATATGTTATTTTACCGTTTGACAGTTTTTGTATACCTCAGTATTGGAGGGAGATGGTAGTATTTTTGTGGTGCATACATAAAATATGCTTTTATTTTACAGTTAAAAGTCATGTTACAGTTACCATGTTTATTGTTTGTTAGTAAGCTAATAAATGAAGTTAGTAAATTCATACAGCGTTCTGTCGTTTTTTACTTTCCCTCCTATAACGCGCTTTCTCTCCTGTTACGGTAATTTCCCTCCTGTAACGCACATGATTTTAATACATAACTTTATTAGTCACTATTATTACAGCATACAAATTAGGTCCATTAAAGCATTACAACAAGTATTACTTACTGGGACAAAAATAAATGATGCAAACGTAATGACATATTTGTTGTTCTTATTTTAATTGTTCAGATTTATATAAGTTTAAATTTACAAAGGCAAAAATGTAATAAAAATAACTAAAGGAAGAATAAAAAAGATAACTTTTTTGTTGTTTAGTAGACAAACATTATATCTTTCTACCTCTCAAAAATTATTTTAAATACATTGATATTTAAAAGCCACAGCCTGTTTAACATAAACGGAACAGGAGGGAAATAAATGTGTATTGTATAATGGTTAAACACTAGTATCTTATGAAATAGGGCACTTGGAGCTCCCCCATTAATGTAAACACTGATCTAGAGTTCCCGTTGGAACAAAACCATCAAAAATTTAACGCATGTCCAGTCCATTTTCTTAAATAAAATCTATCAGAATTTGCAATTTTTTTGAAAAATGCCCATATACATATCTCAACTTATTCGATTTATGAGGGGTAATACCAATCTAGAGGACTTTAATAAGCGTAACCTTCTACTAACAGGTAAACTGCTAAAACAAGGCTATTTTTATCATAAATTATGTAAGACGTTTCGTAAGTTTTGCCATAAATATACCGATATTAAGTAAAAATATGGCACTAGTGTAAAATCTATGTTAGAGAAAGGGAGCTCTTAGCAGCCCGGTTAGCTCAGACGGTAGAGCATTCGCCATGTAAGCGAGTGTTCTTGGATTCGAGCCCCTGTACCGGCTGCACTTTTTCTCCGTTCAATTTTGTAATATTAATGAATGCCAGAAAATTTCACTTTCCATTCATATTGACAAAAAAAAAGATATGTGTTTAAATGTAAAGCATGAGCACGGTTAATAAATAGAAAAAGTGTTGTGACATTGATAAAACTTAAATGAAGCAAATAATTACATGTAAATTATTTCTATTTTAGATCAGGACGTACAGCGTGCATTCGGACAGTAGCCGAACTGAAAAAGCTGTACTACAACTGTAAGGGAAAAGATAATTCATATACTTATAATCTGCCGCTTTTACTGAGACATTGCTTTAAACTTGCTGTTGAAATTTGAAATATATAATGTGATATCAGTGAGAAAGTGAGTCACGTACACTTATTCATCTAAAAGGATAGTAAGTATTGAAGTATCATGGCCATATGGGTAGTTATAATTTTGTATCTGTGATTTGGATTAATCAAAACTGATAATGAAATAACTGATCAAAGCATAGTATTAATGTATGTAACAAGTTCCAATACTAATTAAATGGAGTTATCAAATTACAAACGAATATCGAATTATATCATAGCATAATGTTAACAACTACACTCAAACCTGTGTTAAAGACCACCTGAGAACAAAGACCACTATTGTTAAACCTGTCTGCAAGACCACCAATTTTATCTCCCATCAGACCATTTTCAATGATATTTAATCTGTTAATAGAGACCACCTGTAAACAAAGACCACATTTTGCTGTTCCCATTGGTGGTCTTTACAGACAGGTTTGACTGTACATGTATGCTTTGATTATGCTATCTTTATTGTTTCTTTATTATTTCAGCCAAAGAAAAGATGGACTCGGTCAACAAGACTGGAGGTGGCGCGATGGCTGTTTTTCTACCATACGAGGATCTTATTGTCCAGCATTGGGTGAAAAACAACTCTGCTGAGGCCATTGGCATAAGTGGCGGGCTAGAGTCTCGACATTGAAAGTAAACTTGGTCATTTTGGTGAACAACCAAAAGGCATAAAAAATACTCTAAACTCATATATAACTGTTGTCAATTTGATTCATTCAATGTTTTTATTATGAAGCCTTATAATAATATAGAACATAGAATGGAAGACATTCTAAACATGAAGTAGGGGAAAAAGCTTCAATTACATATATCATAAAATGAATTACAACTATAAAGTAAAATTTGTAATTTTGATCAATAAAATCCATAGGAATTACTGTACCGTCTGCACAATAATGATGTTACCTTAAATCTAACAGTTTTACTGTTCACAAACAGATTATAAAGTAATGTTATCAAAAATTAACAATCTCATAGGATTTATGAACGACACAAAAATATTTTTAGGAATTTTTAAATAACTAATTCATAGATTAATGTTTGCAGCTTTGCAATTAAACGTAATAACTAGACTTTATTACAGTTTATTTACTTGACAAGTTGATGCAAGTACAACTGGCACTAATGAAGATTATGAGGCGGCGGCAGAGTTATCATTGATCAGTGTGGACAATGTTGACGTGGACATTGTAAGGTATGTATTGAATTCTGACAAGTTACAATGAATTATAATAGAAATAATTTTCTCCACACTGTATATACATGGCTTATTGACATAACTACAACATGAATATTGAAGTACAATTTGGTATTCAGTCAGTAATATTACATCAAATCAACAGCAGACAAATTTAGGAACATCTATAGAGGATATGTAGTAAAAAACAAAAAATATAAATTTATAAGTGAAATTGTCATATCTTTAAACAATGGACACATTTGAACGTTGATAAAAATAGGAACGGCTCATTATGAGTAATTTCTCCATTTGCCACAATGGTTTTATATTTCGTCTATTGTATATTAGATATGAATACAACTAATGTTGCAACATTTGGATTCAAAATAATATGAATTAATTCTAGTTCTGTATGCATTAATTTTTTTTCAGCACATATGTTCCAGTTGTTACAAAACAAACAGACAATCACACCACAAGTGAGTGCTTTAAACATTAATGTACTTAGTTTTATGATGTTCATTAAACAATGGAAATATCATTGTTATGTTTATCTGATTAGATACAATTTATGATCAATAATTAAGTTCTTTACATGTATAATGAACATTTTGGAGTACCTTATAACATGAATCATACTTTATTTTGTTCATTGCATTTAAAAAGAGTAACATGAAACACTACTTATATAAACATACAAGGAATAAATAGTCAAAAAAAAATATAATTTAAAAAAACATAATATATTTACATATTGTGCATTTTCACAATTTTCTATTGTTATAATATTATGTTTACACATTCATTGCAGCTCAACCATTATCAACAAATATTTTACCGACGCCAATTTCGACAATTCAATGCAAGAGAACAACAAAGAGAAAAAGAGACACTCTTGAATCTGATCTTTACTCAATTGAAAAGTCAAAGCTTGTAGCAGAGACAAAGAAATTTGAAGCAGAAACTGCTTATTGGGAAAATAAAAACATTTAGACAATGAATAGTACCTTTTGAAAAAGCAACTCATAAAAAAGCAGCTGGGAGATATTGTACCTGTTCAAGGTGAAGAATAGTTAACCCTTTTCCCCATATGCAGATGCATTTTTACTCAACTTTTGTAAATAGTATGACCGAATATGAAATAACTCATAATGAACAATGTCACCTTTAGCCACATTCATCATAAACCTATTCCATAAAAATTATATAATGTCTGAGCTTTGGACTAGATGTTTATACATTTATATGTTGAATATTTGTTATGGATGAAAGGGTTAACTATTCAGTTTCATAGCTCTGCTAAAAGCTTTGACTTTTCAAACCAATCATTCTTTTAGTTCATTATCTTGACATGAAACAAGCATTTATTTTATGTTTTTTAAATGTTCATTAATCATTTACCCTTAGCAAATTCAAACTGTACAATTGATACACTAATGCAAATTCAAACTGTGAGTTGATGTTAGATAATGTAAATTTATAATGGGATTTCACTGTATCTATGTTAAGATAAAATCCAATGTATTAGGTTGGTGAATGTGTGACCCATTTGAAAAATAATTAACATTCTCTAACATCCACTAACAGTTTGGATATTCATTATTGTATCAATTGTACAGTTTGAACTTACATACATTACAAAAATATGTAAACATAGTACTGTCAAACTGCAGTGCCTTCAACTTTTATCTCTCTCTTAACTCGGTATTACAGTAAAACCCCTTTAAACCAGCCATCAAAGCAATATATAATGAATACTTAAACTTAACTTTTGTGATGGAATTTAGATATATTTATCAACTTATTGAAAGTATGAGGTAACAATGAGATTTCGATAAATGTTTCCCAGCAACTGCAGCTTGAGGTGGTTGCTGGTCGTTCCATTGTGGCTCATTGACCAATTATATTTGTCTTGGAAGACTATCACCTTGTTGTTGTCCAAAGTTGTGCAGAACGGCACAAGCAACAACAGTCTCACATGTTCTTTGAGGGTTCAATCTAAGTCCATAATGAAGACAATCTTCTTTTTATAACTCCAAATGTTTGTTCAATTATAACACGGGTCTTCACCAGAGCATTACTGTATCTGTTGGAATAGAATTTAAAAAATAAATAACATGAATAATGTAGTTTCAATTGGTCATATAAGAGGCTTCCATTTTGTTACATTGTTAAGTGATTACAATAATGATTGTTGTATATTTTACTAAGTCATGAACACAATTGATCTTACTGTGATATAATTTGTTATTCATCACACCTATAAATGAACTGTTTCTATTCCAACATTGGAATATTCTGAGGATATTCGGTCATGTTAGAGTTGGTTTTGTGAAACAAGAGATATTGCTACTTTAATCAAATGAAAGGATTAATAATATCCTGCAAAATGTGGTTATTGTAAAAAGTGTATATAGTGAAGATTAAAAAATATTATATTTTTAATCAATTAAAGTTTCTTACCTTTCTTGTGCAGGTGTAGATGGGTGTAACTATGGTGTTAGTAGATAAGGGCGACAAGGATACCCACTATCCCCTAGAATGTGTCCATCTAAGGCACCTAATATCAATTGATAAATACATGTAGCTGTTAGTTTAAAGTACACTTAAAGGGGTCTGTTTGTACAATGAATATGTATATCATTTGCATTGTTAAAATCTCATTGAACTAGAAGTTTGTTACTTTTATGCAATTATTAATTTATTTATTTTGTAATAAGCTGTCATATGAATAAAAAATAACATTATTGATTGAGGCGTTTCGTATCAACAGCATATTACACATGTTAATCAAGTAAAGTCTCATTACAGCGACCACTAAATAAAGAAACATTATTACGTATAAATACAATTGGTCATTAAATGCTGTACACAAGTTAAGCTTTATTTAGTGGATAACTGTATAACCAGCACTTAGTGGTCACTGTATAGAGACTTTAATGTAGTCAGTTTTATTTTATGATACATATGTTCACAGTATTTGTGAATAGTGTTATACAAAAATTAACAATAAATTAATATGTGCATTTGTTAACTTCATTTTCCACTAATCAATAAAACACCATTATACTTCATATTTTTTGTGAACTTTCCGTTATCCTCAATAGTATATACTGACCAGTTTGTAAATATCTGCACACCGAAGATTCCCTGAACACCCGACTGTCATGTATACTTCCTGGCCACTTCGCTACAACATTCAAAATGTTAAACTTGGCGTCACATATCATCTGAAATTCAGCAAATAAATTTTATACGAAAAAAAATACTATTTTGTACTATAAATCAATGAAAAAAGTTATATGGTGAAATATTATGCTATTATTTGAGCTTTCAAGTAAATAAATTAAAACATATATATTTGTTTTAGAGGTACACATTGTTGACTACAATATATGAGTGAAGTTTACCTGAACATTAATGGAATGGTAAGCGTTTTCTGTTCACAAATTCGTGTTCGTTCTGTGAAGGGCCACGAATGCGTACATGTGTACAGTCAATGCAGCCTGCAACCTTGGGGAAACCTGAAAATACAAACAAACTGATTTTCTTATCACACACTTATGAATCACTACGTAGTCAATGTTAACATTGTCATATTAGACATGAAATATAATAACATACAAATTAGATGAAGGTATAGAAAGACGTTTCACCCACAATTTCAATAGAGCCTGGACAATATATATATATATATATCCATACACCCACTCATAAACACATATACAGTCACACACATGCACACTCATATGTATACATACATCCGCCATACACCCACACATACTTAATAAGTTTGATCAATTTATAAAGTAAAAATACGTCTTCAATATGATTAATTACTAAGACGTTCCACCACCATTTTGGGGGTGAAACGTCTTGGGACGAAACGACTTGGGACGAAACGACTTTGGGGTGAAACGTCTGACAGCAGGCGGAAAGAAAAACAGTCGAAATTAAGATGGAATCGATGTCATTCAATAATGATTGGTTGGTGAGAGAAGGAGAACACAACATGAGGTTCATCGTGTATATTAATCGTAATTTTTACCGAGACTGATGAATGAATAGAGCTCGTCATTACATTCGCGCCACATAATGTTCGTAACCATAAATGTAGTAAACTAACCTGCAATGGAGAAGAAATCCCTCTTCACTGCTCTTACATCTGCAGCTAGCGTTGGAACTTAACGTATTCCCCAAGTAACGAGCTAATCACGTTCGTTGTCTTCTTCACGGCTCTGCTGACAGACGATTTGGAGATTCCGTGAATATCTCCAATAATGATGAAATGGCATCCACTCGCCAAAAAACGAAGGGTAACAAGCACTGACAAGAGATGTGGGAGGGGCATTGACCGATTCGTATCCGTTTCAAGGGCTGCAGAAACTGACTGCAACAATAGCAAGATAGACTCTGGGTAGAATCTGAACCTATCCCTCACCTCCTCCCTTGACAACTGCTCTAACGGGTTCGAGCGGTCCCGAAAAACCCGTTCAACTGGCTCAAAACGTCGCAGACGCTGAATTCTTCTATTATAATCGGCCATATTTAAAGACGATTTCTATAGTTTTTTTCCTTTGGTGAAAATCCTTCATTTTTTCACACTTAATAGTAAAAAGTATTAGAAAACCAAAAATGAAAAGAAAAATGGGGGTCACCGTGCTCGTTTTTAAGATAAAAGCTCGTGTTTGGACTATGTGTATCGATATTTTTTGGCGTTCTCTATGTTAAAATTTGCACATCACATGATTCAATTTATACTCAAATATCACAACCATTTATTACTTTTACAGTAACATTTTCCTTTCTAAGTATTGGTAAGAGGGTTGTTCTAGTAATTTAGCATGATTCATATGTTAAAGAAAGATATAATCAGAAATTAAAAACTTTTATTGACATTTGCATGCGGCAAAAATTAGTCTGATTTGGGCCACAAAAATACAGTTTTCAACACATTTTTATAATTATCAGAAAATTCCTTTTATGAATTTTTTTTATTTTGATATATTTTTTAGGTCTGTACCTGTATAACATATTGCAATAAAAAAATCATGGGGTCACCGTGTTTCTTTTTTTGCAATATGTCATTGTATGAACCCTGTGCCGAGCAAAAATCAAGCAAATTCATTGATTAGACAACATTATAATCATCTTATTTTTTCAACAAACACATTTACACATGCAGATACTTTAAAGGCCAATGCAAACATCAAAGCTATTGTCAAATTGGAAATGTTTATTAAGAAATTAAATATCTGGTGTCCTTGACCTTTACTTTCAATCTGGAATTGTGGTCATTTTTACCAAATCTATTGAAATATGACGAACACATTGAAATGGCTAGTTCACGAAGAGTCAATATTTGCACTGGAAATAGTTTGATATAATTAGTGTTTAATGAAAGCATGAAGAACAAACATCATGAAAAAAAGACAAATATAAGATGTATTTGAATACGTCACCATGGCAACCCCAAAATGAAACCCATATAAAATGCTACTTTTCTGATTTATTTGATATAAAGTTATTTCTTTTTAGTTGTTGCATAAATCGATTCCATTTCAATTATATGATCAATGTCTAAAGCTTACTTCTATCTGTTTAAGATCTATGTTGCCATGGAAACCGAATTTATTTCGTTTTGAATCATTTTCATTGAATATACAATTAGTATTTTCAGACATCATAATATGCATATCAAAATACAATTATCCAATATTTTATACCTACAAAACAGTTTTTACTAATTGCATTCCTTTTTTCATAGAAAAAAAACATGTTTGTCTGCTAAAAGCAGAAAAATATCTGCATGGTACAAATACCATGTATAGTTAGCCTTGCATGTTTGGCAAAAAAAGGTCTACTTTAAGAATTTACAAAACTACATGCTTGATAAAAACTGTGACCATGACTGTAATGCCTAACTAGATGTATATAAATAGACAATAATTCTCCAATCACACATACATACATATAATATATATTATATATTTAAATCCTGAAAATTTCAAGTTGATGTCTTGAATATTTACAGAGTTACGACTATTTTGTTGTTACTAAAGTAACATTGATTTCCTGCAAAATTCGACTATTTCCATTCCAAATCTAGTATACATTAGGATATAATAAGCACATTTAAACAATAAACAAAACATATATAACTTCATAGCAGTTTATTTGTATACCAACTGTTGTTATTGACATTTAACTGTAAAATAACAACTGACATTTTTGTGGTTGCTTAACAACCAAGATAAAATGATTTTTTTACAAAATTTGCAATAGACCTATCTTTGCTTGAAACAGCATGGCATATCAAGTCAATAACCTTCTAAAAACATGCTATATAGTGTATAAACCTCTAGAAGAGTATATTGTATGTGTTTTCTGCAGAAATGAAATCAAGGCTACAACTGAACAAACAATTATACTTGCTAGTTTTCACACAATTCCTTTTTGCTTATAAATGATTGCATTAAGAAAGCGCAGGCACATTGTGCAATATCATACTAACTGAAGTGTCTTATGCATATATGTAAATGAATTACAATAACATCCACAGAAAACACTGACCAGAACACATCTGTTTTCTTTTGTAGCTAAGCAACTATAACACTAAGAAGTGAGCATTCACATAAAAACAATATGCATGTTGTACAGGTACATCTACAATATAAATATTATATCTCTTCAGAAAGAATTACTGATTTATGAATAAGGTTTGCATGAGAAAAACACCAAAGTAAACAATGTCTCAATCTAGTTATGTTCCATTTCATAAATATAATTCAATAATAATTTTAATTCATGAAATGCACAGACAACTACAAATGTACATTATAATAACCCTATATGTTCATGTTTAGACTTAAGCTAAGTTTGTGCAAGGGCACTTTGATTTGATTGAAGATGTTTAATATATATATAATTATGAAATATTACACAACAATACTGGTATGACAGTTCTAAACAACTTTTAATGCATGTTGACAATGTACATTCTAGATAAATCATAAATCCAAGAATCATCTTTAGATCGAACAAACTCCCTTATATTGCCTGTCTGGGTCCAAGCCTTTAGGAATAACTTGAATCATATTACATCATCAGGAGAGCACTAAAGTAACCATAATTTCTTTCTGTCAGACATAAAGCATTTTTTTGTAGGTTACCACTCTTGGTTTCCCGGCATTAAAAAAGTCGCAGCAACTCTTTGAATCGATTATGCAGCAGAATCCCTCTGCTTAATTTTCCAGAAACCAAAGTGCCAATGTAGAGCAAACTTTGTGTGTCCGACAACCATGGTTGACATCTCAAATGTTGTGTGGAGCCCTTTAATTTAAAAACAATTACAACAATGATATGTCCATGTAAATCATGCATTTTTTAAAAACTGCAATTCAATGTAATTGTATTAAAGCAATATTTAATAATGACATCCAAAAGTATCATATCTAGCATATGTGATTAAGATGAATTGATCATAAAACACACTACATAATGAATAGATTGTAAAACATCATTTCTACTTTCAGTTATAAAATAATAAACTTGTCAATATACGGGTATACAAAAGTAATATGGTGTATTTGTTCTGACCACATGTATTGTTAAAGTGTACCTGACAGAAAACAAAGAAAATAATAAAAGCACTTGGTAAGTTGGTTTCAAATACAACAAATATTCAACATTTTAAAAATTTGGACATGATTATATTTTTTGAAAGAAAGAACATACTCATTACTTACTTACAAGTGTGTATGGACTGAATAAAGTTGAAGTGTATTTTTTTCAATATTAGTATTATAATTAACAGGCTAAATCATGATTCAGTGATAATACCTGTGAATGTTTTTCTCCAACTCCTTACTACTCAAAATAATGATGAACCATGCTTGCCAAAGCATAAGCATCCTGATACAAACACTCTCCTTCATCAATCAGGAAATAAACCTGGTTGTAATACCTGAAAAAAAAAGAAAATTATATTATGCATAGACACCATGGCCAAATGTTAAGCATCTACCTTTGGAACGTTCATCATTCTGCAGCTCAATGGATTCAGAAATCAGAGATATTGTGAACGGAATGGTTCCCCATTGAGTACACTTCAAAACAAATTCAAATTTAAGGGGTCATCAATTTGGTATCTAACTTAAACAAACACTTAAACATGGCTATCAATGCACTTCCGGGTTTAATTTGCATCCGAAACACGTATATTTCATAAATCAGACGAATTAAAAAAGTTTAAACGAAAGATTACTTACTAAACGATGTTTGTTGATACTGTCGTATGTAGTCCTTG